>OU343052.1:6830159-8030159 GCA_910593695.2 Ocypus olens | reverse complement strand
TGTATGAAGTTTTTTATAGAATCAATATTTCGAATGAATTTGGAGTAATATTAGAAAATTTCAAGTCGATGGCAATTGTTTTTGTATTTTTTTCTAGTCGCCGAAATTATTGAAATTTTTCACAAATTCGCGCTCTAATCACATGCAATTGTTACAGAAGCTAATGATGTGATGTATGGAGCTTTTCACAGAATCAATATCTCGTATGAATTTGGTGTAATTTTGGAAAATTTCAAGTCGATGGCAATTGTTTTTGTATTTTTTTCTAGTCGCCGAAATTATTGAAATTTTTCACAAATCCACGCTCTAATCACAGGCAATTGTTACAAAATCTAGTGATGTGATGTATGGAGTTTTTCACAGAATCAATATCTCGTATGAATTTGGTGTAAATTTGGAAAATTTCAAGTCGATGGAAATTGTTTTTGTATTTTTTTCTAGTCGCCGAAATTATTGAAATTTTTCACAAATCAACGCTCTAATCACAGGCAATTGTTACAAAATCTAGTGATGTGATGTATGGAGTTTTTCACAGAATCAATATCTCGAATGAATTTGGTGTAATTTTGGAAAATTTCAAGTCGATGGAAATTGTTTTTGTATTTTTTTCTAGTCGCCGAAATTATTGAAATTTTTCACAAATCCACGCTCTAATCACAGGCAATTGTTACAAAATCTAGTGATGTGATGTATGGAGTTTTTCACAGAATCAATATCTCGTATGAATTTGGTGTAATTTTGGAATATTTCAAGTCGATGGAAATTGTTTTTGTATTTTTTTCTAGTCGCCGAAATTATTGAAATTTTTCACAAATCCACGCTCTAATCACAGGCAATTGTTACAAAATCTAGTGATGTGATGTATGGAGTTTTTCACAGAATCAATATCTCGTATGAATTTGGTGTAATTTTGGAATATTTCAAGTCGATGGAAATTGTTTTTGTATTTTTTTCTAGTAGCCGAAATTATTGAAATTTTTCACAAATCCACGCTCTAATCACAGGCAATTGTTACAAAATCTAGTGATGTGATGTATGGAGTTTTTCACAGAATCAATATCTCGTATGAATTTGGTGTAATTTTGGAATATTTCAAGTCGATGGCAATTGTTTTTGTATTTTTTTCTAGTCGCCGAAATTATTGAAATTTTTCACAAATCCACGCTCTAATCACAGGCAATTGTTACAAAATCTAGTGATGTGATGTATGGAGCTTTTCACAGAATCAATATCTCGTATGAATTTGGTGTAATTTTGGAAAATTTCAAGTCGATGGCAATTGTTTTTGTATTTTTTTCTAGTCGCCGAAATTATTGAAATTTTTCACAAATCCACGCTCTAATCACAGGCAATTGTTACACAATCTAGTGATGTGATGTATGGAGTTTTTCACAGAATCAATATCTCGTATGAATTTGGTGTAATTTTGGAATATTTCAAGTCGATGGCAATTGTTTTTGTATTTTTTTCTAGTCGCCGAAATTATTGAAATTTTTCACAAATCCACGCTCTAATCACATGCAATTGTTACAAAATCTAGTGATGTGATGTATCGAGTTTTTCACAGAATCAATATCTTGTATGAATTTGGTGTAATTTTGGAAAATTTCAAGTCGATGGCAATTGTTTTTGTATTTTTTTCTAGTCGCCGAAATTATTGAAATTTTTCACAAATCCACGCTCTAATCACATGCAATTGTTACACAATCTAGTGATGTGATGTATCGAGTCTTTCACAGAATCAATATCTCGTATGAATTTGGTGTAATTTTGGAAAATTTCAAGTCGATGGCAATTGGTTTTGTATTTTTTTCTAGTCGCCGAAATGATTGAAATTTTTCACAAATCCATGCTCTAATCACAGGCAATTGTTACAAAATCTAGTGATGTGATGTATGGAGTTTTTCACAGAATCAATATCTCGTATGAATTTGGTGTAAATTTGGAAAATTTCAAGTCGATGGAAATTGTTTTTGTATTTTTTTCTAGTCGCCGAAATTATTAAAATTTTTCACAAATCCACGCTCTAATCACAGGCAATTGTTACAAAATCTAGTGATGTGATGTATGGAGTTTTTCACAGAATCAATATCTCGTATGAATTTGGTGTAAATTTGGAAAATTTCAAGTCGATGGAAATTGTTTTTGTATTTTTTTCTAGTCGCCGAAATTATTAAAATTTTTCACAAATCCACGCTCTAATCACAGGCAATTGTTACAAAATCTAGTGATGTGATGTATGGAGTTTTTCACAGAATCAATATCTCCAATGAATTTGGAGTAATTTTGGAATATTTCAAGTCGATGGCAATTGTTTTTGTATTTTTTTCTAGTCGCCGAAATTATTGAAATTTTTCACAAATCCACGCTCTAATCACAGGCAATTGTTACAAAATCTAGTGATGTGATGTATGGAGTTTTTCACAGAATCAATATCTCGTATGAATTTGGTGTAATTTTGGAATATTTCAAGTCGATGGCAATTGGTTTTGTATTTTTTTCAAGTCGCCGAAATTATTGAAATTTTTCACAAATCCACGCTCCAATGACATGCAATTGTTACAAAAGCTAGTGATGTGATGTATGGAGTTTTTCACAGAATCAATATCTCGAATGAATTTGGAGTAATTTTGGAAAATTTCAAGTCGATGGCAATTGTTTTTGTTTTTTTTGTCTAGTAGCCGAAATTATTGAAATTTTTCACAAATCCACGCTCTAATCACATGGAATTGTTACAAAATCTAGTGATGTGATGTATGGAGTTTTTCACAGAATCAATATCTCGAGTAAATTTGGAGTAATTTTTGAATATTTCAAGTCGATGGCAATTGTTTTTGTATTTTTTTCTAGTCGCCGAATTTATTGAAATTTTTCACAAATCCACGCTCTAATCACATAGAATTATTACAAAATCTAGTCATGTGATGTATGGAGTTTTTCACAGAATCAATATCCCGAATGAATTTGGAGTAATTTTGAAAAATTTCAAGCCGATGGCAATTGTTTTTGTATTTTTTTCTAGTCGCCAAATATGAACAAATATGTTCAGAGTTAAAATAAAAGCCCTGTATATAATCTATAGCTCGTTCGCTTGTAACGCGTCTTATGTGGAGCCGGCCTAACCCACCAAGTGGCCGGTCGCGCTAATCAGCTGGGCGCAAATTTCAAACGCCTGTCAAAGTATGGAGAGGCTTAGCGGCGTTGTTAATAAATTTGGTTTTGTGACCGATGATGATCAATCCTAGTCTTCTTTACCCCTCAGAAAATCCCATTTTACTCCTCCGAGGGTAATTACCCCCAGGTTGGGAACCGCTGCTTTAGACCGATACTGTCAAATCATTAGAGGAGCCAATATTAAACATTTTCAATTTTATGTAAATCCCTATGGCCCGCTTTGCAATTCAACACCCTGCAGTTTATAAAAAGAATCACCTTAAATTTCAATGCATTATCCTACTCTATTAGGATATGGCGTGATCCTTATCACTTTTTTAAGGAACTGCGGTTGACAGAAATTAGGGTGGAGAATTATAGATAACACGGATTGGCTTAGACCAGCATTTCTCAACGTGGGCGATCGACATTTAATTTGGGCGATTATCTGACAATCCGCTTGTCAACAAAAATTTTGAAAACACCACCAACATCAAGCTACGTCTTGACGCACTGTCTGTAGTTGATCCTTCTCATCATAAAGGCGACGCATCCGTGCGCCACTATAAACCTGGTGATCTGTTTAATGATGATGTAGAGACAGAAATTTTGGGAGAACCGTGTCAAAAACTCTAAATAGTTCATCGTGTCACATAACTCAAAACTAGTGACGTGATATGGTATTTTGATAATTTTTGATATTTTCGTTTTGCTAAGAATCGAATAGAGAACTCTTGTGGCGGAATTCAAAGGCAGGATGGGGGGCCATGGACATTTTGCGTGGGCGCTTGCGGAGATATCTCAAATCATCTCTCTCTCATCCCTCAAAATTAGATCCAAATATTATTAACTCTGCAAAGCCACCAGCCTCAAGATTATCGTTAAAACTTTAAATTTCATGCAGCTCATAATTTGTATGCTATTTTAAAATTATGTAAATATTTCATTGTCATGTATCTTTTTTCTAAGTTAATTCTTGAAATTAAAACAAACTGCAAAAATCACACTTTTTCAAATTTCGAAGATTTCAAAATCGTAGTTTTGCTTTTTGAAACTGCCTAACGCATTGTAAAATCCAGTGCAATTTAAAAATAGATTAATAAATATTTTCCTGAAATCAACATGAGACGCCAAAACTGCACGTTTTCAAAATCCAAAGATTTAAAATTGCGATTTTGATTTTTTTTTAATTGCACAACTGTCAAATGCTTTGTCTGATTTCGATGATTCAAATGTCAAAATGTGGGAAATTTAGTGAAATTTTAAAACTGATAACAATTTATTTTGTGAAATTAACACAAACTACAAAAATCGCACTGTTTCAAATTTCGAAGATTTCAAAGATTTTGATTTTTGAAACAGCACAGCTGCCAAACTCATTGTTAGATTTTTATGATTCCAGCGTCAAAAGGTGGAAAATTTAGTGCAACTTAAAAGTAGGTTATAATTATTTTCGTGAATCAACGCAAAACCGTCAAAATTGCACGTTTTCAAAGTCCAAAGATTTAAAATTGCGATTTTTTTAAATTGCACAATTGTTAAATGCTTTGTCTGATTTCGATGATTGAAACGTCAAAATGTGGAAAGTTTAGTGTAATTTTAACACTGATCACAATCTACTTTCGTGAAATTAACATAAACTGTAAAATTCGCACTTTTTTGAAGTTCAAAGATATCAAAATCGTAATTTTGGATTTTGAAACTACATAACTGCCAAACGAAATGCCCGATTTTGATAATTCCAACGTCAAAAAATGGAAAATTGAGTGCAGCCGGTTTAATAAGTATTTTCGTGAAATCAACGCTAAATGACAATATTGCACGTTTTTAAAGTCCGAAGATTAAAGATTACGATTTTAATTTTTTTAAATTGCACAACTGTCAAATGCCTTGTCTGATTTTAATGGGATAGAAAAAGGAAATAAATAAGGAAAAAAATATGAATTTTTCGGAATGTACAAGGGGAAAATAAAGAAGCTGAAGAGGAAGAGGAAAAACTTCGAGAATTTACTCAACAAGAGTATTGCTATTGTTCTACAACAATTATTTCACAACACAGGGGCTTTATTCTGAACTTGTCGATTAACTAAGAATATTTTCTTTCTCTGTACAAAGTACAAGTATTGTGATCAGTGGCGGCTCGTGGAACATGTTGACGGTAGAGCCACTTATACAACATCCCCCTCCCCCTTTTTTTTATTAAACAAAGAACGATTTATCTTCCTAGACCAAGGTAACTGGCAAAAGTGCTAAAAATTCTTGCTGAGCTTGAAACTACAGGTAGTGCCATGGCTCCTTGGCTCTGTATAACGAGCTATCCCTGCTAAATTTGATAAAACGATGATGATTTGTAAATCTAATGTAATTTTTGTAGAATTTAGTCGACACGTTTTATATATATTTTTTTAATTTTTTGCTCGAGTATTACACAATTCGAAAAAAAAAAATTTCAAAAATTCTCAACTCTCGAAATAATTAGCGGATTTTTAAAAACTCTATTTAGTTTGATAAAACGATGATTTGCAAATCCAATTTAATTTTTGTAGAATTTAGTCAACACGATTTATATTTTTCTTTACTTTTTTGCTTGAGTATTACACAATTCGAAAAGTAAATTTTCAAAAATTCACAACTCTTGAAATAACTAGCGGATTTTTTAAAATTCTATTTAGTTTGATAAAACGATGATTTGCAAATACAAATTAATTTTTGTAGAATTTAGTCGACACGTTTTATATTTTTTTTATTTTTTGCTCGAGTATTACACAATTCGAAAAATAAATTTTCAAAAATTCACAACTCTCGAAATAATTAGCGGATTTTTAAAAACTCTATTTAGTTTGATAAAACGATGATTTGCAAATTCAATTTAATTTTTGTAGAATTTAGTTGACACGTTTTATATTTTTTTAAATTTTTTGCTCGAGTATTACACAATTAGAAATTTAAAATTTTCAAAAATTCGATGGAGTTTCAAAAACTGCACTTAATTTGGTAAAACCATGATTTGCAAATGTATTTTAATTTTTGCAGAATTTTGTCGACACGTTTTATATTTTTTTGCTCGAGTATTACACAATTCGAAAATTAAAATTTTCAAAAATTCACAACTCGTTGATTTTCAAAAACTGTACGTAATTTCAGTGGCGGTTCGTGGAACATGTTAATCGCACCGCCACTTATACAGTATAGCCCCCCTCCTTTTCTGAAAAAAAAAGAACGATTTATCTTCCAAGACCAAAGTAACGAAAAGTGTTTCAAGAATGAAAAATTCTTACTGAGCTTGAAACTACAGGTAGTGCCATGGCTCCTTGGCTCTATATAATAAGCCGCCCCTGATTGTGATCGAGAAAATGAAAAAAAAAATTTTGTATAGAAATAACCTTTTTTAGATCCTAAAGACGATTCCGACAATTTTTGAAAAAAAATGTTTGTTCTATGTGGACTATTGTATCTCAAAAACTAATGCAATTGAAGGGAAAATTTGAACATAAGCTTTATTTGACAATCCTAAGAATAGAAAAGATTTTGGTAAAATTTCAGGAATTGAAATGACACTTTGAACATAAACTTTATTTAACAATAAAAAAACTTTTGTTTTGTGGGTGTTTGCTTTAACCGTTTTTGTCTTTTTTACGGTTTTTTAACCATTAAAAATATTAGAAACACATTTTAACAAATATTGAAGACGACAAAAAAAATTATCTTCTGTTTATAAATGTAATAGAATGAAAATGTCTGTAATTATTTATCTATAATTACAAAATGAATAAAATTACAACAAATTCGCGTTAATAATTGTCGAAATTGCGAAAATAGGCAATAAGGATTTTTCGAAATTTTACCTGTTTTTGAAAGAAATTAATAAGAACGGTAACATTAATTCGGAGAAAGTAACATGATGGCCACATCACTATTTTTTGCAAAGCACTTTTAGTACGTCTATTGTATTGTGTGTCCCCTTGCATTTTAGGGTATTCTATCCATCTTTACTTTGTTCTCTCTCAAATGCAGATCCACGTAGTTCTCCCGTTTCTCAGTATCATTTTCTCTCCTTGCCTAATTATAAATATCAAGTCTTGTGTGTTTCTAGTTTCTTAAATTACCGCAGAATCTGTTTGGCTTGATTTAATATCCACACTTTTTGGTGAGAAAGTTAACACCGACCAAGCTGGAGAAATTCTTGAAACACCAAAAGAGGTATTTCAACACCAAAGAAAATCAATGCCAAATAACTACAAAGTGATAGATCTTATTTAACTACTTTCCTTACGTTCGAATGCAGCAGCAGAAACCAGTCCGACTGAGGCACGCCTGGCGTGCCCAATTGTTTGGGCACAAATTCATGCTTTTTCATGGCACAACTGAAAACGTAAAATATGGACTTCAAAAAATTCTGTTTCGCAAGAAAATGCATTCATTGTGCAGCACTACTAACGCAAGCGCTGCGCCAGGAGTTGAGCTCGTACTCGATTTGATTGGCCCAAGCGGCTCGCCACGAGTTGAGCTCGTGCTCGATGTGATTAGCCCAAGCGGCACGCCACCAGTTATGCTCGTGGTCATTGTGTTTGGCGCGAACATTTAAACACGAGGAGTACTCGTGATTGTAGTTCAAAGGGTTAAGGCGATATTTGTGATTACCAAAGTGTTAAAACAATGGATAATGGATATTATTGATTCGATTAATTTAGCTGTCGAAATCATTAAAAAGCTGTGTCCATAGAGAATACCCTTGTATTTCTTGAAATTCTAGGCTGGTGCTTCTATAATGATTTTGATGACAATTTTAAATTTGTAGACCTTACTAAGGCATTTGATTGTGACTCGCACATAATTTTATTTCGCAAATTATACATGTATAATTTTAATCCAGACATCTGTGGTCTTCTCCCGTCAATTTGATCAAATAGGAAGCAACTGTCGAACAAAATAAGTCTATTGGTAAAACATGGTGTTCCACGAGGATTCATAATGGTTTTTGATTTTTATAAATGACCTTACAAATTGCTATAGAAAGCAGGCTGTTGAACATAATCAATCTTTTGGTAGAACATGGTTTTCCACAAGGATCCATTATGGTTTTTGATTGTCGTCAATGGCCGTAGCAGCCTAGATTCAATATTATTTGCTAATGACACCGTGTTAATTGCTTAAAATGAGTGAGATGTTGCTATAGTTTTGCCGAGAAGGGTACAGAAGGTCAACAAGAAAATTATCTCTACTATCTTTGAGCATTTAATTTCTGCTGCTTCTCCCCTCACTTATTACCTTTTCCTCATCACCGAGGTTAATATATTGTCCTGAGTACCGCCAATCTTGAGCGTTTCGAAATTTACTTCCTGTTAAGGATTTAATATCAGTATTCTTTAATCAAATTTAGCTGGCAAAATTCTTGAGCTATCGATTAGTTATCCTAAATGGTATGACAAGAATTTAATTACATTAATTAAGAACAAAAAAATGGCTCACACGAAATATAAAAACACCGGCGATATTAATGACTACAACATATTTAGTAATCTTCGAGAACAATGCTCCTTGTTAAGTAAAGAGCTTTATGATCTATACTGTGATCATGTTCAATGTAATATAAAAAATAACCCATCGCTTGTTTGGAAGTTTATTAAAGATAAGAAAAATGAGTCGGGTGTGCCTTGTTCAATGACATTTAGAGGTAATGTCTTATCAAACGGTAGTGATATAGTTAACGCTTTTGGCGAATTTTTTTCGGAGGCCTAGACCAATGTGGGTCCTAGTAATGTATGCAGCGCAAATTTTGAATTGTCCAATAATGTTTTTCCTTCTAAGTTAGTTGTTTCTTTACAAGATGTATATTCAGAATTGGTATCACTTAATAACAATTTCAGTGTAGGCCCTGATGAAATCCCAGGACACTTTTTGGCAAATTGTGTATGTTCACTGTCTAGCCCAATTCACGCTCTATTTCGATCATCAATTGATAGTTCACGTTTTCCAGATATCTGGAAGAAAAGTTATATTCGACCTATTTTTAAAAGTGGCGATCGTAAGGACGTGCAACAGTATCGAGGCGTTTCTTTGCAGTCGATTATACCTAAAATTCTGGATAAGTTAGTGGCGTGTCAATTAGCATGGATATCTAAGAATGTAATTAATATTCAACAACACGGTTTTATGGAGGGGAAATCAACAATAAGTAAGTTGTTAGAATTCGAAACCTTCTTGTTGGATGCTTTTACTGGACACAGACAAGTAGACACTATCTATACAGACTTTGCTAAAGCCTTCGATCGTGTGCAGCATAAGATTTTATCTAGAAAACTTGAATGCATGGGGTTCTCTGAACAGATTGTTAACTGGATTAGTAGTTTCTTATCTAACCGATCTCAAGTTGTTAAGATAAATAATTACCTATCGCGCGTTATTAAGGTGTTTTCTGGGGTACCGCAGGGTTCTCATGTTGGTCCAGTATTGTTCATTATTTTTATAAATGATATTAGTGAGTACTTTAATTATTCTAAATGTTTAATATTTGCGAATGATTTAAAGTTGTTTCATGTAGTCGATGAGATTTCTGATTGCCATGAAATCCAATCTGATTTAGATAATCTGTCATCGTGGTGTAGGATAAATTGCCTTGATCTGAATATCATCAAATGTAAAGTTATTACCTATAGTAGACGTCTTCATTTGATTACGCTTAATTATGAGATTAACCATATAATATTGAATAGAGTGGAATGTATTAAAGATGTGGGCGTCCATTTTGATAATAAACTAACGTTTGCTACCCACATTGAAATCATTACTAAAAAGGCGTACAAATTAATGGGTTTTCTATTTCGCAATTGTAATAGGTTTAGTTTTGCTACAATAAACTTTTTGTATTATAGTCTAGTTAGGTCAAATGTCGAATATGCGTCGGTTATTTGGTCGCCATATTATAAAGTCTACAAAGAACAAATAGAGCGTGTACAAAAGCGATTTATTTCTTATATTATCTGTTTAATTTCAGCTCGTTCAATTATAGCGTTGTTTGCTGTACACTTAACATCGAGTTCTTAGAAGTCCGTAGAATTAAATTAGACTTATTTTTCAGGTACAATTAATTGTGAAATAATTCGATCGTTTAATTTTTATATTTCAACATCTATGAGGCCTCTACGGTCTAAACCGCTTTTTAGATTGAACGTGGCAACTAACAATTACAGCTACAATAATCTTATTCAAAGAATGATGAGATTTGCGAACATACTAAATCCTAATTTTGATTTATTTATACGGTCTTTTAATAAGTTCAAACAGATTCTATTTAAAGTAAATTTAGATAATTTGTGTTAGTTTATATTAGTTATTAGATTTAGGTTATGGATATTTTTAAGTGTAAGTTTGTTTTGTATAAAAGGTGCTACCGTTAATTAAATAAATAAATAAATAAATAAATAAATTACACAGCCCCACAAAAAAAAGTGTTCGGACTTGTGGGTCGGACCCAAACACTTTTTTTTATGGGGCTGTGTTATCGATGCAAGAAACTTACTTTGTGGCCCAATATACAATGTGTGAATAAGTTGACTTTGTGGTAACTTTATTAATAAGATTTAAACATATTGCTACATGTTTGTCTTTTGCATTCTCTCTCTCGCGTACTCACATTAATTTAGTCTCCCTTTAGTACACCTAGAAGCGATTAATTAATAAACGAATGCATTTAGAAATTCTCGGCGGCAACGTTCACTGATTGATGGAAGTACATTAACAAAATCACGAAAGCCGTTCCGTAAATGCGATTTTGATATCGAATTAATGAAGCATTCTCGCAGGATTACAGTAATAAAAGTTATATTGAATTTGTAGGTTGTTGGGTAAATTGAAAATATGGATTTATTGATTATTCGAGTGGTGTAAATATGAATGAGGGCCGCCTAATTAAAATTTAATTGGATTTCGTACGTGCGTATACATTTGTGATTAATGGTGCCGTGTGGATTCGTATTGACATTACATTATGTTAGTGGATTTACTTATAAATAATTCTTAATTCATGTTCCAAATTATAGATCAATGTTGGCAGGAAAAAATGACAGACGTGGAACTCGGTTGAAACGTAACTATATACACTCGGCGTCAAAAAAAAGCGCCAAAATCCATTAAATCGAATTAGTTTTACCTGAAAAATAAGGACGCAATTACGTATGAGCTAGAGCCTTTCGCGAGATATTTCAAGCGTGAACTGGCACCATCTGAAGAAAATAGTTATTTTTCTGAGATGAGTATATTATGTTTTGTCAGGTCCGCTCTTGCAGGAGAAACCATTCGTTGCGAGACGGACATCATTATTTTTAAATTAAATTAAATTTAAAACATCTCTATTAGAAAAGTATATCACTTTCGCAATCGCCTGACGTAACCAAATATTAAATTCGTAATTTTCAAAATTTCATGTCAAACTTCCATTACACGTACACAAAATTACATTCAATACGTGCAAAGATTGAGGGCGATATTTTTACAGTTGGTAAAATTGCACCCCGAAGAAACCATGCACCATTAGAAATAATTCCCTTTCGGTGTGGGAATAATAATCATCCCATTATGGCGCTATGGCACTAACAAATTCGCCCTCGCGCACAAACTTCTTTGAAACGTTTCTACATATCGCATGACTTCTGCACTTCCACGAGCTGGATTTTCCGGTGAGTGTGTGCGGAATCGATGCATTTTAAAGAAGTCTCTAATATTCCCTTCGGGGAGCAGACGCTTATCTAACGATATTACGGTTATCAAATTTCAAATTTTATTCGCCACATATGGTGGAATCGTGGACGTTGAATTTGATTGTTTAAAAATATGAGGGTTGATTTCAATAAGATTTCAATGGATTGCTCATCTTTACATTTGAAAATTGTTATAAATTGATTTCTTATATTTTTAACTTGATTTTCATCACTTGACATAATTACATAATTTTTATAATAAATAAACATATTGACAGTTTAAAATTCTGACGAACGCGCCCCATGTCAAAATGTAAACAGAGCCTTAATTTCATAAACTTCTCGATAATGTAAAAAACGCTTTTTTTAATTTCTACTTCAATCAGTGTTTATTTATGGTTTAGCACCCAGTAACGTCGCAACCATCATAATATGTTTATTATGTAAATATTTCGCCAAGGATAATTGTCCAAATGGTTATAACAGGATTGTGTATTTAAATAATGGATTTACCGTTGAGATAATCGTAGATAATTAAGTTTCGACCAGATAAGGTCCCGCGTTACGCTGTTTTCCTCCCTCTGGCACTTTAACCCTTGTTCCTTTCGCAGATAACCTTAGCGACCCTATTAGATGTCCTTACATTACTCAGGTGTGACCTTTTTCTTATTCAAATAGAAGGGTTTTCAATTGGATTTCAGCGTGTGCGATAATATTAAATTGTCGACAGTTTTCGATGTAAAAGTTGATAGAGAAAGAAGATTTAAAAAATATTGTATTATGTAAAAATGTTCGGGGGGTAATACCACAAGAGGTTTCATTGGCCGGATAAATTTTATTTGTTTGCACGAGCCATTGAATAGATACAAATTTCGAGAATGAAATGAGATGGAAAAATATTTAGTTATGGAAAAAATAGTTCTTGAGTACAAAGAGCTTAAGTTAACAATGCTTTAAACTTTTACATTACTAAAGTCAAAACAGTCTCTTGTCACCTTGTTAAATTTTAATGTCAATAAATTGTTTTTCAAAGCCAACTTCGATTTTTATTTAGTAAAATGGTTGATAAAACGAGTTTTCTGCAAATAACTTTTAATGCATTAAAAATTGGGACAGGGTTGTTATTAGGAAAAATGTTTGTTTTTTAATTCTGTATGGAATGACATAAAAATATACAGGGGCTCCAATTTAAAATAAGAAAAATAAAGTGCTTTAAAGTTTGAAATGTTTGACACTCAATTTTGGACACCCTGTACAATTCATATCGATCAAACTTGGTTAACGGGACTATCAGACCTTATTTAATAAGTACCTTGTATGATTTTATTAACAAGGCACTATTTTTATTTTTTATTCATTTTTTAAAACAATAGTGCAAAACTGATTTTTTTTAGTTTTAATTTTTTTCTTGCTGATATCCCTGAATCGATTTCAATAAAATTATAGGAGTATGTAGGCAACCATAAAAGGTACCCAAATAAGCAATAAAGTACATAGCATGTAATTTAATATATATATATATATAGGGGGTGGGATGACTTTGAAAATATGGAATTGCGAAAAGGATAATTCTTGAGCTGTATTTTTGAAAAATGTGCAAACATATATGGGAGAGCAGAAGACTGGGACGCGTTTCATCGTTATTACGAATCATCAGCCAGTCATATCTGCAACCTCACACACATGTTTGCACACTCTCTCAATAACCAATTACTCGTATAGTTGCGAATACGATCTCCAGCGGCACCGTCCATCCAGACCGCATAAATATCACTTCCAAAATGTGCAAACATGTGTGTGAGGTTGCAGATATGACTGGCTGATGATTCGTAATAACGATGAAACGCGTCCCAGTCTTCTGCTCTCCCATATATGTTTGCACATTTTTCAAAAATACAGCTCAAGAATTATCCTTTTCGCAATTCTATATATATATATTGTCATGATGTCACGCTTTTTTGGGTCACCCTGTATAATCAAAGATATTTTCCTGAAATGCATTCTAGAATGCAAATTTATTCTGTAAAATATCAAAATTCCAACATAATTAGTAAATGAGCTATAGAAGACGGGAGGTGAGATGCAGGACCCTGTATACAGTGCGCGCCTAAAGTATGGAATATATTCAGTAAAACCGAAATTAAATATTTTTGGAAAAAATCTTTGAACAGGTCGATTTTATTTCATAAAAATACATATTTTTGCATGAAAGTCGACTTTCAATCGTCATTTGTTTTTGAGTTATGACGTCCGCCATTTTGTTTTTAAATGGCAACCTCCTTTTTTTGCGTTCTTGATTTTGAGAGATGTTTTCATTGTCGAACTGACAGTATAAAAATATTGCCATCTTACATAAGACATTTTTCGAGTAAAGAAAGAACTTGATATTTAGAGTTTTTGCAAAATGACCTTGTTCTAGTGCTTGTAGTAGCCATTTTTCCAAACAACAATGATCTTTACTTTCTAAATAATACAATATGGTTTCAGCAAGACGGCACATCCCCGCAATAGGCTTTTTTATCGAACAATTAGAAATTCTTCTTGAACATTTTGAATATTTTCCAGGCTAATTCTGCGCATTCATCTCTCTCGCGGGCTATTCTATCGGTCCTCATCTGCCAATCCACCTATTCGTAAAGCAATTGCCAATAAACGCGCCTAGTGCGGAGGTGCGCCGCGCCGTCTTGTTGAAACCATATTGTATGTATGGAAGGTCAAGATCATTTTTGTTTGGAAAAAAAGCGCTGGAACAAGGCCATTTTGCAAAAACTCCAAATATCAAGTTTTCACCTTCAATTGTCATTTACTCGAAAAATTTCTTATGTAAGATGACAATATTTTTACACTGCCAGTTCGACAATGAAAAGATCTCTCAAAATCAAGAACAAAAATAGGGGGTTGCCATTTAAAAACAAAATGGCGGCCGTCATAACTCGAAAACAAATGACGACTGAAAATCGACTTTCATGCAAAAATGTGTGTCCTTGACTTTTGAGAAGAAAATTAAAAATAACAGGTGTATATTTATGAAATGATAATAGTCGCATCTTTAGAAAGTTTCTTTAATCAAACAGTGTCTTCTATATTGAGTTAAAGTTAATACGGAGGGACCCTTCTTACCCTTTAAACAGTTAACATAAATGAGGATTTGTGAGTGTAAAGCAACTAATTAAACGCATTATCTTTTTTGAGTAAATTCGTTTATTTGGAATAAACCTGGACTAAAGTTAAATAGTTGGATTGAGAGATTGGGCCCACCCACTGTCCTCCAGATGCAACTTTAATTTAACCTATAAAACTGTGTTTGTTCAATAAGATTATCTTTTACTTTATGGAAGAAAAACATAAAATATTGTTTCTACGTCTACACGACAAGTGAGGAGCTGTTTCGATTTTATAAGATCTAATAAGAACGAGTAATAGTAGATTATATATCAAGGGACAGAAATGTGTGATTGCTGATAGTGCAACTATCAACCTTGTTTCTTAGTGATGAAGACCCTTCAATGTTTCTAATAAAGTAATAGGTAATCCTAGTAAATACAGTATTGTAGATTAAACTGAAATTAATACGGAGGGTGGTGAGTGGGCTCTATGTCGCTCTTGAAACAGTTGGACGTCAATAAATGTTTTACAACTATGAAATAACAAACACAATGAGAAATCGTTTTTTTTCTTATTTTGTTAATTAGTTAACTTACTAGGCTAAAGTTTGATGTATGTGAAATTATGTTCTTTATGTAAAATTGTGAAATGTAAAAATGTAAGAAAAGTAACTGGTGACGAACGACGGCTCCGCTGCGCTGCGCCGTCGTCCATGCGGGGCCTTTCAAAATTAAGTGATTAAATTGGTGACGGACAACAGCTCCGCTGCGCTGCGCTGTTGTCTGTGCGTGGCCCATTAAAATTGAGCACGGTAACGGGTGACGAATAACGGCTCCGCTGCGCTGCGCCGTCGTCCGTGCGGGGCCCATTATAATTAAGCAATTAAATTGGTAACGGACGACGGCATAGCGTGGCCCATTCAAATCACATTTTGGCCGCTTGAATTAGGCAAAGTAATTGGTAAAGATCTACGATCCGCTGCGCTGCGCCATCAATGAAAAACATATTGTTTTTCTAAATTAGTTTTAATTTTTCGTTTTTTATTTTTTATTTTTCATTTTTCATGTGGGCACCCACCTCCCTTCGGATTAACATTTACTTCAAATATGAATCCTGTTTCTTGGTGAATATTTGTTGCAGACACTGAACGGTGTAAATGCGGTGTTGGGGCTTAAACTAACAATAATACAGAGGGTTGTGGGTGGGTTCTGTCTCACTCTTGGAACAATTAAATACCAACAAAGGTTTTACAGGTGTGAAATAATGAATAAAATACGGAAAGATTGTCTACCCATTTTTCTTTAATTATTGTAAATTAGTTCATTTGTAAAAATCCTAGTTTTTTTTTAATTAGGCCAGGGCCCATCCACCGCCCTCCAGATGGACCTATATTTCAACTATCAACCCCGTTTCTTGGCAATTGCTAGAACTACTCCAAAAAGTAAATGATTAATTCTATTAAACAAACGCAGTGTTTTAGACCGACGAGAAGTTAGCCACGACTTTCCAGCCACGGATTTTGGCGCCTCCACCATCAGCCGAATTCTAACAAATTTATTTAAATGTTATTTATCTGAAAGATTGAATTAAAACGTATTAAGCGACATTCAATAAACAATTTATAATTATAAGTATTCGATCTTAATTAAAATTGGCGACGATTTAAATTTTTGTGGTTGGCCACGGATACGCGCGAGACAAAAAATTCTATAAGTGCCGTTTGGCGCTAGTTATTTTTAATATTTTAACACAGATGTGTTAATTAGCATCTAATAAACAATTTAAGCTAATTTGTTTATAGTAGTCTTCATAAATGGCGACGTGAGAGGCCAGCCACGGATCCGCGGGGACTAAAAATTTCATAACTGCCGTTTGGCGCTAGATATTTTTAATATTTTAAGACAGATGTGTTAATTAGCATCTAATAAACAATTTAAGCTAATTTGTTTATAGTAGTCTTCATAAATGGCGACGTGAATGGCCAGCCACGGATCCGCGGGGACTAAAAATTTCATATGTGCCGTTTGGCGCTAGTTATTTTTAATATTTTTTTTTTATTTGTGTAAAGCTATAGTTAACTGCACGAGTAAATCTATTATTATTATAGATAAAAATACCATATCAAAATAAAATAAAAGACCATTCTATCAAAAAGCATCCTTCTAATTGTTATAATAAACATTGTGAAAATAAAATAGTAATAGTAATAAGCGAATAAAACCGATTCGAAAATGTAAGCCAATTTATTTAAAAAACCCGCATGCTTGCAACCCTAATTTCTGCAGTCATTGCGAGCGGAGATGACTACTACTGATACCGAATGCCATATTTGCGGTTATTTTTACCATAAATCATGTATATTTACAGAAATTAATTCATGTTATGTGTGTGAAGTTTGCCAAATTTGTTAGTTTTTAAAAGATACTTTTGGTTAATGAATTAATGTGACTTTCTAATAAAAAATGCAATCTCAACTGGTACCTACTATTCTGAAGCACCGACATTTTATTGCATAATTTAACCTTGTTTAAATTTTGAACGAGAGTTAAAAATGGTTATTTCAAAAATTATTACGTAATTTATTTAAAACTATCATACCGGGTGACCCAGGGATCTGTAAAAGCCACATAACTTATTTGTTATTTGAGATATCGACTTCTAGTTTTCTTGAACTGGTACCCACACTTATTCTACGTATTTTAAAAATATGTATGTTTTTGTACAGGGTGTCCCAATATACATAACAGAACAAAGTTATGTTTTTTTAAATGGAACACCCTATATTTTATACTTTATTTTCAACCCTCTTGAGAAGCTGATAAAAATAGTATAAGATAGAATGGGTCTATTATGGACAGTTGGTTAGTTATGGGCAAATTTGTGGCAAAAACATGTACACATTGAAAACATTGCAGAAGCGTTCCTAGCAAAGAGAGCAACATTATTTATACACTAGAAAATTTCCCACATCATAGAGAATAATACACGTCGGTTTTGGTTCTCTTTTATTCATAGTGCTATACAGGGTGTCAACATACGCAAAATATTGGATAACTATTTTTTTTCAAATAGAACACCCTATATAAGTTGACATCAATCTATGGCATTTTTAATAAGCTTTCCAATGATATACAGTTTGCATAACAAAATATTAAGGATTCTTGAGATTTATCAATAAAAACATATTTCTTTTGTCACCTTCTGCTGATTTTTGGATTTTCAGCCAAAACTATGCATTTTCAGGAAAAATTATAAGAGACCAAAGTTGTAGAGCGATATAGGTCTTTCAACTTTTAAGATAATGCGTGCATTGCCCGCAAGAGCGCGCAAAATGGAGTCCGTATAAGCATTTTAGCGTTTTCTTTTCAAATTTTTTATTAATAAATTGCACTATACTTTATTTTTCGCACCCACTAGCGGAAAAACGGAAAATTATAGCGAAATTAAAATGGCCCATATCGATTGAAAATGTTCCGCTCTACAACTCTTAACAAAGGAAATTTTTGCCAAAAATGCATAGTTTTCCTTAAAAATGCAAATTGAAAATCTATGTATCAATTTTTGCGTTTTTCAATGGTTTTTTGTATTTTTAGCGAAAAGTATGCATTTTGGGCAAAAATTGCTTCTTTTAAGAGTTGTAGAGCGGAATATTTTCAATCGATGTAGGTCATTTGAATAATTCTATAATTACCCATTCTTCTGCTAGAGGACGTGGAAAATAAAATATAGTGCAATTAATTAACAAAAAAATTGAGAGAAACGCTAAAATGCATGTACGGTCACAATTTTGCGCACTCTGGCGGGCAATGCACGCATTATTGGAAAAGTCGAAAGACCTATATCGATCGAAAATTTTCCGCTCTACAACTTTGGTCTCTTATTATTTTTTCAGAAAATGCATAGTTTTGGCTGAAAATCCAAGAATAAGCAGGAGATGACAAAAGAAAAATGTTTTTTATGGATAAATCTCAAGAATCCTTAATATTTTGTTATACAAACTGTATATCATTGGAAAGCTTAATAAAAATTCCATGCATTGGTGGCAAGATATATAGGGTGTTCCATTTGAAAAAAAATAGTTATCCAATATTTTGCGTATGTTGACACCCTGTATAGCAGCATGAACAAAAAAGAACCAAAGCCGATTTGTATTATTCTTCATGATGTGGACAATTCTTTAGTGTATAAAAAATGACGCTAGCTTTGCTAGGAGTGCTTCTGCAATTTTTTCAATGTGTCCTTGTTTTTGCCACAAATTTGCCCATAACTAACCAACTGTCCATAATAGACCCATACTATCTGATGGTATTTTTATCAGCTTCTCAAGAGGGTTGAAAATGAAGTATAAAATATAGGGTGTTCCATTTAAAAAAACATAACTTTGCTCTGTTATGTATATTGGGACACCCTGTACAAAAACATACATATTTTTAAAATATGTAGAATAAATGTGGGTACCAGTTCAAGAAAACTAGAAGTCGATATCTCATATAGCAAATAAGTTATGGGACTTTTACAGATCCCTGGGTCACCCGGTATGTGTGAATTTTTGATTTTTTTCTCTGGTGGATTCGTCCCTTACTTCCGTCGCGATTTTTAAAGACTACTAAAAATAAATTATCAGAAATTGTTCAATAGGTGTTTCTTAGGACACCAGAATTAAAATTTCTAAAATAACCAGCGCCAAACGCCACTTATGGATTTTTTTGTCACGCACCAATGATTTCAAAAATGATTTACGTCGACACTATTAATAAAAGGTTTTACATTGTTAATTAGGTGTTTCTTAAGACACCTGAATTGAAATATTAAAAATATCTAGCGCCAAACGGCAGTTATGAAATTTTTTGTCCCCGCGGATCCGTGGCTGGCCTCTCACGTCGCCATTTATGAAGACTACTATAAACAAATTAGCTTAAATTGTTTATTAGATGCTAATTAACACATCTGTGTTAAAATATTAAAAATAACTAGCGCCAAACGGCACTTATAGAATTTTTTGTCTCGCGCGTATCCGTGGCCAACCACAAAAATTTAAATCGTCGCCAATTTTAATTAAGATCGAATACTTATAATTATAAATTGTTTATTGAATGCCGGAGCGGCGGGTGGGCCATATTTCAAAATTTAACCAGTTTAATTTCGACGAGGGTTTCGCTGGTACAAATCAATAACAAAACATAGAAATATTGTTTTCCTGTTTTTCTATTTTGCGAATTAGTCAATTTATTATAACCTCGGGCTGCGGCTAACTGGTTAGATTATAGGGTAGAACCCTCAGTTAGATCTTGACTTCAACTATCAATATTGTTTTTTTAGTAATTATTAGTAATTATTACCTTGGAGTTACTCCAGTGAAGTCAAAAGTGAATTTATTGAATAAACACCGTTTTATAGGTTAAATGATAGATGGTGAAACCATCTATAATTTAAGCTATAAAATTCCATATTTCATAAATTCACTTTTGACTTCACTGGAGTAACTGCAAGGTAATAATTACTAAAAAAAAAAACAATATTGATAGTTAAAGTAAAGATCTAACTGGAGGGCGGTCCCTATCCTACATTCCAAGTAGTTAAACACATAACTAAGGTTCTTACAACTGAACCAATTATCAAAATAGAAAAAATATGAAACTGATATTTCTGTTTTGTTCCTTGCTTTAACGCAGCTGAACCCTCGTCGATGTTTAACTATGCCCACCCACCTCCCTCGAAGATGCGATAGGGCCCATCCACCTCCCTCCAGATTTACTTCAATTACCAATTCTGCTTCTAATATCACTAGAGAAATAAAAGGTAATCGTATTCAACACCCACAGACTTAATATAATAACAAAAGTTTATTGTACTTACTAAATACATAATAAATACAATGGCCATCGACCGAAGTCCTTCAGCCAGCACAGACTTAATTTTACAATGATTGAACTTTTTTTTTCGCGCGTTTCTCGTTAAGAAAATTAAAATTATACTTTGAAAAAAAATCCTTCGTTCAATCACTGGCCAATTATTTCTTAAATAAACATGCCACGTTTGAGAAAAATCGATGCAGTAATTTTCGAGATATCGTGGTCACCGTGTTTGAAAATGCGGTTTTAAGAAAAACGCGTTTAAAGTTTCAATACTTCGTTAGACCATGCGAACGGAGCCTAATTTGAGCGCCTATAATCGTTAATTTTAATCAGACTAATTCTAACTTTTTAGGGAATATTGTACTAAAAATGTCAAAACCCAAAATTCGATATTTTTTTAAATTTCCGAATAGGCACGACGACTTCATATAATTAAGGCATCTGCAACAAGTGACAGTACCTAATTTAAATGATAAATTCACTATGTTTCATGTGAAATGCGAATTACGTAGTAACGATCGTAATAATTTTTAACAATTATAAGCTAAGTGAGTTTAATTTATAAATTATTAGCAAGAACACCGTGGGCGAGGCAAATACTTAATAGCCTCATTTCGAATCGCGTTCCCACAATGCTTTCAAGACATAACTGTACGTCCAATTTGCACGTTTCTTTGTTTCATTTCGCTTCTAATGATTCTTTTTTGTGTTTGTCTGAATTATTCCGAAAGATAAAGTGCACAAAATGTTGCGTCCACTTTGCGTTCACTGCCACAGTTATGTATTTACATTTGAATACGTAACTAGTATAAAGTAGTGGACATCATGTAACTTGCAACTCCCTGAATTGGTGGTATTTTTCGCGATTTTTGTGATATTTTACACATTTATCGATTATTTCAAAATAGTTTTCAAAAAAACTTATGTTCATTTTAGCATATTTTATAATTAATGTTGATATGTAAATTTCATGTAACTATTTTAATTTCATTTAATAATTATAAACCAAAAACATCGAAGTTATGTTATTGTTTTTGAAGTAAATTTAAAAAAAAATGGCCAAACTTGAGTATACGGTCTTGTGATCGTGCTGCCTCTTATGGAGTAATTTTGAACTAAAACTTCAGCGGTCCTAATACGAGGGCAATTTACAAAGTGACAGACGTTTTGAAATAAAAAATAAACAAAGTGAAAAAAACTAATTTTTATTATATACATTTTGAAGGTAAACTCTCAGGCTATTTTTCGACGTAATCACCATATAAATGAAGGCATTTATCATAACGTTTTACAAGCTTTTCAATGCCCTCTTTGTAGAAATCTGCCGCCTGCAAGTTCAGCCACTGGTTTACACCGGCATGGAGTTGAGCGTCAGTGTCAAAGCGTTGTGTACCGAGCCACGTCTTCATCGTTGGGAACAGATGGTAGTCGCTCGGGGCCAAATCCGGGCTGTATGGCGGATGACTGAAAATTTCCCATCCAAAATCACGCAAGAGCTCTTAAGTACGATTTGCTGTATGTGGACGAGCGTTGTCATGGAAAATAAAATTGTATGGTTAAGTTTTCCCCGACGCTTGTTTTGTATCGTGTGTCTTCATTTTCGGAGTGTTTCGCAATACTTCTCTGAATTGATTGTTTGACTACGTTCAAGAAAATCAACGAAAATCACTCCATGAGCATCCCAAAACACAGTAGCCATGATTTTTCTTGCTGACAGCGTCTGCAGACACTTCCTCGGTTTCTTGGGCGAATGCGTGTGACCCCATTGCATCGACTGCAGTTTTGTTTCACAGGTCACGTGCTGTACCCAAGTCTCGTTAGCAGTTACGATACGATCGATAACATGGTCTTCACTTTTGTCGTACTCTTCCAGAAATGCCAGTGCTGCAGCAAGTCTTTTGTTTTTGTGGTCTTCCGTTAGGATTTTCGGAATCCACTTGGCACAAAATTTGTGGTATCTAAGTTTACCAACTACGATTTCATGAACTAGAAAAAAAATTGAGAAAAATCGCAATGCAGTTGCTTCCCAACGCAACGCTGCGGCGCGCCGTTAACGTTGCCAGCTTCCATCTCAAAGTGAATTGTTTTACTTGAATTCCCTTTAAAATTCGTTTCACTATTTTGATCAATTAAAAAAAAAAAAAAATTTGCTATTAAAAAAATATTTTGAGCAATAAAGTGATTTTTGAGACTAATTTAAACAAGTTTCTTACTAGAATATTCTGCATTTTTTATTATTAGGCCTGTATTTTCGATTATTTTTGATCTAAATATTTTTGATTTTGACCTAAATTTTCGATTTAATTGTTAAAATTTTCGACTTTTTTCACTTTTGACCTGTTTTTTTTTCGATTTTTGGGTCTAAATTTTTTATCTTTTGGCTTAAATATCCTTTATTTGGACCTAAATTTTTGATTTAATTATTTTAAATTTCCGATTTTTTGTCCGCATTTTTGATTTTTATTTTTTATTTTTCGGGCAGAATGTTTAATTTTTAGATGTTTTGCCTATATTTTCGATTTTTTTTTGGTCTAAATTTTTGATCATTTGGCCTAAATATTCTTTATTTTGACCTAAATTTTCAATTTATTTGTTGAAATTTTCGACTTTTCAGTCCGCATTTTTGATTTTTTGGACCGAATTTTTCTTTTTTTTTTCTTTTTTTTTTTTTAAAGGAAGGATGATTGATGGAAATTTGGGTTGGGGAATTATGGATGATATGGGACATTGGCTTAGACATCGTAGGTCATTCAGCCACAACCGATTTTTCATAATATTTTATTCATATTAAATGAAAATAGACATCCACAAACATCCATGCCCTCGTCGGGATTCGAACCCAGGACCCTCCGCATTAGTTCTGGCGCGCTAACGCACGCGGCTAGTGGGCCGGCGATTTTTAATTTTAGTTACAAATTTTTGATTTCTTAAACATTTTAATCTGAATTGTTGATGCGAGAATTTTTTCAAGTTTTGTTTGCTTTTGATGTTTTGGTGACCATTTATTATTATTATTATTATTTATTATTATTATCATTTTGTTTTGTTTGTTTGTTAATTTTTTTTTTGTACTCTTGGGCCACCATTTTTACTTTTAGGCCCGAATTTTAGATTTTTGGCCTAAATTTATTTTTTGTCCTGTTTCAGATTTTTTAACTTGAATGATTGATTTTATTGTTCGATTTTTTGGCTATTATTTTCAAATTTCTGGTTAGAAACTCATTTTTGGGGGCTGAAAGTTGTGAATTATTTTGATGCTACCTAAATTTTCGATTTATTTGTCTGCGTTTTTATCCTTAGATCCGGATTCTTGATTCTTTGGCCTGTATTTTAGATTATCGTATTTTCCATTTTCTTAAAATTCTGGCCCAAATATTCTTTATTTTGACCAAAATTTTTTATATTTACGCCTTTTGGTCTTTTGGCCGAAATTTTTTTTTATTTTGACTTAAATTATGGATTTGTTTGCTTAAATTTTCGATTTGTTTGTTGAAAATTTTAATTTTTTGATCCACCATTTAGATTTTTGGGTACGAATTTTAAATTTTTGGTCTTAATTTTTTATTGTTTGTCACATATTTTAGATTTCTTAACTAGAATTAATTATTTTGATAAAGACGAAAGTAGCCTAAATATATATATTATTTCAACCTGTTCGCAACTCTGCAAAATTAATAATAATAATAATAAAATGCTTAATTTTCCGTACGACAATCAATACAATAATTATTATTTTTAGTTTTATTAGGACTACAAACAAATAACTTATTAAAACAACTACTTCCCTGGCTAGTGCCACGCCGGATATTTAGAATGAATAATTTTTTTGTGCGGTTTTGTAATTTTGTTTGCTATTATTTTCTAATTTCTCGTCGGAACTTATTTTAAGCTATTATTTTTAGACCAGAATATAGATATTTTAGATCTTCGGCTGTTTTGTTCCAATTTTTTTATTGTTTTGGTCAAAATATTCGATTGTTTTCTTGAAATTTTGGATTTCTTGGTTTGCATTTTTTTATTTTTGGTCCGAGTTTTCAATCTTTTGGCCTAAATTTAGACAAAATATCGAAAACTCGGGTGAAAGATGCAGACTAAAATATCCAAAATTTCAACAAACAAATCGAATATTTTGGCCAAAAAAAATCAAAAATTTGCAACAAAATAGTCGAAGATCTAAAATGTCGGCAAAAAATACTAAAAATCCTGGTCTAAAAATAAAAAATGCATACCAAAAAACTTGAAAATACAGGCAAAAGAAAAATAATTTTCAACGAACTTCTCGCATATAAATCAATAATTCTTTGTTTTGGCCCACATTTTTGATTAGTTTGTTACAATTTTCAATATTTCCGCATTTTAAGGCCCGACGTTTTGGTCAATTTTTTTTTATTTCTTTTGTCCTACATTTTAGATTTTTTAACCTGACTGATTTTTACGCGGAATTTTTTAATTTTTTTGATTTCTGTCCTTTTTTTTAGATTTTGCAACCTAAATTTTTGAATTTTTTGACCTTTATTTTCAAGGGTTTTTGTTTAATTTGAGGTTATTTATTTAATTTTATGTTGTTTGGTTTCGTGGGTTTTAATTTAAATATGTGGTTTATTTTTAGATAAAATTAATTTACTTTGATATTTATCTGCGGGATGTTTAAGGAATTATTTAACATTTAAATATTTGTAGGAATTTGGATTTTTTTGCATCAAACAATTAAATGTCTAATTTAGGTTTTTCGTCTGATCTAAATTTATTTGCCAAGTACAATGCTAGACTCCTTCATCAATCGTTCAAGACAGCGGTGGCTCGTGGATCTGTAGAGGAGGCTACGACAGAGATGCCTCTCGTACTGTACTACTTTTTTTTATAGAAGAAGAAAATATATCGCTGCTGTTTTGGTAAAATTTTCTTCCACAGCCTCCTCACCGAACATCCACGAGCCGGCTGGTTTAAGGGTTATCCGAGAAAAACAAACAATTGAAAAAGGGGAGGGGGATATATTGTATAAGTGGCTCTACGATCAACATGTTCCACGAGCCGCCACTGCTACCATAACGTGACCATAACGTGACGACTTTTTCATTTATAAAAGAAAAATCAAGGATTAATCCTCTGCAATAAATCCCCTAATGCAATAGCTTCATTCGTATTATAATTACAAATTATTATTTCCTCATTTATTTATGCAGAAAATGGGATTTACAAGCGTGCCGATGTTGAATTAAAAACGCAATTCTTGAATTGTAAATGCGCACAGAACAGGATATTGTCCATTATATTTATGACAGCGTAAATTATTCGTCATTATTGCAAACATTTTCATTAGCTTAAACGGGTAATTATTACCAAGTGAAGGTTTAATTAATTGTTCCTGTGAAATTAATATCTATAATAGATTATCTATTGAGTGGTAATAGTGGGTCAAGAATGATTCGTACATGGATATTTTATATTAAATTGAGATAATAATTCAGGTAATGGCAAAAAGGCCGCTGGTCGGTAGCCTTTTAAAAATAAATAAAATATTATAAACATAGCACTCAGGATTCAATTTTAGGGAGTGTGTCAGAGAAATTAAAAAAAAAAATTTTTTTACGGAAATATTCGTTTTGAGATCCCTAGAGGCGATTTCAAAGATTTATGAAAAATACGTCTGTGTGTGTCAGATTTAAAATAAATCGAAAAATTATTTTGTGTTACAAATTCGATGCATTAGCATTGCTATCTCGGTAACTATAAGAAATACAGAGTTGGTGAAATTAAGACAAAGTTGCGCATTTTAATGCTGAATAATTTGTTAAAAATAAATTTAACACATTCCGACTACTTCCAGAGATATTCAATAAAAACCGAAAAAGTCAATTTTGTTTTTTATTTTTTACGACTTTATTACTGGTTTAATAATAAAAGTATTTTTCGAATACGACGTTTTGTTAATTAAATTAACTTAATTTCGTACTTCGTAACAGAGAAAGTAAAAAGAATGCGTGATACCAACAATGTCCATTTTATTGAAAATTCTTGATCACAAAAAAATGGCTTCCAGCATTAGTATGTTATATCTCATGTTAAGATTGTAATATGTGCATAAACGACTTATCATCCCGTCACGTTTCTTGCGAATGGGGGATATGGATATTCCAGGAGCAATTTCCAGATTCAGACCCTCATCAGCCCGAATAGTATTACTAATCAAACAGATGGTGTCTGACCCTTACATTCCGGAGCCATTTGCATACGATCCTATTGGATTAATGAAAAATTAGTTATTGAAATCCCTCAAGTGTAATTCACTGTGTTTACGAATTGCGGCAATTCTATGCCATAACGTAGTGTATACGTTGTAAATTAATTATTCAGAGGAAAACTTTGATAATTCGTATGTACTAAAATTGGGTTTATGTTTACATAGTTTGATAATGTTTGTTAGTTTAATTGGCTAGAAACATACGAGTCCCAACAACTATAGGTTTGGGCACTTGATTTCAATTTAAATTGTTAATTGTTTTGAGATACAGATTAACTGATCAAATAAATAAAACCCATGTTAACAATTTTAAATATGCCCGATATATTTATAAATAGTCACTTTCGAACAAAATCTTATACAGAAGATGCAGCCTTTGCTAAAATAGGACGATCAGTTCAAAAATTTAACAAAAAAAGATTGCTGATGTCTAAAATCAGCTGTAGCTCGTAACAGCGTCAATTTTGATGTATTAAATTGACATTGAACCTTAACACCTCCGGAGAATTGTCAACAGTTATACCGGATGAATTAATAATATAATTATAATTTATTTGTGCTAGAAATTATAATAATTTTTACACAAGTCAAAGAAAATGTAGTATTAACACAGATTTAAAATGTAATATTAACACAAATTGCAATAATATGACAAGATACACTTACATTACAATTGCATCAATAAAAATGTACAGATAAGCTAAATTAAAAAAAGTTACAATAAAAAAATTGATGAATTGTCACCCTAGCATGGCCTGCTTTCTGGAAAATAACTCCCGAGTTGGATCATGGGAAAATGTCAACTAAGGGCTTCTTATAGCCATGAAATAAATATGATTTTTGTACCAACTAATCGTACATACTATTAATATTAGTATTTATTTTTTTAACTCAAACAATATTTTGAACCTAAAATCATTCAGAAAACAAAAAACATACAAACCGCAAAGAGCTACCAAATTGAATGCAACAATTTTTGCACGCCTAATCGGAAATGGCGGGAAATTCAAATTTATTAGTTTTGGTTGATCTATACCCAGTGATTTTGTATAAGTAGATATCAATATTTGTCCTAATACACCTATGGAGCAAACATGTAGAACGTGCCGTTTTCTACCCTCGTCGTTCTATTGTACATTAGTTCCTAGCACGATATCTCTCTCGCGATCACGAAGCGAACGAGCAAGCCTACGA
This sequence comes from Ocypus olens, assembly GCA_910593695.2. Lineage (NCBI taxonomy): Eukaryota > Metazoa > Arthropoda > Insecta > Coleoptera > Staphylinidae > Ocypus > Ocypus olens. The sequence continues at coordinate 8,001,915 of OU343052.1, read as the reverse complement.
CGTACTTTAGGCGGGTACCCACACGTAACCTTACATAACCTGGATCAACTGTCATTTATTTACAGCTTATTCCGTGAGTGAGTTTTTAGTTGGATTCAGAGCCCTGCAGAAGCGGGTTTTCGAAAGCCCGGCCCGGCCCGGCCCGGCCCGGCCCGGCCCGGCCCGGCCCGGCCCGAGAGTGAACATTTAAAACCCGGCCCGGCCCGGCCCGATGAAACGAAAATGTGCTGCGGGCCCGGCCCGGCCCGTCCCGGAGCTGAAAATTCAAAGCCCGGCCCGGCCGGGCCCGTCCCCGAAAAATGTTGAATTAAATAAATAAAATTACTGGACCCATGTATTCCTTAAAATTCTTAAAATACATTGAATTCGTGTTAATAACATTTTTTTTAATTCACTTAGTTGTTGCTTTCCAAAATATAATAAAATTAAATTTATCCAAGCCCGGCCCGGCCCGGGTTAAATTATCCATCGAAAAGCCCGGCCCGGGCCAAAGCCGGGCCCATGCAGGCCTCTGATCAACAGGTACGCCGCGTATTATGAAATTATGAAATATGAAAACGACAAATTACACTTCAAATTCTAATGGAGTAATACGTTGTTTCAGAAACTGTGGAAAATTCTGTCTGGCAATTATTTTCATATTTTTAAGTGCTCGAGAAAAAGTGCAGCTTTAGATAATTACAAATTTTGTTCTCGAGGAATTATTTCGAAATGTAGGTAAGGGATGTTTACAGATTTTTGCAGTATCGTGGAGTAATACGTTGTTTCAGTAGCTGTAGAAAATTTCAAAAAATTCCTTAAAAAGGTTCCGAAATAAGTCCAGAAAGAGGCCTTGAAAAAATGTCCTAAAAAAAAATCGGAAAAATGACCCAAAAAACCATCAAAATAAAGTCTCTCCTGAAAAAATTCTTTAAAAAAATACCTAAAAAATTACTGAAAAATAGTCTGAAAAAATTGTTCTAAAATCGGCCCTGAAAAAAAATTTTGAAGAAGTTTTGAAAAAGTTGAAATTTGTCCTGAAGGAGGGCGTGAAAAAGTTTTGAAAAAGATCACGAAATAGAGTTTTGAAAATAAAGTCTTGAAATATCTTTAAAAAAATCTTGAAAAAAAGTAAATGTAATTAAAAGAATCTTAAAAAAAGTAATCTTGAACTCTTGAAGCATTTTCTGAAATGGTTTTGGTTTTTGAAAATCTTTCGAGTTTTGCGCGAGTTAATTTTCGTGAAAATGTTTGTTTGTAAACGCGAAAAATAAAATAATAATAAATATGAATCGCGAGTTGTAAAATTATACAAAAATTAAATTCAGTTTCCCCCTGAAATTATTTCGATTTTTGAAAATCTTTTGAAAATTTTCGTTCTCATTTGATTTCGACGCAAATTTAAATGCCAAAGATTGCACGATTGATGGATGGTGAATACGGATTTTTTGTTTTTTGTTTTTTTGATGCGAGGAGATAAACTCTTTTATAGACTCCCCTGTAGTGGGGTGGTGTTGGACTCCTCCCCCTGAAGGGCGCGGAGTGTACCAACTAAAAACTCTCCTCGATGGACTGGTTACGATACGAGAATTTATATGGAGATGCCCAAAAAACTTTATGCGTAGACGCCGGAAATTTAAAATTAATTACTGCAGAGGTGTTAAATTCAGGCGTTCTTTTTAATACGAGCATTCATGAAACACTGGATATACCTAACTCCTTGCAGGCAACAACTATGTTTTCAATCTAGGATTACGATCACCAAGAGTCGATACTTAACCCTCGTAAGAGTTACAGTGACTGTTTCGTGCAGGCAAAATAGTTGCCGTTCATAAAACACCTCTGTAATTACCAAAATTACGATCCGATCCGTCACCTCACAAATAATAATATCAAGTTTAAATTACTGCACAACATTTAATCATTGAAGCAAAAATAAAACCAAAACCTAAATGTTGACCATCGTTGAATAATTTACGCGAAACGCAAGACCGAATAATTCATTCCAGCAAAAGCAATGAAGAATACATTCCTTTTATGAGGGCTAAATAATAAATAACACCACAAAGAGCATTCAATAATCAACAAAAAAAATTTAAGACAGAACCAATGTGTTTTTTTATACACCGAATGAAACTGACGTTTAAAACATCAAAATTATGAAATATGAAAACGACAAATTACACTTCAAATTCTAATAGTCATCAATATCACACTCCCCAAAACAACCATAAGTCGCTTCGGCGATGCTTCATCTGCGAAGCGCGAACGGCCGAAAAGGATGCGGCTTTGATGAGAGCGAAACGTGTTCAAACAGGTCTCGTGAGGAAATTCAGGATATCGCGCAACATAAATTTCAACATTTAAACAGTCAACACCTTTCTTATTACAGTTAAGCATGCGCTCGCATCGGAAATTACTGCAAAGGTGTTTTGAAATTCAAGGCGGACTCGAGAAATTCTTCCCCGACATTCAGGCGAAGATTCCCCTGATCATGTCAAACATCCGGAAACACTATATATACCTAACTCCTTACAGGCAACAACTACCGTTTCGAGCTAGAATTACGATTACCAAGAGTTGATACTTCACCCTCGTAAGAGCTACAGCGGCGTGCTTCCGCGCCGGTAAAAGATCACCTCGAGCTGCCCTTAAAAAAAAATAATTACAATTTCCGATCCCTTACATCATAAACAATAATAACAAATTAAAATTACTGAATACGATTTGAAAACAAAAAAAAAGTCGCGCTATATCTCAAACAAAACTAATACAGGAATCGCCAGGAAACTTTGAACATGGGTATTTGACAATCCAAAGAAATGAAAAGCTTTTCGTAAAATTTCGTGTTTGGGAACGTTTTTTTTTCGAGATTAGAATTTGAAGTGTAATTTGTCATTTTCATCTTTTACAATTTATTTATTTTTTTGCAATTTTCATTGATTGGACATGAATATTTCCTAATATTTTTTTTAACACATCATTAATAATAGTAGTATAGTTTATTTCCAGTGCAAATGATAAGTATATTCAATAGGATGAACGATGTATTAATATACCATGTATATATAAAATATAATGTAAATATAAATGGGTCAATAACATATTTAATTCAATATCAAATGACGTTCTGCTTGCCCTTATATACCAATCAAGTAACCGTAGGATAGAAAAAAGACTAAGGCGACATCTATCGGCGAAAATTTACAACGGTTTGAAATTATTTACACATATCGGCGATAGATGTCGCCCTAATCTTTTTTCTATTTCGTTTTTTTTCAAATTTGGAGAAATGTTTTTGATTCTTGATTGTTTTAATTTTATTTATTTTATCCTATAATGTTATCATGCCAATAACTCCTTAGCAACGAGTTACGTTAAGGTACCTTTAACAACACTAGTGTTGTTATATTTATCTTAACGCAACTCGTTGCTATGGAGACATTGGCATACAAACATTAACGTTTTTTGACGATTGTCATTAAACATTAAAAAAAAAAATAGAAATAGGATAAAATAAACCGTGTTACGACACACGCAACGTTAATTGCTTTTACATTACGAGAGAAAAGTTTGAAAGCACTCGCTCGTGTTTACAAACATTTATCTCGTAATGCAAAAACCTTCATTACATTACTTGTATCATAATTTACTATAACGAAGCTGCTGATTTTTACAATGTTTAGCTTTTGGAACTTTTGTTTTGCAAAACAAACCTCCTGGGCTTGAAATTTAGGTTTTTGAAACTTGCATTCTAAAACAGGGTGAGAAATTTTCATATGAAATTAATGAGAAACGTAATCATTTCTTAATCCAAAAGTTCCAAAATGGGCATTTTGATGTTTTCAGTCAAACAGAAAATAGAAAAATTTCAAATGAAACTTTGAACATAAGCCTTAAGGTTGTTAAAAATTAAAGGGGTCGAATTAACGACAGCACCTAACAAAGTGGACGTTTGGTTCAAAAAGGTTGAGAAACACTGATCTTTACTGATGCACTTTTAGTTTCTTGTGGATTGATACATCACAACGTATAGAGAACATCCTGAAATATTATTCATTAGACAACGGCAACTGGATGTGACTGTGCGTGCGTGTTAACATTTACAGTTTTCACGCATATTTGTGCGGCATCTATTTTTAATCGGGACGTCCTGTTGTAACATGCGGAAGTAGGACATACGAGGGACATTTCCCTGGAAAACTCGCACTTCTCTAGCATAAATAACTTTTTCATTCCAGGACTAAAAAATGCCCGCGCGGACCCAAACAAGGGCTACAGTAAAAACGGCACGGGATGACAACTCCTCACATGAAAGAATCGATTTATTAATGCTCGCCATGGTCATTTTGCTTACTCAAATGGCTTTTGCACTGATAAAGGGTTATCTACTATCATGTTGTTCGTACTTTATGATTACCGAATTATTTAATAATAATACTATAGTTGTATAATTGTTGTTCATTCTTTATATTCAGTTTGAATTTTGTGAAGTCTTAGTGAAGAAGTATTTTATCCAGATTTATTTAAGGATCAACTATCCAGCAACGGATTTTGGCGCCTCCACCAGACATGAACAATCTCAATAAAATGTTAGATCCCGCAGATTTAATTATAAAAAAAATATTATGGGATATCCAATAAACAATTTATAACGATTTGTTTGCAATTTTAATAAAAATAGGCGACGAATTAAATTTTTGAAGTCGGCTACGGATCCGCGAAAGACTAGTGATGTCATACTACTTTTGAAGACGCTAAAAAGTGCGCAATAAAAAACAAAAATCGACGTGTCCGAGTATTTTTTTCTGGAACTTCTCATTTCATAAATACCGAATTTGTTCCAGTTAAAGTTTTCACCCTGTTTTAACAACACTAGTGTTGTTAAAGGTACCGTAACGTAACTCATTGCTAAGGAGTTATTGGCATGATAACATTATAGGGTAAAATAAATTAATTTAAGATAATTTATTTATTTATAATCATTTTTGACACTAAAATTGTTCAGGACCACAACTATTAAATCCTACTATATGTCTTACGAGTGCCTCGAGTTATTACAAAAATTTCAGTCCATCCTAGGATACATATTCCATTCCAGCCGTTAAAAAAACATTCTAGTTTCCCGATTCTTTTGCGAAATGTGCTCTGACTTCAATAAATTTATACTAAAACCACATTATCGTCGTGACATACAATACGAGATACACACGCAAATTGTAATATTAAATGCTATTGTCTCGAATTTTAATTTCCTGCGGGTGTTTTGTTTCTCCCCAGCACTCTGCATTATTGTTACTAAAATAGCAAGCAGTAACTCTCCCTCGCCTGCAATTCATACATTTTAATTTGCGTGCTGTGTTTTGTACACATGCATACATGCAGCCATACGGTCTATTTGACGCAGGGATTACCACCAGCAAGGGTTTTTCAGGCTGACGAATCTACCAGGTATCATGAATGATAGAGATGTATATGATGTAATAAACTTTTCTTCACGAAAATCGTATAATGTGCACATAATTCAATTTTATTAGCAGCATAAATAGGGTACATTTATCACCCAATTTCATTAAACACGCATTTGCATTTGCGTGTTTAATATGGTTATTAAACACGCACACGCATATGCGTGTTTAATATGGTTATTAAACACGCCAATTCACGCTTTGATTCACAAAACACGATTTATGATAATATTTTATTTTAATACTGATTTCAACTTTTTTTTAATTTTTTTTCTCGAACGACTTGCTCCACTCGCCTGGCGGCTCGTTCCGCAAAAGTCGTTCTCGTGATTAATAGCTATCATTATATGCTCGTTGTACAATATACTATTAAAGGTAGATATCTCGTGAATATTTTAGGCATTTTGAGCAATTTAATTATATTTATAAGTGTTCGACAAATGAAAACGTTAATTTCCAAAAATTCATAACTAATGAAAAAATTGACACATTTTCAAAAATTTTAATCGGTCTTAAAGGTTTACACGATTTAAAAGGGTTCCATGCATTTTCGTCAAAACAATTTTTTCGCGCCATAATATCGTTTTACTATCCTATGTTCTTGATACACGATTTAAAATTTTTCCGTGCATTTTCGCCAAAAAAAATATGTTCGCGCCAAAATACCATTTTACGTTCATGTGTTCCTGATACAAAATTTAAAATTTTTCGATGCATTTTTGTTGAAAAATGTTTTTCGCGCCAAAATACCATTTTACGTTCCTGTGTTCTAAATACACGATTTAAAAATTTTCTATCCCAATTAACCCTCTATTGCATGATTTATTTAAACATCAAAAAAGTTTTTACATTAAATGGTTGAAGCAATAAGGCTTTAGTGGTCCAATTCTTGCTTGAGGAAAGTTGTCTGATGACAGGACATCCAAATCAATATTCCTAAGAATTGCTTAATTTCCTTAGAGTTACTTGTAATTGGTTTGTTTAGTTTTTTTCTGTGCGCTGTACGAACATGTTTGCTCTACCAGTTGAGAAATAAAGAAAAAAAATAAAGTCTTCTGTAAGATTTCCTAAAAACTAAATTTTGTTAGGATCTCTTAGAGTTTTCGAATCTATTTCATTTATTTTAGTAATTATTTATTTCGTAAGATAGCAGAACTTTGCCTACCAAAAATTATGTTCCCATTTGGGAACAGAATGCAATAGAGGATTAAATTGACACATTTTCAAAATGTTGTAAATATATTAATAATTTTGAACAATTTAATCATATTATAATTTTTTGTTCGATTTTCTTTTTATTGAAGTGTTCGACAAATTTAAACGTTGATTTTCAAAAATTCATAACTCGCGGAAAAATGGACACATTTTCAAAACTTTTAAGTAATTTTAAAGGTAGATATCCTGTGAACATATTAAACGTGTTGAGCAATTAAATCATATGAGAATTAATTTTTTTTTCTATTTTTTTTTAATTGTTGTCAGGTTTTAAAAAAAATTAATTAACGTTATCTTGTGAATATATTAAACATTTTGAGCAATTTAATCATATAAGAATTATTTTTTTCGATTTTCTTTTATTGACAAATTAAAACGTTAATTTTCAAAAATTTATAACTCGCGGAAAAATGGTCACATTTTCAAAAATTTTAAGTAATTTTAAAAGTAGATATCCTGTGAAGATATTAAACATATTGAGCAATTAATTCATATGAGAACTATAAATTTTTTATTTTTTTTTAATTGTTCGACAAATTAAAACGTTAATTTGCAAAAATTCATAACTCACGGAAAAATTGACAGGTTTTAAAAATTTTTAATCAACGTTATCTTGTGAATATATTAAACATTTTGAGCAATTTAATCATATAAGAATAATTTTTTTCGATTTTTTTTATTGACAAATTAAAACGTTAATTTTCAAAAATTCATAACTCGCGGAAAAATGGACACATTTTCAAAAATTTTAAGTAATTTTAAAGGTAGATATCCTGTGAACATATTAAACGTGTTGAGCAATTAAATCATATGCGAATTAATTTTTTTTTTCTATTTTTTTTTAATTGTTCGACAAATTAAAACGTTAATTTGCAAAAATTCATAACTCACGGAAAAATTGACAGGTTTTAAAAATTTTTAATCAACGTTATCTTGTGAATATATTAAACATTTTGAGCAATTTAATCATATAAGAATAATTTTTTTCGATTTTTTTTTATTGACAAATTAAAACGTTAATTTTCAAAAATTCATAACTCGCGGAAAAATGGACACATTTTCAAAAATTTTAAATAATTTTAAAGGTAGATATCCTGTGAACATATTAAACGTGTTGAGCAATTAATTCATATGAGAATTATTTTTTTTTCTATTTTTTTTTAATTGTTCGACAAATTAAAACGTTAATTTGCAAAAATTCATAACTCACGGAAAAATTGACAGGTTTTCAAAATTTTTAATGAACGTTATCTCGTGAATATATTAAACATTTTCAGCAACTTAATCATATAAGAATAATTTTTTTCGATTTTTTTTTATTGACAAATTAAAACGTTAATTTTCAAAAATTCATAACTCGCGGAAAAATGGTCACATTTTCAAAAATTTTAAGTAATTTTAAAGGTAGATATCCTGTGAACATATTAAACGTGTTGAGCAATTAAATCATATGCGAATTAATTTTTTTTTTCTATTTTTTTTTAATTGTTCGACAAATTAAAACGTTAATTTGCAAAAATTCATAACTCACGGAAAAATTGACAGGTTTTAAAAATTTTTAATCAACGTTATCTTGTGAATATATTAAACATTTTGAGCAATTTAATCATATAAGAATAATTTTTTTCGATTTTTTTTATTGACAAATTAAAACGTTAATTTTCAAAAATTCATAACTCGCGGAAAAATGGTCACATTTTCAAAAATTTTAAGTAATTTTAAAGGTAGATATCCTGTGAACATATTAAACGTGTTGAGCAATTAAATCATATGCGAATTAATTTTTTTTTTCTATTTTTTTTTAATTGTTCGACAAATTAAAACGTTAATTTGCAAAAATTCATAACTCACGGAAAAATTGACAGGTTTTAAAAATTTTTAATCAACGTTATCTTGTGAATATATTAAACATTTTGAGCAATTTAATCATATAAGAATAATTTTTTTCGATTTTTTTTTATTGACAAATTAAAACGTTAATTTTCAAAAATTCATAACTCGCGGAAAAATGGACTCATTTTCAAAAATTTTAAATAATTTTAAAGGTAGATATCCTGTGAACATATTAAACGTGTTGAGCAATTAATTCATATGAGAATTATTTTTTTTTCTATTTTTTTTTAATTGTTCGACAAATTAAAACGTTAATTTGCAAAAATTCATAACTCACGGAAAAATTGACAGGTTTTCAAAATTTTTAATGAACGTTATCTCGTGAATATATTAAACATTTTCAGCAACTTAATCATATAAGAATAATTTTTTTCGATTTTTTTTTATTGACAAATTAAAACGTTAATTTTCAAAAATTCATAACTCGCGGAAAAATGGTCACATTTTCAAAAATTTTAAGTAATTTTAAAGGTAGATATCCTGTGAACATATTAAACGTGTTGTTTATTAATTTTTTTTTTCTATTTTTTTTTAATTGTTCGACAAATTAAAACGTTAATTTGCAAAAATTCATAACTCACGGAAAAATTGACAGGTTTTAAAAATTTTTAATCAACGTTATCTTGTGAATATATAAAACATTTTGAGCCATTTAATCATATAAGAATTATTTTTTTCGATTTTTTTTATTGACGTGTATTTATTTAATATTTTTAGATTATTTTATTGAAGTGTTCGACCAACTAAAATGTTAATTTTCAAAAATTCATCTCACGGAAAAATTGATTTTTTTTTTAAAGGTGAATTTGAATACATTAAATATTTTGAGCAATTTTATCATATGAGTATTTTTATTTTTTGTTTGTTCGTGTCTTCAATAACTGAAAATTCTAATTATATATATATCAAAAATTCAAGGCTCGCCCAAAAATTGACTAATTTTCAAAAATCAATTTTAAAGTTAAAAGTAGTAAAAAGTATTATGATTTCATCAGAGTTTTTAAGGAATTCAATATGGATATTATTTTTTATTTTAGTTTTTCCTTGTTCAAATATTCGGCCACTCGAAAAAAATCATTTAAAAAAATTTAAACTCTCGCAGAAATTGACACATTTTTGGGATTTTATGGGAACGTATAGTATCTTGGCGCGAAAATGTTTCTTTTACAAAAATGCATACAAAAATTTAAAGCGTGTTTATATTTATTATTATTATTTTTAGATTTTTTTTATTGAAGTGATTGACAAATTAAAACGTTAATTTTTAAAAATTCATAACACGAAAAATTGACACGATTTCAAAAATTTTAAAGGTAGATATCTTGTGAACACATTAAATATTTTGAGCAATTTTATCATATAAGTATTTTTATTTTTTAGATTTTGTTTGTTCATATATTCAACAACTGAAAATATTAATTTTCAAAAATTCAAAACTCGCCTAAAAATTGACTAATGTTAAATCAAAAATCAAATTTAATTTTAAAGGTAAAAGTAGTAAAAAGTATTATGATTTCATCAGACTTTTTAAGGAATTCAATCATATCGATATTATTTTTTATTTCAGTTTTCTTTTTCAAATATTCGACCACTTAAAAAAATCAAACTCGCCCAGAAATTGAAAAATTTCAAGACTCAAAGTTTATGTTGTGAATATATTAAACATTTTGAGCAAATTCTTCATATAAGTATTTATTTTCTTGACATTTGTTCAATTGTTCGACAACTTAAAACATTTATTTTCAAAAATTCATAACTCATCGAACAATTAACACATTTTCAAAAGTTTTAATTCATTTTGTTCACGAAAATGTTATAATATGCGCATTATTTAATTGTATGGGCCGCATTAATGGGGTACATTTAACATTCAAATGCGTGTTTAATATGGTTATTAAACACGCTAATTCGCTCATTGATTCACAGAACGCGATTTATGATAATATTTTGTTTACCTTGTTTAATTTTTTTTTTTTCAATTGTAATTGTATTTACAACTTTAATTTTGATTTTAATTTTGATTTTGTTTTTGATTTTGGTTTTGATATTGATTTTGATATTGTTTTTGATATTGATTTTGATTTTGATTTTATTTTGATTTTAATTTTTTATTTTGATTTTGTTTTAATTTTGATTTTAATTTCGTGAACAAAGTATAGTGTACACTCGCATATAATGGCTATTAATCACTCGAACGATTTGCTCCACTCACCTACGGCTCGGCTCGTTCCGCAAACATCGTTCTCGTGATTAATAGCTATCATTATATGCTCGTTGTACAATATACTATTAAATAATTACAATATCTAGAAAATTATTGAATTAGTAAACTACATTAATCCATTTTGTTAATTTTAAATGTTAAACGTTTATTGCTAATTCTTATGATCATTCTTTAATCCTTTTGTTACTAAGAACAATTATTTCAATTTTGACTTTAAAAGTTTTTCGATTATATTATTATCAACACAAGTCGTGCCAGCACCGGCCGCGCATGCCCACCACAATTAACTTGCGTATCGAATGAATAATACTTTTTGCTATTTTCTAAAAAATTACCATGCATGATTCAATTATACTAATTTGTTTTGTGTACATGCAAAAACAGTAATCCGATCGCAATTATTATTAATTATGGAATTTTTGGCGTGGAGTGAATTTCTCCATTCATGCATAATGTATGATGGTTATTGACGTATCAGAAAATAATTATTGTCCTGTCTTCAACAGATTATGCCGGGAATTAGGTCAAACTTAGTGTTAATCGATAAAGAGGGACATTTGAGGGGTCCCAATCTATTGGATTACCACCCTCGGCGATTCCTTCTTAAGAACACTTTTTTATCTGCTTTCTAACGCACGAGGTATAAAAAATAAGAGCAATAAAAGTCTTTCGAACTCCACGGGTCCATAACTCCGGGAGAAACTTATGGATACTGGCGGCATAAGGCCCTCGGGAAAGGAGAACTGTCATCATGATTGATATGCCGCACTGGGTTATTAAAAGACTTCATAATTTACTATCCAAAAGGATAAGGGTAAAACATTGTTTGATTAATTCCTAAATATAATTTTTCAATGAACGAGGAGATTCAATTTCAATGTTTGTATTTACATTTTCCACATTTATAATAATAATAAATTTATTTGCCCAATTACAGGACAAAAATTAAGTTCAAAAGTAAACAAGTAATTCATTTAGACTAAATAATAATGTATAAAAATGGGACGAAAGAAAGAGGAAGAAAAAATAACAATGAAATATCTGCAAGAATATAAAAAGGTAAAGACTTATTGAACATTAGATTAGATTGGAAAGAGAACCAAATATATAATACTAGATAAACATATCAAGAAACTGAACATTAGCATTCCTACTCATATAATGAATCGGTGAACATGTAATAATATGGATATCTAGACAAACAGGTAACTTAAAGGATTATTTCCATTGAGTGTTTAAGATACCTCAATTTCACCCGAAAGCTTCGATCCCAACATCGGTAATCAGTAGACTTAACAGTACCTGCTCGGGGATATAATAGGTTTACTTGGTGTAGTTGCACGACACTGATAACTAAGGTTAACCGATAGTTTGAAACTTTGCGCCCTCTATTAACGTAGCCGAGATTATAAACTTGCGGTGAATGAAGAGGAAATCAACTTTTTAGTTAGAACAAACATTTTAAATATTATTACTTTCGGGAGAATTGCGTCGATTGTAGTCAACTTTAGTCGCGATCCCCGAGCTTAATGTGTTTGGAATAGTTGAGGAGCAACTAAATTATAAAGTTTTCGACGCGAAAATCTCGTCCCGGCCTTAGTTGTAAGATGTAGATTTATTAAGTTTCAGCGAAATTTGATTTATTTCTGGAAACTTGCATTTCTTAGTGCATCGCGATATAAACTAATTTTGCTACATAGACTTGTTAACCCGTATTTGTCCGACATTTAAATAAAAATAAAAGCAAATAATATGTTTGTCTAATATTTTAGATGAATCTGTTTCGGAAACAAAATGGCGTCTATCAAAAGTAAGAACGTTAAATTTAGAATTGCACAAACATTGTTCCAGTTGAAGCTTTAATGTATCCGTCATTGCTACTGGCCTTAACTAATAAAATCACTTTAGAAATGATCAGTTTTCAATATCCCTAAAGAATGATTAAAAAATCTGTGCAGAAAACAAAATGGCGGCGATCGAAAGGCAAAGCTTTGAATTCAAAACTGTACTAAATTAGTTTTCAGCTGTGAAGAAAATGTAACTGTCATTGTGGCTAGTTTTAACTGTCAAAATTGATTTAGAAATTACCGGTATTTAATATTCCCGAAGAATCAATAACATATATTCGCTTAAAGCAAAATGGCGACGATCGAAAGTCAAAACTTTGAATTGAAAATTGCACCAAATCAGTTTTCAACTGTGAAATATTTTTTTTTTGTTATTGTAGCTGGCCTTAACTGTCAAAATCGCTTTAGAAATTATCAGTCTGCAATATTTTGGAAGAAATTGTATCAATAAGATACAATTTTTTAAAAGAAAATGGCGTTGGTAGAAAATAAAAATCTTGAAATTAAAATTGCACAAAATTAGTTTCCAACTGAGAAAGAAATTAATTAATTATTTGTAGCTGGTTTTAATAATTAAAATCGTTTCAGAAATGACCAGTCTTTAATATTCTGAAAGATTTATTAATAAATCTTTACAGAAAATAAAATGGCGTCGATCGAAAGTCAAAACTTGGAATTGAAAATTGCACCAAATCAGTTTTCAGGTGTGAAAAACAGTTTTTTTTTAAATTTTAAATAGTAGCTGACCTTAACTGCCAAAATCACTTTAGAAATTATCAGTCTGTAATATTCTGGAAGAATCAATAAGATATATTTTTTGAAAAGTAAATGGCGTTGGTCGAAAATCAAAATTTTGAACTTAAAATTGCACAAAATTAGCTTCTAATCGAGAAAGAAATTTATTTAGTTATTTGTAGCTGGTTTTAATAATTAAAATCGCTTCAGAAATTGATCAGTCTTTATTATTCTGTAAGATTTATTAATAAATCTATACAGAAAACAAAATGGCGGCGATTGAAAGACAAAACTTTGAATTGAAAATTGCACAAAATTTGTTTTCAACTGTGAAAAATGTATCTGCTATTGTAGCCGGCCTTAACTATCAAAATCGCTTTAAATATGATCAGTCTTTAATATTTCTCAAGAATTGAGAAGAAATCTTTACTAAAAGCAAAATGGCGTTGATCGAAAGTTAAAACTTTGATTTTAAAATTCCACGAAATTAGTTTTCAGCTGTGAAAAAATGTTTTTGTCACTGTAGCTGGTTTTAACTGTCCAAATTGCTTTAGCATTGATCATTCTTTAATATTCCTGAAGAATTGGGAAGACATCTTTACTAAAAGCAAAATGGCGTCGATCGAAAGTCAAAACTTTAAATTTAAAATTAGATTTCAGTTGTGAAAAAAGTATCTAGCTGGCCTCAACTGTCAAAATTGCTTAGAAAATATTAATCCCAATGTTCTGAAAACATCAATAAGAAATCTTTTCTAAAAACAAAATAGTGTTCTAGAAATTCAAAACTTTGAATTGAAAATTGCTCGAAATTAGTTTTTAGAATGTTAAAAAAATTATCTGTCATTGTAGCTAGTTATAACTATCAAGATCGCTATAAGTCTTGAATATTCTGGAAGAATTATTTGGATATCTTTGTTGAAAACAAATTGGCATCGATCGATAGTCAAAACTTTGAGTTAAAAATTGCAGAAAATTAGGTTTCAGCTGTGACTAAATGCATGTACCATTATAGCTGGATCGCTTTAGATATGATTCTTCAATATTCCGAAAGAATCGTTAAGAAATATTTGCTTAGAACAAATAGGCGAAACTCAAAACTTTTAGTTGAAAATTGCAGAAATTTAGGTTTCAGCTGTGAAAAAATGTATCTGTCATTATAGCTAGCCTTGGCTGTCAAAATTTGCTTTAAAAATGATCAGTCTTCAATATATTAATATCAATAAGAAATCCTTGCTAATAACAAAATGGCGTCGAACGAAAGTCAAAACAACTAATTGAAAATTGCACAAAATTAGTTTTCAGCCGTGAACAAATTTTACCTGTTATTGTAGCTAACCTTTAGCTGTTAAGATCGCTTTAGAAATGATCAGTCTTCAATATTCCGGAAGAATCAAAAAGAAATCCTTACTAATAACAAAATGGCGTCGAACGAAAGTCAAAACTACTAATTGAAAATTACATAAAATTAGATTTCAGCCGTGAAAAAAATTTACCTGTTATTGTAGCTAACCTTAACTGTTAAGATCGCTTTAGAAATGATCAGTCTTCAATATTCCGGAAGAATCAATAAGAAATCCTTGCTAATAACAAAATGGCGTCGAACGAAAGTCAAAACTACTAATTGAAAATTTCACAAAATTAGTTTTCAGCCGTGAACAAATTTTACCTGTTATTGTAGCTAACCTTTAGCTGTTAAGATCGTTTTAGAAATGATCAGTCTTCAATATTCCGGAAGAATCAAAAAGAAATCCTTACTAATAACAAAATGGCGTCGAACGAAAGTCAAAACTACTAATTGAAAATTGCATAAAATTAGTTTTCAGCCGTGAAAAAAATTTACCTGTTATTGTAGCTAACCTTAACTGTTAAAATCACTTTAGAAATGATCAGTCTTCAATATTCCGGAAAACTCAAAAAGAAATCCTTCCTAGTAACAAAATGGCGTCGAACGAAAGTCAAAACTACTAATTGAAAATTGCACAAAATTAGTTTTCAGCCGTGAAAGAAATTTACCTGTTATTGTAACTAACCTTAACTGTTAAGATCGCTTTAGACATGATCAGTATTTAATATTCCGGAAAAATAAAAAAAGAAATCCTTGCTAATAACAAAATGGCGTCGAACGAAAGTCAAAACTACTAATTGAAAATTGCACAAAATTAGTTTTCAGCCGTGAAAAAAATTTACCTGTTATTGTAGCCAACCTTAACTGTTAAGATCGCTTTAGAAAAGATCAGTCTTCAATATTCCGGAGGAAAAATAAATAAGAAATCCTTGCTAATAACCAAATAGCGTCGAACGAAAGTCAAAACTACTAATCGCACAAAATTAGTTTTCAGCCGTGAAAAAAATTTACCTGTTATTGTAGCTAACCTTAACTGTTAAGATTGCTTTAGAAATAATCAGTCTTCAATATTCCGGAAAAATCAATAGGAAATCTTTGCTAATAACAAAATGGCGTCGAACGAAAGTCAAAACTACTAATTGAAAATTGCACAAAATTAGTTTTCAACCGTGAAAAAAATTTACCTGTTATTGTAGCTAACTTTAAATGTTAAGATCGCTTTAGAAATGATCAGTCTTCAATATTTCGGAAAAATCAAAAAGAAATCCTTCCTAATAACAAAATGGCGTCTAACGAAAATCAAAACTACTAACTGAAAATTGCACAAAATTAGTTTTCAGCCGTGAAAAAAATTTACCTGTTATTGTAGCTAACCTTAACTGTTAAGATCGCTTTAGACATGATCAGTCTTCAATATTCCGGAAAAATCAAAAAGAAATCCTTTCTAATAACAAAATGGCGTCGAACGAAAGTCAAAACTACTAATTGAAAATTGCACAAAATTAGTTTTCAGCCGTGAAAAAATGTACCTGTTATTGTAGCTAACCTTAACTGTTAAGATCGCTTTAGAAATGATCATTCTTCAATATTCCGGAAAAATCAAAAAGAAATCCTTGCTAATAACAAAATGGCGTCGAACGAAAATCAAAACTACTAATTGAAAATTGCACAAAATTAGTTTTCAGCCGTGAAAAAAATTTACCTGTTATTGTAGCTAACCTTAACTGTTAAGATTGCTTTAGAAATGATCAGTCTTCAATATTCCGGAAAAATCAAAAAGAAATAATTGCTAATAACAAAATGGCGTCGATCGAAAGTCAATAATTTTTTCAGGTTTTAACTGTGAAAATTCTGTTACTGTAGTTAATATTAACTGTTAGAATGGCCTAATAAGTCTTCAACATTCCGGAAAAATCAATAAGAAATATTGGCTAAAAACAAGTTTTTTATTGGTTATATTTTAAACATTTAAAAAAAATGTAATCGCGATGATGTAATTTTTTAATTTTAACGAAACACTTGTAAATAACTGTAGAACCATTACAGTAAACCCAGATGCCATTATTAATTAATCAATGTTTAACAATTGAAAAAAATCAAAATTTCCTGGCTAAACTAATTGTTTTCAATTTTTGTTTTCAGGTAAGCAGCTTCGATTTTTCCTTATAACTGTAAGTATAATTTAATTATTAAGAATGTGAATGCGAATTGTTTCATCAATGTTAAGATTTTCAGCCTCGGAAATTTGTTTCTATTTTGTTACGCATTGTTGGAGAATAAACGTTCTCGTAGACCCATTTGCTCTATCGTACGTCAGGATATTTCACTACCACTGTATATTTACATCACTCTAAATATATTATTCAAAGAGGTCAGTCTTTAGTGTTGCACGTAAATATAAACTGTCTGCTTGTACGTCTCAGGAGGAATACGCAAGATTGTGCGCAATTATTTATACAAGGTGTAATATTCTATAGTTTTCACACAAGGACATAATTTAATTTGAGAAAGAGTAGAAATAATGTTAATGTTGTTTATTTAATGATTTAGTTTAATATACAGGGTGTTCATATTTTGAGTTTCACCATATTTTAAATTAGTGGCAACATTGTACAGGCTCCTACAACAGTGCATCGGGCTTTCCTAGCGCATTTGCCGTGAAAAAAGAAAAAAATGTTTCGTACAAAAAATTGGTTTAAAAATTTTTATGGGGTAAAATTATTTTCAAACATACAGGATATCCCAATTTTGCGGTAAACAAAAACAAACATTATTTTTTAATATCCAAGTTTTCTGATGACATTTTTCAACCTCTACATTGCTGTCCATGCACTGACGTAGGCAATGCTGAGACAAAACAACTGTCAAAATGTAAGTAAGGTTGTGAGATGAACAAAAACAGATAATACTTCTGTAATTCATGATGATAATTTGCGGTCCACTTTTACCACAAAGCGGGGGAATCACTTTACAAATCACAAATTAACGTTTCGAGTTTCAACATGAGCAAAATTTTATCAAATGTTAGCCAACTTTTTGTTATTCTTAGGGCGCCGTATTTACACTTTTGGATACAGTATTTCTTTCGTATTACACACGCTGTTTCTCAGAAGTCTTAAAATTTCCGGCAACACAATTGATTTGACACGAAACTTGGAGTAAATTGAACAGTAGTTTTAGGTTATGTTACTGCATTAAAAAAGCTAATCGGGGATACAGGCCCAATTGTTGAAGCGGTACTGGAGAGTATCTTTTACTATGTCATGTCCGATATTCCTACTGGAGACATGAAATTGGAGAAATTTTTGGAAGTGGGTTTTTTTACTCTTCACTTTTTTCCAGACATATTTTGTAATTTTTCAAAAGTGTCATGAGTCACTGCAAGAGTCGACTCTTCACGATGAGTCGCCTCATCTCTAATTCAAATTCAGAACCAAAAGATTTCCATGTAAAAACAAGTATTCTTTCTGAAAAAAACCATAAAGCAAATACACCAAGGTAAGCATCCAAAGTAAAACGTAAAGCGACAGTAAATAGGTCCAATTTGCATATGTTAATAACTAATTTAACTTTGTGTGTGCTGCTCCTGGCGTTCGGTCACAGCGCGCCCCTCGCAAACTTCATTAGGGCGTAAATCACCGACGTCATCGTTTTATACCTCCGTGCTCATCGTTGGTGCAAAAGCGACGGAACAACGCACGGACCCGCGATTATTAATTTTAAAACCCTTCAACCGCCCCCTTTCTGCAGACGGGGCGGGGGAGGGCTGATTTATCGCATGCCGAGTGCCGTTTCTATCCACCCCGGGTTTCCGCATTAAAAGCACGCATGGGTGTAAATTCAACGCTCCGGCCCCGAATACAACCACCAATTTTCGTCATCAATGTTGTTTAATTATGCATTGCATTCTAAGCCAGACTAGGTGTTGAATGCCGGAGCAATTAATGGCACTTGGATGTTGAATAACTATTATCTTGGATAATCATATAAGGATATACTAAATCTAAATTCAGCAAACTTTATTGTTTCTAAACGTTGTCCTCATATGACAACCATGGACTTCATTTCACAATGGTGTCGACCTCTCTTGTCAAATTGTGTTACTACAAAAAAAAAATAATGAAAAAATGGTGACGTGGCCATCATGTTACTTTCTCCGACTTGATGGTATCATTTACATTTACGCTTTCGTGGTTTATTTTCAATTTAAATCATATTTTAAATGTACATCGAGCGGATGAAACTGACGTTTAAAACGTCAAAATTATGAAAGATGGAAAAAATTATACTTCAAATTCAAAAACTTGGTTTACTCCAGAAATTGTTGAAATGGCATCTAGGGACCCCAAAACGGATATTTCCGTAAAAAAAAAAATGGTGATGTGGCCATCATGTTACTTTCTCCGACTTTGTATTAACCTTTTCATGGGTTTATTTTCAATTGAAATCATATTTTAAATGTACATCGAGCGTTACGTAAACTCGGATGAAACTGACGTTTAAAACGTCAAAATCATAACAGATGGAAAAATTATACTTCAAATTCAAAAACTCGGTTTACTCAAAAACTAACGAGATTTCGAAAAAAACTTATTCGTTAGAAGTTGTTCATTTTGGTATTCTCTACAATTATTATTCACATAAATTTGCTGTAACTACTATCGTTTCATAATTATAAACAAAAAATTTAAAAAAATTAATAAATTTTTTTCTCGAATAATAATGATTTTATGAAAAATATTTTCAAGGAAAAGATGTTCATTTCTTTGTTGTCTTCGATGTTTGTTTAAAAGTTTTTTGATATTTTTCATATTTAAGAAAATATTGACAAAAAACAAAAAACAGTCAAGGTAAACACCCACTTCCGGTGTACGAAATTTTACCAAAAGCTTTTCAGTTCTTCGGATTATGAAATAAAACGTATGTTCAAAGTTTCATATCAATCGCTCTATTAGTTTTTGAGATACAGCGCACACAGACACACACACACACACAGACAGACAGACAGACACACACACACACACACACACAGACACAAAAAAAAGTTTTCCAGAAATTGTTGAAATGGCATCTAGGAACCCCAGAACGGATATTTCCGTAAAAAAATTTTTTGAACAAAAAATCACGATCACAATACTTTCTCGTACTTCGTAACGGAGAAAGTAAAAATTAATTGAAAGAAATCGCGAAATAAGACTTTGACTAAATTTGGAAAGTTTTGAGATTGTGCAATTTTAAAATGACCATAAGATCAGATTGCGGATGATTATATTTAGTCTTGTGGTGTTTAGAAACGTTCATATAATAAATTGTTTTTAAACACCCTTATGTAAATTCCACATTTTTTTCGGTGGATTAAAGTCGGACAGATTATTCTTGAATAACATAACTTTACAATTGAACAATTAAGATAATCCCATTATTTCTGTAAGAGAAATAGCTGTGCAAAAAACAAAATTTTTGACTTTTTTTCAAAAACATGTGTAACTTCCAAAATTCCTTCGACAGATAAATGACGCTTTGGCAAAATAATCTTAAATACCACTTCTTTACAGTTGCTTGCTAATAATTATTCAAATTTGGCAGTAGGAAAAATGGCCGCGATGGAAAGCATCTTTTAATGGCTAAAATTTACTTTTTCGAGAAACACCTCAAGGAATTCCACATTTAATTCGACAGATGCTTCAGACTTCAACAGATTCATCTTGAATGCCGTGCCTCTGCGCAACGAAAATTATCCGAATTTCTCAATAACAAAAATGGCCGTAAAACAAATTTTGACGTTTTTTTAGATACATCTCAAGGAATTCCACATTTATTTCTAAATATGATTCGGACTTTAGAAAATTTATATTAAATGCCATGTCTCTATATCTGCCCAAAGAAAATAATCCGAACTTTACAATTACAAAGATAGTTGCGCTAGAAATCGAATTTTAATGTAAAAAATGGTGATGTGGCCATCATGTTACTTTCTCCGACTTGATGGTATCATAGCCATTTATATTTACGTTTTCATGGTTTATTTTCATTTGAAATCATATTTTAAATGTAAATCGAGCATTGCGCAGACTCGGATGAAACTGACGTTTAAAACGTCAAAATTATGAAAAATTGAAAAATTATACTTCAAATTCAAAAACTCGGTTTACTCAAAAACTAACGAGATTTCGAAAAAAACTTATTCTTTAGAAGTTGTTTATTTTGCCATTCTCTACAATTATTATTCACATAAATTTGCTGTAACTATTATCGTTTCATAATTATAAACCAAAAATTGAAAAACTAATAATCATTTTTTTCTCGAATAGCAATGATTTTATGAAAAATATTTTCAAGCAAAAGATGTGCATTTCTGTGTTGTCTTCAATGTTTGTTTAAATATTTTTGTGATATTTTTCATATTTAAGAAAATATTGGCAAAAAACAAAAAACAGTTAAGGTAAACACCCACTTCCGGTGTACAAAATTTTACCAAAAGCTTTTCAGTTCTTCAGATTATTAAATAAGACGTATGTTCAAAGTTTCATATCAATTGCTCTATTAGTTTTTGAGATACAGCGCACACAGCCAGACACACACACACACAGACACAAATTTTTTTTTTTCAGAAATTATTGAAATGGCATCTAGGGACCCCAAAACGGATATTTCCGTAAAACAAATTTTTGAAAAAAAAATCACGATCACAATACTTTCTCGTACTTCGTAACGGAGAAAGTAACAATGAAAAAAAAATCACGATCACAATACTTTCTCGTACGGAGAAAGTAAAAAAATAAAGACGCACATTCAAGTGGATTTTCCCACTATCTTTGTGTCTCCTGTGAACGGGTATATATTTTCTGGGGTTACGAGAAAGTTGCGTTTTAAAAAAGAGTAAAAGGTAACTGAATTATTTATAACTTTATGCTCGTTTCCATTTGAAGACATTGCGGTAAAGGTTGTTCATAGCATAGAAAATAAGGGAAATGTTTCGCTGTTTGTTAAGTCTGTTTTTATGGCTATTTTACAATGCCTCGAGTCCAAGATCTATGACGGTCGCTTACAGAAGAAGACATTCTAGACCTTGTCAACAATTTACCTGAAATTGATGATCCTGGCGATAATTTTGGACAAGAGGGCATGATTTTTCCCTTTTCGTAATAGGTCTATTCTTGATGGTTCTGGAGAACCATTTCTCATCGAAGCGCATAATAATACTGACGAAGAACAAGACCATCCTGAAATAGATGCTGAGCTTGAAACTGACTTGATGGACATTGTTGATCAAGAATGGCTTCATAATTTTATAATTTTGGAGGCCTAACGGCTAAATAGGTTGGAGGAATAAAGGACTCACTTTTATATCTCCTTCTATCAAATGCTACAAAAGTAACTCTCAGCCAGTAGATGAACTTAAAAGCCCCTACCAATTTTACTTTCTCCATACGAAGTACGAGAGAGTATTGTGGTCATGAAATTTTTTTTCCGTTTTGAGGTCTTCAAAGGCGATTCCAAAGTATTCTGAAAAAGAAATATGTGTATATGTGTGTCGCTGTATGTTGTGCGCACTATAAATAAGGCAGAAATGGCCAAAACAATACCTAAATGGTAATAATTTGAAGCTGATCGGGAATACCATCATGTGGAAGAGAATAATGGGTTTGAGTAGAAGAACACATTGTGAACTCCGCCTGCAAGTCCTGTGTCCTAAATTTGTTGGGTGATTAACTTTATATATATAAAGGGTATTTTTTTTATCGTGGGCCATAGGATTTTACATGCTAAAAATTATACCTTGTGTTAATGTATATTTTATCATAAAATTTTGAAGGAAATTTTAGTTAGTAATGAATCAATTATTTTTCTACATGGTGCGCTTAGTCAGAATAATTTAAACATGTTTTATTCCATTAAAAAATGAAATTATTTAAAATAAATAACAGCAAAAATAATCAAAGTACCTTGAATTTCTGAAATGTCATATTGATTAGTGAATTAATTTCATTTTTTAATGGAATAAAACATGTCCTCCACTGCGCTGCGCCGTCGTCCGTGTGTGGCCCATTGAAATTAAGCAAATAAAGTGGTGACGATAATGGCCGAAAACGGTTTAGGCTCTAATTTTTGAAATTCACGATCGCTTTAACGTGCAATTATTGCTTCAAAAATTCATGATTTTTTTAATAATCAACGGATTTGAACTAAATAACAAAATTATTAAAGCTTAAGAATGTAAGAAGTGTATTGTTAATAATAAAAACATCTATCGCCAGTTGAAATATTTTTTTTCGAATTTTTGAAATTCATGATCGCTTTAACGTGCAATTATTGCTTCAAAAATTCATAACTTTTTTTAATAATCAATGGATTTGAACTAAATAACAAAATCATTAAAGTTAAAGAATGTAAGAAGTGTATTGTTACTAATAAAAACATGTATCGGCAGTTGAAATATTTTTTTAGAATTTTTGAAATTCATAATCGCTTTAACGTGCAATTATTGCTTCAAAAATTCATAACTTTTTTAATAATCAACGGATTTGAACTAAATAACAAAATTATTAAAGCTAAAGAATGTAAGAAGTGTATTGTTACTAATAAAAACATGTATCGCGAGTTGAAATATTTTTTTAGAATTTTTGAAATTCATAATCGCTTTAACGTGCAATTATTGCTTCAAAAATTCATAACTTTTTTAATAATCAACGGATTTGAACTAAATAACAAAATTATTAAAGCTAAAGAATGTAAGAAGTGTATTGTTACTAATAAAAACATGTATCGCCAGTTGAAATATTTTTTTTTTAATTTTTGAAATTCATGATCGCTCTAACATGCAATTATTGCTTCAAAAATTAATATATTTTTTTTTAATAATCAACGAATTTGAACTAAATGGCAAAATTATTAAAAAAATTCTCAACCGCGCACAGAATCTTCCGCAGAATATTTTAATTCGTAACACCACCGCGAGCGACATTCCAACCACCAAGAGATGGCGCGCGTATTATAAATCAATCGTTATCACCAATTTATGTATTTAAAGCCGACTTAATTGTTCATCGGATGCAAGTGCAAGTGCTGTTAATATTTTGTTTATATTTTTTTTTATAATTTCAGCTACTTATTTATTTACATTTATCGATACGAATCTACAGGGTAAGCCCATTAAAACCCATTAATAACCGTCGGCGCAAACAACGGAAAAGGAATAACCGATCGAGCGGTCGATCGCCGAGAGTAGAAAATTATTAAAGTACTAAAATCACTATTAAAAAATAGGGGTTGGTGGTAGAAGGGTGAAAATTTAGGGTTGTGTGTATTTTTTAATGCCGAATCATAAAAAAATAAAAAAAAAAAATTTTGTCCAAAAAATAAAAATAAAAAATTTGCGGTGGACCACCCCTATCATTTAGGGGTATTAAAAATAGTTTACGTCCTATTCTCAGACCTGCTTAATATACACACAAAATTTCATAAGAATCGGTCAAGCCGTTTCGAAGGAGTTTTGTTACAAACACTGTGACACGAAAATTTTATACAGGGTCTTCATTTCAAAAGGAGCCACCCTGAATAACTTTGGATCGGAAGTAGTTATGGTTTTAAGAAAAAATACGTCAATTTTGTTTTCGAGGGGGAACTTAAAAAACACCGTTTTTAGAATTTTATCTTTCACCCCCTCTCCCCCAGCCACCCCATCTTTATAATTTCAAATGGCACCCCCTATTGTGCGATACCTCATTTTAAATGGCATAAAAAATACTATCCAGCAAAGCAAAAATAATTGAAATCGGTTCATTTGTTTTAGAGAGAGAGGGTATTCATTTCAAAATAAGCCACCCTCAATAACCCTGGTTCTGAAGTAGTCACGGTTACAGGAAAAAATATGTCAATCTTGTTTTTGAGGGGGGACTTGAAAACACTGTTTTTAGAATTTTATCTTTCACCCCCTCACCCCCAGCCACCCCATCTTTATAATTTCAAGTGGCACCCCCTTTTGTGCGACACCTCATTTTAAAGGGCATACAAAATACTGTCCAGCAAATAAAAATTAATTTAAATCAGTTCATTTGTTTCAGAGATATTAATTTCAAAATATGCCACACCAAAGATTGTGTGGCTGGGGGCGAAATAAAAAATTATAGAAACAGTGTTTTTCAAGTTCCCCCCTCTAAAATAAAATTGACGTATTTTTGCTTAAAACCATAACTACTTCAGATCCAAAGTTATTCAGGGTGGCTTGTTTTAAAACAAAGACCCTCTCTCTCTAAAACAAATGAACTGATTACAAATATTTTTCATTTGCTGGATGGATAATATTTTGTATGGCCTCTAAAATGAGGTATCGCACAATAGGGAGTGCTATTTGAAATTTTAAAGTTGTAATGGTTGGGGGTGAGGGGGTGAAAGATAGAATTCTAAGAACAGTGTTTTTCAAGTTCCCCCTCAAAAACAAAATTGACGTTTTTTTTTGAAACCGTGACTACTTCAGAACCAGAGTTATTTAGGGTGGCGTATTTTGAAATTAATACCCTCTCTCTCTCTCTCTAAAACAAATGAACTGATTCCAATTATTTTTGCATTTCTGGATAGTATTTTTTAAGCTCTTTAAAATAAGGTATCGCACAATAGGGGTGCCATTTGAAATTATAAAGATGGGGTGGCTGGGGGTGTGGGGGTGAAAGATAAAATTTTAAAAACAGTGTTTTTTAAGTTCCCCCTCGAAAACAAAATTGACGTATTTTTTCTTAAAACCGTAACTACTTCAGATCCAAAGTTATTAAGGGTGGCTCCTTTTGAAATGAAGACCCTGTATATTAGATTGCACTATACTTTATTTTCCGCACCCGGAAAAACGTAAAATTATAGGGAAATTAAAATGGCCCATATCGATTGAAAATATTCCGCTCTACAACTCTTAATAGAAGCAATTTTTGTCAAAAATGGATAGTTTTCCCTAAAAATGCAAATTGAAAATGTATGTATCAATTTTTGCGTTTTTCAATGGTTTTTTGCATTTTTAGCGAATACTATGCATTTTGGGCAAAAATTGCTTCTTTTAAGAGTTGTATAGCGGAATATTTTCAATCGATGTACGTCATTTGAATAATTCTATAATTACCCGTTTTTCTGCTAGAGGACGTGTAAAATAAAGTATAGAGCAATTAATTAACAAAAAAATTGAGAAAAACGTTAAAATGCATATACGGTCACGATTTTGCGTACTCTGGCGGACAATGCACGCATTATTGGAAAAGTCGAAAGACCGACATCGATCGAAAATTTTCCGCTCCACAACTTTGGTCTCTTAATATTTTTTCAGAAAATGCATAGTTTTGGCTGAAAATCTAAAAATGAGCAGGGGGTGACAAAAGAAAAATGTTTTTATTGATAAATCTCAAGAATCCTTAATATTTCATTATACAAATTGTACATCATTGGAAAGCTTATTAAAAATTCCATGTATTGGTAGCAAGATATATAGGGTGTTCCATTTAAAAAAAAATAGTTATCCATTATTTTGCGTATGTTGACACCCTGTATAGCAGTATGAACAAAGAAGAACCAAAGCCGATTTGTATTATTCTTCATGATGTGGAAAATTCTTTAGTGTATAGAATAAAAAATATATAATAAATATAACAAGAGATATATAACGGATGATTTCGTAACATGGAGATGTAGGGAATTTCATTAAAATTTTCTGGTGATTAACAAACGTCAAGTGACATTTTCTCTGTAATCGTAAGTGATATTCATAAAATTTAAGCAAAATAAACGTACCAAAGTGAAGAATTTCACCGAAAGAGAAATGGGTCTACTGTTAGACACAGTAAAAAGTTATTTAACAATGTTGGGAAACAAAAAAAAAAACTGATGCCGTCAGAAGTAAGGAAAAGGCAGCTACCAGAAGCTTAAAATCTTAAAGAAATTAATACTTGATTATTGACTGTAACCGCTTTATTTCTTCTGATAGGTCTGTCTAATTGCCGACCAGTCATGTTATCAGTCGCCTTATCAAAACGATATCGAATTTTAAAATCGACAAACTAAAAATTCAAATGGATTTTGTCGATTTCTTATAAGCCTTCCCTCTTATCGGCTTGCTTTACCGCGAAACATAACCTGTAGAAATGACTATTTGACGTCTCGTTAAATTTTAATCACTCGAAAACGGCCCGTTAAATTTACGGACGATTTAATCAGAGACTTAACATTACAATCGTTTGTGAATATCAAATTGATACTTTTAACGGTCCGTTACGTGTAATCAATCGTTGAATAGTTTGACGGATGTTTATGAATACGGGCCTTAAACTTTTCCTTTAGGGGGTGGCAGGGGTGGAATCGTTTAAGCAACAAAACAATTCACATGACATTGAAGAGAAAATTTGAAACTTTTCAGACTGCAAAAGTTCATCGATTTTGGTGCAAAATTACTCAAGTTATGGCCAAAAAAGTGAAAAATGTCATTTTTTTTTCAAAAATTCATAACTTTGCTCCAAATCATCGAAACGACTCGAATTTTTAAGGCATTTGAAGAAAATTGATCAAGTTTTTCTGCCATTGTGGTAAAATTTCCCGCCGATTTTTTTTGCGCACGGTACAGCTTGTCAAAGTTGGAAATTTTTTTACATAAAAAACATTTTTTTTCCATTGCGTTGTTACGGGGGGGTGGGTTGCACTTGGGATCAAAATCAACTATACATGCTTAAAGATAAAACTTGAATCTTTCCCAAACTGAAAGATTAGTCGATTTTCAACCAAATTAAACCCGGTTTGAAAAATAGAGGTTTTTCGCGATTTTTCGAGTGGCGCTTTTTTTTGACGCCGAGTGTATAATTAATAAATCGTATAAACATTCATATTAATGACCAAGAATAAATATCAAGAAGTTGATATATATCGGATATATATCCGATATATTGATATTTATATAAATATCGGATATTTTCCGAACCCTGCGCCAAGAGAGTAGCTCGATGAGGATTTTTTGCACGAAGAAGAGTGAAAAGTGATTTACAGAAACTATTTAGAAAAAAGTATTGTTGAGAAGAATCATACATTTAAAAGATTTATTCATTTCAACGAAAAGTCGTTCCTTTTTATTTGCTCTATTGTATTTAAATGATTCTTTGTGGCTCTGTAATTTGACTATATTTTTTATGTTCCGAATAGACAACTTATCACTCATCACTCATCTTGCAACTGAAACTAGATGTTTGTATAATAGTTTATGTAACTAAAAAAAAAAAATTAGGGGCGACAGAAAGATCAAATCATACGAGCCGCAAAATCATAGCTGTAATTCATCCTTGAGCAAACCCACCTTTCTCACTCAAAGTTTTAGTTATCACGCAAACAATTTGCAACAGGTACATTCCCTAAAGTATTTGGTATAAATTCAATAACGTATTAATTTCTCATAAAATACTGTCTGTAGAGAAAATTTCAAAATATGTAAATTAGTAGCAGTAATAAATAATGATATGCTTAACTAATTATCGGTTATATGCAAAAATAAATTACGTCGTATACAAAAGCAGCAACAGGAGAGGAAATGATTAGTTAATTTTCAAACAAACGACTACCGTGAGTACCCACCGTCCTTCAACATTGATATTTTGATAATTACCATCAATACCGCGTTGAGGTCACTAGCGCGAGGTGCTCCGAAGAGTCCTGACCACGATACGATCGGCCGTGAAACAAGAACTTCACACCGGGAAAAAAAAGTGCGCGTGAGGAAAATTCGGAAACGCGCCGTCCAAGTTCTGTCGGCGAACGGGAAAGTTGTGAAACGTGCCCTGCCCGCGAAATAAGCCCAACGGGACATTTTTCGTCCGCGTGCACTCGAGCAAAATTTCTAATGCAAATGAAGACTTTTTGCCCGCGCTGGTAATTGATTTAAAAATTTTCGCAAAGGAAGGGACGAGTTTATATTCCAATCAGATTTGAATACATTAATACGTAAGTGATTATGCTTTTCGATTTAATTTTCACGTCGTCGTCGGAAGGTACGAATGTAAATTATTTATTTGAATTCATTAGCTGCAATACGAGGTAGTTTTATATATAATTAACAAATCAAGTTTGATTAATTAAAACACTTGGTTTTGTTTCACTGATTTTATTTTTCTAAATAAAATTTATTTTTCTAAATAAAATCAGTGAAACAAAACCAAGTATTTTAATTAATCAAATCATATAATTATGTTTCACCACGGGTTAAGTGAGAAATTAATTAATCATAACAAATCAAGAGTTTTAGTAGATATATTGACACAGTCATTCATAAGGCTTTGGCTCATTCTACCACAAATATTATTGAACGTTTACACAGAGATTGATTTACCCTTTCTGGGGTCAAAAATCCATGCGAAGCCCCTAATACTCAAGACGTCACGTTGTAATGCGTCTACGTCACATGGTCAGGTTATCTCCCTTAGCAACTGTCGAGGTGATTTTTGTTTAATTTTTGAAAGTTTGTAATTCTTTTAATCTAAAAATACAAATCGCACTTTGCATCTCATAAACGGATCCTTCCTATGAGGGTTTCAGACGTTCACCAAAATCTCATTTGGCAGTTAACGATTAGGAGTTGTGACGTCTCCTAGCGCGCTTGTTATAAAATAAACGATAGAAAATGAAGTTTTTGAGGTGATTTCACGATTCAATGGAGCCACTCAATAGTTTTGCAATGAGCAACAATGTCATTACGTAATGCATTGTAATTGTTATTTGTCTCCGTCCACGCTGAGAATAACGTTAAGCACGCGGTTTGCATTCGTAAAACCGCAATTAAGAATGCCCATAAACAATGTCAATAAGAAAACGTGTCCATATTCCTCATTTAATTGTGTAAAATCTATTTTTTAACGTGTTCATAATTCTACAGCAAAATTAAGTCTTACATAGAGTAGAAAAACTCGAAGAGAATCGTTGCGACCGTTACTACTTTGTAATCCATAATTAAAATTCACTATATTTCAGTGACGGCTCGTGGAACATGTTGATGGTAGAGCCACTTATACAATAAGTTCCCCTTTTTGAAAAAAAAAACAAAGAACCATTTATCTTCCTAGACCAATCCAATATTTTGGCCAAAAAACAAAAATTTGGAACAAAACATCTCAAGATCTAAAATACGGCCAAAAAATCAAAAATCCTGATTTAAAAATTAAAATGCCGACCAAAAAAAATTCAAAATGAAGCAAAACAAAAATATTTTAACATTTTCAGCCCCAAATATAACTCTTTTTAGCTTAAAATAAGTTCCATCGAGAAATTCGAAAATAATAGCAAAAATAAAAAATAAAAAAAAAATCGCACAATAAAATCAAGTTAAGAAAATCTAAAATATGGGACAAAAAATAAAAAATGAAGACCAAAAATCTAAAATTTGTACCCAAAAATCAAAGTGGTAGACCACAAAAATCAAAATTTTTAACAAACAAATCGAAAATAAAGAAAATTTCGGCCAAAAGACCTAAAATCGAAACCAAACAATCGAAAATACAAAATATAGGCCAAAAAGTAGGGCCTAAAGAGGTGAAAATTTAGACAAAACATCGAAAACGGGCGTAAAGGTAAAAATTGCAGACAAAAAAAATCGAAAATTTTTACAAACCAATCGAATATTTTTGTTAAAATAAAGAAAAATAAAAAGAATTGGAACAGAAAAATCGAAAATACAGAAATCTAAAATATGGGCCAAAGAATCAAGAACCCTGATCTAAAAATAAAAAAAAAACGCAAATAAAAAATTAAAAACTGAAGCAGAAGCAAAATAATTTGCAAAAAATAAGTTTCTGATCAGAAATTCGAAAATAATAGCCAAAAATTAAAAAAAACTCACAAAATGAAAAAAAAAATGGTGATGTGGCCATCATGTTACTTTCTCCGACTTGATGTTATCATAGCCATTTATATTTACGTTATCATGGTTTATTTTCAATTTAAATCATATTTTAAATATACATCGACGGTTGCGTAAACTCGGATGAAACTGACGTTTAAAACGTCAAAATTATGAAAGATGGAAAAATTATACTTCAAATTCAAAAACTCGGCTTACTCAAAAACTAAAGGGATTTCGAAAAAAACTTTTTCTTTATAAGTTGTTCATTTTAGCATTCTCTACAATTATTATTAACATAAATTTCCTGTAACTATTATCGTTTTATAATTATAAACCAAAAATTAAACAAATAATAATAATTTTTTTTGTAGAATAAAAATGATTTTATGAAAAATGTTTTCGAACAAAAGATGTTCACTACTTTGTTGTCTTCAAAGTTTGTTTAAATATTTTTGTGATATTTTTCAAATTTAAGAAAATATTGGCAAAAAACAAAAAATAGTTAAGGTAAACGCTCACTTCCGGTGTACGAAATTTTACCAAAAGCTTTTCAGTTTTCAGATTATCAAATAAGACGGATGTATAAAGTTTCATATCAATTGCTCTATTAGTTTTCAGATACAGCGCACACAGCAGACACACACAGACACAATTTTTTTTTTTCCAGAAATTGTTGAAATGGCATCTTGGGGTCCAAAACGGATATTTCCGTAAAAAAAATCACAATACTTTCTCGTACTTCGTAATGGAGAAAGTAAAATATCTAAAATATTGGATAAAAATTAGACTAAAAATATAAAATTTGGGCATAAAAATAAAAATGGTGGAAAAAGGAAAGAAAAATTTGAACAGACAAATAAAGAAAATTTTAGGGCAAATTATAAAAGAAAATAAAAATCTACAATGTTCAACCAAAAATCGAAAATTTTGACAATAAATTCGAAAAGTTAGGTAGGATTAAATAAATGAAATGAAATGAAAAATAAAGAAAAATTTAGGTCAAAAAAAATTTGTAATGTTGGCCAGAAAATCGAAAATTTAGATATTGCATAGAAAATTCGGTCCTAAAGATAATAAATGCACGCAAAAAAATCGAAAATTTCAACAAACAAAACTCGAAAATACCGGAAAAAATAAAAAAAATCTCGCATATAAATCAATAATACGGGTTATAGATATTTTAATCAAAATCAAATCAAAAATTTGGAACTAGAATTAAAATTTCGGCCCGAAAAATAAAAAAAATGCGGACCAAAGAATAAAAATTTCAACAATTAAATCGAAAATTTAGGTCAAAATAAAGAATAATTAGAGATTTATTTATTTACGGGAATTTCCTTTTATAATACACAAAATATCTCTAAAAATATTACAAATCTGAGAAAATCGTACAAAAGATCAAAAATTTAGATCAAAAAAAAAAAATCGAAAATACAAAGATCATCATTTATTGGTGTTTTAACAAAAATGTTTTACACAGGTCGATTGTACATGTAATAAGTCATCAATATAAAATATTTTGACCAAAAATATCGAAAATACAGGTTAAAAATTTAAAAATAAAAAAATCGTCGGGAAAAATAAAAAATACAGACAGAAAATTTTACCAATTAAATCGAAAATTTAGGTCAAAATAAATAATGTTTGGGCCAAATAATCAAAAATTTAGACAAAAAAAAATCGAATATACAGGTCAAAAATCAAAAATACGGACCAAAAAATCGAAAATTTTAACAATTAAATAGAAAATTTATGTGAAAATAAAGAATATTTAGGTCAAAAGATCAAAAATTTAGACCGAAAAGAATAGAAAATACAGGTCAAAAATCTAAAACATAAAAATTCGGCGAAAAAAAAAGTCGAAACAATTAAATCGCAAAGTTCAAATTGAAGGATATTTAGGACAAAAGATAAAATATTGTGACCAAAAATATAGAAAATATAGATCAAAAATATAGAAAATACAGATCAAAAATTTAAAAATTCGCCGGGAAAAATAAAATATGCGGACCAAACAGTCTAAAATTCTACCAGTTAAATCGAAAATTTAGGTCAAAATAAAGACTATTTAGGCCAAATGATCAAAAATTTAGACAAAAAAAAATCGAAAATACAGTTGGAATATTTTAATTAGTCTCAAAAATCACTTCAAAGTAATTTTCCAATTTTTTTTTTAATAGCAAAACATTGTTTTTTATTTTCGCTTTAATTATTCAAAAATGAGAAACTAATTTGAAAAAGAATGCAAATAAAACCATTAACTTTGTTGGGATCAGCTTATTGTTTCACGTTTTGCGCCGGCAGTTTCGACAACTTTACATTTAGTAGATGGATTTTAAATAATTCAAATAAAACAATTCATTTGGTTAGCATGACAATATGGGGAGGCCCCCGCCTCCTTTTTTGAAGAAAGAAAGAACGATTGATCTTCATGGTCCAAGGTTATTTTGAGTTGTAAAGTAAAGGTTCATAATTTCAAACAAGCTGAAAATATGATTTATGTGTACTTTCGAGAGAGAGAGAACATATTTATTCAATAACTATATAATATATGTACATTAAAGTTTTTACATTTAAAAAGTTTTATTTAATATATTAAATTATTATTGAACGAGCTATCGACCGAGGTCTTTCCGCCCCGTGTACTTTCGATTTATCGTGCGTTTACATTTTGTCCCAGACATCAAAACAATACACACGGAAAACAAAAAAAGTTTCATTAAAGTTATGCAGGCGTTGTTTAACATTTAAACTGGCTAAAAAGTGTTTTATGAGTTAATTAAAAATCCTTGCTGAGCTTGAAATTAGAGGTAGTGCCATGTATCCTTGGCTCTACATAACGAGCCGCCCCTGCTAAATTTTAATCACAACTAATTATTGCAAGAAATATATAAATTGAGGAGATAATAAATATTCACAAATCTGCGAATAAGCTCGATATTTATCAAGGAATTAAAATATTCCGTCAGATCTCAAAATTATATAAAAGTTACATCTGAAGCAAAACTTTTTCCATCTCCAACCTTTTTGCGTACGCAAATAATTTTCGAACGAAGCACTGAATCCGCAAGCACGCCCCACACACGCACCCCCTCAACTCCTATGAGATATGTATTAACGCGAACCGATATACGACCCACTATATAAATCTATACAGCCCCTGGATAAAGAAAAAAAAACTCCCTCATTCCCATTCCTATTTCCCTGGGGTGGGAAATGCATCATCTTTTCACCAACAGAAAAGTCTTAGTGCAAATAACTGCGGTACGCGTATTGATTTACTCCAATGCAGATCCGTGTGCATCGGAATTTATTAATTCCTGCGGTTTTTAACCGCGCAATTTCCAGGACTAGAGATATTTGCCCGGGATTATAAAAGTCTCTTCGAGGTGTGTTCTTAACAGCGCGGGGAGATTAATTAGCTGGACTCCGCCGGAAATGCTGTGGTCGGATGAAACAGCTTTCTCCCAGACCTTTCAGCTTCTTGAATTACGCAGGAATGATATTTCATAAAGTATCTATGCGTGTGTGTGTGTGTAAAAGTAATTCGATGCTTCTGGTCGGCTTCTTTTACCGGATACACTGTTTGGATACTTGGGTTACATGTGTGTGCTTGACACCATGTCTTTGGATTTGAAGTAATGTGCCGTTAGATGAATGACGTGTTTTGTGCGCGTTCGTAAAATGTGATGATTTACAAGAGGAAGAGTTGTAGAAAGAGGATCCGTGTAGATGTTGTGAGTAAAAAAACACAAATCATGAATATTACGCGGGATAGTTATTGAAGCAGATTGTAAAATATACGATACATAACACATTAAAATTTCTAACGTTAAAGAATAAAATAAGTGAATTTTAGACAAAATATTGATTGATACCAGTGGCGGTTTATGGAACATATTGATGGTAGAGCCACTTAGTATGCAATATCCATCCTCCTTTTTTGAAGAAACAAAGAACAATTTGTCTTACAAATTAATTAAAAATTCTTGGTGAGCTTGAAACTACTACGGCTCTATATAACGAGCCGCCCCTGACTGCGATTACTTTCTATTTGAAACACATTGTATAAACTAATCAATAATAAAGCTCCTGCATTGCTTACAATTGACCCCATCATTTCCATACTTTAATTGTCTTTTTTGATAATTCTTAAATGGATTACTAGATTTCAAAAAAAAAATCATGTTTGGTGTGAAAAAAATAAAAAAAAAAAATTAGCCCTTCAGATCTTTGTCAATTGTTTGCTTTTCTCGGATAACCCTTGCACCAGCGATGGCTCGTGGATGTTCGGCGAGAAGGCTACTAAGTACTACTTACGTGCTGAGTAAATAGTGCAGCACGAGCGGCATTTCTGTCGTAGCCTCCTCCACCCACGAGCCGCCGCTGCTTTGAACGAATGATGAATGAAGTCTAGTATTGTACTTGGCAAATAAGTTTAGACAAGACGAGAAACCTAAATTAAACATTTAATTGTTTGACGCAAAAAATCAAAAATTCCTACAAATATTTAATTCATGAAACATAAATCCCGCAGACTATATTTTCCAGATAAATATCAAAGTAAATCAATTTTACCTAAAAATAAACCCCATATTTAAATTAAAACTCACTAAAACAAAGAATATGAAATTAAATAAATAACCTAAAATGAATACAAAACCCTTGAAAATACAGGTCAAAAAATTCAAAAATGTTGTGGTCGCAAAATCTAAAATTAAGGGCAAAAATCAAAAACTTTAACCACAAGATAAAATTCCGCAAAAAATCAAAAATTTCCGCGTAAAAATCAATAACTCAGGTTAAAAAATCTAAAACTTTAACCACAAGATAAAATTCTGCAAAATATCAA
The DNA here is from genome assembly GCA_910593695.2 of Ocypus olens. Lineage (NCBI taxonomy): Eukaryota > Metazoa > Arthropoda > Insecta > Coleoptera > Staphylinidae > Ocypus > Ocypus olens. The sequence continues at coordinate 7,966,510 of OU343052.1, read as the reverse complement.
AAATTTCCGCGTAAAAATCAATAACTCAGGTTAAAAAATCTAAAAGGTAGAACAAAAAATCAAAAAAAATTGTCCAGAACTGAAAATCGAAAATGCTGAAATATCGAAAATTTCAACAAACCAATCAAAAATGTAGGCCAAAATAAAGAATTATTGATTTATGTGCGAAATTTTTTTTAGGCTATTTTCGTGTTTTGTTTTTTGAAATTTTCGATTTTTTGGTCTGCATTTTTTATCTTTAGGCCCGAGTTTTCGATGTTTTGTCTAAATTCTCAAGTCTAAAAATAAAAAAATGCAGACCAAGAAATCCAAAATTTATTTGTATTTGTATTTATTAGTTTATTTATTTATTTAAACAAATGAATCGAATATTTTGGCCAAAAAATTAAAAATTTGGAACAAAACTAAAATATCGGCTAAAAAATTAAAAATCCTAGTCTAAAAATAAAAATGCCGACTAAATATTTGCAAATACAATAATTTACCATTTTCGGCCCCAAAAATTTTTTTAGCTTAAAATATGTACCGACGAGAAATTTGAAAATAATAACAAAAAAAAATTAAAAAACCGCACAATAAAATTAAAATTATTGCAGGTTAAGAAAATCTAAAATATGGGACAAAAATAAAAAATTAAGACCAAAAATCTAAAATTCGTACCTATAAATTAAAGTGGCAAACCAAAAAAAAATTAAATTTTTAACAAACAAATCGAATATTTCAACAAACAAATCAAAAATTTAAGTCAAAATAAAGAAAAATTAAGTCAAAATAAAGAAAATTTAAGTCAAAATAAAGAAAATATAAGTCAAAATGAAGAAAATTTCGGCCAAAAGACCAAAAACTTAAACCGAAAAAATCGAAAATACAAAATATAGGCTTAAAAAGTAAAAAACTACAATATAGCCTAAAAAGGTGTAAACTTAAACAAACTATCGAGAACTTGAAGCATTAAGATAAAAAATTCAGACAACAAAAATCGAAAATTTTGATCAAAATAAAGAATTTTTGGGCCAAAAATTTAAAAAAAATCGAAAATATGGGCCTAACCTAAAAATAAAGAACGTAGAAAAAAGAAATCGAAAACTTAGGTAGAAGTAACATAATTTACCACTTTCAGCCCCCAAAAATAAGTTTCTGACCAGAAATTTAAAAATAATAGCCAAAGTATACAAAAAATTCGCACAATAAAATCAATCATTCAAGTTTACAAATAAAAAAATAAATATACCAAAAATCTAAAAAATGTATAAGAGGACAAAATTTTAACAAACAAACAAAAAAAGAAACAAAATAATTATAAATGCGGGACTAAAACATCGAAAATTTTACCAAAGAGAACTCGAAAAACTTCTCGCATCAGTAATATTCAGGTTAAAATATCTAAGAAATCAAAAATGCGGCCTAAAATGTCGAAAATTGTAACAATTAAATCGAAAATTTAGGTTAAAATAAAGAATATTTAGGCCAAACGATCAACAATTTTGACCATAAGAAAATCTAAAATACAGGCAAAACATCTGACCAGAAATTTAAAAATAATAGCCAAAGGATACAAAAAATTTGTACAATAAAATCAATAATTCAAGTTAAAAAATCTAAAATATAAGACAAAAAATAAAAAAATATACCAAAAATCTAAAATTCAGGCCTAAAAATAAAAATGGTGGTCGAAGAGGACAAAATTTTAACAAACAAAAAAAAACAAAATAATAACAAATGCGTACTAAAAAAATTTAAAATTTTAGCAAACAGAACTCGAAAAATTTCTCGCATCAATAATTCTGGTTAAAATATCTAAGAAATCAGAAATTCGGCCCGAAAAATCAAAAATGCGGACTAAAATGTCGAAAATTTTAGCAATTAATTCGAAAATTTAGGTCAAAATAAAGAATATTCAGGCCAAACAATCAAAAATTTAGACCATAAAAAAAACAAAAATACAGGCAAAACATCTGAAAATTAAAAATTCGGCCCGAAAAATCAAAAATGCGGACAGATAAATCGAAAATTTAAACAATTAAATTAAAAATTTAGATCAAAATAAAGGATATTTAGGCCAAAAGATAAAAAATTTAGACCGAAAGTCGAAAAAAACGGGTAAGAAATCTACAAATTAATCATTCAGCCAATAAAATCCAAAATGCGGACCAGAAAGTCCAAAATTTTAACAAATAAATCGAAAATTTAGGTCAAAATAAAGAATATTTAGGCCAAACGATCAAAAATTTAGACCATGAAAAAATCAAAAATACAGGAAAAACATCTGAAATTAAAAATTCGGCCCGAAAAATCAAAAACGCGGACAGAGAAATCGAAAATTTAAACAATTAAATCAAAAATTTAAATCAAAATAAAGGATATTTAGGCCAAAAGATAAAAAATTTAGACCGAAAAATCGAAAAAACAGATAAAATCTAAAATCTAAAAATTAATCATTCAGCAAAAAATACAAAATGCGGACCAAAATTTTAACAATTATATCGAAAATTTAGGTCAAAATAATATTCTTTAGGCCAAATGATCAATTTAGATCCAAAAACTCAAAAATACAGGCTTAATAATAAAAAATGCAGAATATTCTAGTAAGAAAATTGTTTAAATTAGCCTCAAAAATCACTCTATTGCTCAAAATATTTTTTTTTTATAGCAAAACATTTTCAAATTTTTCTTTTTAATTTAAACTTATTTTAACACGTTGACCGCTTTGTCAGTCACCAGTGACTGACATTGGAGTATTCCTACGGGCCACGTCAATTACCAATGACTGACAGGGAGTACATAAAAAACCGTCATTTCGTCTAAAAATGCATCAAAATGAATTAAATAGGCATTTTCTTACTCATTTTATAAAATTAAAATTAAAAACGAAGAAAACTTTTTTTGACATTTTACAAAAAAAACTTGTTGGCAGCCAATGTGTTAAGCGTTCATACAAAACCCCATATCGCGCTAGTGCCATATTATTTATCGTAAAAGGTTGCATTCATCAAGCGTGCAGGCGAATTATTACATTTTGACAGTTTTGTGACGTGCGTTAGATTCGTGCATTAAGTTGTTGTTGCGTTTGTAATTTTGTTAGTGCCGTAGGAAAATAATGTTCAAAACTAGGGCAAAAGTATGACCAGGCTGAAAGACCTCTGGTCGATAGCCATTTATCAGACTAATCATACTATCATTTGTAAATATTGTAAATTTCTGTATATGTAAAGTTTGATAATAAAGATATTGTAGTAATATGACCATTATATTGCACAGGTGTTTGCCTCACTCACTAGATATTTTCCACTTTCAATATTTGTTATGGAATATACTACCTATTTAATATTCAAAGTGAATAAACAAGTGCACCTATTGAAACGAACTCAAATGAAACCTTGTATCGAGTATTCTCTCAGTTCGGTGGATAGGACAAAGATAATTAGCATCTTTTATCAATCCTAGGCTAGTTCATTTGCATACGGTTTCGTAATCAAAGCTTTGGGCTTTGTACGTAAAGGTTCATTAGCGTTGTATTTACACAAAACACATAGACTTACAAAGCGACACGCTGCAATGACATCAACATTAGCAACTATTACAGTTTATATTATGTCCTAAAGATTGCTGGGATTTATTAGAAACATTAATTAAAAGCGTAGAAAAAATATATTTGCAGAAACCAGTATTGGGAGTGGAAATTTGATTTGCTAAAGGAAAACGTCAAATTAACTTACACGCACAAGGATTTGTTTATACTACATTTGTGCATTTAAATATATAATTGTAGAACTTCATCTCTGCCGAAAATTGGGAATTATTCATAAGCCTCTTCTTTTTGTCCGTTTGTTGCGTTATTGGTCGTTTAATTTTTCACTTCGCAACTTTGACTCTTCGAGGAGCAGGAGAACCTACGTCTTCTCTGCGTCGTTTATCACAGCAAATTAATTTATCGGTAGGAACATGCCGCAAGTAACATAACCTCAATATGTGTTACCAACTTAAATTTAAAAAATAAAAAATCATGGCACACTTGAGATTTCTTTTTAATGAACATACTTTACGAATTTAAGAGATTTAACAAAAAAATATTAAAAAAAACCTTGTAATTTAACATCTGTAATGCAAACAAATGAATTTGCGCATAAAGAGAGTCAGAGAGGGCGAAGCGAAGCACTCTTGTGCACATTTCAAGTTAATATTTAATAAAAGCTCAAGTAATTACAGTTGATGGCTCGCGCGGTTCTAATTTAATAACAAAAAGCTCCCCGAAGGCGAAACACTCTTATTTACATTATCGTATGGAAGTGGAATGGAATTAAACGCGAAGTGAATGCACGGACGGGGGTGGTTGGGATTAAATTGAAGCACCAGCCCTTTTCGTATATTTTTAAAGATGGGAACATGCATCCCATGCGTGGGCTAAAAATACACGGACCGTCGAAGCCGAATCGTGGTTTGAATTATTTTTGGAGGATTCATGTTTTTGTCCATTAGACACCTTTATTTAACTTGTTTTACCTGAGCGGGACGATTAAGGTAAACATTTGAGTTGATTATGAAGGTGGCGCGATGAAACTCGAGTCGTGATTATTTTGTATGGGTTTATGTAACTTCTCACGTTATATAATAGTTTTTGCAATTAAAATAATAATAATATTTATTTGCGTTAATGACACTAGTTACAGTAAAGGATTAGAATGTTATTAATATATCGTATTTAAAAAAATCGGTAGTGGCAGATGGCCAAGTAGCTGACGCCAAAAACAACACAAAAAATAACATTATATCGTATAAATAACGCAATAATAAATAATTAAATAATTTAATATAATACAGCGCAGAAATGCATAGATCAATTTACCAAACATTTAGTTTCCAAATTTTCTAAGTAGGCTTAACATATCGGTCTTTTGACATTATTTTTAGAGCTTTTTAAGCTGAATGATTTGGTACCTTACTAAATAGTTTCTGCAGAGTATTTCCCGAGATATTTGCAAAAAACTTATTTTAAAATGCATCCCCCAACATCGAATCAACGTTTTGCCCCGTTAAAAATTGTATCACCTATATCCCCGTAGCGACGTTCAAGAATTTGCAGACGCAGAACGTCAATAAAATAGTTGGAATACATCCTTTGAATTATAGTTTACATATCTTCTTATGCTTTTTTTAAAGATATTAATAATTTTAAATAAATATAATTAACATTTTATAATCATACATACATTTACAAAGATATTTTATATTTACAAAAGATAAACGAATCGAGCTTCTTGATAAGAATCTAATTTAATTCAAGCTGCAGAACATGTAAATAATGGAAGAAAAACGTTATGGGCTGCAGCAAAGATGTATGAAATTCCATACCGAACTCTAAAACGACGCATAGAAACTTCAAATCTTACAAAAGGTGAACCATGTCCTTCAGGTTAATCAGTTAACCAGTTTTTAAATTGCTCTAAATTTTCCACATTTTGACATTGGAATCATCAAAATCGGACAATGCGTTCGGCAGTTGTGCAATTGCAAAAATCCAAATCGCAATTTTAAAATCTTCGAACTTCTTGTATTTTGTGTTAATTTAACGAGCAAATTACCAATCATTTTTAAAACTACACTAAATTTTTTTATGGAATCGTAATCTGGAATAAATTTTTAATATATTTGAGAAATTTCAAGTCGATGACAATTGTTTTTATATTTGGTTTTTTCAAATAGTCGAATTTATTGTGTTTTTTCGCAATTGTACGCTCTGTTCGAATGATATTACCTCAAAGTTTAAAGATTTTTGTAGTAGAGCAATATAAAATTAATTTTGAATAGATTTGTCAAATTTCAAGTCGATTGCAATAGTTTTCATAATTTTTCAAGTTGTCGAAATTCTTACATTTTTTTTTTACAATTTCACGCTCTGTTCGAATGGGATTATGTCGAAATTTAGGAATGGGGTGTACAGATTTTTTTGTAAAATCATAATTCTGAATAAATTTTGAGTAAACTCGTAAAATTTTAAGTCAATAGCAATTGTACTTATATTTTTTTAAGTCGAAATCGCGATTTTGAAATCTTCCAACTTTAAAAAGTGCAATTTCTGTTTTTTGTGTTAAAATTAAACGACCATATTACTAATCATTTTTAAAACTACACTAAATTTTTCAGATTTTGACGTTTAAATCATCAAAATCAGAGAACGCGATTGGCTGTTCTGGAATTTAAAAAAATCAAAATCGCAATTTAAAATTCTTGAACATTGAAAATGTGAAATTTTGCCTGAATTTAACAAAAATATTCATTAACCAGTTTTTAAATTGCTCTAAATTTTCCAAATTTTGACATTAGAATCATCAAAATCGGACAATGCGTTCGTCAGTTGTACAATTTCAAAAATCAAAATCGCGATTTTCAAATCTTCGAACTTTAAAAAAGTGCAATTTTTGTATTTTGTGTTAATTTAATGAGCAAATTACCAATCATTTTTAAAACTACACTAAATTTTCCAGATTTTGATGTTTGAATCATCAAAATTGGCTGTTCTAAAATAAAAAAAAAAATCAAAATCGCAATTTAAAATCCTTGAACATTGAAAATGCGAAATTTTGACGTTTTGCCTGGAATTAACAAAAATATTTATTAACCAGTTTTTAAATTGCTCTAAATTTTCCAAATTTTGACATTAGAATCATCAAAATCGGACAATGCGTTCGTCAGTTGTACAATTTCAAAAATCAAAATCGCGATTTTCAAATCTTCGAACTTTAAAAAAGTGCAATTTTTGTATTTTGTGTTAATTTAACGAGAAAATTACCAATCATTCTTAAAACTGCACTAAACTTTCCAGATTTTGATGTTTGAATCATCAAAATAAGAGAACGCGATTGGCTGTTCTGAAATTTAAAAAATCAAAATCGCAATTAGAAATTTTTGAACATTGAAAATGTGAAATTTTGACGTTTTGCCTGGGTTTAATAAAAATATTTATAAACCAGTTTTTAAATTGCTCTAAATTTTCTAAATTTTGACATTAGAATCATCAAAATCGGACAATGCGTTCGTCAGTTGTACAATTTCAAAAATCAAAATCGCGATTTTCAAATCTTCGAACTTTAAAAAAGTGCAATTTTTGTATTTTGTGTTAATTTAATGAGCAAATTACCAATCATTTTTAAAACTACACTAAATTTTCCAGATTTTGATGTTTGAATCATCAAAATTGGCTGTTCTAAAATAAAAAAAAAAATCAAAATCGCAATTTAAAATCCTTGAACATTGAAAATGCGAAATTTTGACGTTTTGCCTGGAATTAACAAAAATATTTATTAACCAGTTTTTAAATTGCTCTAAATTTTCCAAATTTTGACATTAGAATCATCAAAATCGGACAATGCGTTCGTCAGTTGTACAATTTCAAAAATCAAAATCGCGATTTTCAAATCTTCGAACTTTAAAAAAGTGCAATTTTTGTATTTTGTGTTAATTTAATGAGAAAATTACCAATCATTCTTAAAACTGCACTAAACTTTCCAGATTTTGATGTTTGAATCATCAAAATAAGAGAACGCGATTGGCTGTTCTGAAATTTAAAAAAAAAATCAAAATCGCAATTTAAAATCCTTGAACATTGAAAATGTGAAATTTTGACGTTTTGCCTGGATTTAACAAAAATATTTATTAACTACTTTTTAAATTGCTCTAAATTTCCCAAATTTTGACATTAGCATCATCAGAATCAGTTGTACAATTTCAAAAATTAAGATCGCGATTTTCAAATCTTCGAACTTTAAAAAAGTGCAATTTTTGAATTTTGTGTTAATTTAACGAGCAAATTACCAATCATTTTTAAAACTACACTAAATTTTCCAGAGTTTGATGTTTGAATCATCAAAATAAGAGAACGCGATTGGCTGTTCTGAAATTTAAAAAAATCAAAATCGCAATTTAAAATCCTTGAACATTGAAAATGTGAAATTTTGACGTTTTGCCTGAATTTAACAAAAATATTTATTAACCAGTTTTTAAATTGCTCTAAATGGAATCATCAAAATCGGACAATGCGTTCGGCAGTTGTGCAATTGCAAAAATCCAAATCGCGATTTTAAAATCTTCGAACTTTAAAAAAGTGCAATTTTTCGTGTTAATTTAACGAGCAAATTACCAATCATTCTTAAAACTACACTAAATTTTCCAGATTTTGATGTTTGAATCATCAAAATAAGAGAACGCGATTGGCTGTTCTGAAATTTAAAAAATCAAAATCGCAATTAGAAATTTTTGAACATTGAAAATGTGAAATTTTGACGTTTTGCCTGGGTTTAATAAAAATATTTATAAACCAGTTTTTAAATTGCTCTAAATTTTCTAAATTTTGACATTGGAATCATCAAAATCGGACAATGCGTTCGGCAGTTGTGCAATTGCAAAAATCAAAATCGCGATTTTCAAATCTTCAAACTTTAAAAAGTGCAATTTTTATATTTTGTGTTAAAATTAATGAGCAAATTACTAATAATTTTTAATACTACACTGAATTTTCCAGATTTTGACGTTTGAATCATCAAAATCAGAGAACGCGATTGGCTGTTCTGAAATTAAAAAAATCAAAACCGCAATTTAAAATCCTTGAACATTGAAAATGTGAAATTTTGACGTTTTGCCTGGATTTAACAAGAAAATTTGTTAACCTGTTTTTAAATTGCTCTAAATTTTCCACATTTTGACATTGGAATCATCAAAATCGGACAATGCGTTCGGCAGTTGTGCAATTGCAAAAATCCAAATCGCCAACTTTACAAAGGTGCAATTTTTGTATTTTGTGTTAAAATGAAATGAGCAAATTACTAATAATTTTTAAAACTACACTAAATTTTCCAGATTTTGACGTTTGAATCATCAAAATCAGAGATCGCGATTGGCTGTTCTGAAATTAAAAAAATCAAAATCGCAATTTAAAATCCTTGAACATTGAAAATGTGAAATTTTGACGTTTTGCCTGGATTTAACAAAAATATTTATTAACCAGTTTTTAAATTGCTCTAAATTTTGCAAATTTTGACATTAGAATCATCAAAATCGGACAATGCGTTCGTCAGTTGTACAATTTAAAATATCAAAATCGCGATTTTAAATTATTTTTTTTTTGGTTGGTGTGAATTTGAGGAGAAAATTTTATATTCTGTTTTAAAAGTACACCAAATTTTGACATTTACGTCCCAAATTTTCAACAACACGAAAAGTTTCGCACCTCATTCGAAAATGTATGAATCTCTAAAAACAAAAGTGCCTTTGGAAAAGTGATATTTTAGCAATTGAATATATATTTTTCATTTTTTATTATGTATTGGTATCATTGATACGTCTCAACTGCGAATATCAAAAATTTGTAACTCGTTTGAAAATTGATGGACTTTTAAAATCAAAAGCGTGATATTTTGACAATATAATTTTGATAGCAATTATTGTTAAGAATTCTTACTCTTTAGAATGTTTCCTTTGATGCTTAACAAATGTTATATTTTCGCTTAAAATTTTTGTATTTTCAAAACCCAAAGTAGCTTTGAAAAAACCACTGTTGGCAATTAAATATATTCCTTTAAAATGAATTCTTTGTGATTAGTGTTTTTTCGAATTTTTTCAAACGTTCAAAAACTCGAAAAATAAAATTTATTTTGGCAATTGAATATATTGTTTTTATAATATACTCTTTACAGTTCACATTTTTGCGATTTATTTTCAGCAAAGAGTCTGAAATGAAAAACCAAATATTAAAAAATTCGCAATTAGTCGATTGTTAAAGGAGTAGTGTTTTGGTAATTGAATACAAATTTTGTAGAATTTACTCTCTGCTATTTATATTTTTTTCTTCGATGCTTTAGACATAATTAGGTTTTCTAAAATAATTGAGAATCTGAAAAAAAATCCCTGAAGTTTTTGAAAAAAAAAAATTGATAAATTTGCGAGATATGATAAAAACTTATTTTTTCGCATCTTATTAAATAATATAAACGTTCTTAAATCGTTTTTAATTGATAAAGTTGTCCATTATTCGGCCGAATCATTTTCTCCACAGGTGACGTCCAATCAAATGATAGCGGTTTCATTGCCCAACAGTTTAGTTGTTACTATGGTTACGATTCGTTTTTTATCAGCAAACTGCCGCAATTTCCAAATAGAAAAATTATTTGTTATAATTTAATACAAACAGAAAAATCTTTAGGTAATAATTTAATATGTTGCGAACTCGGCTGAATTGCAAACTTTACTCTCGTGGCGATGGCCAACTTTCTCACTCGTTTAATAATATACTATTACATCATCAAATCTGAGAATGTTAATCGTACGGTATAATAATAATTTATTGATACCAGAAATTACATAAAGTTTTACAGACGTCAAGAAAGCGAAACAAAGTGAGAATTAATTAAAATATATTTGGAAATAAATAGATACATGTTAAAATAAATGTAAGATAAAATTAAATAAGAGACAAAAATATAAAACGGTTGTGGCAGATCGCCATGATGCCGACGCCAATATTTTTTTTCCATGGATTCGCAAAAACAATAATTTCGGGTTCTATTGTAATATCAAATATCAATTTAAAATTTGTTTTAAAATCCCTTTTAGAAGTAATACAATAGGTAATAGTAATTTACGTAACAAGTTCCGAAAGTGATATTTTACGGGATGAGTAGGAAGTTTCCTGCGAGTCCCGTAAAATCACTTTTGGAACGAGTTACGTACAATGTTTTTTCTGCAGCCGTTTTGTATGTTAAAAAAGCAAAAACACACACGAATATTATGTGACAATCGTTGTCACATTAAATACAAAGTTGATGTTATTGTCAAGGCCGCCTAGATAGATAACTAAAATCGTGCTGAAAGTAAGAAAAATTGTTCCGAAAGTAAAGAAATCGTTCCAAAAGTGAAACAAAATCGTCCCGGAAATAACTACTTTCGATACGATTTATGTGGTACTTTCGATTTAAATTTTCGGGACGGCTGCAGAAAAAAATAATTTTGAAAACTGTATTTTGTTTGAAAGTATCAATCAAGTGTAGAAAACATTACTTTGCTGTAGAAATCAATACCAAAACCTCAATTTCTTGTGGACTAGGTTTCCTTAAACATAAAATTGCATGACTTCTATTTATATAACGCATACGCTTAGTGAAATTCTGTATATGGTCGAACTCGGAGTAGGTAAGTTCTAAACATAGATTATTTTATATTTAGTTTAACAGAACGCACGCTTGATTATGTAACACTTACATCAATTTTATAATCTATAATATGCATTGTTTGCAACAAATCAGCATTTTGATTGTTATCGTCTAGTTATTTTAAGTGTTCTATTTAGTGTTCACTACAATTTCGCGTTTCACATTTCTTCGCCTGAAAAAGCTGCAGTAAAGAGAAACAATTCATCGATCCACATATTTTATTTAAAATTGTAAGAAATATAAACAATGTATTTGTGATTTTTTGTTAAAACTATTTTTGGAATTGCTAGGTCATGATTAAAAATAAATGTCTTCACTTGAAAGAGAAACAGATGTTTAATATTTTACCCTCTAAACTTTTAAACAAAATTAATCAATTAATCGATGATTTTATTAAATCAAAATTGCGCATGGTGGATAATTTAAAAAAGAACTTAAAATATCTTTCATTTGGGAAAGAATATCACAAGCTGCCTGATTTCTGATCGCGTTCTTCGGCCTATTTTTACTTTATACAGCTACTATACTATTTTGTGAACTGTTCAAACCGGCAAGTATACTGTGCATTATGTTAATTGATCTATACATCAATGTGGTAAATTTTATTTCTAGTGGTTGAATAAATTGTATTTTTATTATTAACCAATCAATTCACAAATTTGCTTCAAAAATTTTAAAAACTATAAACAATGTATATCTGATTTTCATTAAATCAATTGCTATATCACGACTGAAAACAAAGCGACAACGGTGCACTGCAAGATTCATAAAATTGCGAGAACTTCATCAAATTTGTTTTGAAATCGCAATATCTACACTCGGCGTAAAAAAAAGCGCCATTCGAAAAATCGCGAAAAAACTCGATTTTTCAAACCGTCGTAACTTGGTTCAATTTGGTCGAAAATCGATGAATCTTTCAGTTTGGGAAAGATTCAAGTTTTATCTTTAAGAATGTGTAGTTGATTTTGACCCCAAGTCCAGCCCACCCCCCGTAACAACGCGATGGAAAAAAATGTTTTTTTATGTAAAAAATTGTCCAACTTTGACAAGCTGTACCGTGCGCAAAAAAAATCGGCGGGAAATTTCACCACAATAGAAGAAAAATTTAATCAACTTCAAATGCCTTAAAAATTCGAGTCGTTTCGATGATTTGGAGCAAAGTTATGAATTTTTGAAAAATAAATGACATCTTTCACTTTTTTGGCCATAACTTGAGTAATTTTGCACCAAAATCGATGAACTTTTGCAGTCTGAATAGTTTGAAATTTTTTCTTCAACATCATGTAAATTGCTTTGTTGCTAAAACGATTCCACCCCCTGCCACCCCCTAAAGGAAAAAAATGTTTTTGAAGTTTTAATGTGCAAATTTGGTTTCTTGTACCGTGTGCAAAAAAAATCGTGGACTCAATCGGTCAGCATGGCAATAAAGTTCAATCATTTTCCTCCAATTTCCTCCAAAATTCAAGTCGATGCGATGATTTGGCGCGAAGTTATACACTTTTGAAAAAAATATATATTTTGCGCTTTTTTGGCCATAACTAGGCGAATTTCGCACGAAACTCGATGGAATTTTGCGATCTGAGAAGTTTTCGACTTTCGTGACCCCCTGAAAACCCCTACAAAAAGTGTTTTGGATTGACAAAAAATGTTAAATTTTTACAACTTGTTTTCATTTTTTTTTCAAAAATTCATAACTTTGCTCCAAATCATCGAAACAACTCGATTTTTTAAGTCATTTGAAGGAAATTGATTAAATTTTTCTGCCATTGTGGTGAAATTTCTCGCCTATTTTTTTTTGCACAATGTACAGCTTCTCAAAGTTGGACAATTTTTTACATAAAAAAAATCTCGTTGTTACGGGGGGTGGGTTGGACTTGGGGTCAAAATCAACTACACATTCTTAAAGATAAAACTTGAATCTTTCCTAAACTGAAAGATTCATCGATTTTCGACCAAATTGAACCAAGTTACGACGATTTGAAAAATCGAGTTTTTTCGCGATTTTTCGAGTGGCGCGTTTTTTTGACGCTGAGTGTATAAATAAATTATGGAGTTGTAATTTTTAATTAAACAACGACATAAATGGTCGAAACAAAACGGCAATGCCACAAATGTGAACTAAGAATTCGAAAACTGCATTAAACGACTCGAAAACTGTAAAAAATAATCAATTGACGAATTTGATTTAAAAGCTCAACGTCCATAAACAAACAATGCATTTCTAAAACAATGGTGATGGTGTATGAACAAATCGGAAACTTTCCAAAATTGTACTGGGATATCAAAATAGGCATCTTCCCAATTCGCGACATTGTGAAAAAGAAATTGAAGAAACTGGAAAAAGATTTAGAAGGCTTCAGAGAAGTTGGACACGTATTTCAAAACGGAAGATATCATTTTATTCGGAAAAATTGTATTTTTCAAATAAAATAAACCGTAACAAAATATCTTAAATCGTTCCAGAGATAAAGCATTTTAAAATTTTGCCGAAAATTATATTTTTTATATTTGGCGCCCTAGGATTTTTTTTTGAACAAAACAAAAAATATGGGTTTCATACTTTTTCCTTAATTTTAACATATGTTAAATTCAAAAACATGTGAGACTACGAAGGTGAGATTTTTTCTTTTGCTGCCGGAATTAATATGGACTAAGTATTTATGACAAAAAAAAGCAATTTTGATTTTTGATGATGGTAAATTTGCCCTTGTTGGCGTTTCATCCTTCTGATGCGGTTTCTTTCTTTTAAATGATTTTCAATTTCCACATACGTAGTCTGTGTTATAGGTGTTACAGTAAGCCAAAGACGCTACTATTTTGCTGGATTGAAACCATCCCTTAAAGTCAGGCAACTGTTTCCAATTAGGTTAAAATGTTTGAGTAAAGGACTTCTTTTGACTTCATCTTTTGAGATTTTGATTTAAACTGAATTGAACAATTTTAAGTCAATCTAATTAATACAATTTATATGTTTTACTTTCTCCGTTACGTAGTACGAGAAAGTATTGTGATCGTGTTTTTTTTTTCAATTTTTTTTTTACGGAAATATCCGTTTTGGGGTTCCTAGATGCCATTTCAACAATTTCTGGAATTTTTTTTTTGTGTCTGGGTGTGTGTGTGTCTGTCTGTATCTCAAAAATTAACAGAGCAATTGATGTGAAACTTTGAACATCCATCTTATTTGATAATCTGAAGAACTGAAAAGCTTTTGGTAAAATTTCGTACACCGGAAGTGGGTTTAACTGTTTTTTGTTTTTTGCCGATATTTTCTTAAATATGAAAAATATCACAAAAACATTTAAACAAACATTAAAGACAACAAAGAAATGAACATCTTTTGCTTGAAAATATTTTTCATAAAATCATTGCTATTCGAGAAAAAAAATTATTATTATTTTTTTAATTTCTGGTTTATAATTACGAAACAATAATAGTTACAGCAAATTTATATGAATAATAATTGTAAAAAATGCCAAAATGAACAACATTTAAACAATAAGTTTTTTCCAAAATCTCGTTAGTTTTTGAGTAAACCGGGTTTTTGAATTTGAAGTATAATTTTTCAATCTTTCATAATTTTGACGTTTTAAACGTCAGTTTCATCCGAGTTTACGCAACGCTCGATGTACATTTAAAATATGATTTCAATTGAAAATAAACAATGAAGACGTAAATGTAAATGGCTATGATACCATCAAGTCGGAGAAAGTAACATGATGGCCACATCACCATTTTTTCAGGATATTTTATCAGGATTTTTTTTCGGGACTTTTTTCAAGACTTCCTTCAGGACTTATTTTAGGACTTTCTTTCGGGACTTTTTTACATCTGTTTTTCGGACTTATTTCAGGATTTTTTAAGGACATTTATTTCTGGTGTTTTATATGAAGACTTCATTTTTCAGGACTCTACTTGCAGTACTTTTTCCAGGACTTTTTTCACAACTTTTTAACAGGACTCTATTTTCAAGACTTTATTCCCAAAACTGTTTCTCCAGAACATATTTTGTCAGAATTCTTTTTTCAGGACTTTCTTTCAGGACTTTATTTAAGGTCTTTTTGAAGGACCATTTTTTTGTCAAAACTCTTTTTTTAGGACTTTCTTATCGGAACTTTTTTCAAGACTTTCTTGTTCAGGACTTTTGTTAATTTTTTAGGACTTTTTAATTACGAATGTAGAAATCTTTTTCAAGACTGTCCTTTTTCAGGACTATTTTTAGAAATTTTTTCAGGACTTTTTTTAGAATTATTTTTTTAGTTTTTCAGTAAACCTACGGTAAAGATTATTAGAATTTGAAACATAATTTGTAATTTTTACCTTTCATAATTTTAACGTTTCAAACTTCATTACCATTCGATCATGTGAAACGCTCGATTTAAAATATGATTTAAATTGAAAATAATGAATGAATCTATAAATATAAATAATTATTATACTATCAAATAATCGGAGAAAGTAACATGATGGCCACATCACCATTTTTTCACTATATAACCTAGTAAATAAAGTACGTGAGTATTTAATAATAAACTAATAAAAATGGTGATGTGGCCATCATGTTACTTTCTCCGACTTGATGGTATTATTTATATTTACGCTTCCATGGTTTATTTTCAATTTAAATCATATTTTAAGTGTGCATCGAACGTTTCGTAGACTCGGATAAAACTGACGTTTAAAACGTCAAAATTATGAAAGATGGAAAAATGTACTTCAAATTTTAAAACTTAGTTTATTCAAAAACTAAAGAGATTTCGAAAAAAACCTATTCTTCATAAATTGTTTATTTTCATTCTCTACAATTATTATTAACATAAATTTGCTGTAACTATTAGCGTTTCATAATTGTATACCAAAAATGAAAAAAAAATATATATTTTTTTCTCGAATAACAATGATTTTATGAAAAATGTTTTCAAACAAAATAATAGCATTTCTTTATTGTCTTCAATATTTGTTTAAATGTTTTTGTGATATTTTTCATATTTAAGAAAATATTGGCAAAAAACAAAAAAGAGTCAAGGTAAACACCCACTTCTGGTGTTCGAAATTTTACCAAAAGCTTTTCAGTTCTTTGGATTATCAAATAAATGTTATGTTCAAAGTTTCATATCAATTGGTCTATTCGTTTTTGAGATACAGCGCGCACAGACACACACACACACACACAAATTTTTTTTTTCCAGAAATTGTTGAAATGGCATCTAGGCACCCCAAAACGGATATTTCCGTAAAATAAAATTTTGAAAAAAAAATCACGATCACAATACTTTCTCGTACTTCGTAACGGAGAAAGTAAAAATAGTGTAGTGATGATGTGTTACGAATAATTATTTCAATTTGTGACAGGAATGAAATTATCGGATTTCGTGCAACACATGACGATCAAGCGATGGACACAAATCCATTTCAGGATTTCGGGGGCATCATCACTTCAACACCACCGCGAGCGTTACTAAATTTCTCCACAGAGAATGAACATAAAACAGGAGAATGCGCATATTGCACATCGCGGCCTAATAGATTATTAAGTGATAATCAGTATTTACTGCTGTGTGTCATTACCATAATTACAATGCATCAAAAGCTATTTGCGAAAACCGACACCGTAACCGTATTATCCGTCATGTCACAAGATAATTTCGTTCCGTTGGTGGCAGATTTCAAACGGACTGCTTTCGCTGCTTCTTTTTCCGTCATTATGGAAATGTTGTATGACGGATTTACGGAAATAGTAACGGCCACCAGGAAATTTCATCTGCGAGGGTCCATAACTGAGTTAGTAATTCAATTTTAATGGGCTGCAGGTAAGTATAATTGATGATGTATGTCAGGCAGGCAACGGTATAGTGACAAGAATTAGTTATTTACGTCACTAGTACGGTAAGTGACGTGTTATAGTACGAGTCAGTTGTAAATTTCTAAACGAGTATTGCAACATCACTTAACGGATGTGTAAGGTGCAACTTTTTTTTATGCTGTGCTTAAGTTATTCGGCGGTTTAACTTTTTCTAATTCACAGTTATAAGATGGCATAAAATCGCATCACCTGGTTAATTTATTTTTTTCAAAAAATTGTTGAAATGGCATCTAGGAACCCCAAAACGAACATTTCCGTAAAAAAATTAAAAAAAAAATGTTCACGATTACAATACTTTCTCGTACTTCATAACTGAGAAAGTAAAAAGTATGTCTTACAAGTCTATTTGGTAGTTTGGCCGTGAATGGATTAACCAGATATAAACGAACACAATCTTCCGATAACATATGATATCGAACTTTCAAACTTGAAAGCGATCGTAAACTAGAGGAGGGCCGCCCCATTCTCGGTGGAAAGTTCAAGACGGAAACCCCGTTTCGCAAATCATATTCATCGGGATAAATTACGACGCTTGTAAAATGTATTTACGCCGAAGAAATAAAACACGAGTAAAAAGTTGGGATTCGCAGTGCAGCAAGAGGGAAAACTCGGGCGTAAAATGAAATATTGAATCCCAGCCGTAAAAAGTTTGTTTCCGACCGGAGTTTCCAGCGCTTCCTGAAACTTGCATTCGATAAAAGAGTACCATCAAATTATAAATTGCGAATGTTACAAGGTAGCCAATCTCGAAAGCTTTCAATTTAATGAAGGATGTACAGATGAAATCCGTTAACGATAATAATTTACGGTGAATTGAATTAAAAAAAGTGGATGTTTATGAAAGATGCAAAGAGAGAGTATGATTTTAAACGTTTAATAACAATATATGTTTAAGAAATTGAAAATAATAATTGCACAATATGACATTTATCGTTGTATACCTACAACCAGGGACGGCTCGTCATATAGAACCAAGGAGCCATGGCACTACCTGTAGTTTCAAGCTCAGCAACAATTTTTAAAACACTTTTTCGCTAGTTACTTTGGTCTAGGAAGATAAATCGTTCGTTTTTTCTTCAAAAAAGTATGTTCCACGAACCGCCATTGAAATCAATTCACGAGTTGTGAGTTTTTTAAAATTTTAATTTTCGAATTGTGTAATACAAAAAATAAAAAAAAAATCGTGTTGACAAAATTCTGCTAAAATTAAAATACATTTGCAAATCACAGTTTTATCAAATAAAATGCAGTTTTTGAAAATCCATCAATTATTTCATGAGTTGTGAATTTTTGAAAATTTTAAATTTCCAATTGCGCAATACTCGAAAAAAAATATAAGACGTGTCAACTAAATTCTACAAAAATGAAACTAGATTTGCAAATCATCGTTTTATCAAACTAACTGGAGTATTTGAAAATCCATCGATTATTTCGCGAGTTGTGATTTTTTTTTTAATTTTAGATTTTAATTGTGCAATAATCGAAAAAAAAAATTGAAAAAATATAAAACGTGTTGACTAAATTCTACAAAATTTAAACAAGATTTGCAAATGATTGTTTTATCAAATTAAGTGCAGTTTTTGAAAATCCACCAATTACTTCGCGAGTTGTGAATTTTTAAAAATTTTAGTTTTCGAATTGTGTAATACTTGAGCAAAAAATTTAAAAAAAATATAAAATGTTTAGACAAAATTCTGCAAAAATTAAAATACATTTGCAAATCACCATTTTATCAAATAAAATGCAGTTTTTGAAAATCCATCAATTATTTCATGAGTTGTGAATTTTTGAAAATTTTAGATTTCCAATTGTGCAATACTCGAAAAAAAATAAGACGTGTCGACAAAATTCTACAAAAATTAAACTAGATTTGCAAATCATCGTTTAATCAAACTAACTGGAGTATTTGAAAATCCATCGATTATTTCGCGAGTTGTGAATTTTTTTAAAATTTTAGATTTTCAGTTGTGCAATACTCGAAAAAAAAAACTGAAAAAATATAAAACGTGTCGTCTAAATTTAAACAAGGTTTGCAAATGATTGTTTTATCAAATTAAGTGCAGTTTTTGAAAATCCACCAATTACTTCGCGAGTTGTGAATTTTTGAAAAATTTAGTTTACGAATTGTGTAATACTCGAGCAAAAAATTTAAAAAATATATAAAACGTGTCGACTAAATTCTACAAAAATTAAACTGGATTTACAAATCATCGTTTTATCAAACTAAATAGAGTATTTGAAAATCCATCGATTATTTCGCGAGTTGTGAATTTTTTTAAAATTTTAGATTTTCAATTGTGGAATACTCGAAAAAAAAAACTGAAAAAATATAAAACGTGTCGACTAAATTTTACAAAATTTAAACAAAATTTACAAATGATTATTTTATCAAATTAAGTGCAGTTTTTGAAAATCCTCCAATTACTTCGCGAGTTGTGAATTAAAAAAAAAGTAGTTTTCGAATTGTGTAATACTCGAGCAAAAATTTAAAAAAAATATAAAACGCGTCGACAAAATTTTACAAAAATGAAATTAGATTTGCAAATCATCGTTTTATCAAACTAACGAGTATTTGAAAATCCATCGATTATTTCGCGAGTTGTGAATTTTTTTAAAATTTTAGATTTTCAATTGTGCAATACTTGAAAAAAAATTGAAAAAATATAAAACGTGCCGACTAAATTCTACAAAATTTAAACAAAATTTGCAAATGATTGTTTTATCAAATTAAGTGCAGTTTTTGAAAATCCTCCAATTACTTCGCGAGTTGTGAATTTTTAAAAATTTTAGTTTTCGAATTGTGTAATACTCGAGCAAAAAATTTAAAAAAAATATAAAACGTGTCGACTAAATTCTACAAAAATTAAACTGGATTTACAAATCATCGTTTTATCAAACTAAATAGAGCATTTAAAAATCCACCTATTATTTCGCGAGTTGTGAATTTTTGAAAATGTTAGTTTTCGAATTGTGTACTACTCGAGTGAAAATTTAAGAAATATATATAAAACATGTCGATGCAATTCTAGAAAAATTAAACAAGATTTGCAAATCATTGTTTTATCAAATTAAGGGTAGTTTTTGAAAATCCACCATTTATTTAGCGAGTTGTGAATTTTTGAAAAATTTTATATTCGAATTGTGTAATACTCGAGCAAAAAATTTAAAAAAATATATAAAACCTGTCGACTTAATTCTACAAAAATTAAATTGGATTTGCAAATCATCGCTTAATCAAACTAAATAGAGTATTTGAAAATCCACCAATTATTTCGCGAGTTGTGAATTTTTAAAAATTTTAGTTTTCGAATTGTGTACTACTCGAGTGAAAATTTAAACAATATATATAAAACGTGTCGACGAAATTCTAGAAAAATTAAACAAGATTTGCAAATCATCGTTTTATTAAACTAAATAGAGTTTTTGAAAATAAGCCAATTATTTCGCGAATTGTGAATTTTTGAAAATTTTTGGTGTCGAATTGTACTACTTTACTAATTTAAAATAAAGTACATAAAACGTGTAGACGAAATTTTACAAAAATTTAATTAAATTTGTAAATCATCGTTTTATCAAATTAAGCAGGGACAGTTCGTTATATAGAGCCGAGGAGCCATGGCACTAGCTGCAGTTTCATGCTCAGCAAGAATTTTTAATACATTTTCGCCAGTTACTTTGGTCTAGGAAGATAAATCGTTCTTTCTTTCTTAAAAAAAGGGGGGAGGGTGAGGGGTATATTGTATAAGTGGCTCTACCATCAACATGTTCCGCGAGCCGCCACTGCCTACAACTACCTTAACTTAGAATTAATTACAAAATGTCATCTTATTATTATATCTTTAACTTGGTCTTTTCTAGGAAAGTTACCAGTGCGCCATTTATTTACTTATTTTTAAGTGATAATGCATGTGCCATTAACTAGTAACATGACTAATTTTAGTTCAAGTTCCAAACAGAACTTTCCTGCTTGTCTCGTAGTTATAAATCCAAACAATAATTTGATTAAGGGGAAATCACTTACAGAAAAAGAAGTGGACTTTAAATGGTGGCTCATTCCATCTTACAATAAATGTAAATGTATTTATTTACTTTATATTGTGTTAGGCAAATTATTATACACTAACAGATTATCCTGCTTACTTGAACACCACTGCCACTTTGTAAAGTATGAAGTGGCACGCTGTCATTGCTTTCTGATCACTCTGTAAAGTAATATAATGACTGAAAAGAATAAAATAAAGCAAATACGTGACGCCATAACCTAACTGTTATCTCCTTCGTATAGTTTTCAGTCTCGGAAAGTGCTTAAGAAATAATAACACTAGATACATTTTTCGTCTATTACATTTATTTAATATATCTGCAACTAGTAAAGTTTTCTCAAGTTTAATAATATTAGACATTATTCGAAGAGTATTGATCATTCACCTAACATGATGTTATTACGTATATTCCCTGACAGGTGATAGATACGCTCTCGAAAATATATACATAGATGTACCCACACCGATGACAGATTCACGCCCTACTGAGATCCTCCAACTTCCGATAACCTCGATCCGACTTCTTTTAAGAAAGTGCAAGTTTTCCACAAAAACGATCATCAATCAAACGTGGGTGATGTATAAGTCAGTTTTAAAAGAGGTTATGAAAGATTCGTGGTTTAAAAGCAATTCATTTTTTATTTTTATAGCTACGAAAACATTTCGGTAAATCTCTCAAAAAGAATACGTTGTTCCCGAAACCCTAATATCCTTCCTAAATATTACTTTTGACCACTCACACTTCATCAATTCCTCGGCGCGAATCATCAAATCTTTAATCGTCGCTTTTGTGTACACAAATTAGTTTCAGACTGTGTGGAAAGTCTTTCGATTGATAGCCCAGAGGGACTAACTATATTGTATATATTTTTTTATTTTATCCTGTGATGTCAACATGCCAATAACTCCTTAGCAACGAGTAACGTCAAGGTACCTTTAACAGCACTAGTGTTGTTAAGAAATTCTTAACAACACTAGTGTTGTTATATGTATCTTAACGCAATTCGTTGCTATGGAGATATTGGCAAACAAATATGATTTCTCTTTTTGACGGTTATTAAACATTTTTTTAAATTAAACAAATATAGAAATAGGATCAAATAAACCGCGTTTCGACACACGTAACGTTATTTGTTTTTAGATTACTAGAGAATTTAAAAGCTGCGTCGCACGTAAACTTTTCTCTCGTAATGTAAAAGCCTTCATAACGTTACTTGTATCGTAAATTACTAAATAATAATAATCGTTTATTGCCCTCCTTAGAGGAATACAATGGGCCAGCGACCTAAGTCTTTCAGCCAGAAGTAAATTACTATTAACCCTTTCAGCCCTAGATTTTTAAATTTAAAAAAAAACATTTTTTTGTTAATTATTATTGATGGGGAGCTTCTTAAGACCATAAATACCAAATTTAAACTCATTTGCTTAATTAGTTTAGGAATTAATTAGTGAGGCTTTGTTGAAGTGACATCTAGTGATAAACAGCAAAAATATGGATTGTCATAGTAAGTAGAGACATGTAAATGTTGCGGTGGCAATTGCCACCACCAGGGCCGGAAGGGTTAAATTTTGTACCATTTAATTACTGTTTTGTTTTTATTGCCTGAATAAAGATATTTCTTTTCTAGTATTTTTTTAGCCTAAAAATACGATTATTTGTAGCATTTTTTTTGCGCAATACAAGCAATAAATATTTTTGGTATTCGGGTATATAGTACTATATTTAAAGTTTACAATCAATTTTTTGTTTTTGGATACAGAAAGTTGCAATATTTTCGAAATATTAGAGCGAAAGTCCAACGTGTCCGAAATATAGACGCAAATCGGAGGACGTAATATCTCTTCGCAGGATTACCTAAACCAAAAAATCAATCAACTTGCGCAGTAATTGGAGGATTTTCAAAAACTGCACTTAATTTGATAAAACAATCATTTGCAAATTTTGTTTAAATTTTGTAGAATTTAGACGACACGTTTTATATTTTTTCAATTTTTTTTTTCGAGTATTGCACAATTGAAAATCTAAAATTTAAAAAAAATTCACAACTCGCGAAATAATCCATGGATTTTCAAATACTCCAGTTAGTTTGATAAAACGATGATTTGAAAATCTAATTTAATTTTTGTAGAATTTAGTCGACACGTTTTATATTTTTTTTACATTTTTTGCTCGAGTATTACACAATTCGAAAACTAAAATTTTAAAAAATTCACAACTCGCGAAGTAATTGGTAGATTTTCAGAAACTGCACTTAATTTGATAAAACAATGACTTGCAAATCTTGTTTAATTTTTCTAAAATTGCATCGACACGTTTTATATATATTTCTTAAATTTTCACTCGAGTAGTACACAATTCGAAAACTAACATTTTCAAAAATTCACAACTCGCGAAATAATCGGTGGATTTTGAAATACTCTATTTAGTTTGATAAAACGATGATTTGTAAATCCAGTTTAATTTTTATAGAATTTAGTCGACACGTTTTATATTTTTTTTAAATTTTTTGCTCGAGTAGTACACAATTCGAAAACTAAAATTTTTAAAAATTCACAACTCGCGAAGTAATTGGTGGATTTTCAAAAACTACACTTAATTTGATAAAACAATCATTTGCAAATCTTGTTTAAATTTTGTAGAATTTAGTCGGCACGTTCCGTTTTTTGGTCGCCAGTTTGTTAATTTACAACTTTTTAAAATTTTGTTAGGTTCACCAACCAAGAGATTTTTAAAGTTAATACTTACAGTTCGTCGATGAATCTAACAAAATTTTGAAAACTAAAAATGGGGTGGGGCAAAAAAGGTCAACGAGAAGCCGGTCTTCCCAAAATCGATTTTGGGTAGACATTCTGAACCGGAAAATAAATCCATAGAAAGTGCATTTCAAGACAAGTTACCTTTGTTCATTCATAGTCTCCAGATACCAATTGTGAAATTTTTTCGAAATTAATCATTCCTGATGCAAATCGTAAAATTGTCTGTCTGTCTGTCTCTCTGTCATTCCTTAAAATGAGAAATACGATACTTTTCGTCTTCTAAAATACATTAAAATATTTAAATAAGTTAAAATTGTAAAACAGTATGTAACAAAAAAAAATGATACAACCAGAAACATACAATTTAGAGTTAAGACTTAAAATTAAAAATCAATGTTATTTGATATGAACTCTTCTACGCTGTAGAAAGCTTGTGAGGTCAGGAAATTCGTGATTTTCTTTTTAAACACCTTCAGTTCAAGATTTTTGACATCATGTGGCAACTTATTAAATAATTTTGTAGCATTATACCTCGTTCCATTCTGTGATAACTTCAGTCTACTGTGCACTTGCCTAATATCATCATTTTTACGAGTGCCGTAATCATGATATTTGCTGTTCAGGCTGTATATTGCCTGATTTTTCTTTGCCCATAACAAGCAATTTAAAATATATTGGCTGGGTAATGTTAAAATCCTCAATTCTACGAATTTTCCTTTACAGTCATCCCTGTAGCTTAATGCTGATATTATTCGCACTGCCCTGCGCTGTAGAGCAAAAATTCTCGTAGCTGCAGCTGATTGGCCCCATACCAACAAACCATACGAAAGTAATGAATGACAAATGCGGCCATGACAATTTTTGGTGAGAGACAGCGCATCAGATTCCTTAGCAAGTAGATATTTTTAGTGAATTTATTTGCTAATTCCTCAACGTGGACATCTGAGTCAAAGTGTAATCCCAGAAACTTAACTAAAGTTGTGGCTAAATACTCTTCATGTTCCCATAATGCAAATAATAATCTAGCTGTTTTTGTATCATTCATGCTGATGATGATACAATTTATTGTAAACCAGGATTTTCACTTTTGCCGCATCTCATGCTCGTTTGTGAACAAATCTTCCAGCGATGTATTGATCAATGAAATGGTTGTATCATCGGCAAATTGAATTACTGCCACTTCATTATCACAGAATGCATCGGGAAAATCATTGACATACATCAAAAACAAGAGAGGGCCCATATGGGAACCTTGTGGTACCCCAATTAAAAATCATCTACCGAATAATTCCTCATGCAAATCGTAAAATTTCTCGCAAATCAACAAAACTGTTCAGAATGTCTTCCCAAAATCGATTTTGGGTAGGTATTCTGAACCGGAAAATTAATCCATAGAAAGTGCATTTCGGGACAAGTTACCTCTTTTCGTTGGTAGTCTTCTGATACAAATTGTGAATTTTTTTCGAAATTAATCATTCCTGAAGCAAATCGTAACATTTCTCGTAAATCAACAAAACTGTTCAGAAACTTTCGAAATTAATATTTTTTTGCGTGCATTTTTTTCCTATGGAAAAACAACGAAAATCATGAAATGACCAGAAATTAGTTTTTCGGAAAAATAATTACTCTATACGCTTTTACCCGTCTTTAAGAACCGTCATGAATTTTTTCAAAATTTTCTGAGACCCAACTTTTTTGCATGCATCTTTTCCTATGGAAAAACAGCGAAAATCATGAATTGACCAAAAAATTTCTTTTCGGAAAAATAATTACTCTACACGCTTTTACTCGTCATAAAGAACCGTCATGAATTTTTTTTAATTTTTCTGAGACCCAACATTTTCCTGTAGAGAAAACGGCGAAAATCATAAAATGTTCAAAACATTTTTTTTTCAGAAAAAATAATTACTCTACGCGCTTTTACCTGTCATTAAGAACCGTCATGAATTTTTTCAAATTTTCTGAGACCTAACATTTTCTGCAGGTTTTTTTTTCCTGATACTATGGAAAAAACGGCGAAAATCATGAAATGACCAAAAAATGTCTTTTAGGAAAAATATTTACTCTGCACGCTTTTACCCATCATTAAAAACCGTCATGAAGTTTTTCAAAATTGTCTGAGACCCAACATTTTTTGCAAGTTTTTCCCTGTGGAAAAAACGGCGAAAATCATGAAATGTTCAAAACATTTTTTTTTCGGAAGAATAATTACTCCACATGCTTTTACCAGTCATTAAGAACCGTCATGAATTTTTTCAAATTTTTCTGAGAGCCAACACATTTTGCATGCATTTTTTCCCCGAGTAATACTATGGGAAAAAGCGGCGAAAATCATGAAATGATCAAAAAAAATTTTTTTCGGAAAAATAATTACTCTACACGCTTTTAACCATCATTAAGAACCGTCATTCAAAGACCCAACATTTTCTGCGTGCATTTTTTTCTGAGTTATACTATGAAATAAAAAACGGCGAAAATCATGAAATAACCAAAATATTTTTTTTCGAATAATAATTACTCTACACGCTTTTAACCATCATTAAGAACAGTCATGGATTTTTTCAAATTTTTCTGAGACCCAACATTTTCTGCTTGAAGTTTTTTCCCTGTAGAAAAAAAACGGCGAAAATCATGAAATGTTCAAGACATTTTTTTTTTTTCGGAAAAAATGACTACGCGTTTTTGCCTGTCGTTAAGAGCCACCATGAATTTTTTCAAATTTTTCTGAGACCCAACATTTTCTGCATGCATTTTTTCCCCGAGTAATACTATGAAAAAACCGGCGAAAATCATGAAATGACCAAAAAAAAAATTTTTTTCGGAGAAATAATTACTCTACACGCTTTTACTTGTCATTAAAAACCGTCATGAATTTTTTCAAATTTTTCTGAGAGCCAGCATTTTTTGTATGCATTTTTTCCTATGGAAAAAAACGGCGAAAATCATGAAATGACCAAAAAAATTTTTTTCGGAAAAATAATTACTCTCCAGGCGTTTACCCGTCATTAAGAACAGTCATGAATTTATTTAAAATTGTCTGAGACCCAACATTTTTTGCATTAAGTTTTTTCTCTGGGGAAAAACGGCGAAAATCATGAAATGTCCAAACATTTTTTTTTCGGAAAAATAATTACTCTACACGCTTTTACCAGTTATTAAGAACCGTCATGAATTTTTTTAAATTTTTCTAAGAGCCAACATTTTTTGCATGCATTTTTCCTCCGAGTAATACTATGGAAAAAAACGGCAAAAATCATGAAATGACCAAAAAGTTTTTTTCCGAAAAATAATTACTCTACACGCTTTTACCCGTTATTAAGAACCGTCATGAATTTTTCAAAAATTTTCTGAGAGCCACATTTTTTGCATGTATTTTTCCCCCAAGTAATACAATGGAAAAAAAACGGCAAAAATCATGAAATATCCAAAAAAAATTTTTTCGGAAAAATAATTACTCTACACGCTTTTACCAGTCATTAAGAACCGTCATGAATTTTTTTTAATTTTTCTAAGAGCGAACATTTTTTGCATGCATTTTTCCCCCGAGTAATACTATGGAAAAAAATGGCAAAAATCATGAAATGACCAAAAAGTTTTTTTCCGAAAAATAATTACTCTACACGCTTTTACCCGTTATTAAGAACCGTCATGAATTTTTCAAAAAATTTCTGAGAGCCAACATTTTTTTCATGTATTTTTTCCCCCTAGTAATACAATGGGGAAAAACGGCAAAAATCATGAAATGACCAAAACATTTTTTTTCGGAAAAATAATTACTCTACACGCGTTTACCAGTCATTAAGAACCGTCATGAATTTTTTCAAAGTTTTCACAGACTCAACATTTTCTGCATGCATTTTTTTCCTGAAAAATTATGGAAAAAAAACGACGAAAATCATGAATTGACAAAAAATTTTTTCGGAAGAATAATTACTCTACACGCCTTTACCCGTCATTAAGAACCGTCAGGAATTTTTACTTTCTCCGTTACGAAGTGCGAGAGAGTATTGTGACCGTAAATTTTTTTCATTTTTTTTTTCGTTTTAGGGAACTCAAACCAAAGGTTTCTGGAAAAAAATGTCTGTGTGTGTCTGTCTGTGCGCGCTGTATCTCAAAAACTAATAGATCAATTAACATGAAACTGTGAACATAAGTCTTATTTGACAATCTGAAGAACTGAAACCTGAACCTTAACTGTTTTTTGTTTTTTCCAATAATTTTTTTATTATGAAAAATATCACAAATTTTTAATTATTATCTAGCTATGCATTTTTTATAAATACTTCATATTAATCAGTATTTTTTTTAGATGTTTATAAGTTTCGAAAATTGGTCAATGATCCCTGTCGGAGGTATGTTCACACTTTTGATTCAGCTTTATACGGAGAATCTTCGTATAAATTATTTATTTACAAATAATGTAAATACTATTATAAAAAAATCAATTAAAGAATATAGGGAATTAATTTATCTATAAAATAGAGTTTTGTAAAATTTTATCTTTTGCCTCTATCCAGTTAATCAGTTATTTTTGCGATAAAATACGAGCAAATCAGTTTTTTTCTATAAACTATAATTGAGGGGTCTAGAAGTAAAAGGGTTTGTGCACTTAAAAAAAATGAACTAAGTGCAGTATGCTGTACCTTAAAGGTATCTCTAGCATATTTGTTTTACCTTTAAGTGAAATAACTGTCGCAAAATATCATTTCAAACCATAACATGGAATTTTCATTATCACAAGTAATATTCGAAGAATATCAAAGTCGATTATATTAAAACCATAAAAAGTGCACTTGAACCGTTTTACTTCTAAGCCCTTAAATTGTAGGATTTATTGTATTTAATTTATCTGCAACAAACAAAAAACTTAAAAAAAAAACCTAATTTATTCTCAAGAAATAACTATATACAAAAATGCAATACATATAAATGAAAATATGTCAAACAGAATAATTTGGATAATTGAAAATAAATACATAGAATTCAAAATAGCTTAAAAAGTAGTACAACTGAAACACAGCATAAAAGTGACAACTAAAAATGAGATTTTAAAGGAATTTAAGGGAATTTACTTTCCCTGTATGTCGTTTAAAGAATATAAAATATTGTATAGTTCTGTTCAGATTTCAGATGGTTAAGATATACCAAAAATATATACACTTACACACAATTCTGGTCTTTACTTATGACATTACTTTAATGGAGATTTAATTCTCTTTGTACATAACTCGTACATTATGTTGTTTTATTATTGGTAGCCTTTAACGAGTTCTATAACGATAAAAATATACAACTTCATCCCATTTATGTTTATAGCAACATAAACGCAATAGAATTACCATTAAACCCGAAAAACACCGCCATGCAACTGCAGAATTTCTAAAACTCGTTTGCTATACAGATTTCGCTCGGAATGCTATCTCCACAAATTAGCGGCACATGACGGCAACTTTCTCCTCGAAAAAAAAAAAACTGCTCGACGTTCTCATTTATTAACGCGAACTCTCGTTTTCATTTCAGCGCCGAACAAAAAGGAAACAAAACGCAAAGTTGATCAGATCTTAGTGGGAACTTTCTGCGGAGATGAGATGTGCGCTTGTGGTGCAGTGTGAGATAATGAAATGCACAAGAAGTTGAGGGTAAATTGGGTCATGCGGTGTAACACGTGTTACAAGAGTTGAAACAATTGGAGTTGGACGTGAGTGGGAATGCAATGGCTTTTGCTAATTTGTGGGATGTAGCATTTAATTTTATTCTAAACCAGGATGCTTTTTCTATCGCTAGTAACTTGGCGCTGGTTCATATTTATTATTATGGCATACATTTTTATTCAGACCAATTTTTTTAACAGTAATTTGAATGTACAAAAAGTTTATATGGTTAGTCTGTCTGGGCTATCGATCATAGGTCTCTGCCCTAATTATACTATTAATTGAAGGGCTTAGAAGTAAAACGGTTCAAGTGCACTTTTTATGTTTTGATATAATCGACTTTGATATTGTTCGAATATTACTTAGAAATTTCCTTTGATAATGAAAATTCAAGGTTATGGTTTGAAATGATATTTTGCGACAGTTAGTTCACATTTTTAGCATACAAATATGCACCTTTTAGGTGCAGCATACCGCACTTCATTTTTTGACAAAAATTAAACCCTTTTACTTCCAAGCCCTTCAATTGGTATTTTTGTTGTGGCAGATAGCTTCGTGACCGACGCCAGAAATTAAAAATAGTATTCATTTTTGACCTCATGATTCTTTTACTTTTTCTGTATTTTTATGTTATAAATTTGAGTACGTTGTGTTTTATATTCTTTTGTCTGTATAAGTAACAACTTTCACCTCCATCATAATTTGCATCGCCTCTATTGTCATAATGAGTTCACCTAGTTTTAGTACAGAAGCCATAATTGTACTATGCTTTAACTTCAAATAAAAATTATTTGCAGTCTAATCATATTGGATATTTTAGTTTAATTATATAACAATAACAAAAATATTCATTATATTTAAAGCGGAATGTATGATTTGAATATACTCGTAATATAAACAAAGAAAAATGTGCTTAAAGATCGCTCGTTTCGTCTATTTAGGAAAACCATTCTCTTGATTAAGAATTTTGATTACTATTTTTATCCAATTTATGATCATAAATAATTTAATGATTTAAATAATCGCAAATGTGCATATAAAATATGTTGCTAAAACGATCCGAAAAATCCGTGAATAAATTTACAATTCCACAGCGACTAAAATACCAATCACTGGAAACCAAAAGTAAATCACGCGTTTCAAAAGGGCACGGCAATGAATTCAGCATGAAGAGGTCCTAATTTATCGACTTAATTAAACCCTCCCCAGGAATCGAACCCCTTGCGGAAATACGAGCGCCGCGACGGTGTCCAAAGCAAATTCAACTTACGGAGGTTATCTGCGTAACACGGGGATATGGCTAACGCCACTGCTAACAACATTAAAAGCTTAGCAATTTCCAATTGATTTCCTCGTGAAAAACATTTAACGGCCGCGATACCATCGAATTTATTTCCTCCGGCGACATGTTTCCGGCGATAAATCCGGGATTTCTTATTTCCCAGCGCAAATCCAGAAAAGGAAGAACAAGTTATTCGCGATCAAACTACAAATGTAACAGAGTTATTCACTTTGTAAAGGAAAATAAATTTAAAGTTTCTGAAAAATATTTTTTTCTACAAACTTTAATTCACATTCGTATCCTATTTTTAGTTTTACTTCTCGCCTAAGAAACCAGAGCACCAGATATATGATACATCTATATCTTGCAGATGTAAATGAAACCATTTTCTAGACAAATAAATATTCCAGACGCCGTTAAAGGTGGAAAACCTAAAATGGCGAAATCTATCGTCTAATTAGAGTACTTATCGGATTGGGATTAGTGCAAAAAATATGCAATAGATTCCGCCACAGTGGTTTTTCCACCTTTAACGGTGTTTGGAATATTTATGTTTCAATAGTTTCTCCCTCAGCTTCTAACTGCGCTGATGGTACCTGAAAGATCGAAACTGGTCCGTAGGTAAACAATATTTATATTTATATAAACAAGTCATTATGAAGATATCTCTGCCACATCGCAGCATCCTGGATGGCCCATCAGCGCCTTCATGACAAATAAAGTACAGGACGGCAAATGTAAGTTGGCCAGACGCGCAGAGAGCAAGCGAAAGCTCTCTCTCTACTGCCGGCCGAGTACAGTCTCTGTAATAAGCAAGCACATATTCTTCGCGTGCGCTATTCATTTACAACTATATCGGGCGCTCTCCTCCACATCATTGAATGTACCAGACGCGCGAACACTTCACATAAAAATACATTTTATTTTGTAAAATATCTATTTTCTTTTTTTCGCTTGTCGCCACATGGCGACCTGGGCGTGAAGAGGTTAAGGACTGCTATTCTAGACAAAGCTCTGTGGGAGACTCAGTTGCTCGTTCCAGCTCCGCCAGATAGGAGTTGTACCATAACTTGAAGGGACAAGGACATACCCCAAAAGTTAATTCGAGTAACCTTGGCAGACGGAACATTTTTCATGGGAAGAGGGAAACTTTACACACCGTCATTCTAGACATAATTTTGTGGAAAAAACAGGTGCTTGTTCCAACCTCGTCAGCCAGGAGTTATACTCCAGGAACTGAAGGGACAAGTGCACATCATTTCCTAAAAATGAATCAGAGTAACCCTTGTAGAGGGAAGATTTTTTTTCCTTTTTTGGAGAAGATCACATGCTTTAGGCACTGCTATTCTAGACATAGCTCTGTGGGACTTCTTCCCTTTCTTCAGAAGGGACCTTAATCACTAAAACCTCCCCATATTTCTCCAGGCAACGTAACGGAACTGCATCGGTATTACTAAATTACGCAATCTTTTTTTTAACTTTATTCGCCTTTTACTGCTTCCAATTTCTGCCTCTGTTACGCCCAAATGCGCCAAAATCACAGTCATTCCTAGGAATTGATTTCATTGAAGACTCGAATTTAGTGCTACATTTAAAAAGTAAAAACCGGCCATTTTCTAGAAAAGGACCAATATATCTGTTCACGGGAAAAGAAAACGACCAGAAACTCAGGACAGTGTCCCGTTGAAACTCGACCGGCCTGGAAGAAGGAACCCTATCCACGGATGTGACAACTAGTTCACACCCGTTTGCAAATTGATAAACTGTTACAGCAGATAATTGAGGCGTCAGTACATGAGCAATCCGGTCGTGTTAATGCCCGAAACGGATGGATATTTTCGCCTTTGCGTGGGCTATAGGAGATACCTTCCCTTTACCGCGAATAGATGACTTGCTCTACTCTACAAATCAAGCACTAGCAATCCATGAAACTGCAATCTGGATATTACCAAGTCTCAATGCACCTCGCAGCCCAGGATAGAAGTCTTAATCCCGTTCGGCATATACCGTTTTACCAAAAGCTTAACCCTTTGACCCACAACCACGAATACTCCTCGTGTTTAAATGTTCGGGCCAAACATAACGACCACGAGCATATCTCGTGGCGCGCCGCTTGGGCCAATCACATCGAGCACGAGCTCAACTCGTGGCGAGCCGCTTGGGCCATTCAAATCGAGTACGAGCTCAACTCGTGGCGAGCCGCTTGGGCCATTCAAATCGAGTACGAGCTCAACTCCTGGCGCAGCGCTTGCGTTAGTAGTGCTGCACAATGAATGCATTTTCTTGCGAAACAGAATTTTTTTAAGTCCATATTTTACGTTTTCAGTTGTGCCATGAAAAAGCATGAATTTGTGTGCCTCAGTCGGACTGGTTTCTGCTGCTGCATTCGGACGTAAGGAAAGAAGGCCAAATGGCTAAAGAATGCTCTAGCGACGTTCTAACGACTCATTGGAAAATTTTAGGAATGATGCTATCCCGGGTATTAACCCACTGATATGGTATTAGTAGAGTCGAACACAAGCCCTCTCACGTAGTAAAAAAAAAAAACTCCACACGACTACCTAAAAATAGACATCAGCAGGGGCTATGCGGAATCAGCTGGCGAACTATGAAAATGACAGCGCAGATGGAAGGGGTTTATCACGGCCATTAAAGGACAGTTTGGTTTTTGTGGTAAGAGGGTGCTTCAGGAGGTAATACCCATCGTCGTAAAGGCGACAAAGTATCGTCAAGGCGAACTGCTTTCTACTGGTTGATTAAGTTAAACAGCGATCTAAGAGGTGAGCACTGGATGATCTTCAACATCGCGTAGATTGATTATCCGAGAACCACTTGACACCTTCAGGAGGTGCCATCTATCGTAATAAAGGCGACAAAGTACCGTCAAGGCGAACTGCTTTCTACTGGTTGACTAAATTAAACAGTGACCAAAGAGGTGAGCACTGGATGATCTTCAACATCGCGTAGATTGATTATCCGAGAACCACTTGACACCTTCAGGAGGTGCCATCCATCGTAATAAAGGGGACAAAGTACCGTCAAGGCGAACTGCTTTCTGCTGGTTGATCAACAGT
Source organism: Ocypus olens (assembly GCA_910593695.2). Lineage (NCBI taxonomy): Eukaryota > Metazoa > Arthropoda > Insecta > Coleoptera > Staphylinidae > Ocypus > Ocypus olens. The sequence goes on along the minus strand of OU343052.1, from coordinate 7,932,645 downwards.
GGATAGGAAGTTGCAGCCAAAGAGGTGAACACTGGACGATCTTCAACATTATCCGAGAACCACTTGACACCTTTAGTTGGTGATATACATCATCATAAAGGCGACAAAGTAGCGTCAAGGCGAACAGTGTTGTGCTGGTTGACCAAGTTCAACAGTGGATAGGAAACTGCAGCCAAAGAGGTGAGCATAGGATGACCTTCAACATCTCGTATATTGATTATCCGATAACACTTGATACCAGTATTCACTTTACTACTAAGCCATTCTCTGTACAAAATTCAGTATCCTAGGGGGGTTTCTCTTAAAACAAATAGCACCAGACACCGCACTGAACACAAAGTCCTAGACGGGTTACAATCATTCAAAGACTATCGTTAGTAATTCAAAGATGTTTTGACCATCACGAAATTCAAAGACTCTACGACCAATGATCGAAAACACCCGGGATCACTCCAAGGACAACTACAATACTTCGAAGGAAAAGACGAACCAGGTGCCAGCCGAGTCTGGGCAACCCTGGCCACCTCTCCCAGGAAAAGAAAGCACCAGGTGTCCAGCAACCTTAAGAACAACAGCAGTTGTCTTAGGACGCCCTCTATATATCAACTATTGAAATACATTTAAATTTAATACATATATTATTCCGGAAAATTTGTTCCTACCGAGCGCTGGCGCTGAATACTTATAGCACTCATTGTTACGAGGATACCCCTCCTATTTCAATATCCGGCAAAAAATAAAAATCAATGGAACGGAAGTATGCATCAACCTCGCGACACAATAAGTGCAACCTATCATTGTGGGCAAAAAAACAACTAACAACCACTCTGGTGGACTAGCTGCCATCTGGACGCACTATTAACAGCAACAGGTACCGTTAATTGCTACGAAGCTGCGGCATCGCATTCTGCATGGTCACGCAAACTGTTGCTTCAATATGACAACGTGCGTCTCCACACCAACCTCTAGTCGCAGTGTTGGCCTTCATAGTGCTTCCACATCCACCGTACTCGCTTAATTTAGCTCGCGTTACCCCCAGTTCGCCAAAATGAAGGATGCCACGTCAACGATTTCAATGACATGGGGAATTGCAGGCTATTGTCCGCAGATGGTGCACCAACACACCATCCGGAAAATCCCAGCCAAATTGCAGAAGACCATAGACTTTAATGAAGAGTATTTCTAAATATGATAATATAATATCCACTTTGGTGTCAATAAGTTCTGTTCAAACCATTATTCAGGTGAGAGGCTGAGAAATTACAGAAATTACTCTAAACCTACAGTTGATACCGATGTATTCAGTTCAAACCAAGCTATTAACGCGATTTTTTTGCTTCAAAGGTAGTATCGGTACCAGTGATTTTGTATAAGTAGATACCAATATAGACATACGTATCCTAATAGACCTATGAAGCAAACATGTACAACGTGCCGTTTTCTACCCTCGTCGTTTTATTGTACATTAGTTCCTACAATGTCCATATCTTGTCGGTGTTAAAGACATCCGGATTTGGTTCAGTACAGCATTCAGGCAATAGATTCCGCCACTTTGGCGTTTCCACCGAAGAACAATTGCTTAAAGATGACTTAAACAAATCATCCATACACTTGAAGCCGACCGACCTGAAAGAACTTAGTAGTGCTTCTCCAAAATCAAGGGATTCTCTACAGGTACTCCGCCTAAGACGACACTGAGGAACCCCTGCTCATCAGACCCCAGAAATAAAGGGAAGAATGTATTAGATGCTACCACGATGATCCCATCACCGCCTATTATGCGCCAGACGAACCATTCGTAAAAAAATCGCAATGATTTTGTTAGTCAGGTCTGCGAGCCAGCGCCAAAGAATACTTCAAGCTTTGTGCATCTTGGCAAAAACGCTAGGCCCGCAACAAAGAAACCAACAGGACAAACTTCTGTAATGAACATTTGATTAGAGACGATAGTCATAGACCAATTAGGCCCACTCGTAGAAGGACTTGGAGCGAACAATTGGTTCCAATCATTGAAGACACCGCCTGGAGATGGGTTGAACTGTTCGCTCTACAGACTGCCCCAGTCGAAGCATGCGGACTAACAATAATTATTTACGTTTTGGCCTACTAAGAAGAATTCTTAGTGGTAATAGAATACAATTTGTGAGTGCCATCATGCAGCAAATCTCTCATTGGTTATTTTCTCATTTTTACCATCCAGTGGTACAATCTTGAAGGCCCAACTCGTAACGCAAGTAGGAAAAAACCATACCGAGTGGCCCAAAACTTTTCCGCCATGAGATTCATTATTTCCGATGTTAGCTCAATCTGCACCACTGATGCCTTTATTCCGGAGATTTCCGTGGAGTTCCGACGCCACAGAGAATTCGCAAATAACAGCACGATAACAACAAGAAATGTGCCGATCAGCTCCGATCCACTTCACCAGCATATCAACTCAGAGGCCATATGGGTCACTGGCCTTTAATAAGGCGACAATAACGCGCAGTGGCGGCTCGTGGAACATGTTGATGGTAGAGCCACTTATACAATACATACCCCCCCTCACCCCCTTTTGAAGGAACAAAGAACCATTTATCTTCCTAGACCAATTGAATATTTTGGCCAAAAAATCAAAAACAAAACAGCTAACAGATCTAAAATATCGGCCAAAAAAATAAAAAATCCTGGTTTAAAAATCAAAATGAAGAACAAAAAAAATTGCCATTTTCAGCCCCAAAAATAACTCTTTTTAGCTTAAAATAAGTTCCAACGAGAAATTCGAAAATAATAGCAAAAATAAAAAATAAAAAAAAATTCGCACAATAAAATCAATAATTCAAGTTAAGAAAATCTAAAATATGGCACAAAAAATAAAAAATCAAGACCAAAAATCCAAAATTCGTACCCAAAAACCAAAGTGGCAGACCAAAAAATCAAAATTTTGAACAAACTAATCGAAAATTTAAGTCGAAATAAAGAAAATTTCGGCCAAAAGACCTAAAATTGAAACCAAGCAATCGAAAATACAAAATATAGGCCAAAAAGTAGGACCTAAAAAGGTGAACATTTAGACAAAACATCGAAAACGGGCGTAAAGATAAAGATTGCAGACAAAAAAAAAATCGAAAATGTCTACAAACCAATCGAATATTTTGGTCAAAATAAAGAAAAATAAAAAGAATTGGAACAGAAAAATCGAAAATACAGAAATCTAAAATATGGGCCAAAGAATCAAGAATCCTGATCTAAATATAAAAAACGCAGACAAAAAATTAAAAACTTAAGTAGAAGCAAAATAATTCGCCAAAAATAAGTTTTTGATCAGAAATTCGAAAATAATAGCCAAAGAAACAAAAAAAAAAACTCACAAAATGAAATCAATAATCCAAGTTAAAAAATCTAAAATATTGGATAAAAAATCTAAAATATCCGATACAAAATTTGGGCATAAAAATAAAAATGGACCAAGGAAAGAAAAATTTTAACAGACAAATAAAGAAAATTTTAGGGCAAAAGATAAAAGAAAATAAAAATCTACAATGTTTACCAAAAATCGAAAAATTTGACAATGAATTGTAATTAGGTAGGATTAAATAAATGAAATGGAAAATAAAGAAAAATTTAGGTCAAAAGATTAAAAAAATGATAATAAAAATTTGTAATGTTGGTAATTTAAACATTGCATAGAAAATTCTGTCCTAAAGATAATAAATGCAGGTTAAAAAATCGAAAATTTCAACAAACAAAACTCGAAAATACCGGAGAAAATAAAAAAAATCTCGCATGTAAATTAATAATGTAGATTATAGATATTTTAATCAAAATTAAATCAAAAATTTGGAACTAGAATTAAAATTTTGGCCCGAAAAATAAAAAATGCGGACCAAAGAATAAGAATTTTTAACAATTAAATCGAAAATTTAAGTCAAAATAAAGAATAATTAGAGATTTATTTATATATGGGAATTTCCCTTATTAATACACAAAATACCTCTAATAATATTACAAATCTGAGAAAATCGTACAAAAGATCAAAAATTTAGACCAAAAAAAAAAATCGAAAATACAAAAATAAAATATTTTGACCAAAAATATCGAAAATACCGGTCCAAAATTTAAAAATTAAAAATTCGTGGGGAAAAATAAAAAATGCAGACCAAATAGTCGAAAATTTTACCAATTAAATCGAAAATTTGGGTCAAAATAGATAATATTTGGGCCAAATAATCAAGAATTTAGATATATAGGTCAAATAAAAAAATGCAGACCAAACAGTCGAAAATTTTAACAATTAAATAGAAAATTTATGTCAAAATAAAGAATATTTAGGTCAAAAGATCAAAAATTTCGACCCAAAAGTATAGAAAATACAGGTCAAAAATCTAAAACATAAACATTCAAAAATGCGGGCCAAAAAGTCGAAAATTTAAGCAATTAAATCGCAAATTTAGGTCAAATTGAAGGATATTTAGGACAAAAGATAAAATAGTGTGACCAAAAATATTGAAAATACAGATCAAAAATTTAAAAATTCGTCAGGAAAATTAAAAGTGCGGACCAAACAGTCGAAAATTTTACCAATTAAATCGAAAAATTAGGTCGAAATAAAGACTATTTAGGCCAAATGATCAAAAATTTAGACAAACAAAAAATCGAAAATACAGGCGTAATAATAAAACATGCAGAATATTCTAGTAAGAAAATGGTTTAAATTAGTCTCAAAAATCACTTTTTTTTAATAGCAAAACATTGTTTTTTATTTTCGCTTTAATTGTTGAAAAATGAGAAACTAATTTGAAAAAGAATTCGAATAAGACCATTAACTTTGTTGGGGTCACCTTTTGCGCCGGCAGTTTCGACAACTTTAGATTTAGTAGATACATTTTGAATAATTCAAATAAAACAATTCATTTGGTTAGTATGGCCTTTTTTTGAAGAAAGAAAGAACGATTGATCTTCATGGTCCAAGGTTATTTTGAGTTGTAAAGTAAAGGTTCATAATTTCAAACAAGCTGAAAATATGATTTATGTGTACTTTCGATTTAAATTTTTTAAATTTTGTCCCAGACATTAAAACAATACACACGGAAAACAAAAAAAGTTTCATTAAAGTTATGCAGGCGTTGTCTAACATTTAAATTGGCGAACAAGTGTTTTATGAATTAATTAAAAATCCTTGCTGAGCTTGAAACTAGAGGTAGTGCCATGGCTCCTTGGCTCTACATAACGAGCCGCCCCTGATAACGCGGTGACGAAGGCTAGGAATTTTTACAAATAACTTACATTATCCAATCCTAAAATTTATACTGGAACTAAAGAGGTTAAATTTGTGAACTTTTGCTTGTATTGCTGTGCCCGGAACTTCCACCAGAATCCCATTAACAAATTAATCTTAGATTTTCCGTTACTTCAGTGGAAAAAGAGTTAATCACGTCTGCTGGCACCTGTAGAATCCCATCGCTAGTATGATTCTATAAAGACTGTAATTTTACATCGGCTAAGGTCTTATTTACCGTTAAATCTGTTTTTTTTTTTTTAGCATCAGCAACTTTTTCGTACGATGTATACAAGATATTGTTTATCCCTTAAAATCTTTCTAATGATTTTATAATGCCGTTTTATTAATTTAGCATCTATGACTACAGTACAACTACAAGTACAACATAATTTGATGGTTCCATCGACAATATATGTGCAGCTTGATATTTCGCAGATCTTGAGGGTGATTTCGTTGTTATGTCTTTGATAATCATAGTTGCATCCGTTTCTTCTGCAGAAATAAGTCTTACACTAGTAGCCATAGTTAATTCTTCCATGCAAGGCTAAGAGCCGATTTTCGAGGTCGAACAGGTCCACTTGGAGCAACAGAAGTTGATGATTCTCCAACAGGTTTACTACAATTCTGGAAAAAAATTACGTTAAATTGTCTGCCTTTAGACAGCGAGTGACATGGCGAAATACGTGCGCGTATGTGTATATGCGCTATTAAATTTATTTAATGCATCTACGTAAAGGAGGGTTTTAATTTTTAATTATTTTACTTAAAACAAAACATGAAAGTAATTATTAAGTTGTCTTCCTAAACGAAATTATATAAGAGTTTCTATTTCACATAATTTGATGTGTACTTTCTTCATATAAATTTATATGAAGTAGTATTGGATTTTTTTACAAACTTTAATTCATATTCGCTTCATATTGACTTTGATGTTAGCTAACAGTGAAATTAATTTACTCAAAACAGAACGGAAAGTAAATGTTTTTATAGGCGTATTTGTGTAAAGCTACAAATCCGAAAATTAAGTTTATATACAACTTTTGATTAAATTTGATCCTGTTTACTTGAAAAAAAATGTAATTACTATGCAAGCAAAATAACTTAATATAATAAAAGTGTATATACACCCCGCGCTTTACCGTTTATTACGGCCGTAATATTTCCTGGAAGGAATTTGTTGCCATTTACTATTTGTCTTCTGGGCCATTACTGTGGCTCCATTCCATTATCCTCTAGATCTTATTCCTGTCTGGATGTATATATCTTATTCCTAATTTCAGCACCTGTCCATTTCGCCCTAATACCATCGTCCTTTAGCCGCCCTCAGCTATTACGTGTCAGACGTTTCAATTCTGTTCTTGATATTAAGGGGAAATGTTGAGTTTTTCAACCCTCATCTTTATGTATTTTCAGGAGCATTTTACAATTAATACCGTAATTTAAAATCTATGCAATAGCAAATTGAATGGAGTTTAGTTACAGGAGTAAAAAAGAAACACTTGAGTTAATACCTTAAAGGGCATTAAGGAAAAAATAATTCGATTGAAAATATAAAGAGAAAAATATAAATAAAATATAGTGGTATAAAAACGTTAAAGTGTTTTATTCCAATCTACAATCAAGATATACCATAAAGTAAACGCCGCCAACATTAAACAGAAAAATATATAATTCATCATTTTTGTCCGAATCATTATCCGATATCGGTAATACTATCGTGTGAGCCACTAAATTTTGTTTCAGTGTTGGCTGTGAGATAAATGAGGTATGTCGCATATTATTACGCCATGAGATTAGAATAGTTAAATTGAATTAGATTTAATCTCAGACATGACTACTATGTTTCTCTCTCTCAGGCATGGCCAACCCAGAAACACAATTCTGTGGCTCACACCTTACAACCCTTCCCAGCAATACAAAACCCTCTTTGTTTCTATCTTCTAATAAGTTTAGGTATACTTTTTGGTAGCAGCGTTCCCAGACTGTGTGCAATGTTTCTTAACTGAGATTATAATAACAAATTGCTTTGTTTTAAAAATACAAACAAATAGTAACATAATTTTAAACTTTACGAGAAACACAAATGTTAGAATCATGGTGATGGTTGCGACCGTTACTACGTGGTAATTCATTATAGAAACACTGAATAAAACACTTACTATGTTTTTTACCACAATTTAAATTGTGATAAAAAACATAGTAAGTGTTTTATTCAGTGTTTCCACAAATGTTAGAATTTCACTTCTATTTATAGGGTTACTGTTACAATAGTTTTACCACATCAGTCAGCTAAACAACAACATCAGATAAACAATAATTGTTCATCATCTGTCTTATATTGTTAACTGGCAATGAAAAAAAGACCAATAAACTCTAATATCTAATAATATCTAATATCTGCCTGATGAAGTCATAATTGTAGCAGTGTCTCTATAAATATAAGTAAACTCTAAAATTCGAGTTTTACCAAGTATCAGCCTCATCAGGGGCGGCTTGTTATGTAGAGCCAAGAGCCATGGCACTACCTCTAATTTCAAACGAAACAAGATTTTTTTATTAATTCTAAAAATACTGATTTGTCATTTTAAATGTTAAAACAATGCCTGCAAAAGTTTCATGAGATGAGAAAAATGGCAATGCATTTATTTGAGAATATATCTCTTGAACAAATTAGCAGATTTGAAAAATTCTTCCAGAATTGTGTTTTGTGTTGTTATCTTGAAAACCAGTGGTGGGGTATTTTGAGTTTTTTTGAGGTTTATTAAGATTAATGTATTTTGAGTAAATCCGAAAAGTTTCAAGTGTGTTAGAGTTGTTTTTGTATTTTTTTTTCACTCCGAAGAAGTGAAACTTAAAAAAATCTTAAGGGCTGTTGTCGGTCGCTTATCTTGAAAACTTGTGATGGGGTATCATGGTTTTTTAGGGGCTTATTATGATTAATGTATTTTGAGTAAATTTAGAGAGTTTCAAGTGTGTTGCACTTGTTTTTGTATTTTTTTTCACTCCGAAGAAATGAAACTTAAAAAAAATCTTAAGGGCTGTTCTCGGTCGGTTATCTTGAAAACTTGTGATGGGGTATTATGGGTTTTTTAGAGGCTTATTATGATTAATGTATTTTGAGTCATTTTAGAGAGTTTCAAGTGTGTTGTACTTGTTTTTATATTTTTTTTTCACTCGGAAGAAGTGAAACTTAAAATCTTGAAAACCAGTAATGGGGTTTTTTGAGTTTTTTGGAGAATTGTTAAGATTAGGGTATTTTGAGTAAATTTGGAAAATTTTCAATGTATTACAGTTGTTTTTATAATTTTTTTTCACTCGTGCAAATTAAAAAAAATCTGAAGCGCTGTTCTCGCTCGGTTATCTTGAAAACCTGTGGTGGAGTTTTTTGAGTTTTTGAAAGATTATTAAGATTATTGTATTCTAAGTAAATTTAGAAAGTTTCAAGTGTGTTACAGCTGTTTTTATATTTTTTTCGCGTCAACAAAAAATGATTATAATTTTTCATAAATTTACAGGAAAAATCGCAAAGGTAATCGACGGAATGTATTTGAATTTTGTACGAAATCACTCTTAAATAATATTGAATGATTTTGTAAAGTTTCAAGTGGATGGCAATTGTTTTTATGTTTTTTTCGCGTCAACAAAAAAATTATTATAATTTTTCATAAATTTACATGAAAAATTGCCAAAGCAATCGACGGAATGTATTTGAATTTTTTACCAAATCACTCTTGAATTAATATTCAGTGATTTTGCGAAGTTTCAAGTGGATGGCAATTGTTTTTATATTTTTTTCGCGTTGACGAATTTGTTGCAATTTTTTTTTTAATTTCATCTCCATTCACATTGAAATATTCTAAAATTTAGAAACAATGCATTTCTAATTTTTACGGAAATGAAGAATCACATGTGTTGTCAGTTGTTTTGGAACGTTTCAAGTCGATGGCAATTGTTTTTATATTTTTTTCAAGTTGACAAATTTGTTGCATTTTTTTTTTTAATTTCATCTCCATTCACATTGAAATGTTGTAAAATTTAGAAACAGTGCATTCCTAATTTTTACGGAAATGTAGAATCACGTATGTTGTCAGTTGTTTGGAAAGTTTCAAGTCGATGGTAATTGTTTTTATATTTTTTTCGCTTCGACGAATTTACTGCATTTTTTTTTAATTTCGTCTCCGTTCAGATTGAAATATTTTAAAATTTAGACACAATGCATTTCTAATTTTTACGGAAATGTAGAATCACTTGTGTTGTCAGTTGTTTTGGAAAGTTTCAAGTCGATGGTAATTGTTTTTATATTTTTTTCGCGTCGATGAATTTACTGCATTTTTTTTTAATTTCGTCTCCGTTCACATTCAAATATTCTAAAATTAAGAAACAATGCATTTCTAATTTTTACGGAAATGTAGAATCACATGTGTTGTCAGTTGTTTTGGAAAGTTTCAAGTCGATTGCAATTGTTTTTATATTTTTTTCGCGTCGACGAATTTACTCCATTTTTTTTTAAATTTTATCTCCGTTCACATTGAAATATTTTAAAATTTAAAAACAATGCAATTCTAATTTTTACGGAAATGTAGAATCACATGTGTTGTCAGTTGTTTTGGAAAATTTCAAATCGATGGCAATTGTTTTTATATTTTTTTCGCGTCGACGAATTTACTGCATGTTTTTTCTAAATTTTATCTGCTTTCACATTGAAATATTCTGAAATTTAGAAACAATGCATTTCTAATTTTTACGGAAATGTAGAATCACATGTGTTGTCAGTTGTTTTGGAAAGTTTCAAGTCGATTGCAATTGTTTTTATATTTTTTTCGCGTCGACGAATTTACTCCATTTTTTTTTTAATTTTATCTCCGTTCACATTGAAATATTTTAAAATTTAAAAACAATGCAATTCTAATTTTTACGGAAATGTAGAATCACATGTGTTGTCAGTTGTTTTGGAAAGTTTCAAGTCGATTGCAATTGTTTTTATATTTTTTTCGCGTCGACGAATTTACTCCATTTTTTTTTTAATTTTATCTCCGTTCACATTGAAATATTTTAAAATTTAAAAACAATGCAATTCTAATTTTTACGGAAATGTAGAATCACTTGTGTTGTCAGTTGTTTTGGAAAATTTCAAATCGATGGCAATTGTTTTTATATTTTTTTCGCGTCGACGAATTTACTGCATGTTTTTTCTAAATTTTATCTGCTTTCACATTGAAATATTCTGAAATTTAGAAACAATGCATTTCTAATTTTTACGGAAATGTAGAATCACATGTGTTGTCAGTTGTTTTGGAAAGTTTCAACTCGATTGCAATTGTTTTTATATTTTTTTCGCGTCGATGAATTTACTGCGTTTTTTTTTAAATTTCATCTCCGTTCACATTGAAATATTCTAAAATTTAAAAACAAAGCATTTCTAATTTTTACGGAAATGTAGAATAACATATGTTGTCAGTTGTTTTGGAAAGTTTCAATTCGATGGTAATTGTTTTTATATTTTTCTCGCTTCGACGAATTTACTGCATTTTTTTTTATTTCATCTCCGTTCACATTGAAAATTTTTAAAATTTAGAAGCAATGCATTTCAAATTTTTACGGAAATGTAGAATCACTTGTGTTGTCAGCTGTTTTGGAAAGTTTCAAGTCGATGGCAATTGTTTTTATATTTTTTTCGCGTCGACGAATTTACTGCATTTTTTTTTAAATTTCATCTCCGTTCACATTAAAATATTCTAAAATTTAGAAACAATGCATTTCTAATTTTTTGGGAAATGTAGAATCACATGTGTTGACAGTTGTTTTGGAAAAGTTTCAAGTCGATGGTAATTGTTTTTATATTTTTTTCGCATCGACGAATTTACTGCATTCTTTTTTAATTTCATCTCCGTTCACATTGAAATATTTTAAAATTTAGAAACAATGCATTTCTAATTTTTTGGGAAATGTAGAATCACATGTGTTGTCAGTTATTTTGGAAAGTTTCAAGTCGATGGTAATTGTTTTTATATTTTTTTCGCGTCGACGAATTTACTGCATTTTTTTTAAAATTTCATCTCCGTTCACATTGAAATATTCTAAAATTTAGAAACAGTGCATTTCTAATTTTTACGGAAATGTAGAATTACATGTGTTGTCAGTTGTTTTGGAAAGTTTCAAGTCGATGGTAATTGTATTTATATTTTTTTCGCGTCGACGAATTTACTGCATTTTTTTTAAAATTTCATCTCCGTTCACATTGAAATATTTTAAAATTTAGAAACAATGCATTTCTAATTTTTGCGAAAATGTAAAATCACATGTGTTGTCAGTGGTTTTGGAAAGTTTCAAGTCGATGGTAATTGTTTTTATATTTTTTTCGCGTCGACGAATTTACTGCATTTTTTTTTTAAATTTCATCTCCGTTCACATTGAAATATTTTAAAATTTAGAAACAATGCATTTCTAATTTTTACGGAAATGTAGAATTACATGTGTTGACTGTTGTTGTGGTAGGTTTCAAGTCGATGGTAATTGTATTTATATTTTTTTCGCGTCGACGAATTTACTGCATTTTTTTTTAATTTCATCTCCGTTCACATTGAAATATTTTAAAATTTAGAAACAATGCATTTCTAATTTTTGCGGAAATGTAAAATCACATGTGTTGTCAGTGGTTTTGGAAAGTTTCAAGTCGATGGTAATTGTTTTTATATTTTTTTCGCGTCGACGAATTTACTGCATTTTTTTTTTAAATTTCATCTCCGTTCACATTGAAATATTTTAAAATTTAGAAACCATGCATTTCTAATTTTTACGGAAATGTAGAATTACATGTGTTGACTGTTGTTGTGGTAAGTTTCAAGTCGATGGTAATTGTATTTATATTTTTTTCGCGTCGACGAATTTACTGCATTTTTTTTTAAATTTCATCTCCGTTCACATTGAAATATTTTAAAATTTAGAAACAATGCATTTCTAATTTTTGCGGAAATGTAAAATCACATGTGTTGTCAGTGGTTTTGGAAAGTTTCAAGTCGATGGTAATTGTTTTTATATTTTTTTCGCATCGACGAATTTACTGCATTTTTTTTAAATTTCATCTCCGTTCACATTGAAATATTTTAAAATTTAGAAACAATGCATTTCTAATTTTTACGGAAATGTAGAATCACATGTGTTGACAGTTGTTTTGGAAAAGTATCAAGTCGATGGCAATTGTTTTTATATTTTTTTCGCGTCGACGAATCTACTGCATTTTTTTTTTAAATTTCATCTCCGTTCACATTGAAATATTCTAAAATTTAGAAATAGTGCATTTCTAATTTTTACGGAAATGTAGAATTACATGTGTTGACTGTTGTTGTGGTAAGTTTCAAGTCGATGGTAATTGTATTTATATTTTTTTCGCGTCGACGAATTTACTGCATTTTTTTTTTAATTTCATCTCCGTTCACATTGAAATATTTTAAAATTTAGAAACAACGCATTTCTAATTTTTACGGAAATATAGAATTACATGTGTTGTCAGTTGTTTTGGAAAGTTTCAAGTCGATGGCAATTGTTTTTATATTTTTTTCGCGTCGACAAATTTATTGTAACTTTTTTCTAAATTTCATCTGCTTTCACATTGAAATATTTTAAAATTTAGAAACAACGCATTTCTAATTTTTACGGAAATGCAGAATCACATGTGTTGTCAGTTGTTTTGGAAAGTTTCAAGTCGATGGCAATTGTTTTTATATGTTTTTCGCGTCAACGAATTTACTGCATTTTTTTAAAATTTCATCTCCGTTCACATTGAAATATTTTAAAATTTAGAAACAATGCATTTCTAATTTTTACGGAAATGTAGAATCACATGTGTTGACAGTTGTTTTGGAAAAGTTTCAAGTCGATGGTAATTGTTTTTATATTTTTTTCGCTTCGACGAATTTACTGCATTTTTTTTAAATTTAATCTCCGTTCACATTGGAATATTTAAAAATTTAGAAACAATGCATTTCAATTTTTACGGAAATGTAGAATCACATGTGTTGTCAGTTGTTTTGGAAAGTTTCAAGTCGATAGTAATTGTTTTTATATTTTTTTTTCGCGTCGACGAAATTGTTGCAATTTTTTTCTAAATTTTATCTGCTTTCACATTGAAATATTCTAAAATTTAGAAACAGTGCATTTCTAATTTTTACGAAAATGTAGAATCACATGTGTTGATAGTTGTTTTGGAAAGTTTCAAGTCGATGGTAATTGTTTTTATATTTTTTTCGCGTCGACGAATTTACTGCATTTTTTTTTAAATTTCATCTCGGTTCACATTGAAATATTCTAAAATTTAGAAACAATGCATTTTTAATTTTTATGAAAATGTAGAATCACGTGTGTTGTCAGTTGTTTTGGAAAGTTTCAAGTCGATAGTAATTGTTTTTATATTTTTTTCGCGTCGACGAATTTACTGCATTTTTTTTTTAATTTCATCTCGGTTCACATTGAAAAATTTTAAAATTTAGAAACAATGCATTTTTAATTTTTACGGAAATGTAGAATCACATGTGTTGTCAGTTGTTTTGGAAAGTTTCAAGTCGATGGTAATTGTTTTTATATTTTTTTCGCGTCGACGAATTTACTGCATTTTTTTTTAATTGCATCTCCGTTCACATTGAAATATTCTAAAATGTAGAAATAATGCATTTCTAATTTTTACGGAAATGTAGAATCACATGTGTTGTCAGTTGTTTTGGAAAGTTTCAAGTCGATGGCAATTGTTTTTATATTTTTTTCGCGTCGACGAATTTACTGCATTTTTTTTTTAATTTCTCCTCCGTTCACATTGAAATATTTTAAAATTTAGAAACAATGCATTTCTATTTTTTACGGAAATGTAGAATCACATATGTTGATAGTTGTTTTGGAAAGTTTCAAGTCGATGGCAATTGTTTTTGTATTTTTTTCGCGTCGACGAATTTACTGCAATTTTTTTTAAATTTCATCTCCGTTCACATTCAAATATTCTAAAATTTAGAAACAATGCATTTCTAATTTTTACGGAAATGTAGAATCACATGTGTTGTCGGTTGTTTTGGAAAGTTTCATGTCGATGGTAATTGTTTTTACATTTTTTTGCGTTGACGAATTTACTGCATTTTTTTTAATTTCATCTCCGTTCACATTAAAATAATTAAAAATTTAGAAACAATGCATTTCTAATTTTTATGGAAATGTAGAATCACATGTGTTATCAGTTGTTTTGGAAAGTTTCAAGTCGATGGTAATTGTTTTTATATTTTTTTCGCATCGACGAATTTTCTGCATTTTTTTTTAAATTTCATCTCCGATCACATTGAAATATTTTAAAATTTAGAAACAATGCATTTCTAATTTTTACGGAAATGTAGAATCACATGTGTTATCAGTTGTTTTGGAAAGTTTCAAGTCGATGGTAATTGTTTTTATATTTTTTTCGCGTCGACGAATTTACTGCAATTTTTTTAAATTTCATCTCCGTTCACATTGAAATATTCTAAAATTGAGAAATAATGCATTTCTAATTTTTACGGAAATGTAGAATCACTTGTGTTGCTGGTTGTTTTGGAAAGTTTCAAGTCGATGGTAATTGTTTTTATATTTTTTTCGCGTCGACGAATTTACTGCTTTCTTTTTATTTCATCTCCGTTCACATTGAAATATTTTAAAATTTAGAAACAATGCATTTCTAATTTTTACGGAAATATAAAATCACATGTGTTGTCAGTTGTTTTGGAAAGTTTCAAGTCGATGGTAATTGTTTTTATATTTTTTTCGCGTCGACGAATTTTCTGCATTTTTTTTAAATTTCATCTCCGTTCACATTGAAATATTCTAAAATTTAGAAACAATACATTTCTAATTTTTACGGAAATGTAGAATCACATGTGTTGTCAGTTGTTTTGGAAAGTTTCAAGTCGATGGCAGTTGTTTTAATATTTTTTTCGCGTCGACGAATTTACTGCATTTTTTTAAAATTTCATCTCCGTTTCAAACATAAATGTTTGTATTTTAATAAATTACTACTAAACTAAGAATGATGATGGATCAATATTTTACAACCCACATACATCAACATTACGAAATACTCAACAGAAATACGTTACGTGCTTATATTAAAACCAGACAGATCTTCATCAAGATTCAAATATAAAAAGCAACACCGGAGACAGTCTAGACACTCTCCAATTTCACCATTCGTATTACATCCTCGGTTCTCCTTCCCATTACAGGTGGAGTGCAGTGCAGTGTAATGTTGTTACAAGCGCCTCCGCCATCCGGCGCGGATTCCTCGGCCACCCTACAAAGACCATCCGAAGATTCCGCAATTAGAGATTCCGAAACGCACACCCACATGCTAGATTACGCACCGGCGCCGGGATGGACCGTGCACGTGACCAAAGAGGGACGTCTGTATTATTGCAAGTAAGTGCTCCTCCTTTAGAAAAACACGGGAACTAATTGCATTATTGTTTTTGTAATATCGGAGGGAAATGTCTCGAGAGCGAAGGGAACGGTGCATTTTACATTTGGGTCAGCTATCCTTTTATAGTTGAACGAGCGGGGGGTAGTAAAATGAATGTTATTGCTTTCTGCTTTTACATTCGTGACGGAGGCGAGTGAGGAAATGAAAAGGTGACCCGTTATCTGAGATGAGAAAAGGAATGGTGCTAATCAAGTCACTTTCGTTATTATTTATGAGTATTGAGTTGAATGATTTTAATTAATTAAATCTGTTTTGTAGAATGGCGGAACGTATTTTTATAATTTAACCGCATTATTGGGCACAAGAAAATTCCCAAAGAGCCACTCCACTTTTTTTTTTGGTGGCATCCCGGGGAAATTGAATAATTGGCCTTCAAATATTTGATGGAAACTTAAATGGTTTTTCGAAATGCTTCAAACATCCTGACAGGATTTATTATATTATGGGTGAGCAAAATCTACGGATCTCGGATAATATTTTATCATGGAAAAAATAATTCTTGAGTACAAAGAGCTTAAGTTAACAATGCTTCAAACTATTACATTACTAAAGTCAAAACAGTCTCTTGCCACCTTGTTAAATTTTAATGTCAATAAATTGTTTTTCAAAGCCACCTTCGATTTTTATTTATTAAAATGGCTATTGAAATAGTTGATAAAACGAATTTTTTGCAAATAACTTTTAATGCGTTAGGAATTGGGACAGGGTTGTTATTAGGAAAAATGTTTGTTTTCAATTCCGCATGGAATGACATAAAAATATACAGGGGCTCCAATTTAAAATAAGAAAAATAAAGTGCTTTAAAGTTTGAAATGTTTGACACTTAATTTTGGACACCCTGTATAATTCATATCGATCAAACTTGGTTAACGGGACCATCAGACCTTATTTAATAAGCACGTTGTTTGATTTTAATAACAAGGCACTATTTTTATTTTTTATTCATTTTTTAAACCAATAGTGCAAAACTGTTTTTTTTTTAGTTTTAATTTTTTTTTGCTAATATCCCTGAATCGATACCAATAAAATTATAGGAGTATGTAGGCAACCATAAAAGGTACCCAAATAAGCAATAAAATACATGGCATGTAATTTAAAAATATATATCATCATGACGTCACGCTTTTTTGGGACACCCTGTATAATCAAAAATATTTTCCTGAAATGCATTAAAGGATGCAAATTTATTCTGCAAAATATCAAAATTTCAACTTAATTAGTAAATGAGCTATAGAAGACGGGAGGTGAAATGCAGGACCCTGTATACCATTTCATCCAAAACTTTTCCCATAATAAATCTGATGCGTGAAAACTTTTTGAATATTCACACACATAAAATAAAAACTATTCTTTCGAGTAGTTGAAATAATAAATTACGGCAATTAAAATCTTGATGGGGGTTCGTATTGGAAGTTTGCTGTAGTTTTTTCCAGATTCTCGAGGAGCATTATTATTATTTACTGCGGGTATTAGGCACTCGTTTTTCCACGAGGAGGGGAAATGAAATATTAACTCGCGGATTTTCACCCCCTTCGCACTGCCCCGAATCGATACGATTCTCGCCCCCGGCTAATGCGGACTCAAACGTTGACTTTCTCCGTTTATTCCACCTTTAATTGGATGAGACTCTCAAAAGTAGCAAAAAAAATAAATATAGGGGCAACTAGGGGATCGATAAATCTAATTACGAGGGTCGTAATTGGAAATTAACTTTTCTTGCAGACGCGTATTAAATTAAATTTTACACATTTCCTTTTATCAAAAAAAGACTGAGGAATTTCTAACAAAATGAATTAGTTTCGACAATTACTCTTATTTATAAGGTTTTTTTTCTTTTTTGTTGGCCTCGACTACGCCCGGATCTGTCATGATTTTAGGAAAGATGCTAAGAGGCAAAATGCTCTCAGAAGAAAAGACCACAGGAACAAACCCATCGGAAAAAAGTCCACAGGAAAAATGCCCACAATAAATTTTTACAATCAATTTTTACACGTATCCATATCGAACTTTATTTTGAAGTATGTAATCTTCTTTGTATCGACATTAATAATAAATAAATAAACAGTTAACCAAATCCGGTAAAAACTAAAGTTCAAAAATGAAACATATTAACAATACCAGAGATTTGTTTAAGCAAATTAAAGTCAATTGCTTAATTGCCATCTGCAGACGCGTTTCGAGATATAACTCCCCTCACTGCAGCTTTTACAACTATATACAATAAATTCATCACCGACCCGGCGTCAATACTTACAAAATATATTCGAGTTATCATTTAAAAATAAATATGCCTACGAAAATTACAAATTAGACTTTGCTTTTGATTTACTAGCAGATGTTGTGGAAATAATGTTAAAGTAATGAAATACACTTTGGTTGAACTATTTATAATATGCAATTTCGGCGTTTCATTATTAAATTGATTTAATGTATCTGCAACAAGTAAGGTTTTCCAATTTGAATAATTAATTTTGTTTTCCTAAAATTCAATTTATGAAAAGCGTTTATTATGAAAGGACATTTATATCTTTGTTGCGAGAAATACGTGGCATTAAATAAAACGAAATTAGAGAATTAATTAATTAATGCAATAATTAATCAAAGTAATTTGTTTACGACGCATCTTTTCGCCATGAGCTTATTTGCTCGTAGGTTTTTTCACCGTGGGATAATTTCCTCGTGGGTTCTTTTCCGGTGTGCTTTTTTCTTGTGGGCTTTTTCCTGTGGGTTGTTTTCTGGTGCGCTTTCTTCCTTTGCACTTCTTTCCTACCATTGTCTGTCATTTTAACTTCTAATTTAAGGCTAATTACATGCTACACGCCAAGAGCAGAAATAAGGAATAGAGCCAGTGAGGGCTTATCACATCTAGGAATGGTGTTTGAAGGAATGAAATAGGGAAAGCCATTCTACCACTACCAATATTTGTATTTAAATTACAATTTTTTGATGTGGATAACCAATATTATCTACGGACCCGTTTGCGTGGGCTATAATGCCATTCTGCAACCATCAATATTTGTATCGTATGTTCATTTAAAAAAAACCTCAAGTGTGCCATGATTTTTTATTTTTAAAAGAAAGAAGTTGGCACACATGTTAGGAATTGACATACAAAACATCAGATCGTTCTAAAAGACACAATTATTCTTATTATACAATTCTCCGTAAACCAGGAAGGGGCAGACCTTCTTTTAATGAACATTAATTAAATTTCAATTTAACGAAATGACAACCGGTACCAGTGTTGCCAGGAGTAATTTTTAATTTTCCGCAAATGTTTCATAAAAAAACCCCCAGAATATCACTCGCATAAAATACCCACCCCAAAAAATACCCAATCGATTGAAGTTCTCCAAAATAGACACCAAAACCTTAATTTACCCCCATTTTGGAGAAAACCCCCGCAATCTGACAACACTGGGATTAAAGAAGGCGCGCTGATAAGATTTCGGAATTTGCACAAAGAAAAGTTTTATAACTCCGTTTTTCCGAAAATATGTAGGTAGTATAAAAAGGCCATTTAAAAAATTAGAAAAATATTGAATCGTGCTGTGGTATCCTCAAAATAATTAAAATAATTCTTTAATTTTTTGGAAATCATCGCTAATTAACTACTTAAAATGGTTTGCATTTTTTCTTTATAATTTGCAAACAGTTCCAGTTATACCGGGTGATCAGTTTCATTCCCGGCCAAAGTATTATATTAAACAATTACTAAAAAAAAAAACGAAATTGACTGCAAAAATTATTTTTTTGATTTAAAAATTTTCGAAAAAAAAAATCAAAAATCGAATCGAAATATTTGAAAATTAAGCAATTCGGTAAACACAAATCGCGCAGTCTGTATTTTCTATCTGAATATCAAAGTACATTAGTTTTATCTTAAAACAACCACTAAAACAAAAAAAATTCAAATGAAATAAATAACCTAAAATTAATACAAAAATCAAGTACAGACCAAAAATATCAAAAATTCAGTCTGCAAAATCTAAATTATAGGGCAAAAAAATCAAAAACTTGGACCAAAAAACTCGAAAATATCGACCAAACATTAAAATTAATAACTAGGGTAACAGAACTAAAAACATTGGTAAAAAATTGAAAACTCTAAATAAAAATGCAGTCAAAAAAGAAAATTTCAACTAAATCGAAAAGTTTGGTTTAGGTGACAAAACATTTAAAATATAGGCCAAAAAACAAAAACTCTGGTCAAAACAATAAAAATGCAGGATAAAAAATGAAAATTAAAGCAAAAGCAAAATAATTTACCATTTTCAGACCCAAAACTCTTTACCTCAGAGTAAATTGCCGAAACTCTAAACTCAATAATAATTTTAAAAATTCGCCCATAAAAACAATAATTCAGGTTAAAACATCTAAAATTTGGTTAAAAAAACTCGAAAATACCGGCCAAAAGTTTGCACACAAAAATCAACAATTCAGGTTAAAAATCTAAAGTATTGACTAATCAACAATTAGCTCCTTAAAATTTATAATCAAGGTAAAAAAAAATTAAGAATATAGCCAAAAATTTAGACCAAAAATCGTAAACTCTCGGCAAAAATAAAAAATGCAGACCATAAAAAAAACAAAATTTTAACTAAATATTCGAACATTTTGGTTTATAGGTCAAAAACTCTAAAATTTGGAACAAAGAAATGAAAAACACAGACCAAACATCTAAAATATAAACAAACAATCAAATATCCTTATGTAAAAGATAAAAAATGCTAAAAAATTAAAACTTTATCCCAAAATAAATTGCCGAAACTCAAAACTCGAAAGTAATTAAAAAAATTTGCCCATAAAAACAATAACTTGTGTTAAAAAAATCTAAAATGAAGGATAAACAATAAAAAACTCGAAAATACCCCCAAAACAAAGAAAAAATCGCACATAAAAATTAACAAGAGTGTAGACCAATTCGGGCCTAAAAAGAAACAAATGTCGACCAAGAAATCGAAAATTTTAACAAACAAATCGAAAATTTAAACCAAAATGAAGAAAAATTATTCAGTTATACAGAAACTGCAGGTCAAAAATCTAAATCCAGGCCTAATGATAAAAAATGCAAACAAACAGATTGAATATTTAATATAATAATCATAATTTATTTACGGGCAACCAGAGTTGCCAGTAGCAATTTTTAATTTCCCAAATATTTAATAAAACTCCCCCAAAATTACGCCGCTGTTTCTCTCGAAAATAATAAATTTTGAAAATAAAACGTAAATACGGTGGATTTATTGGAAAATATACAAAATTAAAGCATTATAATTATAAAATTTATTAAAATGTATTATTTATCTTCATCTTCAATATCTTCTTTTCGGCACACATACATATTTTTTAAATTAAAGTGCAGCATCTCATTGGGGGTAACAAAATTACGAAAACGGCAATAACAGAATCCTTGTGACAACTTCCATAAATTATATTACAGGTTTTTCCTCATTGCTGAGGAAAATGACTGACTTCTGTATGATAATGATGATTTCTTTACTCGGCGCACCGAATCGGTGGTATCATGGGTTTGCGTGATTTTCGCGTGATGTTCGCTGATTGGTCAGCGCTAACGCATGTGAAGCGTATGTCACGTAGCCGAATTTTTTAATCATGCCCGTTGTATACCATGTGTTCTTGTTTTTTTTTGTCTTATTTAAATGTAGTGATTAAGTTCTATCTTTAAATCAGCCTCTTTTAATTATAATTAATTAGGAATTGGTAAATATCTAGTTAGTATTTGTGGGTTAAAGTAGAAAGATTTATATTTCCGGCACAGAACTAAAATGTGGCAAGGCTGTGTGAATCAGGCTTTTTATAACAACTCGACGAACTATCACGAGGACGCGGAGTGAACGCAACGTGATCATACCACCTGGTTGGCGCGCCGAATATAGCAAATGTAATAACATGTTCATTAATTTCCCCAAAAATATCCCTCGTATAAAATACCCACCCCAAAAAATACTCCATTGAATGATGTTCTCCAAAATGCACCCCAAGACAATAATTTACCCATTTTGGGGAAAAAACCCCTCAATCTGGCAATACTGACCGGTACACATCCATGGACCCTAACAGCAATATTCCTTTTAAAAAAGTTATAATCCCGCGTGGGGCTCGAACACACACCGCTTCGCGCTGAAACCAGGTGCTAAACCGCTCCGCCACCGCTTATAATTTAATTTTATTGCACATATTAACCCTTAGCTAATGAGCTAGTCTCTAAATGTCACTATCAACGCTGCCCGGACAACTAAAATGAGCTCAATTATGAATTGATCTATTGGTGGATCCGCCGGGAACTTAAAATTAACACCATGCGCTCGCTGTAGGAAATATTTTTTCTTGTCGCGAATATGGCGGCATTTGTTAGCTAGAAACTGAGACGTTCAATAAATTATAAAATTGAACGTCATATCGTCTATAAGAAAAGTGTTAAAATATGTTTCAACAATTTGATCAACGTTATAAAATCATTCATAAATCCAGCTTGCCCCAAAATTATGAAATGAGGAGTTGATAAAATCGTACTTAACTAACAGGCCAAATATTGTCAATGTTATCGAAATGGAGTCTAATACTCAGGCCCACTCTAACCATTGGGATAATAGGGGCTGAAGACCTAGGGCGACAAACTCCGGAGGGCGCCGCGGATTCAATTTAAGTTTTTTCCATTTTATGAAATGCTCGATGTCCACGTTCGTCAATTTAATCTACTTAGTCTTATCAGGATGTAGGAACACATCTCCGCGAGGTCATTATAGAGCCCCTTCATTTCATCCACTACCGCCGCAACTATTTTAATGCAGGGCCGATCTAAAAAGCTCCAAATATGACGTCAAATTTATATTTCTACTTATTTCAAAGGTCCAATTCTCAAAGATTTATTAAAAATCCTAGTCTGAATATGTATTCTTTAAGGGAACTGCGTTCTGCTTGATATTTATGGATTTTCTTGACAACAAAATGTAATATTTTGAACAATGGGTTCATTGTCCCGTGTAAATATTGCTTCGTTTATAAAACGAAAATTGCGTTTCTTCATTTTTTCGCAGAATGTATACCTACTTTCTTCGTAAATTAGTAATTTGTCAATCTTCACATTGTATGGAGAATCACTGTAAAATATCAAAATGATATAAAACGTTTTTATGATGGAAACTCGTTCTTCATTCGAATAAACCAAATTGGTGTACTTAACAATAATTTGTCAAATCTAATAATTCAATAAAAATCCAAAATTACTCAAAATAGGTTCTGCTTTATAATTCAATAAACATCTCGCAAGAACGTCCTCCAGATTTCGAGATAATCACACGAAAACGCAAGCCATGCTGAAGTTCACAGTCTGAAAAAATATAGAAACAATTACTAGTTGATGAAAACTTTTCAAAATTACTAAACATAGATTCTGCTTGGTAATTTATCAAAAATTCAAAACACCCCTTGAACACGGTTCGACATAATCACACGAGAGCACACTTTTTAGTGTGCTGAAGTTGCTCACTGTTCGATGTTAAAAAAAATATAAAAACAAACGCCACAATCGGGAACATTCCAAATTTACCCAGAATATATTCAGCTTCATAACTAAATTTTAAAATAATCACACAAGAATGCAGCGTGCAGTTGTGCTGCAGTTTATCACTGTCTAATGGTTTTAAAAATATAAAAACAATCGTCACCAACTTGAAATTTACTTGAGATTTGAATCAGCAATTCAATCAAAATTTCAAAACACTAATTTATTTTTAAATGATTGCACCGAAACACAGCATGCCACTAGCATGATTACGCTGAAGTTGTCCATAATTGCGCTATATTAATAAATACAAAAAACAATTACGATAGTCTCCATACTTTCCAAATTTACTCCAAATTCACTTAGGAGTATAATTCCATTAAAACCCGCATATTTCAGGCATGGATTTCAAGATAAATTCTTGTGAAAAAGCATAAGTTCCTGAAAATCTGTAATAGTTTTGGTGACTCAAATAAATATAAAAAACAATTGCCATCGACTAGAAAATTTAGTTAAAATAATATAAATGTAAATTTAAAAAATGTACTCAAAATTCGTTTAGGTTTATAAATCCTTAAACTCCTGCTAACACCCCATCTATAAATTTTGAGGTAAATCTATGTGAATATAGCACAATTTAAATATAACATATCCATCGACTTAAAATGCTCCAAATTTATTTAAAATACATTCAGAAAAAATTATTTTGTAAATATTTTCTGTTCTAAATATTGTTTAAAATTTAATCATACAATTAGATAAAGATATTGTAAAACAAATACCAACACAATTTACAAAATTAGTTCAATCCTTAAACAACCTATCTTGTTAAAAATCATATAAAAACGAGTGTGTCAAGTTGGCACCCCAATGAGGAGTTCTGATAGTTCTGAATAGAGTTCTCAATTCCTTTTGATATATCTAGAAGTACTATCAACTTTCAAAACTGAGTTCTGTAAAATTGGGCTGTCAGGAATTTTTTGAAAAATGGGGTGCCAACTTGATACCGCACCCCAACATTGTTATCGAATAGTTCTAAACTAGTTTTAAGATGTGTTTGGGTTAGTACTATAGTTCCTGATACTTTTGAAAAAGAGTTTTATTGAATTTCCAGTGATAAAAATTCGAAATATTCAAATTTATATTACTCACTTAATATTGGTCGAATCTAAATATTTCATAACAATTTTGGATAGAACTCACAAAGAACTACAGGAAACACCAATCAGAACTATCCGGAACTATCAAACATATTTTTTTGAAAAAAGTCGCGACGCAAAAAAAAAGTTTCAGGAGTTCTGAGTTAATTTTCTATTTCTACTCATTGAGTACAATAATTCTTTCTTATAAACAAATTCGATACAATCGCGATTTATGGCATTTCACACATACCCATCTCATTTGTGTTTAGTCGTTTATTTTTTTAGAGTAATTTTATTGTTTTGTGAGTTGAGCCTGCGATGTGCATGAACAGACTTCGTGGAAACAATTTAAAAGATGTAATTTCCTCGAGCTTCTGGCTACATTCAAAAGAACACCACTTTGTCTTTCACTTGATATTATCAGTCTTCTTGAGGAGAAATCCATACAAGTATTCCTATTTCAACTTCTGATTCAAAAATATTTTCACAAGCATCATAACTACTCTCGTTATCACTGTCCTCAATCCCTCTCTCTTAATTATTGTCTTTATTCATATTACTTCTTCTCTTCTTTTTCTTACTCCTCACTAGGAACGTAATTTTACACACCCGAAGTTTGAACACATATCAATGCCCTTTTGGTGGATCGAGTCGACACATTTTTTCTAACTCGGTGCACGTTGCCAAAGTAAGACGTTTTTTGCCCAAAAACGTGCTTTTTTTTGTTCGGGGGTTGAATGGTTCGAAAAGGGATCATTCCAATCTGAGCTTACTCCTTTAAAGCAAAGCCAAAATGGAATTTTTTTTCCCGAAGTAATCATCAAATTTGGTTGAAAAGTCACTGAGTTATGTGCGAAAAACCTCAAAATGCACTTTTTTTCAAACGCCCATAACTTGGTGCTAACTCGTCATAGGAACTTGGTTCTTTGAGTTCTGCATAGGGGATTGATCAAGTCTTAATGCCTTTATGGTGGATTGAGTCGACAACATTTTTCCAACTCCGTATACATCGCCAAAGTTGGACAAGGTTTCCTGAAAAAACTTTTTTTTTCACAGGGGTGCTAGAGGGGGCGGAAGGGGTTACGCTTAAGTTCGCATGCACGACTTTGAAGAAGACACTTCAAAGTTTTTCGCCCTCAAAGATTCATCAAAATCGATTGAAAATACTCCGAGTTATGGCGGTTTGAAAATGGTCGAAATTTCACGAATTTCAAGTGTTTCATTTTTCCCTTCAGTATATATTCAGTGATAATTTATTCGAAGAGATTTTGCTAAGATTAGATATAAACGCAATGGGTCTATAGTTTCCTATATTAGATTTTTGGTTTGGTCAGTAAAGAATCCACAACTTAGTATCTAGTTGAAGATATAATATGTTAAAGGTTTAATAAAGTAAACAGAACACCTAATCATACCAACGTGCGACAAAGTAGACTTATACCAAGCACTCGGGGCGTGTTGCGCCAAGGCAATCTTAAATACAATTGGCTCCGGAGATTTGTTGTCGCGTTCTCTTGCGTTCTACGAATAATTTTTCACTCTGCACAAACTTTACGCCGACATGTCCCGAGTGCTCGGTAGTACTGTATGTAGCCTTGAAGGTGGTAAACATTACTTTTTTGCCATTGCTCGTAGAAAAGATAACTTATCTAACTTCTGTTGGTTAAACTGAATTGAAAAAAAATAAAATAAAAGTGTGACACATCATCAGTTCTGGGAGGTGAAAAGCTATTCAAAAATTAAATACAAAAATTAGATTGAAGTAGTTATCTAAATAACGAAATATTGGTTATTCAAAATAACCAATAATAAAGTTGTAAAGAATAAAAACCAAAATTTATTTTTTGGTTGTTGTCGAATATCTCCGGAAGTAGTCGGAATATTTTTAATTTCTTTTTAACAAATTATTCAGCATTAAAATGCGCAACTTTGCCTTCATTTAACCAACTCTCCATCTCTTATAGTTATCAAGATAGCAATGCGTCGAATTTATCATTTGTATAGTCGTTCTAATATTTATTTTTGTAGATGATGGTGTGAAAAACTCATTTTCAGATAATTATAAATTACGGCGGTTTCCTGTAAATTTAAAATGTGGAAAATACGTCGATTTTGATTTTTTTTCCGTACGTTTTTCTTTGTTTTTGAGTACTTTTAAAATGTAATAAACAATAAAGCTAGCGTAGGAAATGGAATGTTAGAAAGTCCGCTCCGGCAATTGCGGAATATAGAAATCTCGCCAATTCCGAATGGAATATGCGTATGGAATTTCGAATTAAATCCGAATGGAATTTTAAACATTTAGAGTGGCCTTCGGTCTGGACTCTAATTCGTCGTTCTTTGAAGTCGGAGGGCGAAAATTGTGCTTGCGCAACTTTATGCGAATGTGTTTTTTTGATATAATCTCCAAGGGCTAGCAAACAGAATTGTTAAAATTAATATGATTGGTCTTTTCAAATTAAATTGGTGGTTAAATTTTTTGCTAGCTGGTACATAGATTTGAAAACACATTTAAAATTGAGAATAAAGAATGATCCAGTGATGCCTAAATCTGGTAACTCGGTAATTAATTTAAAAAAATGAACCTTCAAACGCAATGATGAAGACGGATATTTACGATCATGTTTTCTTTTTGACTTGTCAACAAATAAGTTAAATTTTTCACATATGTCGATATATCATGTAGTTTTTACTTTCTCTCTTTTCGTGAAAATTTTCGAGTTCCCAATTTTTAGAGTAATGACGCAATAATGTGTTTTCGTAAAAAAAATTCCAAGGATTGAAAAATCTATTTTGAGGTTTCTCGAGACGATTCCGGCCATTTTTCAAAAATGTCTGTGTGTGTAATAGTCCCGTACGGATCATCACCCCAGTTGCAGTCCTCTGCAACCTTCCTGCAACTGCCAGACTCTGCCTGGAGGATGATCTGTATGCGTTCGTCAATCGTTAATGCCCAAAACAAAAGGAACTTAATATTTTATCTAACATGTGCTAATAAAAGTTCCTAGGCCTAAAGATCGCTAGTCAAATTGGCTTCCACTTTCATATAATGTATTGTTTAATAAAATTAATGTACATTAATGTCAATTTTTACCTAATAAATGTATGTATGTATGTAAAAGTTCCTTTGCCACGGCGATTTTAGACAGGAGAAGTTCCCATTGCCAAATGGCAAACGAGTGGGCAATTTTCAAAAAGTTACGTTATATAAAACTTAGCATGCCTTGAAAAGGTATCTCATTTTGACGCACATTGCATGCATTCCTGGCCTAAAATTTCAAATTCTGACGTTACATGCCGAGAAACGGTTTCAAAGGCATCCCGATTTAAAAGCTTACAGTCGTCGATTGAGCGTTCTAACGTCAGCTATCCTTCTCTAGCGTTAAGAATTGATTGCTTACAAGTTTTAACATTAATTAATTTCTAACTCATTTTGGTTATATTTAGTGGGTGAAGTAAGAGAAAATTGGACCATTTGACCTGACTTGTACAGTATGATTATTATGTCCCATGTATGGCTACTTTTGACTCATTCTGTACATTCCATTCTATATAATTCACTCGCATTTTTCGTGTTACGAGAGTGTCCATCGAGACGTTCATTTATTAGGAAATGAAAAAGTGGATGGGCGTAACTGATAAGAGATAAGGGCACAAAGGACGAGTGCACCTGTAACTTCTCGAACTTCTCCAACGTCGTCTCGTTGGCATAGAAACGACTACAAAAGGACAATTGCGTGTAATGAGGGAGGACAGGGCAACAACACCGCCGCCATCCAGAGGGCCTCGGTGGAAGTATTCTTTAAATAAGTGCGAGTCCATTAAGTTTTAAGTAATATTAATAGAGCGGATAAAGTTGATTAATATTCTTTCTTTGAGAAAGACGATTTCCCGCGGAAGTAAATTATAGTCGTTAATAGGCTCCCATTTATTATGCGGCCTTATGTAATACAACAAATTGGATGTAGTGTTTTCGTGCAAAACAGGTTTAATTAAAAGCAAATATTAGTAGTGGTAATATTTATGCTGGAGGCTATACACTTTATATAATAAACAGAACTGAATTACGTTTCTGTTTGTAGAAATTATTTTTATGTCTTACCACTACATTATTGTACCATTACTAGGATTAAAGATACGTTATGTAGGTATAATACCCTAGGGCCATAAAACTTCGAAGAGGCTCGTTAATTAACCGATTGGAAGTTTGCCATTAATTTCAGCCACGAATCCGGCGCATCCACCAATTTTGCCTTTATTAAATTTCGAAGTAATCTCCACTAATTTACAGAAAATGGATTGGAATTCATAATTAATTAAATTGCTGTAATGCTATGGTAATAACAATAAGCTTTTAACTCAGGATTTACCATGATTTTTCGATAGTCAATTTTCAAAAAATCGAAAGTCATCGTTAGGCGTAGTTTAGGTTTGATGTTTTCTGCCACAAATGTACTATAAGGCTTTATTAATATAATTAAGACTTAAAGAAATGACACATATTCTTCATTTTTGTTTAAATAATTTTTTAACTTAACACTATTATGAAATTTCGTCAATTTTCAAAAAATCGAAAGTCATCGTTAGGCGTAGTTTAGGTTTGATGTTTTCCACCGCACATGTAGTATAGGGCTTTATTAATAATATCAAGACTTAAAAAAATGACACGTATTCTTCATTTTTGTTTAAATAATTTTTTAACTTAACACTATTATGAAATTTCGTTAATTTTCAAAAAATCGAAAGTCATCGTTGGGCGTAGTTTAGGTTTGATGTTTTCGGTAACAAATGTACTATAGGGCTTTATTAATAATATTAAGACTTAAAAACATGTCTCATATTCTTCATTTTTGTTTAAATATTTTTTTAATTTAACACTATCATGAAATTTCGTCAATTTAAAAAAAATCGAAAGTCATCGTTAGGCGTAGTTTAGGTTTGATGTTTTCGGTAACAAATGTCCTATAGGGCTTTATTAATAATATTAAGTCTTAAAAGAATGACAAATATTCTTTATTTTTATTTAAATAATTTTTTAACTTAACACTATAATGAAATTTCGTCAATTTAAAAAAAATCGAAAGTCATCGTTAAGCGTACTTTAGGCTTGATGTTTTCTGCCACAAATGTACTTTAGGGCTTTATTAATAATATTAAGTCTTAAAAAAATGACACGTATTCTTCATTTTTGTTTAAATAATTTTTTAACTTAACACTATTATAAAATTTCGTCAATTTTCAAAAAATCGAAAGTTTCGTTAGGCGTAGTTTAGGTTTGATGTTTTCTGCCACAAATGTATTTTAGGGCTTTATTAATAATATTAAGTCTTAAAAAATTGACACTTATTCTTTATTTTTGTTTAAATAATTTTTTAACTTAACACTATTATGAAATTTCGTCAATTTTCAAAAAATCGAAAGTCATCGTTAGGCGTAGTTTAGGTTTGATGTTTTCGGTAACAAATGTACTATAGGGTTTTATTAATAATATTAAGTCTTAAAAGAATGACAAATATTCTTTATTTTTATTTAAATAATTTTTTAACTTAACACTATTATGAAATTTCGTCAATTTAAAAAAAATCGAAAGTCATCGTTAAGCGTACTTTAGGCTTGATGTTTTCTGCCACAAATGTACTTTAGGGCTTTATTAATAATATTAAGTCTTAAAAAAATGACACGTATTCTTCATTTTTGTTTAAATATTTTTTTAACTTAACACTATTATAAAATTTCGTCAATTTTCAAAAAATCGAAAGTTTCGTTAGGCGTAGTTTAGGTTTGATGTTTTCTGCTACAAATGTATTTTAGGGCTTTATTAATAATATTAAGTCTTAAAAAATTGACACATATTCTTTATTTTTGTTTAAATAATTTTTTAACTTAACACTATTATGAAATTTCGTCAATTTTCAAAAAATCGAAAGTCATCGTTAGGCGTAGTTTAGGTTTGATGTTTTCTACCACAAATGTACTATAGGGCTTTATTAATAATATTAAGTCTTAAAAAAATGACACATATTCTTCATTTTTGTTTAAATATTTTTTTAACTTAACACTATTATGAAATTTCGTTAATTTAAAAAAAAATCGAAAGTCATCGTTAGGTGTAGTTTAGGTTTGATGTTTTCCACCACAAATGTACTATAGGGCTTTATTAATAATATTAAGTCTTAAAAAAATGACACATATTCTTCATTTTTGTTTAAATAATTTTTTAACTTAATACTATTATAAAATTTCGTCAATTTTCAAAAAATCGAAAGTCATCGTTAGGCGTAGTTTAGGTTTGATGTTTTCTACCACAAATGTACAATAGGGCTTTATTAATAATATTAAGTCTTAAAAAAATGACGCATATTCTTCATTTTTACTGTCTCCGTTACGAAGTACGAGAAAGTATTGTGATCGTGATTTTTTCTTCAAAATTTTTTTTTACGGAAATATCCGTTTTGGGATCCCTAGATGCCATTTCAACAATTTCTGAAAAGCTCATGGTAAAATTTCGTACACCGGAAGTGGGTGTTTACCTTAACTGTTTTGTGTGTTTTTTTTTCAATATCTTTTTAAATATGAAAAATATCACAAAAACTTTTAAACAAATACTGAAGGCAACAAAGAAATATTTTCCATAAAATCATTGTTATTCGCGAAAAAACATTTTTTTTTCAATTTCGGTTTATAATTATGAAACTATAATAGTTACAGTAAATTTATATTAACGTTTTTTTCGAAATCGTTTTAGTTTTTGAGTAAACTGAGTTTTTGAATTTGAAGTATAATTTTTCCATCTTTCACAATTTTGACGTTTTAAACGTCAGTTCCACCCGAGTCTACAAAACGCTCGATGTACATTTAAAATATGATTCAAATTGAAAATAAACCATGAAAGCGTAAATATAATTGATACTATCAAGTCGGAGAAAGTAACATGATAGCCACATCACCATTTTTTTATATCTCATTAGCTTATTCATTATTAAATTTATATTTATCTTGCGTATTATACGTATTATTCTTTTTTCCATGCATAATTTTACTTTTTTTTTTGTGGGCATTTTATGCAAAGAACTTTACTAATGTGTTCGTAACTCGCGTCCCCTGCTCGGTGTACTTTCTACATGCTAACTGGTTTTTAAACTGTGAGTGTTTCTATTGGAAAAGTTGAATAATAAAACTTTGTAAGTGCTCTTGCTGGCGACCAATTTAAGTGGCATATTTGGGAAATAATTTAAGCTCCCGGGGTAAATCTAACTTTAGTAATAAAACGATAATGACTGAGATGTCTCAACGATGTTTCATTAAAAAGGCGCATGATGAATACACTTTTTTTTATTAATAAGGAAAAGATATTTAATTAATAATTTTCTTCAGCGTTCTTAACATTCTTATAAACTTTTTTAAATAATAAGATGTTTGGGAAATATACAGATCGTACATATTAAATTTGAGATGAATTGAGAATGTTTTACATTATCTGGAAACAGATATTTCTATATTTTTCATGCCTGTGTACAGGGGCGGCTCGTCATATAGAGCCAAGGAGCCATGTTTTGAGCTCAGCAAGAATTTTTATTTAATTCTTAAAATTCTTTTTGAATGTTGATGAGGTTACGTGTTACAGATTTAGTGCATGTCTTGGACAAAATGTAAACGCACGATAAATCGAAAGTACACATTAATCATATTTTCAGCTTGTTTGAAATTATGAACCATAACTTTACAACTCAAACTAATCTTGGATTATGAAGATGAATCGTTCTTTCTTTCTTCAAAAAATTATATTATATATTGTAAAAGTACCATCAACACGAGCCGCTACTGAGAGTCATACTAACCAAGTGAATTGTTTTATTTGAATTATTTAAAATCCATCTACTAAATCTAAAGTTGTCGAAACTGCCGGCAAAAAAGTTGAAACAATTTGGTGATCCCAATAAAGGTAATGGTTTTACTTGAATTCTTTTTCAAATTAGTTTCACTTTTTTACGATAACGCGAAAATTAAAAAAAAAAATTTTCTTATTAAAAAAAAACTGGAAAATTATTTTGAACAATAGAGTGATTTTTGAGACTAATTTAAATTAAACCATTTTTTTACTGAAATATTCGGCATTTTTTATTATTAAGACGGTATTTTCGATTTTTTTTGTCTAAATTTTCTTTATTTTGACCTAAATTTTCGATTTTATTGTTTAACCGTTATAGTGCCGAGCAGCGCCACCGCGTCGTTGCATACTCCTGTCAAAAGTGCCGCGAGCGCTATGGCGCTTCTTGTTTGTTTTTCCTAACAACATAAAATCATTAAAACTGCACATTTTTCTTTGGCTATTTACGGTATACCCACAAAAAAATTGTCGGCACCAAAACGGTTAAATTTTCGACTATTTGGTCCGCATTTTTTATTTTTCCTACGAATTTTTAGTTTTTAAATTATTTTTGACCTGTATTTTCGATATTTTTGGTCAAAATATTTTAACTTTTGGCCTAAATATCCTTTATTTTGACCTAAATTTGCGATTTCATGGTTGAAATTTTCTACTTTTTGGCCCATATTTTTAATTTTACCGCCGAATTTTAAATTTTCAGATTTTGATTTGTTGACCTAAATATTCTTTATTATGACAAATAAATTTACCTTTTTCTTTGGTCCGTATTTTTGATTTTTCGAGCCGAATTTTTATTTATTAGATTTTTAACCTATATTTTAGAATTTTGACCTGTATTTTAGATTGTTTTGTCTGAATTTTTGATCTTTTGCACTAAATATTCTTCATTTTGACATAAATTTTCGATTTAATTTTTAAAAATTGTAATTTTTTGGTCGGCATTTTTAATTTTTCAGGCCGAATTTTTAATTCTAGTTCCAAATTTTTGATATGATTTTGGTTAAAATATCTATAAGCTGACTTATTCATTTATATGCGAGATTTTTTTATTTTTTCTGGTATTTTCGAGTTTTGTTTGTTGAAATTTTGGATTTTTTAGTCTGCATTTATTATCTTTAGGCCCGAGTTTTCGATGTACTATCTAAATTTTCGACATTTACATTACAGATTTTTATTATTTTTTTTGTAATGTAATGTAATGTAGTTTATTCGTGTTCATACTTGTAATAAGTTTACACTCGTCAGTTACAAATGAATCTACATATAGTAATATATTATAAAATTGACAATTAAAATACTCGTAAAAACTTAACCTAGAGATAAAACTAATAAATAAATTTAAAAATGTGCCGCAAAAATAAGACGGAACAAAAACAATTTTAATCTTTTGGTCTAAATTTTTCTTTATTTTGACCTAACTTTTCGATTTTATTGTTAATTTTTTTTTTGATTTTTCGTTTAGTCTGCATTTATTATCTTTCGGGCCGAGTTTTCGGTGTTTTGTCTAAATTTTCGACTTTTTGACCAACATTGTGGATTTAAAAAAAAATCTTTTGCTCTAAATTTTTCTTATTTTTTTTTTATTTGTCTGTTAAAATGTTTCTTTCCTTGATCCACTATTTTTATTTTAAGGTCAGAATTTTAGATTTTTGGTATCAATTTTTTATCCTATATTTTAGATTTTTGAACTTGAATTATTGATTTTATTTCGTGATTTTTTTAATTTTTTGCTATTATTTTCGAATTTCTGGTCAGAAACTTATTTTTGGCGGTTGAAAATGGCAAATTATTTTGCTTCTACCTAAGTTTTCGATTTTTTGTCTGCGGTTTTCATTTTTAGATCAGGATTCTTGATTCTTTTGCCCATATTTTAGATTTCTGTATTTTCGATTTTTTGTTCAATTTTTTTCTTAATTTTTCGATTTTATTGTTAAAATTTTTTGGCCCCTATTTTTGATTTTTCGTTTAGTCTGCATTTATTATCTTTAGGGCCGATTTTTTGGTGTTTTGTCTAAATTTTCGACTTTTTGACCAACATTGTGGATTTTTTTTAAATATTTTGCCCTACATTTTTCTTATTTTTTTTTTATTTGTCTGTTAAAATGTTTCTTTCCTTGATCCACTATTTTTATTTTAAGGTCGGAATTTTAGATTTTTGGTATCCATTTTTTATCCTATATTTTAGATTTTGGAACTTGAATTATTGATTTTATTTCGTGATTTTTTTAAATTTTTTGCTATTATTTTCGAATTTCTGGTCAGAAACTTATTTTTGGCGGCTGAAAATGGAAAATTATTTTGCTTCTACCTAAGTTTTCGATTTTTTGTCTGCGGTTTTTATTTTTAGATCAGGTTTCTTGATTCTTTTGCCCATATTTTAGATTTCTGTATTTTCGATTTTTTGTTCCATTTTTTTCTTAATCTTTTTTTATTTTGGCCAAAATATTCGATTGGTTTGAAGAAATTTTCGATTTTTTTTGTCAGCAATTTTTAACCCTTTGCACTCGTATTTATTAGTGACAAAACATATTTTGGCGACTATAAGTCGCCACGAGTGCAAAGGATTAACTTTACGCTCGTTTTCGATGTTTCGTCTAAATTTTCACCATTTAAGGCCTGTATTTTGTATTTTTGATTATTTCGGTTTCAATTTTTGGTCTTTTGGCCGAAATTTTATTTATTTCGACTTAAATTTTCGATTCGTTTGGTAAAAAAATCGATTTTTTGGTCTACCACTTTGATTTTTGGGTACGAATTTTAGATTTTTGGTCTTAATTTTTTATTTTTGTCCCATATTTTAGATTCTGTCAACTTGAATTGTTGATTTTATTGTGCGATTTTTTTTAAATTGTTATATTTGCTATTATTTTTAAGCTTAGAAGAGTTATTTTTGGGGCTGAAAATGGTAAATGGTAAAATATTGTATAAGTGGCTCTACCATCAACATGTTCCACAAGCCGCCACTGCCTGTGTAGCTTTTCAAGTTTACGTCTAAAATCAAAAATCGCCAATATTAATTATATCCGGCTAAGGAGTGGAAACCGCGTTCGATTTGGATTCTTCGTTTAGACGCTACAGCCATTCAAAGTCTGAAAAAATCGACTTTTTTGAATAAATTTCAAAGTTCATGGTGACTTGCAAACTATTTTGCAATTATGTTTGGATGAATTTTTGTAACGCCAATTGATTTAGCTCATTCTAGTAATGAAAAAAAAATGTATAACATAAAGGTCTACGATGATTATTACAAAAGTTGATTTTTTCGTTATTTTTTCATTTCCGAGTTTTCTTTGTGAACGCGTCACGGGCTTTAAATTGACATTTGTTTTTGCGCAAGTACATTTTTTGATGGGCCTTGAAGAGATCTTTCCAGTGACATATAGAAACCCCGAATCGAACCTGTGGTTTCTTCAGGAAATCATTTAAAATGCAATTTTTGGGCAAAAGTAAGAAAAAATCAAAAATTAAAAATCGCCAATTTTAATTGAATCCGACTAATTTGCACCCAAGGAGCACATATTTGAAAACCGCGTTTGATCTGGATTCTTCGTTTAGCCGCTACGGCCGTTCAAAGTCTGAAAAAACTTTTTTCAAATTTTCATAATAACTTTTTTGCAATTATTTCTGGATGAATTTTTTTAACGCCAATCGATTTAGCTCATTCTGATGAAAAAATGTAAAACATAAAGGTCTACGATGATTATTGTAATGTATTCATATAAAAAGTTATAAATGTGGTTGGCAAGGATAGTTAGTTGATGTTACGATTGTCGGTGCATTGACGATTTTAATTAAAGTTATACAGTTCAAGTAAGTTATTTGAATTAACTTTAAGTACCTGGAAGAGATTACGAGATACTACAATTATCAAAAAAAGTTTATTTTTTCGATTTTATAGGAAATTAAAACCGTATGTATTTCGCAATAAGTAGGTCTGTATAAAGTAATCCAGACCGCAATACTGACCCAAACTGTAGCATACCAGGACGAAACGTGTAGATATGCAGCAGTAACAGTACAGAACTTCCTGTCGTCGACACCGACCCGATATTACCATGACATACGATTCCATGCATATACATTAAACGCACATAATGTATTCACTGGGCCGGCATGTACACTATGTTAATTGCCCTCGCGTTAAATAAACGTGGTAAATGTATAAATCCAGAATTCGACGTTTTCCGCTTGAAACGGGCCGAAATTAAACTGGAATTATATCGACGGATGTCCGAAATTATAAAGCTGCCGTCTCTAATTAACTCCAGCTCAGATGGATTTTAATTGGCGTCATCGCTCGAGTCAGCCGTGTCTAAATTTCGACAAATTTGGGATTGTATTAAATCGAATTAAATCAAGAGCTTAGTGGTGTGTTCAAATGTAAAATATTCGTAATTATACAGGGGTGTTTTTATGTTATTTTATTATTTTATACATTTTTACATTTAAGTATTATTTCCGTGAATTTTTTCGTATTGGAAATTTTAACGGTAATATAAATTTTAAGATACTCGGAGACGATTTAGACCTATTTTGAAAAAAAAAATCTATCTGTGGACATTGTATCTCAGAAACTTATTCAGGTATTAAAATAAATTTAGGCGAAGACCTTATTATCTACGCAATCGTGGTTAACTATACTTTGATCAATGGATCTTTGCCTGCACATCATAGATAGCTGAACTTAGCTCCGACAACATTTTCATGCGTTTACTCTCTCTACGATAAGTTAAATTAGACGCAATCATATGTGTAAAGGCAAAAAAACAGTCTTCGGTAATGACGCGTTCCGAAAAAGTGACCCCACGGATGGGATTCGAACCCACGACCACGAGGCCCGTGAGCAGGTGCTCTACTCACTAGGTCACCGCGGCCCCTTAAATAGATATAAAGTGAAAAAAACAATATTTCGACATCAATTTGTTTTTTCGATTTTTTTTAGAATAGCTCTTGAATGAAAAAGCAGATTTTAAGAATTAATTAAGAAAAATGCCGTAATAATTGGATAGAAATAGATAAGGTACAACAACTAAATTTGACATTCAATTGTCATTCGTTTTTTAAAGGATAATTCTTGAACTAAAATATTTTCGTTGTAATTGTATCATCGCATAATTATTGTTTTTTTTTTCTTCTAAAGTAAGAGAATGCGAACTAAGGGAAGGAAATGGTATAGAGGATTAGTACTGCTGAATCCAGGAGGAGCGGAAGGGAGCAAAGGGACACAATTGTCCCTCTCTTGAGCCTAGATTTTTTAAATTTGTTGTGACATTTACGAAAACGTCAGTGGTGGCATTTAAAAACTGAATGTTTATGTTGTGTTTTAATTAAATTATTTTGAATATTTTTTTCGAGAGCCTCTTCTATTTAGAAATTACCTGGATCCGCCGTGAAATTAATACAAAATGCAAAGTTGAAAGATTCTAAATCGCAATTTTGATTTTTGAAATTGCACAACAGCCAAACGCATTGACCGATTTGGATGATTTTAACGTCAAAATGTGGAAAAATTTTGCGTAATTTAAAAACTGGGCAATGAATGTTTTCGTAAAATCAACGTAAAAGGTCGAAATTGCACGTTTTCAAAGTTGAAAGATTTAAAATTGCAATTTTTATTTTTGACATTGCACAACAGCCAAACGCATTGACCGATTTGGATGATTTTAACGTCAAAATGTGGAAAAATTTTGCGTAATTTAAAAACTGGGCAATGAATGTTTTCGTGAAATAAACGTAAACGGTCTCAATTGCACGTTTTCAAAGTTGAAAGATTTAAAATTGCAATTTTGATTTTTGAAATTGCACAACAGCCAAACGCATTGTCCGATTTGGATGATTTTAACGTCAAAATGTGGAAAAATTTTGCGTAATTTATAAACTGGGCAATGAATGTTTTCGTAAAATCAACGTAAAAGGTCGAAATTGCACGTTTTCAAAGTTGAAAGATTTAAAATTGCAATTTTTATTTTTGACATTGCACAACAGCCAAACGCATTGTCCGATTTGGATGATTTTAACGTCAAATTGTGGAAAATTTTTGCGTAATTTAAAAACTGGGCAATGAATGTTTTCGTGAAATAAACGTAAACGGTCTGAATTGCACGTTTTCAAAGTTGAAAGATTTAAAATTGCAATTTTGATTTTTGAAATTGCACAACAGCCAAACGCATTGTCCGATTTGGATGATTTTAACGTCAAAATGTGGAAAAATTTTGCGTAATTTATAAACTGGGCAATGAATGTTTTCCTAAAATCAACGTAAAAGGTCGAAATTGCACGTTTTCAAAGTTGAAAGATTTAAAATTGCAGTTTTTATTTTTGACATTGCACAACAGCCAAACGCATTGTCCGATTTGGATGATTTTAACGTCAAATTGTGGAAAATTTTTGCGTAATTTAAAAACAGGGCAATGAATGTTTTCGTAAAATCAACGTAAAAGGTCGAAATTGCACGTTTTCAAAGTTGAAAGATTTAAAATTGCAATTTTTATTTTTGACATTGCACAACAGCCAAACGCATTGACCGATTTGGATGATTTTAACGTCAAAATGTGGAAAAATTTTGCGTAATTTAAAAACTGGGCAATGAATGTTTTCGTGAAATAAACGTAAACGGTCTGAATTGCACGTTTTCAAAGTTGAAAGATTTAAAATTGCAATTTTGATTTTTGAAATTGCACAACAGCCAAACGCATTGTCCGATTTGGATGATTTTAACGTCAAAATGTGGAAAAATTTTGCGTAATTTATAAACTGGGCAATGAATGTTTTCGTAAAATCAACGTAAAAGGTCGAAATTGCACGTTTTCAAAGTTGAAAGATTTAAAATTGCAATTTTTATTTTTGACATTGCACAACAGCCAAACGCATTGACCGATTTGGATGATTTTAACGTCAAAATGTGGAAAAATTTTGCGTAATTTAAAAACTGGGCAATGAATGTTTTCGTGAAATAAACGTAAACGGTCTGAATTGCACGTTTTCAAAGTTGAAAGATTTAAAATTGCAATTTTGATTTTTGAAATTGCACAACAGCCAAACGCATTGTCCGATTTGGATGATTTTAACGTCAAAATGTGGAAAAATTTTGCGTAATTTATAAACTGGGCAATGAATGTTTTCCTAAAATCAACGTAAAAGGTCGAAATTGCACGTTTTCAAAGTTGAAAGATTTAAAATTGCAGTTTTTATTTTTGACATTGCACAACAGCCAAACGCATTGTCCGATTTGGATGATTTTAACGTCAAATTGTGGAAAATTTTTGCGTAATTTAAAAACAGGGCAATGAATGTTTTCGTAAAATCAACGTAAAAGGTCGAAATTGCACGTTTTCAAAGTTGAAAGATTTAAAATTGCAATTTTTATTTTTGACATTGCACAACAGCCAAACGCATTGTCCGATTTGGATGATTTTAACGTCAAATTGTGGAAAAATTTTGCGCAATTTAAAAACAGGGCAATGAATGTTTTCGTAAAATCAACGTAAATGGTCGAAATTGCACGTTTTCAAAGTTGAAAGATTTAAAATTGCAATTTTGATTTTTGAAATTGCACAACAGCCAAACGCATTGTCCGATTTGGATAATTTTAACGTCAAATTGTGGAAAAATTTTGCGTAATTTAAAAACAGGACAATGAATGTTTTCGTAAAATCAACGTAAAAGGTCGAAATTGCACATTTTCAAAGTTTAAAGATTTAAAATTGCAATTTTGATTTTTGAAATTGCACAACAGCCGAACGCTTTGTCCGATTTTGATAATTTTAATGTCAAAATGTGAAAATTTTTTGCGTAATTTAAAAACTGGGCAATGCATGTTTTCGTGAAATCAACGT
This sequence comes from Ocypus olens, assembly GCA_910593695.2. Taxonomy (NCBI): domain Eukaryota; kingdom Metazoa; phylum Arthropoda; class Insecta; order Coleoptera; family Staphylinidae; genus Ocypus; species Ocypus olens. The sequence goes on along the minus strand of OU343052.1, from coordinate 7,892,506 downwards.
AAAAGGTCTAAATTGCACATTTTCAAAGTTTAAAGATTTAAAATTGCAATTTTTATTTTTGAAATTGCACAACAGCCAAACGCATTGTCCGATTTGGATGATTTTAACGTCAAAATGTGGAAAAATTTTGCGTAATTTATAAACTGGGCAATGAATGTTTTCGTAAAATCAACGTAAAAGGTCGAAATTGCACGTTTTCAAAGTTGAAAGATTTAAAATTGCAATTTTTATTTTTGAAATTGCACAACAGCCAAACGCATTGTCCGATTTGGATGATTTTAACGTCAAAATGTGGAAAAATTTTGCGTAATTTATAAGCTGGGCAATGAATGTTTTCGTAAAATCAACGTAAAAGGTCGAAATTGCACGTTTTCAAAGTTGAAAGATTTAAAATTGCAATTTTTATTTTTGAAATTGCACAACAGCCAAACGCATTGTCCGATTTGGATGATTTTAACGTCAAAATGTGGAAAAATTTTGCGTAATTTAAAAACAGGGCAATGAACGTTTTCGTGAAATCAACGTAAAAGGTCAAAATTTCACGTTCTCAAAGTCAAAACATTAAAAATTGCGATTTTGATTTTTTTAAATAGCCAAACGCGTTGTCAGATTGAATGATTCTCACGGTAAAATGTAACGAATTTAGTGTATATTATAAATGATTTAAGAAATGTTTTCTTGAAGTTAACATAAAAAGTCAAAATTTCAAGTTTTGAAAGTCAAAACATTAAAAATTGCTATTTTGATTTTTTTTCTCAATTGCACAACTGCTGAACCCGTTGTTAGACGTCAATGATTCTAACGTTAAAATGTGACGAATTTAGTGTGTATTCAAAGCGGATTAATAAATGTTTTCGTAAAGTCAACATAAAAGGTCAAAAATGCACGTTTTCAAAGTTAAAACATTTAAAGTTGCGATTTTAATTCATAAATTTCTACAATTGCCAAGCGCGTTGTTTGATTTTGATCAATCAATAAAGTTAAAATATGACGACTTTACTTTAATTTTAAAACTGATTGCAAAATTATTTGCCAAAATTAATACCAAACGTAAAAATCGCACTTTTTCAATCAAATCATATCAACAAATGTGTCTCTCCAAGTAGAAGATGCTTATGGTACTGTAATTTCTGCAAGAACCGTTCACCGAGAATTGAAGGAATACAAATTGATGTCGAGGATACCTGCTACTTGTCCACTTTTGCTCCCAGCTCTTCGTGTCCAGCGACTGTGATTTGATTGTAAACATGGAGATTGGGCAATGGAACAGTAGAGTTCACATATGAGTCTTGTTTTTGTCCGCATGGCCAGATGGATGAGAATGTGTGGTGGTGAGCGTCGGGTGAACGATTGTCAGCATATGTATATCTCCAAGGATGCCATTTGGGGAGGCGTTGGAGGTGTGGACTCAACATTTTCGAGTTTTTTTTTTGGGAGCGTACCACAGGCTTTAAATTGAAAGTACAAGGAAACTACATAAGAACCGCGAATAGGTACTCGAGAGAATTTAGAATAAACCACGGTGAAATAGAGGGAGGAATATTTAGCCCACTGTTATTCATAGCACGAATGGACGATATAATAAAAGAGAGATCAAAAGGAATTACCATTGGTAATAAGAGGAAGGTAGAACTAAAGAATTGTGCATTTGCAGACCATATTGGAACATTTGCAGAGAAGACTGAATGATAATGTGAAAATGTGGCAACAGGATAAAAATAAACAAAAAAAAAAGACAAAAGTAATTATGATATAAGGAAAACAAAATAATTAACATATGAGTAAATGGGCAAAAACTAGAATTTAAATATCTAGAGTCAATAATACTCAGCCAAGAAAAATACCATAGTGACGTTAAAAACAGAATGAAGACAGCAGGGAGAATAATATAAAAAAATAGTCGTCAGAACAATATACATACCAATACTGATGTACGGAAGAGAATGAAGACAGCAGGGAGACTACTACAAGAAAAAATAGGAATATAAAAAAGATAGAAAAGAGTGGAAAGAGTTATAAAGAGAGATAGAATATGAAACATGGACATTTGGGAAAGATTAGGAAGCACATCCACGCAGAAGAAACTAGTAGAGGAGCAGTTAAGATAATTTGAACACATAAATAAACTGAGCGTAAGGGTAAGAGAAAAAGAGGATGGCCTCAAGAGACCTGGATATAATCAACAAAAATCTAAAGCAAAAAGGAAAAGCTGGTCATAGGCAAAAAATTAACAGCGCATAGAAAGGAGTGGATACAATTCTATGAAAAATTAATTTGACTTCAAATTTAATTTTTTAACACCAACGTGCAGGGGCGGCTCGTGATATAGAGCCAAGGCCTTGGCAATACCTGTGGTTTCAAGCTCAGCAAGAATTTTTAATTAATTTTTATACTTTTTCGCCAGTTACTTTGGTCTAGGAATATTAATCGTCCTTTCTTTCTTCAAACGCGGGTTGGGGGGTAATTTGTATAGGTGGCTTCACCACCAATATGTTCCACAAGCCGCCACTGAAATTAAGTACAGTTTTTGAAAATCCACGAGTTGCGAATTTTCGAATAGTGTAATACTCGAGCAAAAAAATAAAAGAAAACATAAAACGTGTCGACGAAATTCTACACAAATTAAATTAGATTTGCAAATCATCGTTTTATCAAACTAAATGGAGATTTTGAAAATACACCAATTATTTTGCGAGTTGTGAATTTTTGAAAATTTTAGTTTTACAATTGTGTAATACTCGAGTTAAACATTTAAAAAATATATAAAACGTGTCTACTAAATTCTACAAAAATTAAATTAGATTTGCAAATCATCGTTTTATGAAATTAAGTGCAGTTTTTAAAAATATACCAATTATTTCACGAGTTGTGAATTTTTAAAAATGTTAGTTTTACAATTGTGTAATGCTCGAGTGAAAAATTAAAAATGGAATGGAGTTTTTGAAAATCCACCGATTATTTCACGAGTTGTGAATTTTTGAAAATTTTAATTTTCGAATTGTGTAATACTCGAGTGAAAAAATAAAAGAAAACATGAAACGTATCGACTAAATTCTACAAAAATAAATTAGATTTGCAAATCGTTTGATCAAAATAAGTGCAGCTTTTGAAAATCCACCAATTATTTCACGAGTTGTGAATTTTAACTTTCTCCGTTACGAAGTACGAGAAAGTATTGTGATCGTGATTTTTTTTTCAAATTTTTTTTTTACGGAAATATCCGTTTTGGGGTCCCTGGATGCCATTTCAACAATTTCTGGAAAAAAAAATTGTGTCTGTGTGTGTGTATGTATGTGTATGTGTCTGTGCGCGCTGTATCTCAAAAACTAATATAGCAATTGATATGAAACTTTGAACATACGTCTTATTTGATAATCCGAAGAACTGAAAAGCTTTTGGTAAAATTTCGTACACTGGAAGTGGGCGTTTACCTTAACTGTTTTTTGTTTTTTGCCAATATTTTCTTAAATATGAAAAATATCACAAAAATATTTAAACAGACATTAAAAACAACAAGGAAATAAACATCTTTCATAAAATCATTGTTATGAGAAAAAAATGTTTTTTTCATTGTTGGTTTATAATTATGAAACGATAATAGTTACAGCAAATTTATGTTAATAATAATAACAGAGAATGTCAAAATGAACAACTTATAAAGAATAAGTTTTTTTCAAAATCGCTTTAGTTTTTGAGTAAACTGAGTTTTTGAATTTAAAGTATAATTTTTCCATTTTTTATAATTTTGACGTTTTAAACGTCAGTTTCATGCAAGTCTACAAAATGCTCGATGAACGAACATTTAAAATATGAATTAAATAGAAAATAAACCATGGAAGTGTAAATATAAATGATGATACCATCGGAGAAAGTAACATCGTGGCCACATCACCATTTTTAAAAGTTTTAGTTTTCAAATTGTATAATACTCGAGTAAAAAAATAAAAGAAAATATGAAACCTATCGACTAAATTCTACAAAAATTAAATTAGATTTGCAAATCATCGTTTTATCAAATTAAGCAGCGGCGGCTCGTTATGTAGAGCCAAAGAGCCATGGCACTACCTGTAGTTTCAAGCTCATCAAGAACTTTTCTTAATTAATTCTTAAAACACTTTTTCGCCAGTTACTTTGGTCTAGGAAGATAAATCGTTGTTTCTTTCTTTAAATAAGGGGTGGGGGGGGGGGGGGTGGTATATTTATAAGTAGCTCTACCATCAACATGTTCCACGAGCCGCCACTGCCAACGTGTAGATATTAGTCTACTTAAGCGATCTAATCAATAAAATTTTGGGTAAAATAGTTTATGACTTTTTTGTGATTTTTTTTCTCGAGTCCTCCCGAACTATCTTTATAAAATTTTGAGATTTCAAAATCCAATAAAGCAGTGTTTGTCGCATTTTGAATTAAATTTTTTAACACCAACATGTAGACAAGAGTCCACTTACGGGATTTAAACCATAAAATGTTAAGTAAAGTTGCTTATAACTTTTTTGATTGTATTTCAGAAGTCTAACCGTTATAAAATTAAAAAAATTCAAAGTTATATAAAGCAATGTTTGACACATTTTAAATAGACTACACCAACGTGTGGATAAAAGTCTACTTAAGCGATTTTTTACTTTCTCCGTCACGAAGTACGAGAAAGTATTGTGATCGTTATTTTTTTCAAACATTTTTTTTACGGAAATATCCGTTTTGGGGTCCCTAGATGCCATTTCAACAATTTGTGTTGGTTTTTGAATGTTCAGCAATTTTCAGTCGAGTTAAGAATTTTCGAAAATGTGTTTTTTTCAATGACGCACACTCGAGTGCAAAAAATAAAAAATAATATAAAACGCGGGAAAAAGATTCTAAAAAATTAAAATCACTCCAAAAGACGTCAATTATTCAAAATCATTTTGACTTTTGAATGCGCAGCATTTATCAGTCGAGTTACGAATTTTTGAAAATGTATTTTATTTAATGATGAATTCTCTAGCGCAAGAAATTAAAAATCAATATGAAACGCGGGAAAACAATTCTACAAAAATTCAAATCCCTTCACAAGACGTCGATCTTTTGAAATAATTTGGTTTTTTGAATGTGCAGCAATTTTCAGTCGAGTTATGAATTTTTGAAAATATATTTTTTTCAATGACGCACACTTGAGAGCAAAACCTTAAAAATGAATATGAAACGCAGGGATAAATTCTACAAAAATTCAGTTCACTTGACAAGAAGTCGATTTCCCGAAATCATTTTGGTTTTTGAATATGTAACATCACTCGCAGAGACTCGTGCAAACCATACTTCACGAAGCTTAATATACTAACGCTGCCATCCTTAATCATATATAAACTTTGCCAATATATTTTTAAATGTAATTCAGATTTTGTCTCAGCCGGACAAATTCATAATTACCCCACCAGAAGTAACGGAAATATATACATAAGTCAATATACATTAAATACTACAAGAAACTCACCAAAAGTACTTGGAGCACTACTATTTAATCGTTTACCCAACCACATTAAATCTGCTAAGAATATTAAAACTTTTAAGAAACACCTTCATCAATTTTTAATAGATAAGAATTATTATAATATAAATGAATATCTTTGTTAGTATTTTTAAGTGATATTATGCTGTATTATGTGTTTTGTTTGACGTGTCCAATATGTATGTTAATGTACATTCGGTGGCAATAAAGCTATTATTATTATTATTATTAATTTTGAGTCGAGTTACGAAATTTGAAAAATTTATTTTTTTTAATATCGAGCAAAAAATTCAAAAATAATATAAAACGCGGGAAAAAAGTTCTACAAAAATTTAAATCACTTCACAAGACGTCTATCTTTTAAAATCATTGTGGTTTTTGAATGTGCTGCAATTTTCAGTCTAGTTATGAATTTTTGAATTTTTTTTTTTAAGTCGAACTCTCGGGAGCAAAAAATAAAAAATAATATGAAACGCGGGAAAAGAGTTCAAAATCTTTTCACAAGACGTCGATCTTACAAAATTATTGTGGTTTTTGAATATGCTGCAATTTTCAGTCTAGTTATAAAGTTTTGAAAATGATTTTTTTTAATGACGAATACTCGAAGGCAAAAAAAAAATTTTGAAGGTGCTAGAAAAATATTAATAAATTGTAAATCAGATTTTTGTGCAGAACATGCGGCGATTGTGGGCGTTTTAACAACTCTATCTGCACAATAAATAGACTATATTTCTACAATGAAATATTTATAATTTTAATAACGCTGCTTCGTAAAGTTAGTATTGTAACAATTTTGCTATTAAATTTTGCTAAATGGCATTTGATAAAACTTTATGCACCGTTAATGGGACTTTTTGATAATAAACGTTCTTCGTAGTTTTCCTACGAAAAAAAAATTCTTTCTAAAGCTGAGCATTTTTTGGAAATAATCAATAAATATGAAAAATATCTCTAAAAGCCCTACTGTAATTTAACCGGAGACAGTAACATGAAACACACATTTTTTAATTAAACAACCATGCATTTAAAAGTCAAAGATGTTCAAATTAGAAAGCAAAAAAGAAATATACCGGGTGACCCAGCGATCTGTAAAAGCCCCATAACTTATTTGCTATTTGAGATATCGACTTTTAGTTTTCTTGAACTGGTACCCAAACTTTTTCTACATATTTTAAAAATATATATGTTTTTGTACAGGGTGTCCCAGTATACATAACAGAACAAAGCTATGTTTTTTTTAAATGGAACACCCTATATTTTATATTTAATTTTTAACAGTCTTGAGGAGCTGATAAAAATAGTATAAGATACCATGGGTCTATTATGGACATAATAGATTGTATCGCATTTGTTTATAAGAAAGAATTATTGTACTCAATGAGTAGAAATAGAAAATGAACCCAGAACTCCTGGAACTCTCAATTTTTTTTTGCTTTGCGAATTTTTTCAAAAATTTTTTTTTGATAGTTCCGGATAGTTCTGATAGGTGTTTCCTGTAGTTCTTTGTGAGTTATATCCATAGTTGTTATGAAATATTTATATTCGACCAATATTAAGTGAGTAATATGAATTTGAATATTTCGAATTTCCAACTTTGAAAATTTTTATCTCTGGAAATTCAACAGATACTTTTTAAAGTATCAGGAACTATAGTACTAACCCAAACACATCTTAAAACTAGTTCAGAACTATTCGATAACAATGTTGGGGTGCGGTGTCAAGTTGGCACCCCATTTTTGAAAAAATTCCTGACAGCCCAATTTTACAGAACTCTTTTTTAAAAGTTGATGGTACTTCTAGATACATCAAGAGGAATTAAGAACTCTATTCAGAACTATCAGAACTCTTCATTGGGGTGCCAACTTGACACACTCCATACTTATCCTCTCTTTATCTTGGCTTTACTAATGCATAAGCGTTGTATACATTGTACGCGGTATATTCTGATAATTATATAGTTTTAAGTAATTTTCCTGTGTCGCTTGGTGAATCACAATAACGTATTTTCCCGCCTATAATTTGATTTGGTCTACCTGGCTATTAAATGAACTGTACAAATATTTGAATAATAAAATCGTTGTGTATAGTCGATGAAATATGATAGGAGTATTAAATAACAGTTAATCCAATAGAAACATAGTGATTAAAATAGAAATAGGGGCTTAATCATACTCCACTAGTCAAAGCTTTGAGGCTGCGGATATGCTCGACTAAAGGCGAACACCACTTTTGCATGCTCCTACGCCAATTTAGAGTGCGCCGCCATCCCGCCATTCTCAGTTTTTTTCCCGTTGCGGATTTTGTCATTGTGACACGCTTAATTACTCCTCCCTCCTCCCTTATCGGCCTCGATAATGCGAAAGGCATATTAATAACCACGCGCGCGCCGATAAACTGTGCGATGTCAGGGAAAAAAGGGACTAAAGCTAGTGCTGGCATAAGGTCAGTCACGAGAAATGAGGACTTCATTATGTGTGATTTATGATTTTTTCGATTAAAGTCCCGATTTATAATTAACGATTAAATGACTTCTTTATATAGATTATCAACAAGTGGCCATGATGGAAATACTTAGTTTGGGTGAGGAGTTTGATGCACTAAAGACTTTTCTACTGAAGCTATGAGTCATTTATCACAGTACAACGATTATTACATTTCTGTAGTTTATGCTATTCATGAAGATGGTTGCTAGATAGCAGCGGCGGCTCGTGGATTTCCGTAGGTGAGGCAAAGACAAAGATTCCGCTTGCGCTGCACTACTTACTCTTATAGAGGAAGCAACTAATCCGTTGCAGTTTCGGTCAAATTTGCTTCCGCTGCCTCACCGCCGAACATCCACGAGCCGCCGCTGCTAGATGGTTTTCTACAATTAAACCAGACAGTTTTAGAAATTTTATATAAAGCATCTTACACATATTTTCTGCCGTACAAGAAAATTTAATTTTGCAATACTATGAATAATCATATGGAATAAACTGACAGCTTGTTAAAATTTACACTGCTACTTTAACCCAACAAAAAAAAAATACCCCAGAAATCATAATGTTAACAGGAGCGCCGTGGCCGTCATTATGTCCGTCAATGATACAAGCCCTATTTGCAATGGCGGTCTTTATGACCGCTAGCCTACTCACGATTTGAACAGCAATGATTTCATTACTTCTTCAAACGGGTGTGAAGTTAGCAATAGATTTTAGCAATAGATTTTGAAATTCATTTTTTTGCCATGTACATTTTCCAAAAACCTTCTATAAGCAGGGTGGGTTTATTACTAAAGAATACACATTAACCTCCCCCACCCCAAAATTTTAACCCCCTGCAATTTTTCACACTATATAAAAAAATCTCCTTTTTCGCCAACTTCGATGACCGATAAGAAAATGCTGAAAACATGTAATTATTCTACATACTTTGACCATCTAATACAAAAAATTAAAAAAACGTTCCGGCCCCTAGATCACTTAAAAAAAAATTAAAAACGTGTCCGCCCCATGGAACCGTGAAGAGGTGCGCGGGCACACTTACTACAGTTTTTTACGATGTTCGATGTCCGCCTCGAAAAAATAAAAAATACAAAAATAATCTAGATATACAGGCCTAACAACAGGAGAAATAAAAAAACCTGCCGGCTCCTTGATCACTTTGAAAAAAAATAAACAATCCGACACACTCTCCGAAAATGTATGCGCCGTCACATTAACTGAAGTTTTTTTCAAAGTTCGATGACCGCCATAAAAAAGTTAAAAATTTATAAACAATCTAGACATGCAGGCCTAACAAATGGAGAAATAAAAAGAACGTGCCGGCCCCTTGATCACTTTGAAAAATAATAAACAATCGGACACACTCTCCGAAAATGTATGCGCCGTCACATTAACTGAAGTTTTTTTCAAAGTTCGATGACCGCCATAAAGAAGTTAAAAATTTATAAACAATCTAGACATACAGGCCTAACAAATGAAGAAAGAAAAAGAACGTGCCGGACCCTTGATCACTTTGAAAAATAATAAACAATCGGACACACTCTCCGAAAATGTATGCGTCGTCACATTAACTGAAGTTTTTTTTAAAGTTCGATGACCGCCATAAAAAAGTTAAAAATTTATAAACAATCTAGACATACAGGCCTAACAAATGGAGAAAGAAAAAGAACGTGCCGGACCCTTGATCACTTTGAAAAATAATAAACAATCGGACACACTCTCCGAAAATGTATGCGCCGTCACATTAACTGAAGTTTTTTTCAAAGTTCGATGACCGCCATAAAAAAGTTAAAAATTTATAAACAATCTAGACATACAGGCCTAACAAATGGAGAAATAAAAAGAACGTGCCGGACCCTTGTTTACTTTGAAAAGAGGTTCATGTGTATTCTTTAATAATAAACCCACCCTGCTTATAGAAGGTTTTTGAAAAATGTACATTTTTATGGCAAAAAAATGAATTTTAAAATCTATTTTAGAAATCTATTGCTAACTTCACACCCGTCTTCCTTAATACATTTATTTTAAATTATTATATATTTATATTTTTTTGTATTGCAGAATCGTTACTGCAGCTCTTGGAATTATTTTTTTTTGTGACTTATGTACGACTTGTCGATAACATCAATAAATGAAATGAAAGGAAATGTATTCAGATTTGGGCTTCAAAATTTATTTTTGTCAAAATGGCTAATTAGGAAAATTTGTGTAAATATAAAGATTGTAAAAATTGACACAAAAATGTGGCTTATTTTTGATGTTTATAATTGAAGAAAACAAGGCTCGTGTGTGGATTATTTGTACAATCGGTGAAAAATGTGGTCACCTTCTTTAGCATATTTTTGATAACTTTATTTTTTCTGCTTCTTTCTGTAGCAACATCGACAAAACCGACGCTTATATTTGGCTTTTGCCTGTTTTATTCTAGTCGGTGATTCTTCATCATTTTTTTATGAAAATCGGTGAACATAAATAAACTTCTATTTTTTGCATCATCAGTACTTAGATGCCACTTTACTCTATTTTTCCGTCTGCATCATTTTTGTTAAAAATGTTGAGACTGAAATTTCTTCATTTTCTAGGATCTCGCATTCGGCCCTACATATTTACTTGTTGAGGGAATCTGCCCAACATGATACGTTTGATCAAGTGTATTACCACAAGAACATCTAACAAAAGTCCTTACATATTTATTTTACGTTGATCCACGTGGGCATTAAAAAAAAATGGTGATGTGGCCATCATGTTACTTTCTCCGACTTGATGGTATCATTTATATTTACGCTTTCATGGTTTATTTTTAATTGAAATCATATTTACATCGAGCGTTGTGTAAACTCGGATGAAACTGACGTTTAAAACGTCAAAATTATACTTCAAATTCAAAAACTCAGTTTTCTCAAAAACCAAAGGGATTTCGAAAAAAACTGATTCTTTATAAGTTGTTCATTTTAGCATTCTCTACAATTATTATTTATATAAATTTGCTATAACTATTATCGTTTTATAATTATAAACCAAAAATTAAAAAAATAATAATAAATTTTTTTCTCGAATAAAAATGATTTTATCAAAAATATTTTCAAGCAAAAGATGTTCATTTCTTATATTTTTCATATTTAAGAAAATATTGACAAAAAACAGTTAAAGTAAACGCCCACTTCTGGTGTACGAAATTTTACCAAAAGCTTTTCAGTTCTTCAGATTATCAAATAAGACGGATGTTCAAAGTTTCACATCAATTGCTCTATTAGTTATAGCGCGCACAGACAGACGGACACACACACACACACGCAGACACAAAAAAAAATCCAGAAATTGTTGAAATGGCATCTAGGGACCCCAAAACGGATATTTCCGAAAAAGAAATTTTTGAAAACAAAATCACGATCACAATACTTTCTCGTACTTCGTAACGGAGAAAGTAAAAATTCTCATAAAATGTTGGCCCTAGCCACAGTAGATTTAATTGCAAAAACATAATGAGGGAAACCCAATAAACAATTTATAACTGTTTGCAATTTTAGTAAACATTGGCGACGCATTAAATGTCCATTTTCTTCAATAATCAATATTTTTCCCCCTTGGAAACGATTTTCCTGACTTCACACATTGTAAAAGGTATATTACTCAATTTGGAATAATAAAAAGACCGAGAAAATTTGATATCTACGCTTGGCGAATTTTTCCCTACTATAATCGCTCGATTTTCAAACGCCAATAATCAATTGTTTGGCTTCCGATGGAAACATATTTTCTCTCTACATGCATTCTAAGAAGTATGTTAGTCAATTTGGAATAATAAAAAGATCGAGAAAATGTTATATCCACCGAATGGCGAATTTTTCAAATAACCGTTTCTCTACTTTGATCAGTCGATTTTCAAACACCAATAATCAATTGGAGACAGTGGTTTTCTCGGTCTTTTTATGGTTTCAAATAGGCGGAGAGGGGTAAAACATTACCATCTGGAGCCAAACAGTTTATTATTGGTGTTTGAAAATCGCCCGACAGAGTGGAGACAAAAAATCGCCAAGGATAGATATTAAACTTTCTCGGTCTTTTTGTTGTTCCATACTGACTTATATACTTACTAAAATAGTTATAAATTGTTTATTGAATATCCGTTATTATATTTCTGCAATTAAATCTACTGTGGCTAGGGCCAAAAAAATGTTTAATTAAAATTTTATTGTGAGTGGTCATAATTCGGGTAATTGAGGAGGCGCTAAAATCCGTGACTGGAAAATTATGACTAATATCTCCACGGTAAAATATTTTTTTAAGACTTAATATTATTAAAAAAGTCCTAAAGTATTTGCTTAAAGTGTACGCCGATTACAATCATTTTGAATTTTAATACAGTTATTAAATAAATTAATCCGAGATGAAAGTTTAGTGTAGGGCATAAAAAAAACGGGAAATGTATACTAATAGTAATATGAAATAAATATTAATTCTACCAAATTAATTCTCAGTTTAGATTGTCAATGTTGAAAATTCATGACTAGTTTCACATTTTCAAGAGAATTTTAAAATAAATTGATTGACAGAAATATACTCAGCAACAATTTGGCATATAAAATACTAGATTTAAATAATATATACTATAATTCATAACATAGGGTGTATTAATATATGTCACTTTATTCCATACATCAAAAAAAAACCGGAAGCTAAAAAAACTCACGTGTCGCTCGTAAAATATACATACGCCACAAATTTTCACGCGAAAATGCAAAAACCTTAGTCAGCCCACAATTTCGCGTACAGATCACGTACCTTCACTCAATCGATCGCGTAGAATTCAAATTGCAAATTCAGGCATTTCGAAATTATGAAATAGTTTTAAAATTGCGATCGACAATACGTGATTGATCATTTTGTATTGAGCATGAAAAGTACACGCTCAGAAACGGTTACAGGGTCTGCTATAACTTTATTAGCGATATAACGATTGGCAGTACTTAGAACATGGCAGATTAAAATTTCAGGAATTTAAGGACTATGAAACGAAGCACAATCTAAGAATTTGAAATCTGCAATTTTGGTCTTAAATGCAGTATATTAAATGTTTCAAAATTATAATAATAATATAATAATTATTTATTTCCAATAACGAATACACAATTCATGGGTTGGTCAAGTAATACAGTCTCAGACATATTAAATAATATAAATTCAGTATATCTATGCAAAAGACGAATTACGTGAATTTGGTCTATAAGAGTAAAGATAATGCCAGGAAACGACTGATTAATCTTAGATAGACCATCTCGTATAGATTCAAATCACAGATTTTACGGAAACAATTCATTTAAAATTTTATTATTATCTCATTTAATATTTCCTGATTCTTGTTCTAGAATTACAACAATGAACGCAGTTAACAACATGTGGTTTATTCCATTTCATGTGTACTGTATACGCCATTAGAATTATGTTTATTATCTGTTATTAATGGCACATATCGTTTACCTGCATTGTTGGACTTAATGTTTCGAATGAACTTTTGCCCCACATTCGACATAAATGGAATAAAACATTAGAAAACGATGATATCTGTCCGCTCAGGGTTGTTTCATTAGAGGGCCTATTTGTGGCTATAGTTTAAAAATAGGAATTGCACAAAATTGAATATTATGGGTAATTTTATTGTGAGGGCCAATTTGTTTGAACAAAATAAAAATATAATATTATTAAAAAAAAAGAAATTATTACTGCAGGATGTTTAACTTTATTGTAATGATGGAAATTTGATTAAACAAGCAAATATCTGCAGTTTTATATGCTTAAAAGATTTCTTTAAAAAATCTATAATAATAAAAAATAATGAAAAATAAATGAAAATAAATTAAATGAAATATCGAAATTTTTTAAAGTTTTAATGATATAGCAAATTTAAATCGCCGATTTTTAAAATCTTCAATTTGAAAAACTGTAGAGAATACACTGTCACTTCCTCAGCCGTTTTCCATTAAAAAAAAGTGATTTTTAGGTACACTTTACTGGAAAACGTCCGGACCGGTTTTTCTGAAATTTTCCACACATGTTCTTACCTCCAAAGTAAGCATTTATGGTTGAGGAACTAAAAAAAGATCAATTGGTTTCAGAATTATGACACGAAGAAAAAAAACATAAACATTTTTCGAGTTCTTTTTCTTTAAAAAAATCCGCTACTCATATGGAAATATCCTCAGCCCCACTGATAGGTATCGATACCAACTTTAAAATAAAACAAGAATCGTGTTGATGGCTTTTATAGTTTTGAAGAAAAGTGTACCTAAACTTAAAAAATTAATTTTTTCAGGAGAGTCAAAAAACTTAAAAATAGTCCGCCTCCCCCATTTTGCTTACAAATTTCAATCACTTCCACTAATCGGAAAAACGTAAAATACAACATTACATACGCAGAATTGAGTGTCGAATCAGAATCGACAATAAGACAAAATGGTGATGTGGCCATCATGTTACTTTCTCCGATTTAATGGCATGATAGTTATTTATACAAGATGCTGTAAAAATGGCGGATTAACTCAATGGAACGTTGTCGGTGATTACTTCGAGAGTATGGAAAAAATAATGAAAAAAATCGATATTGTATTTTTTCGAAGATGTGAAGACTTTTAAAATACCAATTGTATATGATATTAACAAGTATAAAAGTATGTATCTTTGCACAACTTATTTGAAGAGCCCAAGTGTAAGTTATTATTGTTATGCAGATTTTAAGCAATGAAATAATTTACACTAAGTCTTCACATCTTCGAAAAAATACAACACCGATTTTTTTCATTATTTTTTCCATACTCTCGAAGTAATCCTTTACAACGTACCATTGAGTTAATCCGCCATATTTACAGCACCCAGTATGTATACTTGCTATCGACTTAAGACGTTCCAAAATTACTGAAAATTTGATCAAGATTGCGATTTTGTGAAAACCTATCACAGGATTTTGTCTTAATTTTTTGCCGAAAGTTCGTCTATAGTGTCCTTTTTATTTATTTCTATTGATTTCTGCATGTAAACTCTCGTTTATTATCGATGCATTGGAGGGTGGGTTTAGGGACCACCCACCACCCTCGGTTTCACTAAAAAAAAAATAACTTTTCGTGTTATTTCTAAACGTTTAACTTACTTAATGAATTTATAATAGCTATTTATGTAACAAGTACATAATCTAGGACTTTATGGATGAGTCAAAAAGTTTAGAGTCCGAGCGAGCTTCGAGTTTTCATTCTAAACGGAATGTCAACTCGTGAAAATTTTTAACAGTTTTTTGAGACTCGAAAAAAATATAAAAAAAAATTGCTATCGATTCGAAATTTTCGAAATTTACTCATTACTCTTCTTAGTTTGCAATTCAGTAAAAACTGCAAGTACTTTTTCCTTGGATTTTAAGATATTTAAATTTTAAACGGAATGGGAAGTCGTAAAATTTTAATAATGTTTGATAATTGCTATCGACTGGTAATTTTCAAAATTTACTCATTAGTTTTCCTAGTTTGTAATTAGTAAAAATTTCAAGTATTTTTTTCTTGGATTTTAAGATACTTTAATTTTAAACGGAACAACAAATCATAAAAATGTTAATAATGTTTTGAGACTCGAATAAAATATAAAAAAAAATTACTATCGATTTGAAATTTTTTAAATTTACTCATAACTCTTGCTAACTTGCAGTTTTTCTTAGATTTTAAGATATTTTAATTTTAAACGGAATGGCAAATTGTGATAATTTTAACAATGTTTTGCCTTTCGAAAAAAGAATATAAAAACAATTGTTATCGATTTGAAATTTTCAAAATTGACTCATTTCTCTTCCTAGTTTGCAATTCGGAAAAAACTGCAAGTATTTTTCCCTCGGACTTTAAAATATTTTTATTTTAAACTGAAAGTCAAGTCGTGAAAATTTGAACTGTTTATTGAGACTCGAAAAAAAAATATAAAAACAATTGCTGTGGTTTCGAAACTTTCAAAATTTACTCATTACTCTTGCTAGTTTGCGATTCAGTAAAAACTGCAAGTATTTTCCTTTGGATTTCAAGTTATTTTTATTTTAAACGGAATGTCAAGTCGTGAAAATTTGAACTGTTTATTGAGACTCGAAAAAAATATAAAAACAATTGCGGTGAATTTGAAATTTTCAAAATTTACTCATTACTCTTGCTAGTTTGTGATTTAGTAAAAACTGCAAGCAATTTTTCCCTTGGATTTTAAGTTATTTTTATTTTAAACTGAATGTCAAGTCGTGAAAATTTGAACTGTTTATTGAGACTCGAAAAAAATATAAAAACAATTGCTGTGGATTTGAAATTTTCAAAATTTACTCATTACTCTTGCTAGTTTGCGATTTAGCAAAAACAGCAAGTAATTTTTCCGTTGAATTTTAAGTTATTTTTATTTCAAACTGAATGTCAAGTCGTGAAAATTTGAACAGTTTATTGTGACTCAAAAAAATATAAAAACAATTGCTGTGGATTTGAAATTTTCAAAATTTATTCATTACTCTTGCTAGTTTGCGATTAAGTAAAAACTGCAAGTAATTATCCTTGGATTTTAAGATATTTTTATTTTGAACGGAATGTCAAGTCGCGAAAATTTGAACTGTTTATTTCATTTCATTTCATTTCATTTATTTAATCACGTGAGCCACCATATACAAAAATACAATATTAAGAAACATGATAGTTTGTAGTGGATGTGAACGTCAGTACAATATAAAATATGGCTATCCTTAATCTTTATAGACAATTTGGTATTAGCGTAACATTTTAAAAATTAATATAAATAATATAAATACATGCATTAAATTCTAACAATCATTACTAGTTTAAATGTTTGCGTTACATATACAATACATGTTAAAAATAATATTGAGACTCGAAAAAAATGTAAAAACAATTGCTGTGGATTTTGAAATTTTCAAAATTTACTCATTACTCTTGCTAGTTTACGATTTACATTACGATATACGAGATTTAGAGAATTAAGAGTTCTACAAAAGTTGCCTTTTCGATGACGTCACACGTCAGTTTGTAGCCCGCCAAAAAGTGCGCAATAATGAACAAAAATCGAACTGTCCGAGCGATTTTTTTTAAAACATTTAATACAGCATTTATGAATTTTGTCACCACTTTGAAAGTATCATCGAGTTTAATTTTTTTATTTTATAAAACTCCTCAAGTTAAAAATTTAAACTTGGTGTCTCAAGACAGGTAGTTATATTGACAAATTTAAAACAATTATTCAACTGTAAACTAATTCGTCGCTGTTAATTAAAACGTCGCAAAATTGCGAGCGTATTGAATCAATATAATAAATTTGGCGATACGCCCCGTTGGCGTAATTCATGCGGGCGTGATTTATACATAATTATGGGCAAAAACGCATTCGCGATAATTTTGAAATATGTTTTTGTCGGGACTATCCGGCGTGATTTATGGATTCGCCGTGAAATATTTCGGATAACGTTACCGAAAATAATAAAGAAAATATTTTACGCCTCGGCTTTCCTCGTTATTAGCCTTAGACATGAAGGGGGTTCACAGGTGGTGTTCGGTGTGGTTTTACCAAATTTGCTAACACGCGAGAATAATTCTTGGTCCAGCAAATTGTTTTCCTCACGGGGGTGTATCTGAACAATGTAAAAGTTGCCGTCGAATTTATATTATATTTTAAACGGAATGGTTAAATTATCAAAGTGGGAAAAATATTTAAGTCATTTATAGAAACACCAACATACTCCAGACGCTCTAAGAAGTGAGTCGTAAATCAAGTAACTCCTGTGTAAATTTCCTGGCTCATTTGGAGTCGTGACATTTGAGAGGTAAGGTCACAATTAAATTTTGGAAGTAATGACCTTTTTGTCTAGTTGCGAAAATATTGCTTTCGTGTTGTTATACAGGGAGACTCAATGAAAGATTGTCGCCGAACAACCCTCGCCACAAAAAGTAGTACTTACGAAACTTTACGGTAAATTGTAATTGTAATTAATTACAAAAATCGCTGTCGCATCATTTAGAACGTTCTCCATGTCGGAAAAATAGTGAAAACTCAAGAACAATAACAATAACAAACTGTCAATAATGTGTCTGTTGGCGAGTTCGCGTATGAATATTTTGGAAGTAAACAGATACCAACCTAACTTGCTGCAAAATTACATTTTTTCACAGCCGTGTTGGTACTTTTCACTTTCTAGTATCAAAAAAGTCTAATCTATTGGTAGATATAGTGTAACATACAATTATCTACTTGATAATTGTATAAAGACAAATTACTAAAAATCAGTTCTGACATTATTTTTCAGCCAAATTTTATTGATTAACTTTCACGTAACAGCCCCCGTGATGTTATAATAGCGTCAAATTTAATTAAGTTGTAATTGAGCTTTGCGTCAATTAAGTTCTTTAGCGGGTGCCGCAGCTGCGTTGTTAATTCGCTTTTGTAAAACGGTGGCATACACACGCCTCGTCACAATCTATTTCAGCATAATCTCTAATCCAAACTGCAAACTGCAACCAGGACACAAAACCAATAAATCTAATTAGTTTAACAGACGCTTGTCGCTGGATGTAAATAGAATTATAATGGTGTGAAAAAAACTAATGGAAAGTTTACCGAAGATCACGAAGAATATTTTTAATTCTTTTGAATCACGAACCGTGCGAATTCAACATTTAAAATTTAAAAAAGCTGTAGCAAAGACTTAAATTTTATTTTGATGTAATTTTAAGGTTTTGTTCTCTTTCTCAAAAATAAACAAAATAATCGTTTTTATTTTCTCAAACTAGCAAGAGTAATGAGTAAATTTTGAAAATTTCAAATCCCCAGCAATTGTTTTTATATTTTTTTCGAGTCTCAATAAACAGTTCAAATTTTCACGACTTGACATTCAGTTTAAAATAAAAATAACTTAAAATTCAACGGAAATTACTTGCAGTTTTTACTAAATCACAAACTAGCAAGAGTAATGAATAAATTTTGAAAATTTCAAATCCACAGCAATTGTTTTTATATTTTTTTCGAGTCTCAATAAACAGTTCAAATTTTCACGACTTGACATTCAGTTTAAAATAAAAATAACTTAAAATCCAAGCGAAAAATTACTTGCAGTTTTTACTAAATCACAAACTAGCAAGAGTAATGAGTAAATTTTGAAGATTTCAAATCCACAGCAATTGTTTTTTTTTTCGAGTCTCGATAAACAGTTCAAATTTTCACGACTTGACATTCAGTTTAAAATAAAAATAACTTAAAATCCAAGGGAAAAAATACTTGCAGTTTTTACTAAATCACAAACTAGCAAGAGTAATGAGTAAATTTTGAAAATTTCAAATCCACAGCAATTGTTTTTTTTAATTTTTTTCGAGTCTCAATAAACAGTTCAAATGTTCACGACTTGACATTCAGTTTAAAATTAAAATAACTTAAAATCCTAGGGAAAAATCACTTGCAGTTTTTACTAAATCACAAACTAGCAAGAGTAATGAGTAAATTTTGAAAATTTCAAATCCACAGCAATTGTTTTTTTTTAATTTTTTCGAGTCTCAATCAACAGTTCAAATTTTCACGACTTAACATTCAGTTTAAAATAAAAATAACTTAAAATCCAAGGGAAAAATTACTTGCAGTTTTTACTAAATCACAAACTAGCAAGAGTAATGAGTAAATTTTGAAGATTTCAAATCCACAGCAATTGTTTTTTTTAATTTTTTTCGAGTCTCAATAAACAGTTCAAATGTTCACGACTTGACATTCAGTTTAAAATTAAAATAACTTAAAATCCTAGGGAAAAATCACTTGCAGTTTTTACTAAATCACAAACTAGCAAGAGTAATGAGTAAATTTTGAAAATTTCAAATCCACAGCAATTTTTTTTTATATTTTTTTCGAGTCTGAATAAACAGTTCAAATTTTCACGACTTGACATTCAGTTTAAAATAAAAATAACTTAAAATCCAAGGCAAAAATTACTTGCAGTTTTTACTAAATCACAAACTAGCAAGAGTAATGAGTAAATTTTGAAAATTTCAAATCCACAGCAATTGTTTTTATATTTTTTTCGAGTCTCAATAAACAGTTCATATTTTCACGACTTGACATTCAGTTTAAAATAAAAATAACTTAAAATCCAAGGGAAAAATTACTTGCAGTTTTTACTAAATCGCAAACTAGCAAGAGTAATGAGTAAATTTTGAAAATTTCAAATCCACAGCAATTGTTTTTTTTTATTTTTTTCGAGTCTCAATAAACAGTTCAAATTTTCACGACTTAACATTCAGTTTAAAATAAAAATAACTTAAAATCCAAGGGAAAAATTACTTGCAGTTTTTACTAAATCACAAACTAGCAAGAGTAATGAGTAAATTTTGAAAATTTTAAATCCACAGCAATTGTTTTTATATTTTTCGAGTCTCAATAAACAGTGCAAATTTTCACGACTTGACATTCAGTTTAAAATAAAAATTACTTCAAATCCAAGGGAAAAATTACTTGCAGTTTTTACTAAATCACAAACTAGCAAGAGTAATGAGTAAATTTTGAAAATTTCAAATCCACAGCAATTGTTTTTATATTTTTTTCAAGTCTCGATAAACAGTTCAAATTTTCACGACTTGACATTCAGTTTAAAATAAAAATAACTTAAACTCCAAGGGAAAAATTACTTGCAGTTTTTACTAAATCACAAACTAGCAAGAGTAATGAGTAAATTTTGAAAATTTCAAATCCCCAGCAATTGTTTTTATATTTTTTTCGAGTCTCAATAAACAAGTCAAATTTTCACGACTTGACATTCAGTTTAAAATAAAAATATACATAAAGCTTTGTATGTAACTCGTCCACAATAACACTTCATGGACTCGCTTCCGTTATTAGCCTCTCTCGCTTCGCTCGCTCGGCCATAAAACGTCTCGTCCAAGAAAGTGCTATATTGTGAACTTGTTACATAAATAGCTATTTCGGTCAGGTGTACGGATTTGAAATCAATGTTACAGATAATAAACAACTATATGGAACGTTACGGCGGCGGCGGCGACGGGAGAACGTGACATCAACCGCCAAACAATTAATTTACATTTTTTTTATATAATCGGAAATCATTATGGAAAGTGAAAGTGATTCAAATAATTGTACCCCACCTGAAATTAGGAAATCTGCTCAAGATATCCAGCAAGGATTAGTGCCGATCAGATCTCGTCCAAAATATAACTTCGCATACAAACAATACATGGATTGGTGTACAAGTAAGAATGTGAAAATTATCAATGAAAACGTTATGATTACGTGCATAGAAAACGTTTCCAAAACTAAAAAACCTTCAACATTGTAGACCGCATGTTACAGTAACTTTTTTTTGTTATGGAGACGGCTGCTCCGATGCGAAAACGTCACACATCAAACGTCAGATAAATTAATTTACATGTTTGTGTTCGGTATTCATTATGAAAAGTGAAAGTAGAAAAAGTTATCTGTACAACGCGAGTGGATATGAAAGCCCATATCTCACTCGGCCTACGGCTCGTGCCCCAAACTTGCCTTCGTGAGATATGGGCATCATATCCACTCGCGTTGTACAATAAACTATTACACATGAAGTCTACCTTTCCAACGATACGAGCCACCCAAAACGAATAATAATACTCCTATATCTTTATTTTGGGTAAAACTTTGGATGAAATAAAGTGCAATTCGGTCACACATCTGTATTCTTAAATATAACTTCTCCATTAAGTAGTTGTTGGTTATACCAATGAATGATTATTTTTGTTATCGAAATTTGAATAATAATAATCAACTGTCTTTATTAAAGAAAAAAAGTTAATAGTACAAAAAAATATTTATGTGGTAAGTAAAACACGTGTGTTTGAGAATTTTCACAAATTTTTAATGTCGAACACTGCGACACATGTTTCGCCATCAGGCAGATGATCAATGATCAAAAAAATATTTTTTGAGAGAACAAGGCGAAGTTTAGTTGGTTGTAAACAACCATTACTGCACTTCCACTTAACCTGTTATTAAATTTTCTTTTTATTCTTTAATATAGAGCTGAATTTTCATATGTAGCTAAGTCCAGATTTGATCAACTATGCTTACGACTAATACATTTTCCATAGCTTGTGTAGATCATTAAAATAAGTGATTTTATACAAGCGAGCAACTTAAAACTACTTGAAACAAAAAAAAACCTAGGTCTTTACTAGTGTCAGTGTTACAATAAAATTAAATTTCTGGTGATGCACGCTACAGAATGTCATTTAGTACAAATCAAAAGACACAACCATCTGCACGTGTTCCATTTATGTCACGAACATTTGCTTCAACCATTTATCCTGAAATTTCCTCAGAAGTTGGGAGACCACAACGACCTGGAGGTCACTGCGTACAGTGCAGGAGAGAATTTTTTTGCGCGTCGCACCGTTTCGCCGACGCGACATTTATCACGTTCTCCTTCCACTTACGTCGGCGCCTTTTGCGGCTCGATCAATTTAACGGCACTTGACAGAACTCTGCTTGCTTAACTGAGACTATGCTAAGCGATAATATCTATACTAATCCAAAGAATTAGCACGATTTTTTATTTCACATTTCAACTTCAAATAAACATTTATTTATTTTTACATATAATAATATTAATAGTTATTTAACCAACAAGTGTGTTAATGATAGCGATTAATGATCGAGACATTTTTAGGAAATATGATTGATCGGAATTCGGGTTAGGGAATCGAGGATGATAGGGAATTGGCTTAGCCAGCTAGGGCATTCAGCCACAACCTCTGTATAGTATTTAATAATTCATTTAAGTGAAATAAGGACAAAGACTAAGTATATCCAGGGACCCGCCCGGCCATTTTTCGTGTTAAAAAAGTAAAAAAAGTGACTGCCCGGACGGGACTCGAACCCGCACCAGCGGGGTCCAGAGGTCGGACCTTTACCCACTAGACCACCGCGGCCCTAGAAAACGTTCGTTAATGTAAAATCGTTTATTAATGAAAAATCGTTCATTAATAAGGGTCATTAATGAACGATTTTTGATACATTTGGGTACATTAAAGTTAGCCATTAACCAACGAGCAACGGAAAAATAAATTAATGCCACATTCAGCATGACTATACCTTGTTTAAAAACTAGGAGGATCGTTTTAAATTTTATGCGCCTAAATGTAATCTTCTGATTTTCCCAATACACGCCCGTTTTACACTATGTTAATCCCGCCATTATTTGACCCATTAGTTGATGTAACCTCAAATCCAAGCATTACCGAGTTTCTCTTTCTGTGTTACTATTCTGTACAGTTTCGCAATTAACAAATTCAGTTCTTATCTTGGCATTGTTAGTTTTGCGTATATTTTTGTGATTACTTCTGAATTTAGTACAAGCTCGGCGTAATTACCACCAAAAAAGCCTAAAAGGTACGAACAGGTTGAATATTCATATATTCAGGCTATATTTCGTTTTAATAAATGTATCTAAAAGGTTATATTTGGGTCATTTATTTAATAAATACTAAATTAATTGTAGTCACCTACGAAACGAAATGCGCATGTCGCTGATTAAATTTTCGTAATTATCATTCGTTAACGTCAAAAATGTCGAACGTTGTGCTAAAAAGCGTATTAGAGGCATACCCATTTCAGTTCATAAGCGACTGCGATTAATTACCAGTTGGTTAAGTTAAGGAAAACTTTATTGTTATTAGTTTTAGGGAAAAAATTATTCTTCATAAAAAGTTCTGCTTGGTCCAAAACCATCAGATTATTTAATTATTTTCTGTGAGCTTGTCTGAAAATATGAATTTTGCTCGAGTAATATCTCTTAGATAGATACCAGCGAGTGCTAGTAAATAGATGTTCATCTGCAAAGGCAACTACAGATTATGGTGTACCTTAGGGACCAGTCTTGGGCCCTCCGCTATTTTAAGTCTGCATTAACGACCTGCCATCTTATGTAGTTCTAAGCTGATCCTGTACAATTTTACTATTAAATTTAAAGGAAAAAATTGATCTTTATAAACAGTTCTGCTTTATGTAAAAATAATATTAAAACATTCCAATTAGGGCTAGAATATACAGAGTAGTCTAACTTAAAAAAAATATACTCCTACATAACCACTTTTTTGTTTTATTTTAGAGCAAGATTTGATGATTAAATGTTACACTAGTCAAGTGCAACATGCCGATTTTTATAGATCTTTTAAAAATCTATCGTAATTAGTGTAGAATTTCTTGAAAAAGTAAATTTCAGTCAACAAAATTTGTCGTCGATAATTAGATATAAATCTGGCAAAAAACATCTATTGGTATTAATCTGGAATTTTCGGTGCAATATTTGAAGGAAGTGCATTTTTGGTCATGAAAGCTCTTTTCTAAAGCAATTTTTGTTTGTGCTAAGTTTGGCTAATTTACTTTGGGAAATTGTTCGAAATTAATTTGTCTTAATTCCAAGCAACTGACAAAATAACTGCAGCATTTGCGGAGCAATTTCTGGTATAAGTGCATTTTTGACCAATGAAATGTCTGACTAAAGCTAAGCTAAGACTGGCCATCGAATACCTCTAGTTGCTCCTAGAAAAAATCAGCAGTATTGGAGATCAAAACCAATCTCATGGTATTTAGCCGCCAAAATCATGTTGTATCTCTCCACATAGGTAGTTCACAAGTTCAGAGGGTTTATAAAATTTAATATTTAGGCTGCATTCTAACAGCACACGTGGACCCGAACACAGAGGTGAATTGCCGAATTGAGTATGCTCGTGCTGCATTCAATAAAATGAGACTATTCTTCTGCGATGACAATCTCAATCTTAAATTGCGACTAAGAATGTGTGGTGTATATTATTGTATGACTCTCAAAATAGAAACACTGAATCGCATATAGCCCGTTCTCTGGAATCTGGCGGCTGTGGTCGTAAAAAAGGGCTGAAGCTCGGTAAGTAGGGGACGTAACATTTTTTTTTATCTCAAACCAATCTTTGTTGAGAAGTACTGGTGTAAAAGTGCGTATGCCAATAGGAGCGAAGGACAGTAATAAATGTATGGGATGCAGTTAGACGAACCACCAATACCTTTTCTTCGAGGGTGCGTCGATCCTCAGGGCGGCCCGACCGTTTTACGACCTCAGCCGCCAGATTCCACCGAACAGACTTTAGAAGCATTCAAGATATGGCTGCATAGAAGAATGCTTCTCATTTCGTGGGTACATAAATCGACTAACAATAAAGTGCTACGAAGAGCAAATGCAAACCTTGAACTTCTATCCAACATCAAAGGCAGTAAAATCAGCTACCTCTTAAGAGGAATAAAATACCATCTACTCCATTTCATATTAAAGGGGAAAATCTAAGGCCGACCCGGAATCGGCAAAAGGCAAATATCCTGATTGAGGAACATTCGTGAATGGACAGGGATCCCGGCTCAACTTTTTAGACTGGCAGAAGACCGATACGAATTTGCGAAAGTGATCGCCAACGTGAGGGAGACCAGACACGGCACATGAAAGGAAAAGAAAAAGTTCGGATTTTTTTTTGATAATTCTAAAAAACACGTTATTCGCAATTAATATGTCCAAGTTTCAAACTTCCATCCAAATTAATGTGAAATTTTCAAAGCAATTTCTCGAAGAAAATTCTATCATCAAAATGTGTCTTCCAGAGCAGCCATTTTCGTTACTGTAGACTAAAAATAATTTATTTTCGGTAATTGTGACAACGCTTGTATTCGAGATTAATTTGTCAAAATTTGAAATAATTATCAAAAGAAATGCGAAATTTCTGGAAATAGTGCATTTTTTCACCATAAATATTTAGTTTATAGCACAGTATTTTTGTTATTGCAAAATTCAGATGTTTTCTGGGGCAGCTGTAAAGGCACATTATTCGAAATTAATTTGTCAAACTTTCAAGCATTTGGTGAAATTTTAAAAACAGTGCAATTTATGTTACTGTAAAGTTCAAATAATTTACTTGTAAAAAGACACGTTATTTTATAAATTCAATAAAACGAAATGTAGCCTGAATATATGAATATTCAACCTGTTCGTAACTCTCCAAGCAATTGCTTTTTTTTTACATTTCGTTTTATTGAATTTATTTAATGCTTTCTGCAACATGTAAGGTTGTTTCTAATTTGTTTACATTATTTTATTGATCTGCCAAAATTTCAAGCATCTGTTGAACGAAATGTAGAATTCTTAGAGCAATTTCTGGAAAAGGTGCATTTTTCTTCATCATAATTTATCTTTCAGCGAAGTCATTTTTGTTCCTGAAAAATTTTGATGTTTTTCTTTTGGAAATTGGAAAGACATGTTATTCCGGAACAATCTGTATATTCTCCATTGATCTGCTGCAGTTTCAAGCATTTATTTAAAGAAATGTAGAATTCCTAGAGCAATTTCTGGCAGAAGTGCATTTTTGGTCATCATAATTTACACAGTGAAGTCACTTTTGTTCCTGAAATATTTTGATGATTTTATTTTGGAAATTGGAAAGACACGTTATTCCGGAACAATCTGTCTATTCTCTAATGATCTGCAGCAGTTTCAAGCATTTATTTAAAGAAATGTAGAATTCCTAGAGCAATTTCTGGTAGAAGTGCATGTTTGGTCATCATAATTTATCCAGTGAAGTAATTTTTATTACTGCAAAATTGGGATGGTTTTTTTTTTAATTGTAAAGACACGTTATTCGAGAATATTCTATCAAAATTTCAAGCACCTAGCGAAATAAATGTGGAATACAGAGTACTTTCTGGAAAAAGTGCATTTTTGACCAATAAAATGTATGTTTTGGTGAAGTCATTTCTGTTACTAGAAAGTATGAATCATTTTCTTAGGGAAATTGTGAAGACACATTATTTTAGATTAGTCTGTCAAAATTTTAACCACGTTTCTAATGAAATCTGAAACTTACAAAGCATTTTTTTGGGAAAAGTGCATTTTTTGGCCATTAGAATTCGTCATCTTCTGCGAAGAAGATATTTTGTTAAGCAATTTTTAATACACACTGTTGAAGTTCGTTCACCTAATATTAATGATCAAATATTTGGAGAACGGAAAAAGAACAGTGGCGGACAAAAAATCATGTGGCGGGATCGGTCCTCTCCCGTATAAAACAATGTTACCGGCACCTTAGGTATCGATCCTTTAAAGGACAAGGTTTACGCTTTCATTTCATTCGGAGTAGCGGGTTCTAGAATTACTGTTTGTTTTTCTACAGGTGATCAAAAATTGCCTAAAACCCGTTTTTTTTTTTACTTTTGAAACGTTTTACTAAAAAAACTAGAGCCAATTCACTATTTTTGTTACCAGATTCTGATTCTAAGTGAAAAAAAACGTGTAAGAATTCATTGTCATTGGCGAGGCAATAAATCCGTGTTGCCCCATAAATTAAACTGAAATTCACTATTGTTTTAACTACAAATAATAGGTTATTTGTTTTTAGAACAATTGAGTTTTATCTTGTACTATGTTACCATCAGTTACTAGAGGGATACAATACTAGAATTAATAAATAAATAAGTCCGTTAAGATAATGCCATGTTGGCAGAAAGATGGCCATTTGGCAAAATAACAAAATAAAATTATTTTATCATACTCTTGTTATTTATATGTATTATTGTTTTTGTTAATAAGATGTTATTTATAATGCAATGCAGATGTCCTACCTACATTCGAACTGTAATAAATAAGGAGAATACATCCTCCAGCGATGTGATTCATCAATATGACACGATGCGTCAGGCATTGATACTTTAATAGCTCATGAATAGCGCAACTTGTTGACATATTCATAATTTATTTCGTAGGAGTAGATAAAGACTGCATCTTGTCCGTAATTGGAAATTAATTGCACTGCTTTTCTTATTAATTGGAACGCCGACAGCCTGTTATAGATATATACAATTTGTTATTACAGAAGTAAAACATTAATAAAATAACTTTTTTTATTTCCGTCCTATATGTCAGGGGCGGCTCGTTATATAGAGCCAAGGAGCCATGGCACTATCTGCAGTTCTAAGCTCAGCAAGAATTTTTAATTAACTCTTAAAACACTTTTTCGCTAGTTACTTTGATCTAGGAAGATAAATCGTTCTTTTTTTCTTCAAAAAAGGAGGGGGTGGGGGCTATATTGTATAAGTGGCGCTACCATCAACATGTTCCACGAGCCGCCATTAAAATTAAGTACAATTTTTGAAAAGTTGTGAGTTTTTTTAAATTTAAATTTTCGAATTGTGTAATACTCGAGCAAAAAATTTTAAAAAAATGTATAAAACGTGTCGACTATATTCTACAAAAAATAAACTAGATTTGCAAATCATTGCTTTATCAAATTAAGTGCAGTTTTTGGAAATCCACCAATTACTTCGCGAGTTGTGAATTTTTGAAAATTTTAGTTTTCGAATTGTGTAATACTCGAGCAAAAAATTAAAAAAAAAATATAAAACGTGTCGACGAAATTCTGCAAAAATTAAATTAGATTTACAAATCATCGTTTTATAAAATTAAATGGAGTATTTGAAAATCCACTAATTATATCTCGAGTTGTGATTTTTTGAAAATTTTAGTTTTCGAATTGTGTAATACTCGAGCAAAAGATAAATAAAAAAAATATAAAACGTGTCGACTATATTCTACAAAAAATAAACTAGATTTGGAAATCATTATTTTATTAAATTAAGTGCGGTTTTTGAAAATCCACCAATTACTTCGCGAGTTGTGAATTTTTTTAAATTTTAGTTTTCGAATTGTGTAATACTCGAGCAAAAAATTTAAAAAAATATATAAAACGTGTCGGCGAAATTCTGCAAAAATTAAATTAGATTTACAAATCATCATTTTAAAAAATTAAATGGAGTAATGGAAAATCCACCAATTATTTCACGAGTTGTGAATTTTTGAAAATTTTAGTTTTCGAATGGTGTAATACACGAGCAAAAAATTAAAAAATAATATAAAACGTGTCGACGAAATTCTGCAAAAGTTAAATTAGATTTACAAATCATCGTTTTATAAAATTAAATGGAGTATTTGAAAATCCACCAATTATTTCACGAGTTGTGAATTTTTGAAAATTTTAGTTTTCGAATTGTGTAATACTCGAGCAAAAAATTTAAAAAATTATAAAACGTATCGACGAAATTCTGCAAAAATTAAATTAGATTTACAAATCATCGTTTTATAAAATTAAATGGAGTATTTGAAAATCCACCGATTATTTCGCGAGTTGTGAATTTTTGAAAATTTTAGTTTTCGAATTGTGTAATACACGAGCAAAAAATTTAAAAAAATATATAAAACGTGTCAACTAAATTCTGCAAAAATTAAATTGGATTTGCAAATCATCGTTTTATCAAACGAAATGGAGTATTTGAAAATCCACCGATTATTTCGCGAGTTGTGAATTTTTTTGAAAATTTTACTTTTCGAATTGTGTAATACACGAGCAAAAAATTTAAAAAAAATATAAAACGTGTCGACGAAATTCTGCAAAAATTAAATTAGATTTACAAATCATCGTTTTATAAAATTAAATGGAGTATTTGAAAATCCACCGATTATTTCGCGAGTTGTGAATTTTTGAAAATTTTAGTTTTCGAATTGTGTAATACTCGAGCAAAAAAATTAAAAAAAAATATAAAACGTGTCGACGAAATTCTACAAAAATTAAATTAAATTTGCAAATCATCGTTTTATCAAACTAAGCAGGGGCAGTTCGTTATATAGAGCCAATGAGCCATGTCACTACCTGTAGTTTCAAGCTGGGCAAGAATTTTTAAAACAGTTTCGCCAGTTACTTTGGTCTAGGAAGATAAATCGTTCTTTCTTTCTTAAGAAAAGGGGGAGGGTGAGGGGTATTTGTATAAGTGGCTCTACCATCAACATGTTCCACGAGCCGCCACTGCGAGATATTTTCGATTGAACAAATTTTTCATTCCAGTTTTTATTTACTTTATCCTTTTAACCAAACTTTTATCATTACTAATAACTGTAACACCCTGTACATCGAAAGCTGATTGTTATATTTGAACATTCTGTAAATTACTCTGCTGTAACGAAAAATAAAAGAGGGGGTAATAAACTGGTGGTAATAAGGAGATTACCGGATGAGCGTTAGGTTTAATCCTTGTTAGACCAGCGGTGGTCTAATTTGAGCTTGCTGATCACATAAGCCGATAATGATAATCTTATTTACCGAAGTTGCCCTTGTTCGCAGTCCGCATTACCGGAGCCGGAATTATTTTCCGGTCCTCCTGAAAAATTCATGAGGGACTTCCGTGCACGCATCCTCGGCAACCCCAAAACCTACGGAATTATTACACTGTATTCATCATGTACATGGTAATCCGTGTACGTCTAAGGTTTTACATGTTTACTACAGAGGATATATCTTAATAATATACATATGCATGCTTTTCCTTGCTGAGAGTTGTCTTGGTGAATAATGTCATCATTTCAGTTTGTGAATCCAGAAAATTAATCACATGATGTTCTTATAGCCACGTCTTTATAGTAATAGTTAGGTACTAAAGCGATTTTGATTTATACACATAGAAACTTGAAAATTCATTGATATTTTTACGAGCGCCGATTTTGAATTAATTGTTTGCAAGAACTAAAATATTGACATCGGCTAAAGACCTGCCGCCTGAGTTCCTAGCACCCTTAACACCCCCACTTGTCTCGGCCCTGGCTTACAGATTGCAAAATAAGGTCCACTCACCAGCGGCGGCTCGTGGATTTTCGTATGGGAGGCAAAGACAAAGGTGCCGTTCGTGCTGTACTTATAGAGGAGGCAATTATTCCGTTGCTTTTTCGGTCAAATTTTCTTCCGTTGCCTCACCGCCGAACATCTACGAGCCGCCGCTGCCACTCACCATTATCCGATTATATTTTACCTAAACTAAGAGGAGGGTCCGATATTAAAGATACAAGTGCCTGTGAAATGCTTTGCAAATCAACAGGAATTACAAGACACTACTTTAATCGACTTAACAGGCAACACTACCTTGATATCAAAACTGCTGTTACGCTGGGATTAATGTCTCAATCTTTATGTAGAATATGTCGAAGAATAAACAAAATCAAAATTTGGCTTGTACCTTTAATATCGGACTCGCCTCGTATGTGGTGAATTGAAACTTTTCCCAGAGGGTGAGCTATTGATTATCATTAATGCATAACTCAGTATATTGATAATAAAAAATATTACAGATATTGTAAAGTCATAATACACACCAACAACAATAGACCATCGCCCCCTTCGAAAATGCGATTAAAGAAGACCTGTCACTTCTTAATTTTCCACCTCGGCGAACTCGAGAACGTAAACGCGTTAGGATAGCACCAAATTGAATTCCGGTGGCGGCCTTTTGTTCTTCATAAATTCAATATAGATTGGCGCTAAAATTAAAGCATTGTCCGCGCGATTATTGATTGAACGGGGAGGAGAAGGAGGAGGTGGCGTTGCTTTCGTTGGGTTTGGTGGCCGTCGTTAAAATACACATCAAAGACGGAGTAATGTCGGAAGTTCCTTTAAAAAAAAGAACAAAATAACGGGGGATGATCTCCTCGCCGGAAGATATTTTTTCACGGACATTCTACAAACCCAATTATCCGGAATATAATCACTCCCTCTTTGCAGAGGAGTTTAAAAGCGCAGTTTAAGGAGGGTGTTTTACGGACGTGAGAATTCCAGTCGGTCGTTTTTTGAGCGCACAACGATTAATTGGGATAGTTTTCGAGTGGCAAAGAGGGTTTAACTGATGTCCACTTATGGATGATTGGAGTCTTGAAGATAGTTCAATGTTAAATTAACTGGTGTTGGAAACCGATCTACTTTTTTAATAGTTGCCCACTCCTTGTGAGTCTTGTTAACATCAACGAAAATTCCCTTACCGCTAATCCTTATCATCATCATCATCATCATCAT
The DNA here is from genome assembly GCA_910593695.2 of Ocypus olens. NCBI lineage: Eukaryota > Metazoa > Arthropoda > Insecta > Coleoptera > Staphylinidae > Ocypus > Ocypus olens. Next base: position 7,860,605 of record OU343052.1, on the reverse strand, counting down.
CATCACCATCGATACTCATAAACCAGCTACAATTCACATATGATAATAATTTTAATCTAAAAAGTGATGTAAATTAAAAGAATCCGGGTTGTTTGTAGTGGTGATTTTTTAAGTTATTATCACTCCTACCAGGAACAATTTGCGAGTGTTTACTTCAACACCGATGTGAAGATAGCCACGAATTTCCCGGCGCTCCCACCACCGAATAAAAGTTTCTTCAATTTTAATGATTTATAATAAATCAAACGCTGAGAATGTAATTAACATTAGCCTATAGATGTACAGTCAATCCACAATTTCAATTATTTTTTCTCGACTCCACGGGAACTCTCTTTTTAAAATGACAAGAATTCCAAGAAGTCCAATATGACACTGTTTGACGCGTTTTAAATTTAATTTTTTCACAACAACGTGTACATAAGAGTCTACTTAAACGATTTAACGCATTAAATTTAGGGTAAAATTGTTTATAACTTTTTTATGAATTTTTTTTCTCGGGTCCACCCGAACTGTACATATAATTTAGCAAACTTTCAAAGTCCAATATGGCACTGTTTGACGCGTTTTAAATTTAATTTTTTAACAACAACATGTAGATAAGAATCAACTTAAACGATTTAACGCATTAAATTTTAGGTAAAATTGTTTATAACTTTATTATGAATTTTTTTTCTCGGGTCCACCCGAACTATACATATAATATAGCAAACTTTCAAAATCTAATATGGCACTGTTTGACGCGTTGTAAATTTATTTTTTTAACAAAAACGTGTAGATAGCAGTCTACTTAAACGATTTAAAGCATTAAATTTTGGGTAAAATTGTTTATAACTTTTTCATGAATTTTTTTTCTCGGGTCCACCCGAACTGTACATATAATTTAGCAAACTTTCAAAGTCCAATATTACACTGTTTGACGCGTTTTGAATTTATTTTTTTTAACAACATGTAATAAGCGTCAACTTAAACGATTTAACGGATTAAATTTTGGGTAAAATAGTTTATAACTTTTTTATGAATTTTTTTTCTCGAGTCCACCCGAATTGTACAAATAATTTAGCAAACTTTCAAAGTCCAATATGGCACAGTTTGACGCGTTTTAAATTTATTTTTTTAATAACAACGTGTAGATAGGAGTCTACTTAAACGATTTATAGCATTAAATTTTGGGTAAAATTGTTTATAACTTTTTTATTAATTTTTTTTCTCGGGTCCACCCGAACTGTACATATCATTTTCAAACTCCAATATGGCACAGTTTGACGCGTTTTAAATTTAATTTTTTAACAACGACGTGTAGATAGGCGTCTAGTTAAACGATTTAAAGCATTACATTTTGGGTAAAATTGTTTCTAACTTTTTTATGAATTTTTTTCTCGGGTCCACCCGAACTATACATGTAATATAGCAAACTTTCAAAATTCAATATGGCACTGTTTGACGCGTTTTAAATTTATTTTTTTAACAACAACGTGTAGATAGGAGTCTACTTAAACGATTTAACGCATTAAATTTTGGGTAAAATTGTTTATAACTTTTTTATGATTTTTTTTTTCTCGGGTCCACCCGAACTGTACATATAATTTAGCAAACTTTCAAAGTCCAATATGGCACTGTTTGACGCGTTTTAAATTTAATTGTTTAACAACAACGTGTAGATAGAAGTCTACTTAAACGATTTAACGCATTAAATTTTGGGTAAAATTGTTTATAACTTTTTTATGAATTTTTTTTTCTCGGGTCCACCCGAACTGTACATATAATTTAGCAAACTTTCAAAGTCCAATATGGCACTGTTTGATGCGTTTTAAATTTATTTTTTTAACAACAACGTGTAGATAGAAGTCTACTTAAACGATTTAACGCATTAAATTTTGGGTAAAATTGTTTATAACTTTTTTATGAATTTTTTTCTCGGGTCCACCCGAACTATACATGTAATATAGCAAACTTTCAAAATTCAATATGGCACTGTTTGACGCGTTTTAAATTTATTTTTTTAACAACAACGTGTAGATAGGAGTCTACTTAAACGATTTAACGCATTAAATTTTGGGTAAAATTGTTTATAACTTTTTTATGATTTTTTTTTTCTCGGGTACACCCGAACTGTACATATAATTTAGCAAACTTTCAAAGTCCAATATGGCACTGTTTGACGCGTTTTAAATTTAATTTTTTAACAACAACATGTAGATAAGAATCAACTTAAACGATTTAACGCATTAAATTTTAGGTAAAATTGTTTATAACTTTTTTATTAATTTTTTTTCTCGAGTCCACCCGAATTGTACAAATAATTTAGCAAACTTTCAAAGTCCAATATGGCACAGTTTGACGCGTTTTAAATTTATTTTTTTAATAACAACGTGTAGATAGGAGTCTACTTAAACGATTTATAGCATTAAATTTTGGGTAAAATTGTTTATAACTTTTTTATTAATTTTTTTTCTCGGGTCCACCCGAACTGTACATATCATTTTCAAACTCCAATATGGCACAGTTTGACGCGTTTTAAATTTAATTTTTTAACAACGACGTGTAGATAGGCGTCTAGTTAAACGATTTAAAGCATTACATTTTGGGTAAAATTGTTTATAACTTTTTTATGAATTTTTTTCTCGGGTCCACCCGAACTATACATGTAATATAGCAAACTTTCAAAATTCAATATGGCACTGTTTGACGCGTTTTAAATTTATTTTTTTAACAACAACGTGTAGATAGGAGTCTACTTAAACGATTTAACGCATTAAATTTTGGGTAAAATTGTTTATAACTTTTTTATGATTTTTTTTTTCTCGGGTCCACCCGAACTGTACATATAATTTAGCAAACTTTCAAAGTCCAATATGGCACTGTTTGACGCGTTTTAAATTTAATTGTTTAACAACAACGTGTAGATAGAAGTCTACTTAAACGATTTAACGCATTAAATTTTGGGTAAAATTGTTTATAACTTTTTTATGAATTTTTTTTTCTCGGGTCCACCCGAACTGTACATATAATTTAGCAAACTTTCAAAGTCCAATATGGCACTGTTTGATGCGTTTTAAATTTATTTTTTTAACAACAACGTGTAGATAGAAGTCTACTTAAACGATTTAACGCATTAAATTTTGGGTAAAATAGTTTATAACTTTTTTATGATTTTTTTCTCTCGGGTCCACCCGAACTGTACATATAATTTAGCAAACTTTCAAAGTCCAATATGGCACTGTTTGACGCGTTTTAAATTTAATTTTTTAACAACAACGTGTAGATAGAAGTCTACTTAAACGATTTAACGTATTAAATTTTGGGTAAAATTGTTTATAACTTTTTTATGATTTTTTTTTCTCGGGTCCACCCGAACTGTACATATAATTTAGCAAACTTTCAAAGTCCAATATGGCACTGTTTGACGCGTTTTAAATTTATTTTTTTAACAACAACGTGTAGATAGAAGTCTACTTAAACGATTTAACGCATTAAATTTTGGGTAAAATTGTTTATAACTTTTTTATGAATTTTTTTTCTCGGGTCCACCCGAACTGTACATATAATTTAGCAAACTTTCAAAGTCCAATATGGCACTGTTTGACGCGTTTTAAATTTATTTTTTTAACAACAACGTGTAGATAGAAGTCTACTTAAACGATTTAACGCATTAAATTTTGGGTAAAATTGTTTATAACTTTTTTATGAATTTTTTTTCTCGGGTCCACCCGAACTGTACATATAATTTAGCAAACTTTCAAAGTCCAATATGGCACTGTTTGACGCGTTTTAAATTTATTTTTTTAACAACAACGTGTAGATAGAAGTCTACTTAAACGATTTAACGCATTAAAGTTTGGGTAAAATTGTTTATAACTTTTTTATGAATTTTTTTTCTCGGGTCCACCCGAACTGTACATATAATTTAGCAAACTTTCAAAGTCCAATATGGCACTGTTTGACGCGTTTTAAATTTAATTTTTTCACAAGAACGTGTAGATAAGAGTCAACTTAAACGATTAAACGCATTAAATTTTGGGTAAAATTGTTTATAACTTTTTATGAATTTTTTTTCTCGGGTCCACCCGAACTATACATATAATATAGCAAACTTTCAAATTCCAATATGGCACTGTTTGACTCGTTTTAAATTAAATTTTTTAATAACAACATGCAGATAAGAGTCTAAAGCGACTTAACGCAAAAAATTTATAAAAAGTTATAAACAATTTTACCCAAAATTTAATGCGTTAAATCGTTTAAGTGGACTCTTATCGTCACGTTGTTCTTAAAAAAATAAATTTGAAACGCGTCAAACAGTGCCATATTGGACTTTGAATTCTAGTCATTTTAAAAAGAGAGTTCCCGTGGAGTCGAGAAAAAATAATTGAAATTGTGGATTGACTGTACATCCATAGGCTTATGTTAATTACATTCTCAGCGTTTGATTTATTATAAATCATTAAAATTGAAGAAATGTTTATTTGGCGGTGGATGCGCCGGTAAATCCGTGGCTGAAAAATCCGTGGCTTTCTTCACATCGGTTACTTCAACACAGTACACAAGCTGTTTGACAAAACTGTCAAATTCAACCAGCGTCCACAAGTATACGCTCGAAGACACTTTCGGGGGAACTAAATTGTTATAAATAATGTCACCTTATAGAACTCTTCGGAACTATTTGAAACTCATTCAAGACTATAGAGAAAATGCATCTCAACTGACAGAACTGTCAAAATCAACCAGCGTCTCATCGGTATATGCTCGAAGACACTTTCAGGAAAAATAAATTGCTTAAAAATTAACAACTAATGTTATCGAATAGGGTGAACGACAGTGACGGTTCGCGGGTTTTTTTCTGGTACGGCCGAGGTCGCAGAGGTGGTAATACAGATAGGTGCGGTCACGCAGCCAGCCGTCTCTGCAACCTATGTATATTGCCACCTGTGTTACCTCGGCCGTACCAAAAAAAAAACGCAAACCATCACTGGTCAACGAGCAGTTACCATTGCGTAAATAAAGCAGTGTTAAATAAATAAATTGAAAGTAAAGTGTGTAGAAGTGAGTAGAAGTGTAGAAGAAGATTGCGGAGAAGAAAAGGAGGAGAAGGTAGATACAAAAGGAAGTGCAATAACTAAAAGACACGTTTTTGAGCTTATTTTTAGGAGATGACAAAATTGACCTTGCGTACCCTGCTTTATCGAAGGCGACATCTATCAACGGAAAGCGAAACTGATAGGAAGGAGAGTGGAAGGAAACCTATAAATTAGCTGAGTGACAGAAGAGTGATATCTGTAAACGGAAAATCAATAAGAAGAAACCTGCAATATAAATAATTTAAATCGAATAACCGAGTTGGGTACATACTGTATGAGTCTCGAGCGGAAGAGAGGAAGAGATACTGTTGGAAAAGGCTAGGCTAGCAACGTAGTAGATACAATATTTAATCGAAGCAAGAAAGTTCTAAGATCACCGGAACAAAGGAGAGCAGAAGAAGAGAACAAGTGGAAGCAACACAATATCAATAAAGAAATGGAAGAGAAAAATCAAGGTAGCCTACTGAACGATAAAAACATGGATGATCTTCTAAAGGAAATGATGAGAAATATATTATCGGAAATGGCGAGGAACACAAATGAACCAAAAGAAGAAATAGGAGAAGGTCATGAAATAAAAAGTAAAGAAGAACTTTGGGCCCAAGATAAACAGGAGCTAATTAGCAGAATTGAAGAACTGGAAGAACGAGCAGAAAAAGAGGAAAAACTAAAGCGAAAAAACAACATTGTAATCACGGGAATAACAGTAAACGAAAGACAGATACAGAAAGATGTGGAGAATTTCTTGGCGAAAAAGCTGATGGTGAAAATAAAGATTGTGAAAGCATACATAATGAACAAAGAGAAACGAATTCTAATCGCGGAAGTAGACTCATAGGAAATTATGAAACAAATTATGAAGAAAAAAGTGCTCTGAAAAACACAAGGATATACAAAGACAACGACTTAACCGGAGAGGAAAGACTAGTACAAAAAGAAATTAGAAGCATAGGTAGAGAAGAGAAGGCCAAAGGGAAGAATGTACAAATTGGGTGCAGGAAAATTGAAATGGATGGACAGGGATATGGTTGGGATAAAGCAATAAAGGGCATGAAAACAACAGGTGATCTTTCGAAAAATTAATAGAGAAAATGGGGAAGGGCAGAGTGATAAAGACAAAAGCAACGAATAAGGATAATCACAAGGAAAAAGGAGAAGGAAATTACCGGAAAACTGAGATGCGAAATAAAAACAGTAAATAATAAGCAAAAACAAAAGACAGAAAAATGGAAAATAGGAACTTGAAATGTGAGAGGAATCAATGGGAAAGAAAAGGAAATCGTAAGAAAAAGTGCAGACAGAAATATAGAAATAATGGCTGTCACCGAGACAAAGTAAAAAGGCAATGGTTGTATATATTGGGATGAAGAATATATATTTTTATACAGTAGAGTAACTGAAAATACCCGAGCACAGGCAGGGGTTGGTTGTATCCTGGCAAAAGACTACAAAAATCAGTTAAGAAAAGTCAAATTTATTTCATGAAGAATACTAGTAGTAGAAATGGAACAGAATGGGAACCAGACATATCGAATAATTGTTGCATATGGTCCTAACGAAGACGAAAAGGTTGAAGCAAAAGAGGATGCAAAATACATATGAAGAATCAGATATAGTCAGTTTCATTGTAGGAGATTTAAATGGACCGGTTGGCAACATGGCAGAGCAATACGATGGAGTTATCGGAAAGTTTGGGGAAACGGAATTAAATAGGAATGGCAAGAAAATAATTGAGTTTTGTATGAATTACAACTTGGTTGTAGCAAATACATTCTATCAACATAAAAGCATCCACAAGTATACAAGAGTAATGCCCACCAGAAACGAAAAGTCTATAATCGACTATCTCATTACGGAAAGAACAAACAAAAGCAAAGTTGCAGATGTAAGAGTCAAAAGAAGTGCAGAAATAGGAAGCGATCACTATTTATTGGTAATATACACAACACAAGCCAGAGCACCAGAACCATACTCAAAGGCACGGAGAAGCAAACCAGAGCAAGAGAAAATAAAAGTCTACAAATTTCAAGAGGAGGGCTGTCGAGACAAATACAGAGAAAATTTAGCAGGGGAATTCAATATGGATATAGAGGAGTCATACAATATCGAACAAGAGTGGACAAGGTTCTAAAACGCCGTGATGATCGCAGCAAAGGATGCATGCGGAACTACAAAATTGGGATATAAGAAAAAAACACACAGTTTGGTGGGCGGGAAGAGTGAAAGAGGAAGTAAAAACAAAGGAGAAGTTGTGGAAAAAATATTTGCAAACACACACAAGAGAAGATTTAGACGCGTACAGAGTACAAAGGAAAAAAGCTAAGGAAACGGTGACAGAAGCAAAGAAAAACAGTTGGGAAGATTTTAGAAGAAAAATAGAAGAAAGCAAAGGTGCGAATCAGGAGCTGTTTTTCAGAATAATTATAAGTTTTATTAAAGAAAAATCTTCCACGCTACAACAACTTTTGACCAAAGAAGGAGAAGTTTTAATGAATGACGGAGATATTGTCAACTGATAGAGGGAACATTTCCAAGAATTAATAGTAGGGGGAGTTGAGGAAACATGTAAACACGGGTACTCTATGCCACTCAAAACTATATACAAGGAAACCGAAGATACAATAACAGAACAAAATGTGAGAGCGGCCATCGAACGAATAAAACTAGGAAATGCTGCAGGAGAGGACCAGATATCGGGTGAGATGATTAAATACCTAGAAGAACTCGGATTTAGGAAACTTCACAGCATATTCAACTCAAGATGATTCCGAAAGACTGGAAGTATGGAATTATAGTAAAAGGGAGATAAGAGGAATTGTAGAAATTACAGAGGCATAAACCTACTCTCATAGCGGAAAAAACATACGAATGAATTCTAGAAGCGAGACTGAGAGAAAAATAGACAAACAGCTGGAAGAAAATCAGAGTGGATTCAGGAGAGGGCGGAGTACACAGGACCACATATTCACTATAAGACAGATATCTGAGAAATGCAAAGCGTACAACAAGAAAGTATATATGTGCTTTATCGACTTAGAAAAGGCATTTGATAGAATAAGTAGAAAGGATATATGGAAGACTTTAGTAAAGAAAAGCATCGGTGAAGAACTACTGGCAGCATTGCAGAGTATATATACTAACAATCTGAACTACGTTAGAACAAGAAAAAAAAATTAGAACCACGGAAGGTGTCCGACAAGGAGGGACTCTCAGTCCACTACTGTTTATAGCAGTCCTAGACCTTGTTATTCCCTTTTTCTCGTCGCCTCGCAACCTCTCCCGCGTCATAGCCATGCCACTTGATTCCATGCTCCAGGTGACGCCTCAAAGTCTATGCAAAATGAAGAAGCTGAAAGTAGGATTCAGAAATATGAAGATAGTGGACATTCCATTGTGTGCATTTGCCGATGACCTGGTGGTATTTGCAGAGAGTGAAGCAGATCTGAAACACAACATAATTACAATAGAACTAGAATTGAAACCCTTCAATCTAAGAATAAATAAAATTAAAACAAAAGTGATGAGAATGGCCAAAGAAAAGAGAAAAATATCGATGAGAATTGCAGGCGGCTTGATTGAACAAGTATCTCAATACAAATACCTGGGTGTAATTATAGAAGAAAATGGTGATATTGATTGTGAAATAAATGACAGAGTACATGCAGCCTCGAAAATACATCACTGCCTGAGAAGTAAATTTCTGAATAATAAGGAAATATCTAAGAAAACAAAGATCGCGGTGTTCAACGTGGTGTATACTCCAATACTCACATATGGGAGTGAGACATGGGTCACTAGTAAAAGACAAGACAAGGAGCAGAAATGAAATATCTTAAAAGAGTGGAAGGCATCACAAAGACTGGATTAAGAATGAAGATATAAGGAAGAGCTTAAATGTAACGCCCACAAAACAGAAAAGGATCACAAGTAAACTCTGCTGGTTAGGACATCTGAACCAGATGAAGGAAACTAGGCAAACGAGACAAATTTGGGAAGCAAGACCATATGGGAAGAGAGGAAGAGGTAGGCCGGCCAACACGTGGAATGGTGTTATTAGTGAAACTTTAAAAACTAGTGGGATATCGTGGAGACAAGCTAAGTGCAATAGTGAGGACAGAAGCAAGTGGCGCAGGTTTATTGCAGAAGCCACAAAAACCTAAACTAAAGAACTATCCCTCGACACCCTCAGGGTACAAGAGGGCCGGATTATGTATGTATGTTATCGAATAGAATTCCCCGGAACTATTTAAAACACATTCAGAACCATAGGAAAAATGAATTTCAGCAGAAACCAGCAAAAATTGACCAGCGTCTCATTTGTATGCATGTATGTAAGCACAGTTTTTGGTGAATAAAAATGAATCAAAAATTCAAAATCAATGCTTTTGCCAAAACTCTTTTTAGAACACTTGTCAAACGATAAATCTTTATATAAATGTCAAGAACTATCACAAAATCTCATCCAGGAAAAAGTGGGCGTGAACCTCACTCCTCACTTTGACCCAAGTCGTTTTTGGGACTAAATGGACAGAACTGTTAATTCAATTTATAAAGAACTATAGAACTATTCAAAAGTAACATAGAACTCTAAAAATATTATAATATAATAATATTACAATTTTCTTTGTAATAAGACATTTTTGTCTGTTGAGAAATAAATAAATATTATGAATTTCTACCAAATAATACGACAACTTCACACACCAAGATTCTTTATAATTTAGTTTTAATATTATCCGTAGAGTTCGTTATTGTGTCACCTATATTACCAACAAGACATAAATCATATATGTGCTGTCTCCACTTTAAACAATGATCAATTGTGACTCCAAAAACTTCAGAGTGAAGCAATCTATTGGCTTCAACTTAATTAACGTCAGGTTTACGGCTTGTGTACAGCCTTTTGTTGTCTCAACAATAACTTGTTAATAAACTTTATGTTTATATGGCATTTTTATCTCCAAATTTACAATTTGTACAATTTGGTACACTTCAAGATTATAAGTATCTCTAGAGAGATATAAACATTTGTCACTTTCACAACGCCTAATAAGTTTGAAATACTGTTATGTTAAACCCTTATTGAAGTAATTTAATAACACGACAAAGGTGTGAACACTGCTGGAAAAGCATTTGGATGCGGGCCCTCTTGGCAAATTAAGCAGCCCCGCATAAATCCGGAAACTTTCTCCATTTCCCCATTATTAGGTCAGCTAATATAGCTTCTCGCACCTGCAACGCGACTCTTCGCCTCCCCTCGAGTAATACTTTCAACTTTCGGCTTTTACTCTCGAAAATCTTCACATTTCATTTCGCATTCACCAAAACAAGTACAACAATTTTTTTAAGTGTTACAACTACACTTAATATACAAAATAAATCAATTTTACATCGATGGTGAAAGTCAGTGGGTTATAAAACATCATCAACAATTTTGTTAATTGTCATAAATAAACGTATTATAAAAAGGTAAATATTGGTAATTTTTACGTGCCCTTATATTATTAATTGTATTTTTTTGTATTTATACTTTCAATTATTTAATTATACTCCATTAAACCTCTGGTAGTTACATATAACGAACATTATTATTATCATTCTCAAAAGGATTCAAAGCGATTAGTGAATTTTAAGAATATTCAATTTAAAAAATTCGAAACGAGAATTTTAAATATTTAGATTTTTAACCCATTTCCGGTCAGAATCGGAATTTGAAAATATCATCAGATATAGCTCCTGGCTATGAAACATTTTTCTCGTATTCCCAAGGCTTTAAGGCAACATATTAACAACAAAAAAAAAGATTTCTTGAAAAACTCTGGAGTGCCCTTAACCGCTTGGAGCCCGCAGAGGGGCGCCTTGGCAAAACCTTCAAAAACGATTTCTATGAGATTTCTCCGGGCTATGATTTTTTTAAATTATTATTAAGGCCTTAAGGCAACATATTAATAAAAAAATCAAACTATATCTTGAAAATTCTGGAGTGGTTTTAGCACTTAAGAAGCGAATATTGTGTTGATTTAAAAATTTTGTAATAACAGAAATCGATCTATGATTATTAATATTTCTTTGATCACTTTTTTACTTTCTCCGTTACGAAGTACGAGAAAGTATTGGGATCGTGATTTTTTTTCAAAAAATTATTTTACGGAAATATCCGTTTTAGATGCCATTTCAACAATTTCTGGAAAAAAGTTTTTGTGTCTGTCTGTGTGCGCTGTATGTCAAAAACTAATAGAGCAATTGATATGAAACTTTGAACATACGTCTTATTTGATAATCCGAAGAACTGAAAAGCTTTTGGTAAAATTTCGTACACTAGAAGTGGGTGTTTACCTTAACTGTTTTTTGTTTTTTGCCAATATTTTCTTAAATATAAAAAATATCACAAAAATATTTAAACAAACATCGAAGACAACAAAGAAATGAACATCTTTTGCTTGAAAATATTTTTCATAAAATCATTGCTATTCGAGAAAAAACATTATTTTTTTTTTAAATTTTTGGTTTATAATTATGAAACAATAATAGTTACAGCAAATTTATGTGAATAATTATTGTAGAGAATGCCAAAATGAACAACTTCTAAAGAATAAGTTTTTTCGAAATCTCGTAAGTTTTTGAGTAAACCGAGTTTTTTAATTTGATGTATATTTTTTCCATCTTTCATGAATTTGACGTTTTAAACGTCAGTTTCATGCGAGTCTACAAAACGCTCGATGTACATTTAAAATATGATTTCAATTGAAAATAAACCCATGAAAACGTAAATATAAAGTCGGAGAAAGTAACATGATGGCCACATCACCATTTTTACTTTCTCCGTTACGAAGTACGAGAAAGTATTGTGATCGTGATTTTTTTTTCAAATTTTTTTTTACGGAAATATCCGTTTTGGGGTCCCTAGATGCCATTTCAACAATTTCTGGAAAAAAAAAATTGTGTCTGTGTGCGTGTCTGTGCGCACTGTATCTCAAAAACTAATAGACCAATTGATATGAAACTTTAAACATACGTCTTATCTGATAATCCGAAGAACTGAAAAGCTTTTGGTAAAATTAAATATGAAAAATATCACAAAAACATTTAAACAAATATTGAAGACAATAAAAAAATCATTGTTATTCGAGAAAAAAAAAATTCATTTTTTTTCATTTTTGGTTTATAATTATGAAACAATAATAGTTACAGCAAATTTATGTTAATAATAATTGTAGAGAAAGTGAACAACTTATAAAGAATAAGTTTTTTTTCGAAATCTCTTTAGTTTTTGAGTAAACTCAGTTTTTGAATTTAAAGTATAATTTTTCCATCTTTCATAATTTTGACGTTTTAAACGTCAGTTTCATGCGAGTCTACAAAACGCTCGATGTACATTTAAAATATGATTTAAATAGAAAATAAACCATGAAAGTGTAAATATAAGTGATGATACCATGGGAGAAAGTAACATGATGACCACATCACCATTTTTTACGAATAGGAGTTACTACTGAAATTTTCCATTCGTCTGGTATTCGACCCCTTTCAAAAGCAGGATTTACTAAATATCTAAAAGCCGTTTTACACAACACAATTTATTGAAGAAGAAATGAGTAACTTTTTGTGCAATTTAAATTGTCTAGTTTCATGCAATAAATTGCCCTCAAAATTGAAAATTCGAAGCAGCTCTATTTCGCAGACAATTTCCTACAGAATCTGTAAAATTTTACAATACAACTCAATTTTTGGGATAATTTACTGAATGAGACTAGACAATTTAAATTTCACAAGAAGTTTACTCATGAATAAATAATGTAAAACGGCTTTTCGATATTTAGTAAATTTTGCTTTTGAAAGAGGTCAAATACCAGATGAATGGAAAATTTCAGTAGTAACCCCTATTCATAAATCAGGTAATCAAAGAAATATTAAAACGGCTTTTGAAGTAAATATAATATCGAGATGAATATTTTTTTAACTGTTATTCCGTCGAGAGAAGAGTTATTTTTTAGTTGCAGGATATTATTTCATCCTTCTACAGGCTTTATATATATATATGTATATATATATATATATATATATATATATATATATATATAATGATGATCATTTTGTTTTCCACATTTTTCAAATAGTGATTAAATGCATTTGATATACTTTGATCATTATTCAATACCTACGATATCAAATATTTTTAGATTTTCCGATTTTTGCTTTTTAGGTTTACTGTGTGTTACATGATTTATTTAATATGAAACTTTTGTATAAATCCCTTTGTTATCTTCTATTTGTTGTTTATAATAATTATTTTTAGGTACAAGGTTAAGTTGATAATATTCTGACGACAACGGGGTAAATCAATATTTATGAATGCAGTGATGTAACACATGCCAAAACATGATTCAATAAAACAATGATCTTAGTTGTCCAAAATTCATTCAAAAATAAAATATATACGACGTGTGGAAATTAAGTTCATTCGCACAGATTTACAATTGAAAGTTGTCTCCTTCAAAGTACTTCCCTTGGGAACCACGCAGAGTTGGAGACGGTTCTTCCACTCCTCATAGCAGTTCTGGAACTCAGATACTGGGATAACATTCAGCTGGTCGGTTACAGCCGTTTAAATATTCCAAAATGATGTTTCTTTAGATGAATTTTCAATTTGGGGAAGACGAAAAAGTCGGCAAGACTCAAGTCAGGTTAGTAAGGAGGCTGAGCAGTTACAGGAATGTTTTTATTTTGCCAAAAACTCGTTTATTGAAATTGCTGTGTGTCAAGGAGCATTGTCATGATTGACCAATTGTACTTGTTGTTTGGTCTCACACGAGTGACCCTTTTTCGGAGTCTTTCAAGAACGTCTCGGTAAATGTGTTGATTTACTCTTTGGCCTTAAGGCACAAACTCTGTGGACGATTTCTTGGCTATCAAAAAAACAAATCATTATGCATTTGCTCATTCTTGGAGACCCTAAAGTGCACCATTCCATGCTCTGGCGTTTTGTTTTCTGGTCATATTCAAGCATCCAACTCTCGTCACCAGTGATGACATATTCCAAAAAATGGGGATCATTTTCAATCTATTCCAAAAAGTCTAGGCACCTTTCCTTCCTGGTGCCTTTTTGTTCCTGCGAAAGGTTTTTTAGAAGAACCATTTTCAACACCTGATGAATGGTGGTGTGGCTCAAATTCAATTGTTCCCCGATCATTCTGATCGTCAACCGACGATTCCCGGATTCGGTCGACATTTTCATCGGTTCTTGCAGTTGACGACCTTCCGCTGCGTGGTTCATCTTCCTTCTAAAAATGCCTTAAACCACCGAAAAACCGGGGCTTTTGACAAAACACTGTCTCCGTAGGCCTGCTGAAGTTTTGTAAAAGTTTCTGTTGCACTGTGCCCAAGTCTGAAGCAAAACCTAATAGCACACCGTTACTCGAAATTAATGTCACACATTTTTAGCACTACAAAATGCGCTTTCACGGGAACAATCACTACCCACGACCCGATCAAGTTCAAACTCGTATGGCATGTCCATCTGTCGCCCCTCCAAGTCACGTGCTTCCAGTGTTGCCGTATCGAACGCTACGCTGCCAGTCTCATCACTTATCATCCACACCTCATATTATTAATATAATAAAAAAAAATTGGTATTTCTGCTCCAATTCTTAAATTAAACTTGTTTCTTGAATATACTTATTAAATTCAGTTTTAGATCACCTAAAAAATTGTAATTATATAATTTACAGTTAATTCTCATAGCATGCAATTTTACTTCCTGTACATTAATCATTCCGTGTATACACGACATGTATCGTTGTTCGTACGCCACTTTTAACAATGATTCATCAGATTCCCAGGTAGGAATTGATTAAACCTAGCTGCTCGTATGCCCGTTCCTTTATGGCAAACTTGAAGGCTCCAGACCCATGTCATTTGTCCCTTTTGCGTCCGCCGAAATTTATTTAGTGTCCAGGAAAGTCCATCTGTAGGGAGCCGTTCGTGAATAATAAATGGGCTACATGTTTTCACAAACATTACCAAATTAACTGAATTTACAATGACACTACGTAGAATATTTGATAATGGGCCCACAAACGAGCTTATTTGTGTATTATTTACACATTCTTAGGGTGATAAATTTTACTTAATTATACAAATAATTATTTTTCTTACTATTAGCTATGTTTACTGCATTAAAATTCGTTTAAATAGATAACAACAACAATAGAATATGTGCTGAATCGAAAAATGTTTTAATTTTTTTATGTGGCAAGTAAAACACGTGTATTTGAGAATTTTCACAAATTTTTAATGTCGAACACTGCGACATATGTTTCGCCACACAGTGGCTTCATCAGGCATACATTATGAAATTTCACCAAGTAACAGCCTCATCAATCCAATATTTATTTTTTTTAGTTTATAGATTGGAATAAAACACTTTAACTACCACTATATAATGGTATAAAAATATAGTATTCCAATCTACAATCACGATGTACCATGAAGTAAACGCCGCCATCATTAAACATTTTTTAGTTTGAATTGATTTTTTAATTTTATTATTTACGGTCGCGATAACAAAATATTGGGAGTTGAAAATTGGGACAATTTGTTAATTCAATGTGTTGTTAACACTATAAAGTAAAATTTTCCTTAAAAATATTCCAAAATAATGAGGTGTGAAATCTATAGCTGGAATCTACGGCTTACCTCACATCCGCTGTTCCACAGTGTGTATTGAGGTGTTGATTAACCCTTAGCTAACGAGCTAGTTCATAATAGTCGCAACCACAGCTTTACATACAAGTGATACATAAAAGGAGCTGATTTATGAATTTATGAAACGATCTTATGCTGAATGCGCCGGGAACTTGCTCGCTGACGTTTTCGATCTTATGTGAATATTTTTACTCTCGCGAATTATATAACTATAATAACCGCTAATAACTGTAATTATATAATAATTCGCGACAGTAAAAATATTGACATAAGATAGAAACGTCAGCGAGCAAGTTCCCGGCGCATTCACCATAAATTCATTAATCAGCTATAATAACCGCTTTTAACTGTAATAATATAATAATAACTATATTTTAATAATATAATATATAATAATATGATTGTGTAATTTGGATCAAGAGCTTGTTTTGGCTTAAAATAAAACATAACGCGAGAAGTGTGTAAAGCAGGACTCGAAATAATTAAATTTATAAAACATAAAGCTTTGGCGCCGCTTTGGCGATTTTAAGTGCGCGCGTTTTAAATCTTTTAAATTTGCGGTCTCGCGTTAGCCGTTCTGCGAATTTGTACGGCCAGTAATTAAACTGCACTTTAATTCAACAGTCAACGTGTGTAAATCTTTTATGTATTCTACCATTTAAATTTAAACCTTTGATTCCTAAAATTCCAACTCGGCATTCAATAAATACACAATGCTGTAATAACTAATAATATTGATGTAGCCATCATGTAACTTTCTCCGATTTTATTTCTGATATGTTGCATATTTATCGATTCCTTTTTCAAAAGCTAGTGGGATTTTGAAAAAAAAACATATTTTCTATAAATTGTTCATTTTGGCAGTTTTGACAATTTTTCTATAATCATTTCATATTTATAAAACAAAACAGTTAAAAATTGCTTTAATGTGTGCTGAATCGGAGCTTTTTGTAATATTTCAATTTTTAACAAAATCGCGGACAGTTTTATTTAAACTGTGATTGCTCCTTAAAATCACAACTGTTACCTAAACAGCGATTGCTACTTAAACTACTAGTGTTACTTAAAACGTGATTGTAAGAAGACAATAGAAAATAGCATTTCTAAATATTATTTTATATTCAATATTGTAAACTCCTATTTACTCTTACGATCATGTTAAAATTACGATTTTCATGAACTGAAAAAAATGTATATATAGAAACAATTGCTACAAATAGTAAACCCAAAATTTCTGAAAATTCATTTTAATTTAAGATTAATAATTAATCATATCTAAACATATATTTTGAAATAATACCACGAAACCAATTTTGAAATTGCAAAAAAATTACAATTTACCAAACTACGAAAATCTCCAAATGATCCACCTTTCCAAATGCTCAAAAAAATTTTCCTGCACGTTTTATATTTTTCTGCGATGTTTTTATTCAAGTGCTCAAAAAATTAAAATTAAAATTTTCAAAAATCCGTATCTCTATTGAAAATTGTTGAATTTGCAAAAACCAAATTGATTTTAAATAAGCGATACTTCGGCCATTGAGGATTTTTATAGAATTTTGCCTGCACGTTTTATATTTTTTCTGCGATGTTTTTGTTCAAGTGCTCAAACAATTAAAACAACCATTTTCAAACATCCATATCTCTATTGAAAATTGCCAAATTTACAAAAACTAAATTGATTTTGAATAAGCGATACTTCGGCCATTGATGATAATTTTTTATGAAATTTTTCCTGCACGTTTTATATTTTTTCTGCGATGTTTTTATTTAAGTGCTCAAAAAATTAAAATTAAAATTTTCAAAAATCCGTATCTCTATTGAAAATTGTTCAATTTACAAAAACCAAATTGATATTGAATAAGCAATACTTCGGCCATTGAGGATAATTTTTTATGGAATTTTGCCTGCACGTTTTATATTTTTTCTGCGATGTTTTTGTTCAAGTCCTCATTAAATTTAAATTTTCAAAAATCCGTATCTCTTTTGAAAATTGTTGAATTTACAACAACCAAATTGATTTTACATAAGTGATACCTCGGCCATTGAGGATAATTTTTTATGGAATTTTGCCTGCACGTTTTATATTTTTTCGGCGGTTTTTGTTCAAGTGCTCAAAAAATCATTTTCAAAAATCCACATCTCTATTGAAAATTGCCAAATTTACAAAAACCAAATTGATTTTGAACAAGCGATACTTCGGCCATTAAGGATAATTTCTTATAGAATTTTGCCTGCACGTTTTATATTTTTTCTGCGATGTTTTTATTCAAGTTCTCATTAAATTAAAAATAAAATTTTCAAAAATCGATATCTCTATTGAAAATTGATGAATTTACAAAAACCAAATTGATTTTAAATAAGCGTAACTTTGGCCATTGAGGATAATTTTTTATGGAATTTTGCCTGCACGTTTTATATTTTTTGTGCGATGTTATTATTCAGTTGTTCAAAAAATGAAAACAAACATTTTCAAAAATCCATATCTCCATTGAAAGTTATTAAATTTACAAAAACCAAATTGATCTTGAAGAAGCCATACTTCGGCCATTGAGGATAATTTTTTATGGAATTTGGCTGCACGTTTTATATTTTTTCTGCGATGTTTTTGTTCAATTGTTCAAAAAATGAAAACAAACATTTTCAAAAATCCATAACTCCATTGAAAATTGTTAATTTTACAAAAATCAAATTGATTTTAATTAAGCAATACTTCGGCCATTGAGGATAATTTTTTATGGAATTTTGCCTGCACGTTTTATATTTTTTGTGCGATGTTATTATTCAATTGTTCAAAAAATGAAAACAACCATTTTCAAAAATCCATATCTCTATTGAAAATTATTAAATTTACAAAAACCAAATTGATCTTGAAGAAGCCATACTTCGGCCATTGAGGATAATTTTTTATGGAATTTGGCTGCACGTTTTATATTTTTTCTGCGATGTTTTTGTTCAATTGTTCAAAAAATGAAAACAAACATTTTCAAAAATCCATATCTCCATTGAAAATTGTTAATTTTACAAAAATAAAATTGATTTTAATTAAGCAATACTTCGGCCATTGAGGATAATTTTTTATGGAATTTTGCCTGCACGTTTTATATTTTTTCTGCGATGTTTTTGTTCAAATACTCAAAAAATTTAGACAAATATTTTCAAAAATCTATATCTCTATTGAAAATTATTGAATTTTGTCTGCGATTTTTATATTTTTTCTGCGATGTTTTGTTTTCAGGTGCTCAAAAAATTAAAACAAAAATTTTCAAAAATCCATATCTCTATTGAAAATTGTTGAAATTTCAAAAATCAAATAGATTTTAAATAAGCGATACTTCGGCCGTTAAGGATGATTTTTTATAGATTATTTCCTGCATGTTTTATATTTTCTACTGCAATGTTTTTGTTCAAGTGCTTAAAAAATTAAAACGAAAATTTTCAAAAATCCGTACCTCAATTGAAAATGATTGAATTTACAAAAACCAAATTGATTTTGAATTAGCGATACTTCGACCACTAAGGATGATTTTTTATGGAATATTTCCTGCATTTTTTATATTTTTTTCTGCGATGTTTTTATTCAGGTGCTCAAAAAAAATTTAAAAAAATGTTAAAAAATCCATATCTTCTTTGAAAATTGTCGAATTTACAAAAACCAAATTGATTTTGAATAAACAATACTTCCGCCGGTGAGGACATTTTTTTATGGAATTTTGCCTGCATGTTTTATATTTTTTTCTGCGATGTGTTTGTTCGGGTGCTCAAAAAATTAGAACGGAAATTTTCAAAGATCCATCTCTGTTGGTTATTGATTTTATTTAAAAATAATCCTTCGAGAACAGAGCAAATCATCTTTCAAAAGATGCGTTATTTCAGAGGCAAAACAATAATAGAAAAATATTTGCCACATACCTAAAACTTTCCAACTTTCTATTATAAGATTTTGCAAAACTCTCCAAATGCTTTTTGAATTTTGAACTGAATCAAGAACAGTCATAAGTTTATTTGGTATAGCTGATAATATAGCCAAAATATCACCTTCAGTCACAGGTATAATATCAAAAGGAACACTCTTTACGTGCCCAGGTGGATAAATATTAGCAGAATCATATCAAAAACATTTTTGCGAAAGCATTAACAATTTTAGAAGGCGTTTACAGTTTAAAATCACTGATATTAGAAAGTAGTAACGTGATTCAAAAGTAGCAGTTTTGCCCATCTCTAGTAAACACCCACTTCTGGTGTACAAAATTTTACCAAAAGCTTTTCAGCTTTTCAGATTGTCAAATAAGACATATTCAAAGTTTCAAGTTAATTGCTGTATTAATTTTTGAGATGCAGCACATACAGATGCAGACACAAACTTTTTCCAGAAATTGGAAACTCGTAACAGAAAAAGTAAAAAGTTCTAATATTTTCTGCTTATTTATTGAATGAATTAAAATAAATAGCATAAAATAAAATATATTAATAGAGATCTGGCGGGATCTAAACTGTGTGGCTTCTGTGGCGCAAATTGCAGCGCCCCAGACTAGCAATCTGGAGGTTGCAGGTTCGATCCCTGTCGGAAGCATGTTACACATTTAATCAAATTTATACGATTTATTTAATTAATGTATTATTGTAATTTATGTATGTATGTGTAACAAATAACCTACCCGAAGAAACATTGCGGTAACACGTTTTTATTTTTTTAATATATATTCTCCACCTTATGAATATATCTTAACCCCACTGTATTTTAGACTGGAAGGAAGCTCCATCTAGAGAGTATAATAAACAAAAAATACAGAGTAATTATTTTTGTACTAATGTCTGCTCCTCTTTTAATACATCCGCAGTTAATTTACGCCACGAGTTTGCCTTTCTTTCTCGTTATAATTACTGCAGACATGCCCCGGCTCTTTTGTCTATTCTTTTCTTTAATAGGCCCAGGAATTGTATCTCTACGATATTTATCCAAGAACACCATCTGCATTTTAGTATCCGAATGTATTCTTTATTTTATGTTTTCAAAGATTGTAACTCCTTTAATAAGCAATTTTTTGAATAAAAAAAAGTTTTATTTTGAATTGTATAAGAGCATACACCGGATCGACTTTATATTTTGTATTCAATGAAATATCATTATTTAGTAACATCATGACATTTAGTAAGTTTTTATTGCAACAAGATGATAAATGATATATGATATGATATGATATGATATGATGATTTCTACAGCAGGTGCGTTTTGTTGCAATATTTGTTTGTAAGTCTAAGTCTGTTTGTATGATATTTTTATATCTCCGTTTTATAAAAAAAAAACATATTATTTACATGTAGCCGAAATTCCAACAGTTCATATTTGTAAGAAAATATTTACAGAGATAACTAACACGATAGAGTTGAACTCTTGAGGCCGCACAAGAGATTACTTCAAAACCCTTTCCCAAGGGAAAAGATTTTTTTCTCCACCGGTATTTATAAAAAGAAATATATAAGCGACAACCGAGGAGGAAATGTTCCGGGTGTCGCGTAGAATACTCTACGTAATTCAAAACCCCGAGAGTTGTTAGGCGTGAATTATAAATGAGACAGAGATCTTGTCGCAGGCCCTACACTTTATTGAAAACGTCATCCCCGCCGTGTAAATACAATATAACGTCGGGTCCGATACATTCGGTTTTAATTAGGGATATTTGTTGAAGTCAACTTTGTGTCGAAGTGCCGACGCTTTTGATACTACGGAGTTAATAAAGTTTGCTCGCTGTAAACACTGGGGCGTTATTAACGTTTGACGCACCGGATATTTAACCCATGTATGCTTTAAATTTAGTTATATATAATTATAGAAGGCATTTTGATGAAATTAGTATTAAATGTGGCAACACTTTGCGTATATTAATAGCAGCACTGATTTTATACAATGCATTTCAAAATGATTTTAATTCAGTCGCTTGTGAATGTTCTATGGGGTTATATTCGTAAGGTGGAATATATAAAAAAATAAAAACATGTTACATGTTTCTTAAAATAAAACAAATTAAGCTTTGATAAGGATAGATAATTATTGTCAATCTCCGTTTCAAAAATAGGACAATAAAAGCGTTTCCTTGCATAATACATTTTATTCACTTATCATTTAACCCTTAATCAACGAGCTAGTTCACAAAAGTCGCAACTATCGCTTTACATAAAACTAAACTCTGTTATGGTGAAGGCGCCGGGAACGCAAAAATTATTTCATGCGCTCGTCGCTTACGAGAATTCTTTGTTGTCGCCAATAGGACTCGTTGTGGTGCATTCTAAATTTGTGAATATAAATTAAAAACAGTAGTAAAATATGGGCAACGCGTCAGTTAAACAAATTTATCAGAAAAAGAACAAATTAGCAATCCCTGTTATTTTTTTAGAGGAATTGTATTAGGTTTGGTGAAAATTTATTATTAATTGATAACCGACTTAAAAAAGCTATTTCAAGTAATAATTTAAATAAAATTTTAATTTTAAATAAAATTTTTATCGAGTTTTTTTTCTGATTGCATAAAAATAGTCATAAAGACAAGCCATTCTTCAGATTTAATCATTTGTGCTTGCTAACCCTGTTTTATGTATTATTGGTAAATAAATTCAATAAAACGAAATTTATTTAATGCTTTCTGCAACAAGTAAGGTTGTTTCTATTTTATTATTGTTAATATTTATGATTGTACTAGGCTGAAAGACCTCTGGTCAATTGCCTGTTGAGGTCATTTCTAAAAGTGTCTAGTCTCCTTCTGATTATAAAGTTTCTACCATTATCAGATAAATTTATTAATTCATTAAACATTTTCCCCTCGCATATAAATAAGTTATAAAATATATGACTCTCATTAACTATTTTAAGCCGAAATAAATTCAAATTAAATTGCAAACTTTATATAATAAGCGTCATGTGAAACCGTAAAATTAATGCTTTTGGTAGTGTGAATTATTATTCAAAGTAACGCGATAAAGGTTACAGGGGATTTTCCTTATTACCAGCAGCCCTTATTCGTGTTAGCAAAAAATAAATTTTGACGCCGGTAATTTTATATAAGGAATGTGTTTTTACAGTCACGCCGTTTTATATTAAATATTTTACACGTTATTGCCCACTTGTTAGTGGGAAAATACACGTTTAAGCAGTAAATATTAGATGGAGTTTATAATTATGGCTAAAAGTCAGCCAATCAAGTTATAAAATACGAGAAAATGACGGAGGAAATATTTATTCTGGGGTAACTTAAGGTTATTCTCAATCTCGACTTTATCCATTACAACTTATATAATGTTCCCCGCCACTTCATCATTTCAATCGACTAATTCCTATCAAATAGATCCTGCCAAGTAAAAATCCGGCTATCAATTTCCCTGCTATTTTATTCCCGGAAAATTGTTCCTCAAGGATCTATATTGTCTCCTCTCCTATACAACACGAATCCCGACCCTACTCACTTTGATCCCAAAACATATTCACTATTATTTGCTGATGATATCTTGGTTGCACATACTCTAGCCCTACAATGAACCCCCCACTAAATAAACATAATGTGTGACAGTGACACTGTCTGTTTGGTAATGACCCTGTAGGGATCAAAACTATATCACAAAAATAAAAAAAAAAACGTATGCGATATCAATAAAGTGCATTTTATTGAAAAGTTTCTAACCACAGTGTATCACAAAGTAATGGCTTCCACCATCAATCATACCATAAATAATTATTTTAACAGTACGTTAGTCAAGTTAGATTATTCTTTCGAGTTAACTTTTATTTGTTCGTTAAGGCTCGGCTCCTGGAGCGTACCTCTAAATTCATTTAAAACATTATTCACAAACGGATAAAGACTTAAAAGTGAAATTTTGAATTCACCTCTGTAAATATATTCTAAAGAGTAGCACGGATTTATTTTTTTAATAATAATGTTTATAAACAATTTTAATACTAATATTTCTATAATTTAGAAAAAAAAATGCGTCGTACTCTGCGGTAATTTATTTAAAATTTATTATTTAAATAATATTTTTTCATATTTTCGAAACTGTATCCGAAATTTGAATAATAAGTTATTCATTTTAATACTCTGTCGTGGTGCGCCCTCTGCGGTTTTCTTGTTTAACGGGCTGTGCATATGAGAGGAGGCGTTCCCAAGGCGGTTTCTCGCTGTAACTTTAACCGCGTTATCTAAATTACACAGTGGTCTTACTAAACATATACTCTTTCGTGACAAGAGGGATTAACGACTCATACAAAAACAGTTGTGTGGAATTATTGGATTTCAATAAATATATAACAAATCTATATCGCCAAATACAATGTATTTATGATTAAAATTTCTTTATGCTGGAGGCTTCTACTTCGTTATACATTTTAAATATTATAATAAAACACTTTTAACTTTGTTTTGTATGACTTATACATTTATTTTTGTGACTTAAGTTTAGGTAATACAATTACCATTTATAAAACACTTTTAACTTTGTTTTGTATAACTTATATATTTATTTTTGTGACTTAAGTTTCGGTAATACAATTACCATTTTCAAACAAGAAGTTCTTCTTTTTATTCTTAAAATATCTCTTTTGTGAAAAATGGCATATACAAGGTGTCTACGCTAAACCGTTCGTTAAAAGTTTAAGGGGTTGCCGTTGTATTAAAAATTTGAAAACAAATCCTTGTCATACAACTGAATCAGTTCTCCTCGTAAAATATTTTCAACTTTCTATCACTTCGGGTTTCACCAGAAGTAGCATCAAATTTGTAATTTTAAATAGAACACCCTATATATTAGTAAACTTTTGGATTCCTCTTTTAAATTTCAATATATTTTGTAGGAACGTTTGTACACTTATCTATTTTAGTTTTCAAGAAAATTAATTATTTCTGAAATTTTGTCCTCAAAAGGGCAACTTTAAATCTGCCTGTAACTTCTTTGACAGTTTCCAATTATATTGCTCATAGAGGCATCCTCTAGGTACAATTAGGGATATAAATCATATTTCTATCTTATTCTTACGGGAAGTTTCAGGCAGATTTCAAGATGCCTTTTTGAGGTTAAAATTTTAGAAACAATTAATTTTCTTGAAAACTAAAAAAAATAAGTGTACAAACGTTCCCACAAAATATGTTGCAATTTAAACGAGGAATCCAAAATTATAATAATATATAGGGTGTTCCATTTAAAATAACAAATTTGGCGCTAGAGAGTTGAAAATATTTCACATGAGGAGAACTGATTTAATCTTGTGTTGAGTATTTTTTTTAAATTTTTTGTACAACGACAATCCCGTAAACTTTTACACCCTGTATATCTCGGGAGAGAATGCTATTTTGCCTTCGGTGCGTTGTATCCCTTAGGCTTTCGCCCTTGGGATACAAATTTGCACCTCGGGAAAAATCTCGCATTTTTCTCCCTTGATATACAATCTACTATTATTGTTCACTTTGAAAAGTCAGCCACGATGGTATCACATGTAGACGCCAATAATGTAGGACACTTCAATTGTTTTCAAATTTATTGGTGGAGTAAATTTTTTAAAACGTAGGCAATACGAAACACGATGTGAAGCAGCAGGAACGTTTCGTTTTCAGAACAAATGATGATACAATAAAATTAAACAGAAATAATCATTACTACCAAAATCAGGGACAGCTTAATATAACAGGAAGGTTGATCTTGTTATTTTATTATTCATACTCATCAAGGAATTCTCGTAGAGGTATATTAATTTAAAATGAAAATTTTTGCGTATTTTTTTAAAATTATAGTAAACCAGAGATACAGGGATATGAAGTAACAAAATGGTAAAACTTTTAAAAGACTTTTTCCTTAGTCAAATGTCACTAGAATGAATAGACTCTAGAAATCACGTATTAGATAAATCAATTGCCCTAACTTCTCTTCTGAATTACAAATTAAATATGTTCTTTTTTTTTAAACGATTAAATTTAAGAAAAATCACTTGATATGTTTCACTTATTAAATTATTAATTCCGACTACTTTCGGCTGCAAGCCATTTTCAAGGAATGTACATATCAAGTTATTTTTCTTACATTTAATCGTTTTTTAAATATTAAATCATGTTTCGTCAAGTGATCAATGAGAATCAAGTTTAAAACTAAATATGGTTATTTTTTAAGTAAAAAAGAGTAATGTGTACTGTCATTATATAAATATGTTTTTTCTATTTTGCGTCTAAAACGGAGTTATTAACGTACTCATATGGGCTCGTTAATGGCTCGCCGAGTGCTTTAATAATTTAATTTTTTAAGGTTGGCACCGTTGAAATTCAGAGCCGTCAACCTGTGCTAAATTTTCGGCGAGATAGTTTTGAGGTTATGTGATGTGTGGAAATCGCAAACTAATTTAAAATTGAAATGTCAATTATTAGTGCTACCAACCACCATACAATTTTCTAAATATGTATGGGCGATTTTTTAATTTAGAAATGGAATACAGGGGGCAAAATAGAAAAAAATACTGTAAAAAACTCATTCATAAGGCCTGTTTTCGCTCTTATAGAACTCATTTTTTAATAAACTATTTAGGTATTGAAAAAAATATGTGGCCACCATCATTACTTTCTCCGATTTATCTATAGTAGGGTTTTTTTCGAGATATTTTTCATATTTTTCGATTTTATACAAAAACTGGTGAGATTTCGTAAAATACTAATTACTTGTAAATCGTTAATTTTGGCGTTTTCTACAATTGTTTATTAAAATTTCATGCAACTATTACAATTTCATAATTGTACCAAACAAAATGTTATAATTTTTTGTTTATTCGGAAATTAAGGAGTTAATTAAAATATTAATTTGTTCATTTTTACTTTGTGTTCAACTTTTGTTAGAATGTTTTTGTAATATTTTTCATATTCAGAAAAATATCAGAAATAACAAAAAACTTCCTTAAAAAAATATACGTCAATTTTGCAAAAAATAACAAGAATAGTGAATTCATCATCGAAGCCAACACTACGGAAATACTCTGAATAAGCGCGCTTGGAGCTGAGATTTTCTGTTAATGAATTTACACAAATCTCTCGTCACTTCAGATAAGACGGTCCCTCCCTTTTACAAACATACATAAGATTCTAATAGTCAGTCAAGTCAAATAAGTATAATAGTGCTGAGCGCCAAAATTTCATTCAAGTGACTGGTCCACTCTTGACGACCACATCCTTGTCTCGCTACATTAATATCACATATGGTGCTCTTCTAGGGGTTTCGCGGGTTAGATGCAAGAGCAAGGGGTTGGTTTGTTTACATTTCGATTTCTTCGTCGGTATCCAATGCCCTTAACACAATTTCATTTATTTTTTCAATTACATTGTCCTTTTTTGTTATCTTTTGTTTTTAAATAAAGTTCAGTTGTTATTATTATTATTAAAGCCTCTTATACATCTCTTGTATATTATAAGTTTTTGACAAATTTGTAAATACAATGAATAAATAAACAAGAACACAGGAATCTATGTCTGGCAGCGGCGGCTCGTGGATTTCCGTAGGTGAGGCAACGAAAAAGATGCCGCTCGTGCTGCACTACGTTCTCTAATAGAGGAAGTAAATATCCCGTTGCTTTTTCGGTCAAATTTTCTTCCGTTGCCCCACCGCCGAACATCCACGAGCCGCCGCTGATGTCTGGGTGCATAGCGGACAACCATTTGAACGATAAGGATTAAAAACTTTATGTTTACTTTATAGAGCTTTGAGGTAATTAAAAAGGCTAGACTACTTCTAGACTAATTAATTTAATTAAAATTAAATATAGTTTTAATATATCCAACCTGTTAAAAACCGTAATACTTTTAAAAGTGCATAAAGATTAATAACTCTTAAGTGCGTCTTCAATTAATAAATTAAATTTCCTTGAATGCATTCAGATTGTACGAAATAACAGGCTTATTCAGTTTACAAGTTTAAAGTTTGGAGTTTAATTGTGATTTAACACGATCTGAATCCTATACAATTTATAATTTTTAATTTATTTATTTACACATCTTTTTTTTGTTTCAGGTATGTATCTTAACCGTCAATCTTGATTTTAAGGCGGCCAACGTAAGTAAAACGGAGTTTTTTTTATTGATTTTCTTGGCAACTTCATCAATAACTGCAAAATCCCTACTACTCCTAAATGTTTGTTTGTCCATCTTTAAATTCTCTTTAAAATCTCTATGCTAACCAGTGACGGTTCGCGGGTTTTTTTCTGGTACGGTAGTACCAGCGTGCGGTCACGCAGCCAGCCGTCTCTGCAACTGACCCTACCTATCTGTATTACCACCTCTTGTTCCTCGGCCGTACCAGAAAAAAACCCGCGAACCGTCACTGATGCTAACTAGTTTTAGTTTATTTAGTTTAAGTGAATTTAAATATGTATTTTGTAGCATTATTGTAAATAGGGGGCTCCCGTTAACAAACAAATAAATAAATAAAATAAATCCGATCCACTCAAGTACAACACCTTCACTCATGATGTGTGTGCTTTATACACATAATTCTTAATGAATATGTATACAGGGTGCCCGTTTTTGGAGCTCAAGCATGGGGATCTCGGTTATTTGAAGAGATACAAGTTCGATTAAATTAGGGCAAAGTTGCCCAATCTGGAGTGTAACATAACGACGTTTTGAAACATAAAATATTCCGACTACTTCCGAAGATATCCGAAAAAAATCGAAATTTTCAAAAAATGTTTTTATTTTTTTGCGAGACTATTTATAGAGATACTTCAAAACAATTGACACTTCATCATTACCACTTTGTACGCTCTACAACGTGGTGATATAATAATAAAAAATCGACGTTTCGATTTTCGGGAAACATCATCAACTTTGTTTTTTCTTATGGGCGCCATCTTGTATTTTTACTTTTTCAAATATAGATTTTTTTTTGATTATGGTGATGTGTCATGTGTCATGTATCTCGTCAGGTAGTGTGGAGAGTCTTGAAAAAACAGTTTTTAGAGTCATTTAATAAGTGCTTTCCAGCAAAAAAAATTAATTAAAAAATAATTATTCATCTCCCTGGATCACTAAAGAACTGATAGAATTGAAAGAGAAAGTCTCAAATTTAAACGAACTCTCCAATAAATGTCCAATACTTAAACACATATTTAAATATTCAAATAAAAGATACAGTGAAGAATTATAAAATACAATAGTCACCTATAATGATGATTTGACACAAATATGACGAAAACAGCATGGAAAATAATTAAGACGAATACTGAGACTTCTGATACGACAATATCTAATATTAAAATCAAGGAAGATAATACTGAAATTCTCGATAGCAAAGCTGCAAATGTATTGAACATACCTAAAAAACTAATAGAAGTTGTTGAGGAATGTTTAACTTTTTTGTACAGCTTTTTGTAGAATCTCTCGTGAGGTTGGCGGTTATTTTTATTTTGACCAATAATCTGGAAAGAAAGAATACCTACGGCTAATATAGTCAAAATGCCCCTATCCCTAGATTTTTTAATTTACCCGATAAGAGGGTATTTTGGGGTGTAAAAATAAGGTCCCCTTGGTCAGTCGGCCGACAACGCCCTCCCCCTTTTCTGGGGATTAAAAAATGTTTTTTTTTAAACATTATTGTTTTACTGATGAACGAGTAAATGAAAAATTCCTAAAAACTCATGAAACTAGTCTACCTAAATACCTATTTGACCAATTTCCCAAGGTCAATTGGACCCTAAAAAAATCCAAAAGTTTTTAAATCGACTTTTAACTTAGAAGACCCTCCTATACCCTTTTTTGACATTTGCATCATTTTCACCCCGTAAAAATCTACTAAAATATGAATCAAGACATATTTATATCATGCCGCAGCATTTTGAAAAACCGATTTTTCAACTTTTTTAAGGGTTTTTACCATTTTTTTGTAAAATTGCCTATACTGGGTGCTGCAAAAATGGCGGATTAACTCAATGGTACGTTGTAGAGGATTACTTCGAGAGTATGGAAAAAGAAATGAAAAAAATCGGTATTGCATTTTTTCGAAGATGTGAAGACTACACTCCATCTCATCAAATACATTTTTCAGAGATCAGTATTGCATGCTTGTCAATATTATATACAATTGGTGATTTTAAATGCCATAATTTGAATCTTGAATAAATGATTTTCCCATGCAAATAAACCTGGCATCAGTAAATTTATTTCAATGCGAAAATAAATTATTTAACATTCAAATTATCGCATTTGAAAATACCAATTGTACATAATATTGACAAGCATGAAAGTATGTAGCTCTGAAAAATTTATTTGATGAGCTGGAGCGTAAATAATTAATGTTATGCAGATTTTAAACAATGAAATAATTTTTACTTAAGTCTTCAAAAATACTATACCGATTTTTTCCATACTCTCGAAGTAATCCTCGACAAATAGAGTTAATCCGCCATTTTCACATCACCTTGTATATGTCAAAATTTTCTGGTAAACGACGGAAGCTTTAAAAAAACGGAGATTTTGGTTTTTATTTTATGTTTGTAACTTAAATATTCGCTGAGATATCACATTTTGAAATTTTTGAAGCATTTCGTTTCAGGCATCAAACCAATGAAACACTTTTGGTTTTCGCTAAAAAATCACCAATTACTGTTTTATAAGGCGTTTTTACAAAAAAATAAAGGAATTAAATTTTTTTTATAAAGCAATTTTTAGCCTACTTTGATGCACTATAACTCTAGAACGAGACAAGAGTCTTAGTCACCAAATTTTTATCATTGGTTTACATCGTAAATCAATTTCATAATTTTTCACTCAGTCCCTTTTGAGATATTTTACTGTAAATATGGCCAATTACTATTTTGGGCATTAAAAAAAAATATTAAAAAAAGGACACAGTTCTCAAACGTGAAACTTCTACCAATTAGCTGTATAATAAATCTTTGCAAGAAAAAAAGTTAAAACTGAGTCTTTCTTTCTTTTAATAATTTTGCAGCACTAAAACTCCCGTTTTAAGTTAATTTACAGTTGTGATTTTTTGCTTCACTTTGCTAATAATATTATGTAAGAACTAAAAATCGAGAGCGTCATTCTGATAATTTTGGTTTTTATTTTGTCTTGATTTCTATAAAATTAACAGAGTTAGATACATTTACGCAAAACTTTTTAAAAAACTTTTAGTCCGAAAAATGGTTACGAAGCAAATTTAAAATCTCCGCAAAAAATTAGTCTAAAATTTATTCTTACTATAGTTTTATACTCACCTAGAATTGGGGAGTAACTGGCAAAAAAAATAGTAAAATCAAAAATGTTGAGCAACAAATTTTATTCTATTTGGGTGATTTCAAATGGATTGACTCATAATTTTTGATATGGGTATTTAACCTATAATTTTATTTAAAATAAACAAAAAATGCATCTGACTCTTTTGTATTGAATTAGTGTTTTAATTTTGATAAGAATTGCATGAGTGGTAATAATTTTCAAATTATTGCATTTTTCATTATGCTGCCTTAAGAGGCCGTGGCCTTATAATAAAATGAATCGTAAAACTCTAAACAAAAATGGAATTCTATTTAATGCAAATTAATGAAAGGTACAAGTCTAAAAAAAGTAATTATCTAGGGTGCGACTTTGAGTTTTTTCAATTTTCACTTTATTTTTTCAAGAATTTTTCAATTTCCAGTTATTGAGGGTTGTTATTATGTTTCGACAACTGATGGCGGCACAGGCAAAATTAATAAGTACAAGGCTAAAAAAGGAATTATCTAGGATGCGACGTTAAGTTTTTTCAATTTTCACTTTATTTTTAAGAATTTTTCAATTTCCAGTTATTGAGGGTTGGTTTAATTTTTCGACAACTGATGGCGCCACAGGAAAAATTAATAATACATAATAATGACTGGAATGAAGCAAATATTTAAAAAAGCCTCAACGTGGCCTCCTAGAATTTTAGGATTGTACCTTTCTTCAATTATTTTCAAATAGAACTACAAAAGGTATGTAGATTATAACGCCGTAACTTTTGTTCACAGTTTTTCAGAAAAAATAATCGTAACGTGTTATTTGCTAAAAATAACACCACAAAAAAAAGAAATATTCTGAATATTTTTTTAATTCCTTTCTTTTCGATAGAAATCCTATCCTATTGGTGACTTTTTAGTGAAAAACAAAAGTTTATTATTGATTTGATACCTGAAACGAAATACTCGGAAAATTTCAAAATGTGATATCTCAGCGAATATTTAAGTTACAAAGATGAAATAGAAACAAAAATGTCCGCTTTTTAAACAGATACCAGAAAATGTTGACATAGATATTGGAAATTTCACGAAAAATAGTAAAAACCCTTAAAAAAGTTGAAAAATCGTTTTTTTTTAAATGCCGCGGCATGATATAAATATGACTTGATACATATTTTAGTAGATTTTTACCGCGTAAAAATGTTGCAAATGTCAAAAACCGGGTACAAGGGGGCCTTCTAGGTTAACAATCGATTTGAAAACTTTTTGAGTTTTTTTAAGGATCTAAATGACCTTGAATGGCCTTGGAAAAAATTGTTTAATTAATGTTTATATTTTTTGTATAGCCTGGTAAAACCAAAAGTACTACCCTTATTTATAGGGTTGGCGCTTATTTTAATTTTGGCAAATAATCACGAAATAAATTTGATCTAACAAGGGGAGGATCAGATGTGTGACTCACCGATTTCATCCATCTTTGGCACACGTGTAGGTCATGACTAGGAGTGTAACAGGTGCAAGTAATAGGGCGCACTATTCAGCCGTTTTTCAGAAAAAAATGTTTTTTTTAATTTGTTATTTATTTGTATGTTTATATACCTTTTGCGTTAACAAACATATACCAACCTTTTGGCGCATCGATAAAACCTCCGATTCGTAGTCGGAAGGTCGAAGGATCGAACCCCATTGTTGAAGTTGGGTTCATTCATTTTCTTTTTTAGTTTTTATAAATTCATGTGTATTTAAATATCTTAATTTTAGAATCAATCAATTTTTTTTTTGAAAACGGCTGAATAGTGCGCCCTATTACTTGCACCTGTTACACTCCTATACATGACCTACACGTGTGCCACAGATAGATCAAATCGATGAGTCACACATCTGATCATCTCCTTGTAAGTGGTGATTTTATTTTTTATAGTTCTTGTTTATTCCTAAGCTACGGAATTCCTTAAGAAATGTTTAATTTGTTTGTACACCCTGGAACAATTAGAAGTACCGCCCGCATACCCATTATCTTATTTTATCCTTAAGGTACTTCTAATCATCTTCATAACATACGGTTCAACCAAAAATTAATTTCATTACCTTTTACGGTTTCGCATCCAACCCATAATATTTTATTTCTATTACAGTTTAGAAGATATATTTAACTTTGAGTAAATTGTATTTATTTGATATAATACATGGTGGTTTCCTTTTGTAAACTTTACAAGTCTATTAAATTACGTAGTGACAAATATATTTCGGTCCTAGAGGGGTGGAAGAGAATTATGTCTGTTTAGCTTCAGTTTTCCAATGTGTGTTCTGTTTTCGCATTGGATATAATTTTATTATCCAGAACTTGACTCGGGATATAAATTCAATTTTCTGTAATCTTATTTGCGGATCCACCGCTGCTGACTTTATCATTGGTACAAACATTTAAGAATTCGAATTCTTTACTAATATTAAAATTTATACAAATCAAAACAACACGTATTTTTTAATAAAACATATAAGTATTAGTATCAGTAACATATATTTCTTATATTTTTATCATTAGTTTCAAAACAGGGCAGAAATACTGCAGGTCTATAGCTCAGACGGAGTAACATCATTTTTATGTTTATAAGTATAAGCATTTGAAATGCACTAGTATAGTCTCAATAAAAATTGTTATTATTATAATATCTGGGATGATGTAATCTGTAATTTAATTTATTGGTATTGTAATTATTTAAATGCTTTTTACCCGGAATACAGCTGGGTACATATTGTTGCATAAGGTACAGCGGAAGTTAAATAACCACAAATCATTCTGAAGTGATTTTGTTTATGATGGCCATGTCTTATCTAAATATTTTTTATACATATGGTAGAACAAAACCCAAGAGAAAAGCAGTATCAAAAACCATCATGGGTAAAAATAAATAAATTTATCCTTTTAAAGTACAGCAGTATCTTAATTGAATAATCAAACTCATTAATACCCATCCATCCGTATTTATATTTGATAAACACAGCCCTCCATTAATGAAGTACAGTGTAAATTTATGCACGCGCACATACATCCCCTTGGAAAATTGATGAAAACTCACGTCATGGTTTTCACCGAAAAGTGTTTCGGGGCGGAAGTGAGCATTAATAAAACCGTCGCGTCTGCACATTTCTATGTTTGAATATTTCGCACGATAAATGAATATTTCATGCGGCAAACAGATCGCTTAATTGAAACAAAATGATTTTAGTAAAAAGAAAAAAAAAACGTAGCAAAGAAAGAAAACGATCCATTAAAAGTGAAATGTCGGCCTGCACCTGAAAGTTTGCCCCTGCGTAAAAAAATCGCCCGGATGGATAAAATAGATTAATATATTTCACGACGTTTCATCATCAATCTTCAGGTTCTCTCCGGTCACCTAATACATAATATATCAAGGGCCCTTGGCTCCTTTGTATAATTTTGGTGGGGGAATTAAATTAATATATTGAGGAAGTGAATAATGAAAGGCGGACTGTTTAATCCAATTTTCTTTTTTAAACGATTACATGGGGAATTGTAACTGATGTTTGATCGTTCAGTTTGCTTTGTAATATACTGAAGGAAAAAAAATGAAACACTTGAAATTCGTGAAATTTCGATTCACAGGGGCGCTAGAGGGGGGTGGAAGGGGTTACGCTTAAGTTCGCATGCATGACCTCAAAGAAGATACTTTAACGTTTTTCGCCCTCAAAGATTCATCAAAATCGATTGAAAATACGTCGAGTTATGGCGGTTTGAAAATGGTGAAATTTTCATTTTTTTTCCACCAGTGTATATCTTGAGGAAGAGGATGGTTGCGACCGTTACTACGTTGTGGTCCTTAAGTAAACAGAATTGAAAAATGCACATAGAACTTTTTCAATTCTGTTTTATTTATCTTTAAAAATTGTTGTTGGTACTATTCAGGACTATCTAAATATCAAATACACAGTATTTATTTTTCTATTTTGACCCTTAATTTAAAAAAGTTATGACATAAAAGTTGCATTTTTTTTAAGGAACACCCTATATATTTGTATGTCATTAAATACAACTTTAATTCAGATTTACATAGATATAACATCGTTCATAAAAATTCATGCAAATTAACGAGAAAAAAAAAAGATTACATTAGAAATTTTGTGTCGTAACGACTCATAATTCTTAAATTGAAAGTAAGAATAAAAAAATAAGCGCGCTACTAAATTCTGCGAAAAAAACCACACAAATAGCTATTTAACTGTTTTTCTATATATAGGTATTACATTTACTGAAAAAAAGACGTATTTTAAAATAGCCAAAAATTCCGATATCTCTCAATCTATTTTTAGCCTCCTTTAGAGGTTTTAGCCTCTATTTCAGAAAAAGAGGCTAAAACGTGAATATTATTTTTTTCCAATTTTTAAGGTTATCGATAAAAAACAACATCGAATTTGGGCCACCCGGTACACATTGGAGATGGGTAACTCGTCTCAAAATAGATATTTTTGGCTTTAACTTACTACTCTTCTTATGATCACTTAACTCAGTGTTACCAAATCAACGGAAAATCCGCTAGATCTGGCAGATTTTGAATCCAAATTGCAGAATAAATTCAGTTTTAGCGGCTGGAGGATTTTCGAGCGGAATTATGTTTGATTGTTGAAAAACTAGCGTAATTTAATTTAAATTTAAATTTTGAGGAAAAGCAGAAACTTAAAACATTAATTTTTAAAAATTCATAACTTGCGGAAAAAGTGACACATTTTCAAATTTTAAAAAATTAATGTTAGTTTTAAAAGTAGATGTTTTTATATCCAGCGGCTGGAGGATTTTATAGCGGACTTATGTTTGATTGTTGAAAAACTAGCGTAATTTAATTTAAATTTAAATTTTGAGGAAAAGCAGAAACTTAAAACATTAATTTTTAAAAATTCATAACTTGCGGAAAAAGTGACACATTTTTAAATTTTAAAAAATTAATGTTAGTTTTAAAAGTAGATGTTTTTATATCCAGCGGCTGGAGGATTTTCTAGCGGACTTATGTTTGATTGTTGAAAAACTAGCGTAATTTAATTTAAATTTAAATTTTGAGGAAAAGCAGAAACTTAAAACATTAATTTTTAAAAATTCATAACTTACGGAAAAAGCGACACATTTTCAAAAATTAATGTTAGTTTTAAAAGTAGATGTTTTTATATTAAAAAAATAGATATTTTTATTAAATTGACGCGTTTTCAAAAATCAAAGTTAATTTTAAAAGTCATGTATTATGGTTGCATTCGGGTTTTCAGGGAATTCAATAATATCAGTATTTTTTTCTATTATTTCGTTGTTCAAATATTCGACAACTTAAAAAATTCATTTTTAAAAATTTATAATTCACGCAGAAATTGACACGTTTTCAAAAATTAAAGTGTTATCATGTTAAAGGTAGCTTATGAATGTAATAAAATTTTGGATCAATTCTATCGTAAGTATTTATTTTCTTTACATTTTTTTTTCAATTATTAGACAGATTAAAACATTAATTTTCAAACATTCATAACTAGAAATTGGTAGATTTTCAAAAATTATAGCTAATTTTAAAGGTAAATGTGCCGCTACCCAAAATGTTCCACGAGCCGCCATTGGAAAGTTTTTGAAAATCCACGAGTTGTGAGTTTTTTTAAATTTTAATTTTCGAATTGTGTAATACTCGAGCAAAAAATAAAAAAAAAATATAAAACGTGTTAACAAAATTCTGCAAAAATTAAACAAGATTTGCAAATGATTGTTTTATCAAATTAAGTGCAGTTTTTGAAAATCCACCAATTACTTCGCGAGTTGTGAATTTTTGAAAATTTTAGTTTTCGAATTGTGTACTACGCAAGTGAAAATGTAAAAAAATATATACAAAACGTGTCGACGGAATTCTGCAAAAATTAAATTAGATTTGCAAATCATCGTTTTATCCACCAATTATTTCGCGAGTTGTGAATTTTTGAAAATTTTAGATTTCCAATTGTGCAATACTCGAAAACAAAATATAAAACGTGTCGACTAAATTCTACAAAAATTAAAAAAGACTTGCAAATGATTGTTTTATCAAATTAAGTGCAGTTTTTGAAAATCCACCATTTACTTCGCGAGTTGTGAATTTTTGAAAATTTTAGTTTTCGAATTGTGTACTACTCGAGTGAAAAGTTAAAAAATATTTACAACACGTGTCGACGAAATTCTACAAAAATTAAATTAGATTTGCAAATCATCGTTTTATCAGTATTTGAAAATCCACCGATTATTTCGCGAGTTGTGAATTTTTTTAAAATTTTAGATTTTCAATTGTGCAATATTCAAAAAAAAATATAAAAAATATAAAACGGGTCGACTAAATTCTACAAAAATTAAACAAGATTTGCAAATGATTGTTTTATCAAATTAAGTGAAAATCCACCAATTACTTCGCGAGTTGTGAATTTTTGAAAATTTTACTTTTCGAATTGTGTACTACTCGAGTGAAAATTTAAAAAATATTTACCAAACGTGTCGACGAAATTCTACAAAAATTAAATTAGATTTGAAAATCATCGTTTTATCAAACTAACTACGGTATTTGATAATCCACCGATTATTTCACGAGTTGTGAATTTTTTTAAAATTTTAGATTTCCAATTGTGCAATATTCGAAAAAAAAAATAGAAAAAATATAAAACGGGTCGACTAAATTCTACAAAAATTAAACAAGATTTGCAAATGATTGTTTTATCAAATTAAGTGCAGTTTTTGAAAATCCACCAATTACTTCGCAAGTTGTGAATTTTTGAAAATTTTAGTTTTCGAATTGTGTACTACTCGAGTGAAAATTTAAAAAATATTTACAAAACGTGTCGACGAAATTCTACAAAAATTAAATTAGATTTCCAAATCATCGTTCTATCAGTATTTGAAAATCCACCGATTATTTCGCGAGTTGTGAATTTTTTTAAAATTTTAGATTTCCAATTGTGCAATATTCGAAAAAAAAATAGAAAAAATACAAAACGGGTCCACTAAATTCTACAAAACTTAAACAAGATTTGAAAACGATTGTTTTATCAAATTAAGTGCAGTTTTTGAAAATCCACCAATTACTTGGCGAGTTGTGAATTTTTGAAATTTTAGGTTTTCGAATTGTGTACTAATCGAGTGAAAATTTAAAAAAATATATAAAAAACGTGTCGACGAAATTCTACAAAAATTAAACAAGACTTGCAAATGATTGTTTTATCAAATTAAGTGCAGTTTTTGAAAATCCACCAATTACTTCGCGAGTTATGAATTTTTGAAAATTTTAGTTTTCGAATTGTGTACTACTCGGGTGAAAATTTAAAAAAATATTTACAAAACGTGTCGACGAAATTCTACAAAAAATAAACAAGACTTGCAAATGATTGTTTTATCAAATTAAGTGCAGTTTTTGAAAATCCACCAATTACTTCGTGAGTTGTGAATTTTTGAAAATTTTAGTTTTCGAATTATGTACTACTCAAGTGAAAATTTAAAAAAAATATTTACAAAACGTGTCGACGAAATTCTACAAAAATTAAATTAGATTTGCAAATCATCGTTTTATCAAACCAACTACAGTATTTGAAAATCCGGCGATTATTTCGCGAGTTGTGAATTTTTTTTTATTTTAGATTTCCAATTGTGCAATATTCGAAAAAATAAAAATAGAAAAAATATAAAACGGGTCGACTAAATTCTACAAAAATTAAACAAGATTTGCAAATGATTGTTTTATCAAATTAAGTGCAGTTTTTAAGAATCCACCAATTACTTCGCGAGTTGTGAATTTTTGAAGATTTTAGTTTTCGAATTGTTTACTACTCGAGTGAAAATTTAAAAAAATATATACAAAACGTGTCGACGAAATTCTACAAAAATTAAATTATATTTGCAAATCATCGTTTTATCAAACTAAGCAGGGACAGTTCGTTATATAGAGCGAATGAGCCATGGCACTACCTGTAGTTTCAAGCTCAGCAAGAATTTGTAAAACACTTTCGCCAGTTGATTTGGTCTGGGAAGATAAATCGTTCTTCCTTTCTTAAAAAAAGGGAGGACATGTTCCACGAGCCGCCAATGATTGGTTTTGATTTAAGGCGAGAGAGGACGGTGTGTTGC
This sequence comes from Ocypus olens, assembly GCA_910593695.2. Taxonomy (NCBI): domain Eukaryota; kingdom Metazoa; phylum Arthropoda; class Insecta; order Coleoptera; family Staphylinidae; genus Ocypus; species Ocypus olens. The sequence goes on along the minus strand of OU343052.1, from coordinate 7,821,493 downwards.
CGATGCAAATAAAATCTACCATTTACTACTAAACAAGACGAAATTTGTGTTCAACATAAAATGCTCATTAACTTCCATAAATTTCAATAATCGAAGGATTTTAAAGAAATGTATACCATAATTTTGGATACATTATTGCTTTATAATTTGAAATATTTTACTAGTTTTAAATCGGTGTTGGATTATTGAATGAATTTTGGGTTTAAACGCACTGACAACTGAAATAAATACCCATTCTACTTATGCTGCTTTGGATTTTCTTGAGTTGTGATGTTATTAAATACAAAATACCGTGATGGTTTTATGATGAACATTTTCATTTTTCATCCACCGCATGATAGATATTCGACGTAATACATAGTTTATATTCTCTAGACAAAGTGAACCCCTGGAAACAGCGAGACAAATCGAGACGGTCCGCGTGACGCGAATACATCTTCCAACTTACATCACGGAAATATCCGCAAATTCATCGCCGCCTCAGACAAGGGTCGAATTAACACAAAACTGCTCCTGTCCAGCGATGCAAATCTGATGGGATAAGATGGGATAAGGGATGGACTCCGGGCAGACACGGAGGATATCGAAAACATAGTAGTTACAGACCGTTGGATCGTGACCAAAAGGGGGTGGGATGGGTTGGGTATATTAGTGCTGGACCGTTTGGCCACGAAACACACCACCACGCCGCGATCCATATATCCGAATAACCGAAGAATCGTTGAACTGGGGAGGGCGAAAACGCTTTCAGTAAGGGCAGGATGTGGGTGGCGATGCCATTAATCCTGGCGTGCTGCTTTACCTATTCCTTTTGTTTTGCTCGAGGTGCAAAACCAATATAAAACTCATTTGCTGCTAGACGTCGCCTTTATTAGGTTACGCTCGGAACGAGGATTCTTTACAGGGTATTTACATTTAATCGGGAAATTCTACAATGAAATGTTTAATTGAAAACTGTTTTTTCCTATAATGCCAAGAGATGTTCGTGAATTAATGTTAAGTTGAAATTCAGACAGTTTTTTAATTTACTTTATGTAATGAAATATAAATTATAATTAATGCTTAGTTATATGAACAGAATATTAAAAAGAATACGAATTAATACCACCCTACTCAAATAACTTCGATTTTTGAAAATCCAAAATTTTCAAGCGAGTTACAAATTTTTGAAATTTTTGATTTTCACGACGACAAACATTTGTGCAGCGAAGAAAAAAAAATAAGAAAAAAATAGTAAACGTATTAAAAAAATATCACAAAAATTTATCCTAATTATTAGAACCTCTCTCTACTCAGATAACTTCGATTTTTGTAAATTCAATAATTTTCAAGCGAGTTACAGATTTTTGAAATTTTTGATTTTCACGACGACAAACATTGGTGCATCGAAGAAAGAAAAATTAAGAAAAAATATTAAACGTATCGAAAAAAATTCACAAAAATGTATCCTAATTATAAAAACCTCACTCTACTCAGATAACTTTGATTTTTGAAAATCCAATAATTTTCAAGCGAATTACAGATTTTTGAAATTTTTGATTTTCAAGACGTCAAACATATGTGCATCGAAGAAAGAAAAATTAAGAAAAAAATAGTGAATGTATCGAAAAAATTTCACAAAAATTTATCCTAATTATAAAAACGTCACTCTACCCAGATAATTTCGATTTTTGAAAATCCAATGATTTTCAATGGAGTTACAGAGTTTTGAAATGTTTGATTTTCACGACGTCAAAAATTTGTCTATCGAAGAAACAAAAATTAAGAAAAAAATGGTGATGTGGCCATCATGTTACTTTCTCCGAATAATATCATTTATATTTACGCTTTCGTGGTTTATTTTCAGTTTAAATCATATTCTAAATGTACATCGAACGTTTCGTAGACTCGGATGAAACTGACGTTTAAAACGTCAAAATTATGAAAGATGAAAAAATTATTATGCAAATTTATAAACTAAGTTTACTCAAAAACTAAAGAGATTTTGCAAAAAACTTATTCTGTATAAGTTGTTCATTTTGGCATTCTCTACACTTATTATACACATAAATTTGCTGTAACTATTATCGTTTCATAATTATAAACCAAAAATAAAAATAAATTAATAATTTTTTTTCTCGAATAACAATGATTTTATGAAAAATGTTTTCAAGCAAAAGATGTTCATTTCTTTGTTGTCTTCAATGTTTGTTTAAATGCTTTTGTGATATTTTTCATATTTAAGAAAATATTGGCAAAAAACAAAAAACAGTTAAGGTAAACGCCCACTTCCGGTGTACGAAATTTTACCAAAAGCTTTTCAGTTCTTCAGATTATCAAATAAGACGGATGTTCAAAGTTTCATATCAATTGCTCTATTAGTTTTTGAGGTACAGCGCGCACAGACAGACACACACACACACACACACACACACACACAGACACAAAAAAAAAATTCCAGAAATTGTTGAAATGGCATCTAGGGACCCCAAAACGGATATTTCCGTAAAAAAAATTTTTGAAAAAAAAATCACGATCACAATACTTTCTCGTACTTCGTAACGGAGAAAGTAAAAATAGTGAGCGTATCGGAATTTTTTTCCAAAAATGTATCCTAATTATTAAAACCTTACTCTACTCAGATAACTTCGATTTTCGAAAATTCAATAATCTTTTAAGCGAGTTACAAATTTTTGATTTTCACGACGACACACATTTGTGCATCGAAGAAAGAAAAATTAAGAAAAAAATAGTGAACGTATCGAAATTTTTTTCCAAAAATGAATCCTAATTATTAAAACCTCACTCTACTCACAAAACTTCGATTTATGAAAATCCAATAATTTTCAAGCGAGTTAAAGATTTTTGAAATTTTTGATTTTCACAACGTCGAACATTTGTGCATCGAAGAAACAAAAACTAAGAAAAAAATAGTAGACGTATTGGAAAAATTTAAAAAAAATGTATCCTAATTATTAAAACCTCACTCTACTCAGAAAGCTTCGATTTTTGAAAATCCAATAATTTTCAAGCGAGTTATAGATTTTTTAAATTTTTGATTTTCATGACCACAAACATTTGTGCATCGAAGAAAGAAAAATTAAGAAAAAAATGGTGATGTGGCCATCATGTTACTTTCTCCGACTTGATGGTATCATTTATATTTACGCTTTCATGGTTTATTTTCAATTTAAATCATATTTTAAGTGTGCATCGAACGTTTCGTAGACTCGGATAAAACTGACGTTTAAAACGTCAAAATTATGAAAGATCGAAAAATGTACTTCAAATTCAAAAACTCAGTTTACTCAAAAACTAAAGAGATTTCGGAAAAAACTTATTCTTCATAAATTGTTCATTTTGGCATTCTCTACAATTATTATCGACATAAATTTGCTGTAACTATTAGCGTTTCATAATTGTATACCAAAAATGAAAAAAAAAATAATAATTTTTTTTCTCGAATAACAATGATTTTATGAAAAATGTTTTTAAGAAAAATAATCGCATTTTTTTATTGTCTTCAATATTTGTTTAAATGTTTTTGTGATATTTTTCATATTTAAGAAAATATTGGTAAAAAACAAAAAACAGTTAAGGTAAACACCCACTTCCGGTGTACGAAATTTTACCAAAAGCTTTTCAGTTCTTCGGATTATCAAATAAAACTAATGTTCAAAGTTTCATATCAATTGGTCCATTAGTTTTTGAGATACAGCGCGCACAGACACACACACACACACACACACACAGACACAGACACACACACACACACACACACACACACACACACACACACAAAAAATTTTTTTCCAAAAATTGTTGAAATGGCATCTAGGGACCCCAAAACGGATATTTCCGTAAAAAAAATTTTTGAAAAAAAAATCACGATCACAATACTTTCTCGTACTTCGTAACGGAGAAAGTAAAAATAGTAAACGTATCGAAAAAAATTCACAGAAATTTATTCTAATTATAAAAACCTCACTCTACCCAGATAACGTCGATTTTTTAAAATCCAATAATTTTTAAGCGAGTTACAGATTTTTGAAATTTTTGATTTTCTCGACAAGCATTTGTGCATCGAAGAATGAAAAATTAAGAAAAAAATAGTAAACGTATCGGAAATTTTTTACAAAAATGTATCCTGATTATTAAAACCTCACTCTACTCAGATACCTTCGATTTTTGAAAATCCAATAATTTTCAAGCGAGTTACATATTTTTGAAATTTTTGATTTTCACGACGTCAAACATTTGTGCATCGAAGAAGAAAAAATAGTAAACGTATCGGAAAATTTTTACAGAAATTTATCCTAATTATTAAAACCTTACTCTAGTTAGATAACTTAAATTTTTGCAAATCCAATAATTTTCAAGTGAATTGCAGATTTTTGAAATTTTTGATTTTCAAGACGTCAAACATTTGTGCATCGAAGACAGAAAAATTAAGCAAAAAATAGTAAACGTGTATTGGAAAAATTTCACATAAATTTATCCTAATTATTAAAATCTCAGTTTACTCAGATAACTTTGATTTTTGAAAATCCAATAATTTTCAAGCGAATTACAAATTTTTGAAATTTTTGATTTTCACGTCAAGCATTTGTACATCGAAGAAGGAAAAATTAAGAAAAAAATAGTAAACGTATAGAAAAAATTTCACAAAAATGTATCCTAGTTATTAAAACTTTACTCTACTCAGATAACTTCGATTTTTGAAAACCCAATAATTTTCAAGCGAGTTACAAATTTTTGAAATTTTTGATTTTCACGACGTCAAACATTTGTGCATCTGAGAACAAAAATTAAGAAAAAAATAGTAAACATATCGGAAAAATTTTACAAAAATTTATCCTAATTATAAAAACCTTACTCTACTCAAATAACTTCAATTTTTGAAAATCCAATAATTTTCAAGCGAGTTAAAGATTTTTAAAATTTTTGATTTTCACGTCAAGCATTTGTGCATCGAAGAAGGAAAAATTAAGAAAAAAATAGTAAACGTATCAAAAAAATTTCACAAAAATTTATCCTAATTATTAGAACTTCACTCTACTCAGATAACTTCGATTTTTAAAAATCCAATAATTTTCAAGCGAGTTACAAATTTTTGAAATTTTTGATTTTCACGACGTCAAACATTTGTGCATCGAAGAAAGAAAAATTAAAAAAAAAATAGTAAACGAATCGAAAAATTTTTACAAAAATTTATCCTAATTATTAAAACCTCACTCTACCCAGATAACTTCGATTTTTAAAAATCCAATAATTTTCAAGCGATTTACAGATTTTTGAAATTTTTGATTTTCAAGACGTCAAACATTTGTCTATCGAAGAAAGAGAAATAAAGAAAGAAATATTAAACGTATCGAAAAAATTTCACAAAAATTGATACTAATTATAAGAACCTCACTCTACTGAGATAACTTCGATTTTTGAAAATCCAAAATTTTCAAGCGAGTTACAAATTTTTGAAATTTTTGATTTTCACGACCACAAACATTTGTGCATCGTAGAAAGAAAAATTAACAAAAAAATATTAAACGTATCGGAAAAATTGCTCAAAAAATCATCCTAATTATTTAAACTTCACTTTACTCAGATAACTTCTATTTTTTTAAATCCAATAATTTTCAAGCGAGTTACAGATTTTTGAAATTTTTTATTTTCACGACGTCAAACATTTGTCCATCGAAGAAAGAAAAATTAAGAAAAATATATTAAACGTATCGGAAAAATTTCACAAAAATTTATTCTAATAATTAAAACTTCACTTTACTTAGATAACTTCGATTTTTGAAAATCCAATAATTTTCAAGCAAGTTACAGATTTCTAAAATGTTTGATTTTCACGACGTCAAATATTTGTGCATCGTAGAAAGAAAAATTAAGAAAAAAATACTATCGGAAAAATTTCGCAAGACTTTATTGTAATTAATAAAACCTCACTCTACTCAGATAACTTCGATTTTTGAAAATCCAAAATTTTTAAGCGAGTTACAAATTTTTGAAATTTTTGATTTTCACGCCGACAAACGATTGTGCATCGAAGAAAGAAAAATTAAGAAAAAAATAGTAAACGTATCGGAAAAATTAAGAAAAAAATTTATCCTAATTATTAAAACCTCACTCTACTCAGATATCTTCGATTTTTGAAAATCCAATAATTTTCAAGCGAGTTACAAATTTTTGAAATTTTTGATTTTCACGACGAAAAACATTTGTGCCTCGAAGAAAGAAAAATTAAGAAAAATATATTAAACGTATCGGAAAAATTTCCAAAAAAATTATCCTAACTACTAATACCTCACTCTACTCAGAAAACTTTGATTTTTGAAAATCCAATAATTTTCAAGCGAGTTACAAATTTTTGAATTTTTTTATTTTCACGATGTTAAACATTTGTGCATCGAAGAAAGAAAAATTAAGAAAAAAATAGTAAACGTATCGAAAAAATTTCACAAAAATTTATCCTAATTATTAAAACTTCAGTCTACTCAGATAACTTGATTTTTCAAAATCCAATAATTTTCAAGCGAGTTACACATTTTTGAAATTTGAATTCTGACATAATTTCAATGGCAATGACGGCAGATTTGGTTTGGCGTTTATGTATTTCCACAATATTAAAAATTCAAGCACAATGTATGTTTCGGAGAAAAGCAGCAATTGATAATAAGTTAGTTCAATAGTAGCTCTAAAGTTTTTGCCGTCATTGACAGCGGAGATAAAGTCATACTTTATACCAGGGGTGTAGAGTCGTGACAAAAATGTAGCGACTCCGACTCCGACTCCTTATTTTTTTTTGTTTCGACGCCGACTCCGACTCCACACCCCTGCTTTATACTACTAATTTTAGTAGATAAATACAAGTTTGAAATTAAAATCAATAAACATGTTATTTGTATTTCTACTCACATGATGCATCAGACATCGTGACGGATAAGTCAAATGTAGAAAATATTCAACTAAATGTATATTGGTGGACTGTATTTGATAATTCGTAATTCCTATTGTTTTTCAAGATTTATTCTAAACAACAAATAAAATTTTTACATTCGTCCCTCATACTGTATAAGCTGTTGTAAAACATTTTGAAAAACTCGGAGAGTTTAAGAAGTTTTCCCACAAATAACCACCGTGAGAATTAGGAAATCACCTTAGCGCGGGTGCGCCATCCAAACTTTTATTCAGTCCGCGATGCCGGAGTATTTACAGCCCTTTGGCGATTTTGTAACTACACTCAATTCGCTTGGTTTGTTATTCCGCTTGAAAATTGTATTTTAACTGGAATTATTCCAAACTCTAACTAGATCAGTCATCAGTTGTAATAACACATTAATTTTAATATAGCACTGCATATATTAAATACTTATGGCCATGATGATAAGATTTGCTACAAGAACCGTGTAAATACAGTAAAAAGAAAAACACTTTTGGAGTAAATGTAAAAAAGAAAGTTTGGCGTCCTTTGAAGAGGTGTATATTTATAAATTATATAAAAGGAATTGTACTAAATGCTTTATTTGGAAAAAATAAAATCATTTCCGACGCTTGGAATAGTATTCCTGACTCTTACGCAGTGGCGGCTCGTAGAACATGTTGATGGTAGAGCCACTTATACAATATCCCCCTCCTTTTTTGAAGAAACAAAGAACCATTTATCGAATATTTTGGCCAAAAAATCAAAAATTTGGAAGAAGATCTAAAATATTGGCCAAAAAATCAAAAAACCTGGTTTAAAAATAAAAATGCAGACCAAAAAATTGAAAATACAAGCAAAACAAAAATAATTTGCCATTTTCAGCCCCAAAAATAACTCTTTTTAGCTTAAAATAAGTTCCAACGAGAAATTCGAAAATAATAGCAAAAATAAAAATCGACAGCCCTTTCACAGACAACGGAAAGCGGATTTCAAGTTTTTAACATAATGTATTTAAATGTTATTTCTGTGAATAAAGATGTTTGTATGTGTAAAAATAAAAAAAAATCGCAAGAAAATCTAAAATATGGGACAAAAAATAAAAAAATAAGACGAAAAATCTAAAATTTGTACCCAAAAATCAAAGCGGTAGACCAAAAAATCAAAATTTTTAACAAACGAATCGAAAATTTAAGTCGAAATAAAGAAATTTTGAGCCAAAAGACCAAATATTGAAACCAAAAAACACAAAACATAGGCCAAAACAGTAAAAACCTACAATAGGGCCTAAAAATGTGAAAATTTAGAAAAAAACATCGAAAACTCGGGCGTAAAGATAAAAAATGCAGACAAAAAATCCAAAATTTCTACAAACCAATCAAATTTTATCGTCAAAATAATAAATATTTAGACTAAAAAATAAAAAATGGTGATGTGGCCATCATGTTACTTTCTCCGACTTGATGGTATCATAGCCATTTCTATTTACGTTTTCATTGTTTATTTTTAATTGAAATTATATTTTAAATGTACATCGAGCGTTGCGTAAACTCGGATGAAACTGACGTTTAAAACGTCTAAATTATGAAAGATGGAAAGATTATACTTCAAATTCAAAAACTCAGTTTACTCAAAAACTAAAGAGATTTCGAAAAAAAACTTATTATTTATAAGTTGTTCATTTTAGTATTCTCTGCAATTATTATTAACATAAATTTGCTGTAACTATTATCGTTTTATAATTATAAACCAAAAATAAAATAATAATAATAAATTCTTTTCTCGAATAAAAATTATTTTATGAAAAATGTTTTCAAGCAAAAGATGTTCATTTCTTTGTTGTCTTCAAAGTTTGTTTAAATGTTTTTGTAATATTTTTCATATTTAAGAAAATATTAAGGTAAACGCCCACTTCCGGTGTACGAAATTTTACCAAAAACTTTTCAGTTCTTCAGATTATCAAATAAGACGGACGTATGAAGTTTCATATCAATTGCTCTATTAGTTTTTGAGATACAGCGCACACAGACAGACACACACACACACAGACACAAAAAAAATTTTTCCAGAAATTGTTGAAATGGCATCTAGTGACCCCAAAACGGATAATTCCGTAAAAAAAAAATTTGAAAAAAAAAATCACGATCACAATACTTTCTCGTACTTCGTAACGGAGAAAGTAAAAAATCTACAATGTAGCCTAAAACGGTTAAAATTTAGACAAAACATCGAAAACGAGTGTAAAGATAAAAATTGCAGACAAAAAAGATCGAAAATTTCTACAAACCAATCGAATATTTTGGTCAAAATAAAGAAAAAGAAAAAGAAAAAATAAGATTAAATTTATGACTAATTTGTTTTCTTGCGATTTAAATTTAATTTAATTTGTATTAGTTTTTGTTTCTAATTTTGTATTATTGGGATTACCCGTTTAATAATAAATAAATACATAAATTAAAAAAATCGGAAATGCAGAAATCTAAAATATGGGCCAAGGAATCAAGAATCCTAATTTAAAAATAAAAAAATCGAAAACTTAGGCAGAAGTAAAATAATTTGCCACTTTCAGCCGCAAAAAATAAGTTTCTGATTAGAAATTCGAAAATAATAGTAAAAAATAAAAAAATTCACGAAATAAAATCAATAATCCAATTATTTCCAAGTAAACTTAAATTGTCCAAAATAGTCCCTATCTTTAAAAAAGGATCTAAACTGGAAAAGGAAAATTATCGGCCTATATCCATATTGTGCTGCTTTTCAAAAATATTTGAAAAAATTATTGTGAAAAGACTCTGGAACTACCTCAAGAAATATGACATAATAACGAAACATCAACATGGTTTTAGAGAGAAAAAATCAACCCAAACCGCAACTTTCGACGCCTTGGAGGAGGTCACGAGGAATCTAGATGCCGGGAAGTGCGTGAGTGGTCTTTTCTACGATTTCTCGTGTGCTTTTGACACTATAGATGTAAAGTTTGTGCGCGAAAAACTATATGCAATTGGTATCCGGGGAAATGTGCTCGAACTAATTGTTTCTTTTCTTTCGGACCGACACCTATACGTCCATGTGAATAACACATCATCAGACATATACGCGCTCTCCAAAGGAATAGTACAGGGATCAACATTAGGACCACTGCTGTTTATTCTCTTTATAAACGATCTACGAGAGTTTATTACCCATGGGTACATGGTCAACTTTGCGGACGACACTTCAATTATCTTATCAGCGCCAACCCAATCTGAACTGGAAGATAAAATTCGGATAACAAACTATGAAATAGGAGACTGGTGTTCTAAAAACAAATTAATTTTAAATAGTGAAAAGACAGTTAAGGTGCAATTTTTCAACAGAGGAGCTCCAATTACTCCGACAAATGGCACCTCAGCTAGCACTAAATTTCTAGGAAGTTTTGTAGATAGTAAATTGTCATGGAGTACGCAAATTGATCACGTATGTAACAAATTAAATAGTGCTTATTTCGCTATAATGAGAATATGTAATAAATTTTCAAAAGAAATCGTAATGAACATATATTATGCCTTGGTCTATCCCCATCTAACTTACAATATATTGGCTTGGGGTGGCAAAAACCTAAAAAGAGTATTTGTATCCCAAAAACGTGTCATCAGACTAATTTTCAATCTCAAAAAAAGGGATTCCTGTCGAAACACTTTCAGGATTAATAATATTCTCACGGTTAGTTCTATCTATATCTATAATTGTGCAATATATGTCTGGAACAACAAAGGCAGCTTTTTGAAAAATGAAGAATGTCACGGGTACGACACAAGGCATAAAAAGAATATATGTATGACTACACATAAAACCGCATTATACGAAAAATCTGCCAAATATTCATGTGCACGAATATTTAATAAATTACCAAATGCCTTGAAGGAATGCCCTAGCATAGCAACATTTAAAAGGAAGCTTAGACAATTTTTGGTTAGTAAATGCTACTATAGCTTTACAGAATTCATCACTGATTGTGACCTTTAATATCTAAATCTTCCAAACTGACGCATCCGAATATTAATCATTTACTTATACCATTTTTATGTGACTATTTAGACTGTTTATATTCATTACTTTAAATTTTAACATGATGTAAAATTGTCAAATTATTGTAAAATTGTAATTTATTAATTTATATGTACAATCTATGTGATTTTATTCCCGAACTGATCTACATCTTATTTTTAAAAATATTTATGTACCTAACACTTCTAATTCTAATATAACTGCAAATTATTTAATTATTTTTATCATTATATTGTAGTATTATGTAACTAATGATCTGACGAACACACCCGCAACTTTCATGTATTATTATTATTATCATTATTATGTAAACATGTACTGTACAATGTGGCTAAAGTGTAATAAATTGATTTGATTTGATTTGATTTAAAAAATGTAAAATATAGGATACAAAATATACCAAAAATCAAAAAAATATATACCTACGTAAAAAATTCAGACCAAATATCTAAAATTGTGGCCTAAAAATAAAAATAGTGGACCAAGGAAAGAAACATTTTAACAGACAAATAAAAAAAAAATAAAGAAAAATTTAGGGCAAAAGATTTAAAAAAATCCACAATGTTGATCAAAACGTCGAAAATTTAGACAAAATATGGAAAACTCGGACCTAAAGATAATAAATGCAGACTAAACGAAAAATCAAAAATGGGGGCCAAAAAATCGAAAATTTTAACAATAAAATTGAAAAGTTAGGTCAAAGTAAAGAAAAATTTAGGTCGAAAGATTAAAAAAAATAATAAATATCTGCAATGTTGGCCAGAAAGTCGAACATTTAGACAGTATATCGAAAACTCGGGCCTGAAGATAATAAATGCAGACTAAAAAACTGAAAATTTCAACAAACAAAACTCGAAAATACCGGAAAAAATTAAAAGAATATTCGCATATAAATTAATAATTCAGGTTATGGATATTTTAACCAAAATCAAATCAAAAATTTGGAACCAGAATTAAAAATTCTACCCGAAAAATCAAAAATGCCGACCAAAAAAAATCAAAAAATTTAATAAGTAAACCGAAAATTTATGCCACAATAAAGAATATTAAGGTCGACAGATCAAAATTGAAAATACAGGTCAAAAATCTAAAAATTAAAAATTCGGCGGGAAAATCAAAAAGTCGAAAATTTAAACAATCAAATCGCAAAAGGTCAAAATAAAGGATATTTAGGCTAAAAGTTATAATTTTTTGACCAAAAATTTCGAAAATACGGGTCAACATTTAAAAAACCAGAAATAAAAAATGCACTAAATAGTCGAAAATTTTGTACAATGAAATCGAAAATTTAGGTCAAAATAAAGAATATTTAGGTCAAATGATCTAAAATTTAGTCAAAAAAACAAATAGAAAATACAGGCTTAACAATAAAATATGCAGTAAGAAAGTAGTGTAGTAAGAAAATGGTTTAAATTAGTCTTAAAAATGACTCTATTGTTTAAAATCATTTCCCATTTTTTTTTTAATAGGAAAATATTTTTCTTTAATTGTCCAAAAAAGTGAAACTAATTTGAAATAGAAATCATTCCTTTTATTGTTTCACCTTTTGTGCCGGCAGTTTCGACAACTTTAGATTTAGTAGATACATTTTGAATAATTCAAATAAAAATTCACTTGGTTAGTATGACTCTTAGCTCGTGGAAAATGTTGATAGTACTTTTACAATATGGGCAGGCCCACGCCTCTTTTTTTAAAGAAAGAAAGAATGATTAATCTTCATAGTCCAAGATTATTTTGAGTTCTAAAGTAAAGGTTCATAATTTCAAACAGCCAAATTCAAACAAGCTGAAAATGTGATTTATGAGTACTTATCGCGCGTTTACATTATGCCCCAGACTGTAACACCATTCTTCGACATCAAACAATACACAAAAATAAAAATAATTTTAAGAATTAATTAAAAATTCTTGCTGAGCTTGAAAATACTACAGGTAGTGGCATGGCTCCTTGGCTCTACATAACGAGCCGCCCCTGCTCTTACGATCAGCTGAAAAAGCTCGCGTTTGCTGTTCTTTCCCTTTTCGGTTCTACAATCTTTTTTAAGCATGAACATTATCAAGAGTAAACTGAGAAGTCGTCTTATTGATGAGAACTTGGAATCATGCCTAAAATTAAAAACAACAACAAACAAACCTGAATTACTCAAACTTTCCAAGGGGATGCAAGCACATTGTAATTATTTATTAAGTATGAAATTTAGTTTTATTTAGTGTACTACTTATTTAGTGTAATAAAAGTTTACTAAACAAGCAGATTTGGCTCCCATTTTTTTTTAATTGTTGTAATGTTCATATTTGGCTTTTTGGCTAATAAGTTTGCCGACCACTGGTCTAGACAATAAAATGATACTTCACAAACAAATTTACATTTATACATCACTAAATTCGCCTTATCAAAGTAAACCCTATGTTTATTTATCTTGATTAATTGGTTTTCAGTGCAAATTTTTCGCAAATAGTTTACTTACTCGCATCAGAAAAAAAAATCTCATGCAGTAATCGAATTATAATAATTACAGAGAATTGAAAAAAACACCTTTCAGTATAAATATTTAAATTTTACAATTGATTCAGTTTATGTATTTACTCTGTATCGAATATTTATTTAATATAGCAACAACGTAAAGGGAGAGGGAGCGAGATTTAACAGCCTCCGGTACATTTAGAGCTTATTGATTTAATATCCAGTCTGAAACTAGCACTGCAGCAGCCAGGGAACTATTCCAGTATTCCATAACGGGAGAATACAGCCGGGATATACATTATATAATTAATTGCTCTTGATAATGCTCTAGTTAATTGATTAAATAATAAACTGCCCCGCTATTGGGGTAAGTACTGTCTATTTTACGAAAATGTTAGAGGATTAAAATTACCCGCCCGGGCTACTTAATAACGCTTATAATTTTTACTTTCTCCGTACAAAGTAGTGGAAAGTATAGTGAACGTAAATATAAAAAAATGTAAATATCCATTTTAAGGTCCCTAAAGACGATTCCGATAATTTTTGGAAATTTTTGTTTTGTGTATCACTGTGTCTACATGAGTTACTAATTGAGTTAGAAATGTTTGGTCGCCCAGAAAAAAAACCGCCATAAAGGGGCTCCGGCCGACCGGCACAAAAAATTCGCCCAAAAATATGAGGAGGATTTTGAAAATCGCGTCCCCCGAAACTCACCCTTAAAACGTGGGGGGGGGGGGCGGTGGTAGGATTACACCTCACCCCTTATCGGGGCCTTATTCGGTAATTTTTTTTTAGTTTTTGCGCGCAGATCGACGCTCAGATAACCGGGCAAGCTTTTAGAACCGGTCCCGTCGTTTCGTTTCACCCCCACCCCCGGGGGTGATTTTTCAAACGCAAATTTTCTATTTTTACACGTTTCCAAAAAAAAAATATCTCCTCCGTAACCGCTGGAGCTGGACGATCCCGGCATGTCTTAAAATAATCTTAAAGAAAATATCTAAAATTGATCGAGCCACTTTTTTGAATTTTTGCCCCGTTTCCGAGGTATGATTTTTTTATTTTTTTAAAACCGGGTAAAAAAATTTTTTTTTTTTCTTTTAAGGACGTATTTTTTTCTTTTCAAGTAGAAAAGCTGAAACCTTCAGGAATGGCAGAACAGATAACTGGCTTTCATTGGGATTTTTTATTTTATTTTTGGAACCACCCCTACGCGCCACCAACTCCACCAACCCAGGGGGTGGTTCGGTTTTCTTCTTTTCAGAATGTATTTTTCTCTTTTCAAATCGAAAAACTGAAACTTTCAGGGATGACAGAAGGAATGACTGGCTTTCATTAAGGAATTTTTCAAAATTTTTGAAACTACCCCTATGCGCCATTTGCACCCTCTGGGTCCGTTTATTTTCTTTTAAAGACGTGTTTTTTTCTTTTAAAGTCGAAAAGCTGAAATTTTCGGGGATGGCAGCAGAAACTTTTTCAAAATTCTATTCCTACGCTCCATTCGCACCCCCTAGGTTCGTTTTTCTTCTTTTAGGGACGATTTTTTTTCTTTTAAGTCGGAAAACTGAAACTCTCAGGGATGGCAGAGGATATTTTGTCAACATTTTTTGAACTACCCCTTCGCTCCATTTGCACCCCTGGGTTCGTTTTTCTTCTTTCAAGGACGGATTTCTTTCTTTTAAAATCGAAAAACTGAAACTTTCAGGGATGACAGAAGCGATGACTAGCTTTCATTTGGGAATTTTTTTAAAATTATTGGAACCACCCCTACGCACCATTTGCACCCTCTGGGTTCGTTTTTCTTTTTTTCAGGACGTATTTTTTTCATTTGAAGTCGGAAAACTTTCAGGGATGGCAAGATATAGGCGCTTTTTCTTTTTTTTTAAAGTCAAAAAGCTGAAACTTTCAGGGATGGCAAAAGATATTTTTTCAAAATTTTTGGAACTACCCCTACGCGCCATTTGCATCCCCTGGGTTCGTTTTTCTTCTTTTAAGGACAATTTTTTTTCTTTTCAAGTCGGAATCGCAGAAGATACAACTGGCTTAAAAAAAATAAAAGAAATAAAAATAAAAATTGAAAATTTTAAATAAAAATGAAAAATTAAAAATTAAAAATTAAAAATTAAAAATTAAAAATTAAAAATTAAAAATTAAAAATTAAAAATTAAAAATTAAAAATTAAAAATTAAAAATTAAAAATTAAAAATTAAAAATTAAAAATTAAAAATTAAAAATTAAAAATTAAAAATTAAAAATTAAAAATTAAAAATTAAAAATTAAAAATTAAAAATTAAAAATTAAAAATTAAAAATTAAAAATTAAAAATTAAAAATTAAAAATTAAAATTGAAAATGAAAAATTGAAAATGAAAATGAAAATGAAAATGAAAATGAATTTGAAAATGAAAAATAAAAAATGAAAATTTAAAATTAATTTTGAAGAAAATTATGTTTTTCATTCAAAAATTTCAAAAAAATATACGCGATCAGATTTTTTGAAATTTCTTGACATGAATATCAAAAATGATTATCTATACATCGATTTTGAGTTTAAGAAATTACTGTCATTAGAGATTATTTTTTTACATGGAAATAAAAAAATGCGCGATTTTCAAAAATTTCAAAAAAATACACGCGATCAAATTTTTTGAAACTTCTCGTGAATATCAAAAATGATTATCTATACATCGATTTTGAGTTTCAGAAATTACTGACATTACAGATAATTTTTTTACGTGGAAATAAAAAAAAGAGCGCGTCTGCAAACTTTCGCGATTTTCAAAAATTTCAAAATAAATATACGCGATCAAACTTTTTGCAATTTCTTCTCGTGAATATCAAAAATGATTATCCATACATCGATTTTGAGTTTCAGAAATAACTGACATTACAGATAATGTTTTTACCTAGAAATAAAAAAATGCGCGATTTTCAAAAATTTCAAAAAAATACACGCGATCAAATTTTTTGAAACTTCTTCTCGTGAATATCAAAAATGATTATCTATACATGGATTTTGAGTTTCAGAAATAACCGACATTACAGATAATTTTTTACCTAGAAATAAAAAAAATGCGCGATTTTCAAAAATTTCAAAAAAATACACGCGATCAAATTTTTTGAAACTTCTTCTCGCGAATATCAAAAATGATTATCTATATATCGATTTTGAGTTTCAGAAATAACCGACATTACAGATAATTTTTTTACCTAGAAATAAAAAAAATGCGCGATTTTAAAAAGTTTCAAAAAAATACACATGATCAAATTTTTTGAAGCTTCTCGTGAATATCAAAAATTATTATCTATACATGGATTTTGAGTTTCAGAAATTACTGACATTACAGATAATTTTTTTACCTAGAAATAAAAAAATGCGCGATTTTCAAAAATTTCAAAAAAATACACGCGATCAAATTTTTTGAAACTTCTTCTCGTGAATATCAAAAATGATTATCTATACATCGATTTTGAGTTTCAGAAATAACCGACATTACAGATAATGTTTTTACCTGGAAATAAAAAAAAATGCGCGATTTTCAAAAATTTCAAAAAAATACACGCGATCAATTTTTTTGAAATTCGCCTAATTTTAATGGGCCCCGCATGGACGACGACGCAGCGTAGCGGAGCCGTCGTCCGTCATCAATTTAATCGCTTAATTTTGATGGGCCCCGCAAGGACGACGGCGCAGCGTAGCGGAGCCGTCGTTCGTCACCGGTTACTTTTCTTACATTTTTACATTTCACAATTTCACATAAAGAACACAATTTCACATGCATCAAACTTAAGCCTAGGAAAAACTAGTTTATTTTCTATTTACTAGTTTTTGTAATAAATAGCCCATTAATAAAAGATAGTATTTTAGGTTGGGAAGTATTAATAAATATAATAATAGAAGAAGAGCAGTTCAGCTCAGTCCTTAAACAACTCTATGCCAACTACTGTACTTTCCTAACCAAACCAAATTTGTGCCAATTGGTCCCTCATTTGTTAAAAGAAAAATAAATACATTTTAAAACATCTATACAAATATAAATCAATTATAAAGTAAAACAATCAATATGACAAATACCTCGAAAACAAAATAAGACATCAACCAATTACATCACCCACTCCAAACCGAATTCGTGTTGATTAAGAAAGAGATCGCACGGGAAAAAAGGCTGAATAAATCATTCGCGACGCTGAAGAGAAGAGTAAATGGTCGAGGAGTAAACGAGCAAACGATCTCGCACATCCGCACTTTGAAGAAGCAGAAGCGAAAAAAAAAGAGAGAGCGTCGTCCCTTATTTATATTCGTCGGAGGAAACGACGTCTGGAAATTTAATAATGCAAAGCAAAAAAAAAAAAACGTATTCCGCATTCCCTGCGATTAATTCGGAGTAGCTGCGATGTAATTTACAACACTCGAATATTTAAACGGTCGAGAAATCCCATCCCAATTTTACATCCTCCAGATCACCAATCACTTAGACGGGGACCTAAGGGACTTCGACCCGGATATGAGATCAAAGTTCCCGACCCATTCGTTACGCTGGCATGCGTTCGTGTCTTCAATTGAAATGTATGTGCTTTAGTTAAAATGGGTATTGTAAAGGGGACTTCAGATTTGATGTTTTCATCCAAAATTCAAGGATTTTAAAGTTTTGGATACATTTTTTCAGCAACTCGTGAAGAAATTTAAAAAATAAAGTTTGTGCTTTGAGAGATATGATTTTTTAAATATTTAGTATGTTCGGCTCGCATACTGCTATCAGAAATAAATTGTTTAAAGTATTAACAAATCAAAATGACAACTTTTGGATCATAAATGATCACTATAGATACATTTTTTCAACAACTCGTGAAGGAATTTAAAAAATAAAGTTTGCGCTTTGAGAGATTTGAACAAATATTCAGTATGTTTGGCTCGCATACTGCTATCAGAAATAAATTGTTTAAAGTGTTAACAAATCAAAATGACAACTTTTGGATCACAAATGATCACTCTAAATACATTTTTTCAGCAACTCGTGAAGGAATTTAAAAAATAAAGTTTGTGCTTTGAGAGATTTGATTTTTTAAATATTCAATATGTTCAGCTCGCATACTGCTATCAGAAATAAATTGCTTAAAGTATTAACAAATCAAAATGACAACTTTTGGATCATAAATAATCACTCTAAATACATTTTTTCAACAACTAGTGAAGGAATTTAAAAAATAAAGTTTGTGCTTTGAGAGATTTGATTTTTTAAATATTCAATATGTTCAGCTCGCATACTGCTATCGGAAATAAATTGTTTAAAGTATTAACAAATCAAAATGACAACTTTTGGATCATAAATGATCACTCTAGATACATTTTTTCAACAACTCGTGAAGGAATTTAAAAAATAAAGTTTGTGCTTTGAGAGATATGGTTTTTTTAAATATTTAGTATGTTTAGCTCGCATACTGCTATCGCAAATAAATTGTTTAAAGTATTAACAAATCAAAATGACAACTTTTGGATCATGTATGATCACTCTTAAAACATTTTTTCAACAACTCGTGAAGGAATTTAAAAAATAAAGTTTGTGCTTTGAGAGATATAATTTTTTTAATTTTTAGGATGTTTGGCTCGCAAACTGCTATCAGAAATAAATTGTTTAAAGTATTAACAAATCAAAATGACAACTTTTGGATCATAAATAATCACTCTAAATACATTTTTTCAACAACTAGTGAAGGAATTTAAAAAATAAAGTTTGTGCTTTGAGAGATTTGATTTTTTAAATATTCAATATGTTCAGCTCGCATACTGCTATCAGAAATAAATTGCTTGAAGTATTAACAAATCAAAATGACAACTTTTGGATCATAAATAATCACTCTAAATACATTTTTTCAACAACTCGTGAAGGAATTTAAAAAATAAAGTTTGTGCTTTGAGAGATTTGATTTTTTAAATATTCAATATGTTCAGCTCGCATACTGCTATCAGAAATAAATTGTTTAAAGTATTAACAACTCAAAATTACAACTTCTGGATCACAAATGATCACTCTAGATACATTTTTCAGCAACTCGTGAATTAATTTTAAAAATAAAGTTTGTGCTTTGAGAGATATGATTTTTTAAATATTTGGTATGTTTAGCTCGCATACTGCTATCAGAAATAAATTGTTTAAAGTATTAACAAATCAAAGTGACAAATCAAAGTGACAAATCAGAGTAATAAATTTTAGATGATAATCATTCCAGATAAATTTTGAAAATAATGTAATCGCTTTGGAAGATATGATTTTTCTAATATTTAGCATTTTAGGGATTTTTATTTTTTTAATAAAAGATAGCGTTTTCATAAAAGCTATTGTATTTGATCTGTTAAACGAATATTAGATGAATTAGTAATAGAAATTAGCATTTTATGTTTTATTCGTCAATATAAATAATTCAAAATAATTGGATAAAATGGTGAAGGCGCCGGGACATTACAGAGAATATTGCCAGCATCACACAGACGGACAATTTATACAGTTACAGAAAATACAAATGCGAAACTCGCTCGGCGAGGGAATGCTGCCGCATGTCGGTGCTTAGTTCGGTCGAATCCCGTCCCTGCTTAAAATCCATTTATGAGGTAATAAAAGGGTATCCCGAGATAAGATGGTCAAAATGCCACCCGATACGGATTTTTAAATAAATATGAAAATATCATTAATTGTGACCTTAAACTAAAGTAGCCGTAAGCCGTATATAAAAAAACCCTATATGACCCGGGAAGCCCCAAAATAAGATTTAAAGGCTAAAAAAATTTCTAAAAAAATCTGAAAACATCAGATATATTATTGATCCAAATAGCAAATTAGGTGAATTTTCAAGGTCATTAAACGTTATTTAGAGTAATAGAAAAATGTTTGAAAATAGAAAATAAAAAATTTGCCCACTAGTTTAAAATTTTATTTCGTCATATGATTGCTATCAATAAATACCTTCTATGTGGCTTTTTTTATCTTTTAACGTTTGGTGCGACATCTTGAAATTTTTTTATAAATTTCCTATAAATTTATCAACAATTGAGCAGTTCATTTTAAATAAAATTATTATTAGTATTTTAGTATTAATATTTTTTTTTCAGTTTCGTATAAACAACTCCATTTTTTGTCAAGATATGACCACGAAACCCTCGAAAAATAGGTTTCTGTTTTTTAACCGCTATAAAAATCTGAAAATATTCATATATATTTTTGTCCCAAATACTAAATTAAGTAAATTTTTCAAGGTCATTGAAGGTCATTTCGGGGATTAATTATTTTTTAAGTTGAGCTTTTTTTCGCCCCTAAGCGACCGAGTGACATAAACTGAAATTTGAAAAAATCGTAATTCTTCGTTACATTCCTGAAAAACAATCTGAAAGGTAGGTAAATTAAGTTTAAATACGTAGTTTTTTTTAGGTTTATTAGCAATTTAGTTCGAAAAGGTTAATATAAGCATTAAATACTATCGTTACCTTATATTCACAAACACGTGTTAAGGTATAAAATCTCTGAATATTTCCCGTAAATAAAAGTTAACTAATATATCATTGCACTGAATATCTACCTATATTGAAATATATGATAATCAACTAATAATTAAAATGTATTTCATTCCAATATCTCCATATTTTTTTGAGCCACAACACGTGTTCAAAAATTTTAAAATTACTAGATGAATTTAAAAAATAATTTAAATTATCCATTGATATTTCAAAAATGTGAAGACCGCTAGAGTTTTTTCATAGTTTTTTTTCACTTATAATCAGGAAAATAAAACCAATTTTTAAAAGCTAAAGAAAGCAGCATTAAGTTCTATATTATAACATTACAATATTTTACTTAATTATTAATAATTTTATATAAAATGACTGTGGAATTGTTGATAAATATATTTTTAAAAAAATATCGAAATAATTTAAAAATTTTGACGCACGAAAAATTGGAAAAAAAAAATCACAGATATGGTATTAACTGATAGAAATCGTATAACGAAATAAATTTTTCCGTCACTCGAAAACTGTGAAAAAAATAACGCCCTTTTGGACTTAACTTTTTTGAATTGCCAGCCGCGGAGCAATGAGCTGCATGACATTAGAAAACACTATTTCTTAACATTTTTTGACAGTTTTCATTTCATAAATGGCACTGCATTAATAAAATTATAATTTTTCATTGTTATTTTGGCGGATGCGCCTGGAAAATCCCTTCTTTTCGTCGGTAAATTAATCTTTACCGCATCAATTCATTATGAATTTTCTTCAATTATTAAGGGACTACTAAGCTACTCAACTTATGAGGTCGACGAGACACACATCATCTAATCTTCTTAACTTATAAATGTACAATAACCAATTATCACCCCGTCAAGTTTCGTAAACCCCTCCACATATGTTTTCCTTCTACACATACGCAATGTGTGATCCCGCAAGACTGCGGAGAGAATAAAAGGGACACGGTTAAGCCCACATCTTACATTATTGATTAAGAAAGGCGCAGCGAAGAACTTTAACTGAAGCTGTATAAGCCAGCGACGGCCAGAAGAGGAGAGGCGAGGAACAACTTAAACGTCTGCAATATAAATCGGCTCGACTCCGAATTTATTTTCAACTTTTGTATCCCATTGTGCGATGAAATTTCACCGAGTTAAGTTAGGTGAAAAGTTTAACAGGCCTCGTGAAATATACAGATAGACCAGATATCATGTCAACTTATTTATAACTTCTCAATATGGATTAGTTCTAAAGTAATTCAACGTTTCAACTTTTACTGACGTTTATTACGGCTTTCAGAATTTCAGGGATGTTCATGTTTAAATAATTGAATAGTTGTGATTGATCATTTCTTCGCCTAAAGGTGAAACGTATAGATAGACCAGATATCACGTCAACTTATTTATAACCTCTCAATGGTAATTCAACATTTCAACTTTCACTAACGTTTATTAGGGTTGGAGTATTCGGGGTGTTTCAGAATTTTAGGGATGTTCGTGTTTTGATAATAGAATAGTTGTGAATCACCATTTCTTCGCCTGAAGAACCCACAGTGCACAGTGGTTGTATTGTTTTGAATTCGAAATTTCAACGATTATTTCACTCGTGAAACCCTGCAATATAAATCGACTTATGTTCTGAAGATTAAAGTGTGGGAAAGGGCCCACCCACTGCCCTTCATTTCCACTTAAACCTAACATAGAAAACACTGTTTGATAAATCCAATTTCTTAGTCAGATCACGATATATGTAATCATTTCAAAAGCGTACAGAAAGAGCGTTTCTAGGAAAAATTTAAATAAAAAAGAGGGTGGTGGGTGGACAAGATGGTGATGGGTGAGCAAGATGGTGGTGGGTGGGCCCTGTCGCACCCTCCAACCTTTTGAACACTCCCCAGAGTTTCCATAAATGAAAACGTTTGCAAATGATCAGAAAACCGTCAGATTATTTTCTTATCAATTAATTTATACTTGTAAAACACTCGCTTTTATTCTAAGGTGGGAGGGTGACGTAGGTCTCACCCACCGCCTTTCATTTCCACTTAAACCTAACCTATTGTTTGATGAAACTAATTTCTTAGTCAGATCTCGAGTGATAAAGAAATAGTTTTGTGGGAAAATTTTAAATTAAACAGAGGGCGGTGGGTGGGCCCTTATCTACCCTCCAACCCTGTAAGGATAACCTAGAGTTTCTATAAATAAAATCGTACGAGAAATTCCAGCTACGGAAATAACAATTTCAACTGCCAAAATCGACAATTTTCAAGTGCCACAAATAACAATTTTCAACTGCCAAAAAAGGCATTTTTTAAACGCAAAAACGACGATTTTGACTGCAGAAACTGAAAATTTTTCTGCCAAAAACGATCAGTATCAATTGTCAAAATGTCAATTTTCCAGCCACGGAAAAGGACAATTTTCGAATGTCATGAATGACTATTCTAACAGACAAAAATTACAATTTCCAACTACGAAAAATGATCATTTTCAACAGTCAATAATGGCAATCATCAACTGTCAAAATTGAAAATTTTTACATTCCAAAAATGACTATTTTCAACTGCCAATAATGACAATGTTTATTGCCAAAAATGTTCAAAATTACCATATTTTTTGACCAAAAAAAAACAATTTGAAAATGGACTATTTTAACAGAGCAAAAAACAATGTTAAACTACGTAAAATTATCATGTTCAACTGCCAATAATAATAATAACAAATATCAAGTGTAAAAATTGAAAATTTTCACATTTCAAAAATGATAATGTTTACTGCCAAAAATGATTGTCCAAAATTACCATTTTCCGCAAAAAAAAATTACTCCCAAAATTGATAATTTTCAACTGAGAAAAGTGACCATTTTCATTTACCTGCCAAAATTGAAAATTTCCAAGTGCCAAAAATGACATTTTTCCAACATACATCTACCGATTTTTATATGTCAACGTTTTTTTATGTATATGTTTTTATATTTTAACAATTAACGCGCAAAATTATATGTGTTTTATATTCACTAAGCTGATCCGAAACTCTGGTGACCTAATCAAAAGAGTGCTACCTATTTATGTAATTTATTTTAATTGATTATATCTTATTCTGTATTATTTATTCACTTTGACTTATGAAAACTTCATTCTATGCATCAATAAACTATTATTAACGGTCAAAAATGACGATTTTGAACAATAAAAGTTGACGATTTTGAACAATAAAAATTGACGATTTTAAACAATAAAAATTGACGATTTTGAACAATAAAAATTGACGATTTTGAACAATAAAAATTGACGATTTTGAACAATAAAAATTGACGATTTTGAACAATAAAAATTGTCGATTTTGAACAATAAAAATTGACGATTTTGAACAATAAAAATTGACTATTTTTATTTTAATTGAATTGTCTAATGCTGAAAATGAACAATGTGCTAGATCAATAAAAATTCTATTCTATTCTATTCTATTCAAGTGCCAAAAATGACAATTTCAAAACTCGAGAATGGTCATTCTCAACTGCCAAAAATGATCATTTTTAAGTGTCAAAGAAAAAAAACGACAAATTTGAGTTTCAAAAAATGATAATATTCATCTGTCAACAGCAGGCATTATCAAAATGGCAATTTTTTACTGGCGAAAAAGAAAATTTTCAAGTGTCAAGTGACCATTTTAACTGACAAGTTAATATTCCTAACTGCGGTAAATGACAATTTTCAACTTCCAATTATGACAATTTTTAGTGGCGAAAAATAAAAAATTTCATATTCCTCAAAATAGCAAGTTTCAGCTGCCAAAAATGACAATATTTAACTGCCAAAAAAATAGCAATTTTTACTGCCTAAAATGGCAACCGTTTCAAATTGCCAAAAGATAATTTTCAACATGCTAAAAATACAATTTTCAACTGTCAAAGTTGTTATTTTTGGCAGTAAATATTGTCATTTTTAGCAGTTCAAAGATATTTTCAACTGTCAAAAATAATACTTTTGAACTACAAATATGACAATATTTACTGCCTAAAATGACAATTTTCAAATTACTAAAATTGCCAAAAAAGACAATTGTTAACTGTCCAAAAACGATGGTTTTCAAATGAAAACAGTGACCATTTTTAAGCGCCAAAAGACCATTTTACCTTCCTTAATTGGCAATTTTCAACTGACTAAAAATTGCCAAAATAGAGACAATTTTCAACAGTATAAAATTACTATTTCAACCAAAAGAGAAACAATTTTTAACTTCCAATAATGATCATTTTCAAGTGTCAAAGAAAAAAATCGACCATTTTGAGTTTCAAAAAATGATAATATTTATTTGTCAACAGCAGGCATTATCAAAATTGCAATTTTTTACTGGCGAAAAAAAAATTCAAGTGTCAAGTGACCATTTTAACTGACAAAAGTTAATATTTCTAACTACGATAAATGACAATTTTCAACTTCCAATCATGTCAATTTTCAGCGGTCAATAATAAAAAAATTCAGATTCCGCAAAATGGCAAGTTTCAGCTGCCAAAAATGACAATATTCAACTGCCAAAAATAACAATTTTTACTGCCTAAAATGGCAACTGTTTCAAATTGCCAAAATATAATTTTCAATTGTCAAAGTTGTTATTTTTAGCAGTAAATATTTTCATTTTTAGCAGTTCAAGGGTATTTTCAACTGTCAAAAATAATACTTTTGAACTACAAAAATGACAATATTTACTGCCCAAAATAACAATTTTCAAATGACCAAAATTGCCAAAAAATACAATTGTTAACTGTCCAAAAACGATGATTTTCAAATGAAAACAGTGACCATTTTTAAGCGCCAAAAAACTATTTTACCTGCCTAAAATGACAATTTTCAACTGTCCAAAATTGCCAAAATAAAGACAACTTTCAACAGTATAAAATTACTATTTCAACCAAAAGAGAAACAATTTTTAACTTCCAAAAATGATCATTTTCAAGTGTCAAAGAAAAAAAACGACAAATTTGAGTCTCAAAAAATGATAATATTCATCTGTCAACAGCAGGCATTATCAAAATGGCAATTTTTTACTGGCGAAAAAAAAATTTTCAAGTTGTTAAGTGACCATTTTAACTGACAAAAGTTAATATTTCTAACTGCGATAAATGACAATTTTCAACTTCCAATCATGACAATTATCAGCGGTCACAAATAAAAAATTTCATATTTCACAAAATGGCAAGTTTCAGCTGCCAAAAATGACAATATTCAACTGCCAAAAATAACAATTTTTACTGCCTAAAATGGCATATGTTTCAAATTGCCCAAAGATAATTTTCGACTTGCTAAAAATACAATTTTCAACTGTCAAAGTTGTTATTTTTGGCAGTAAATATGACAATTTTTAACTTCCAATTATGACAATTTTTAGTGGCCAAAAATAAAATTTTTCATATTCCACAAAATGGCAAGTTTCAGCTGCCAAAAATGATAATATTCAACTGCCAAAAATACAATTTTCTACTGCCTAAAATGGCAAATGTTCAAAATTGCCAAAAGATAATTTTCAACTTGCTAAAATACAATTTTCAACTGTCAAAGTTGTTAATTTTGGGTGAATATTGTCATTTTTTACAGTTCAAAGAATAGTTTTTAGTTACAAATAACTTCTCTAAAGTAACTAATATTGCCACCAATTGTTATTAAAGTTATATTATATTTGTTGTACTCGCTTGAGTACAATGAGAATACTAAAATAGTGCCGAGCTTTTATGAAACACCCTGTATATTGTGTAATCGTCAATATTGAAAGCTGCAATTGCGGGATGGTATTAATATCATGAACGAATTCAGTGGTTTTATGGTATTACGTGGAATTTGTGTATTAAATATTTTATGCAGTGGACGCCGATAAAACGATTTGAAAATTTAAATTATATCTAGCGTAATAAATAATTTCACATCAATAGCTGCGCATTAAACCTAAAATCTATTGGATGACACTAATTGGATGTTTTGTGTTTAGTTCGTGTGAGCTAAATCATGTATTTGTGGTGCACGTATTTCATCCGATGGATGCTCGATCTGCAAAATATAATCCAGTCCAGTAATCATTGGGTTGAGAAGTAGCTAGCAGTATCAAACCGGAATGAAAAATGAATTGTAGTTTAAGCAAAAAAAAAATCATTGTACAAAATTTTGCTGACTTTAGGTAGACAAAAAGTGCGGAGCCAAATTTTTTTCATGTCACTGATAAATAGATGAACTAGATATAAATTTATCAAATTCAATCGGGCTGAATTGCGAATTTGAGCCAGCCCTATTTGTTACAGGACATTTCAGCGAAAGGGATATAAATTGCATATTACGCTTGATATGATTTTTTTCGATAAAATTCATTCTTGAATCATAAGCATTTATTTCTCAACAGATCTAAAATCTGTTTATTAAAATAAAAGTAAAATTATTATTAAAATAGGGCCAATAGCCCATTTGGATAAATAATATATGCCATTTTATCTGTTATATTGTTATCTGTGATAACAAACCAAATAAAGATAGTTTTATGTTTATAATTAAAGTACATGGTATGCATAAAATAACAAAAAAATATTCAGTAAGATGGCGTTCATCTAGGTCAGTGGTCGGCAAACTTATTAGCCAAAGAGCCAAATATGAACATTACAACAATTAAAAAAAAAATGGGAGCCAAATCTGCTTGTTTAGTAAACTTTTATTACACTAAATAAGTAGTACACTAAATTTCATACTTAATAAATATTTACAATGTGCTTGCATCTCCTTGGAAAGTTTGAGTAAGTCAGGTTTGTATGTTGTTGTTTTTAATTTTAGGCATGATTCCAAGTTCTCATCAATAGGACAACTTCTCAGTTTACTCTTGATAATGTTCATGCTTAAAAAATATTGTTCGCATATATATGTAGAACCGAAAAGGGAGAGAACTGCAAACGCGAGCTTTTTCAGCTGATCGTAAGAGCAGGGGCGGCTCGTTATAGAAAGGAGCCATGGCACTACCTGTAGTAGTTTCAAGCTCAGCAAGCATTTTTAATTAACTCTTAAAATTATTTTTGTTTTCCATGTGTATTGTTTGATGTCGAAGAATCGTATTACAGTCTGAGGCAAAATGTAAACGCGCGATAAGTACTCATAAATCACATTTTCAGCTTGTTTGAATTTGACTGTTTGAAATTATGAACCTTTACTTTAGAACTCAAAATAATCTCGGACTATGAAGATTAATCGTTCTTTCTTTCTTAAAAAAAGAGGCGAGGGCCTGCCCGTATTGTAAAAGTACCATCAACATTTTCCACGAGCCGCTACTAAGAGTTATACTAACCAAGTGAATTGTTTTATTTGAATTATTCAAAATGTATCTACTAAATCTAAAGTTGTCGAAACTGCCGACACAAAAGGTGAAACAATAAAGTTAATGGTTTTATTTAAATTCTCTTTCAAATTAGTTTCACTTTTTTGGACAATTAAAGCAAAAATTAAAGAAAAATATTTTCCTATTAAAAAAAATGGGAAATGATTTTGAACAATAGAGTCATTTTTAGGACTAATTTAAACCTTTTTCTTACTACAATATTCTGCATATTTTATTATTAAGCCTGTATTTTCTATTTGTTTTTTTGACTAAATTTTAGATCATTTGGCCTAAATATTCTTTATTTTGACCTAAATTTTCGATTTCATTGTCAAAATTTTCGACTATTTAGTCCGCATTTTTTATTTCTGGTTTTTTAAATGTTGACCCGTATTTTTGATATTTTCGGTCAAAATATTATAACTTTTAGCCTAAATATCCTTCATTTTGACCTTTTGCGATTTAATTGTTTAAATTTTCGACTTTTTGATTTTCCCGCCGAATTTTTAATTTTTAGATTTTTGACCTGTATTTTCAAATTTGATCTGTCGACCTAAATATTCTTTATTGTGGCATAAATTTTCGGTTTAATTATTAAAATTTTTGATTTTTTGGTCCGCATTTTTGATTTTTCGGGCCGAATTTTTAATTCTACTTCCAAATTTTTTATTTGATTTTGGTTAAAATATCCATAACCTGAATTATTAATTTATATGCGAATTTCTTTTAATTTTTTCCGGTATTTTCGAGTTTTGTTTGTTGAAATTTTCGATTTTTTAGTCTGCATTTATTATCTTCAGGCCCGAGTTTTCGATATACTGTCTAAATGTTCGACTTTCTGGCCAACATTACAGATATTTATTATTTTTTTAAATCTTTCGACCTAAATTTTCCTTTACTTTGACGTAACTTTTCGATTTTATTGTTAAAATTTTAGATTTTTTTGGCCCCCACTTTTGATTTTTCGTTTAGTCTGCATTTATTATCTTTAGGTCCGAGTTTTCCATGTTTTGTCTAAATTTTCGACGTTTTGATCAACATTGTGGATTTTTTTAAATCTTTTACCCTTAATTTTTCTTTATTTTTTTTTATTTGTCT
Organism: Ocypus olens; assembly: GCA_910593695.2. Classification (NCBI taxonomy): domain Eukaryota; kingdom Metazoa; phylum Arthropoda; class Insecta; order Coleoptera; family Staphylinidae; genus Ocypus; species Ocypus olens. Next base: position 7,792,150 of record OU343052.1, on the reverse strand, counting down.
GTTAAAATTTTTCTTTCCTTGGTCCACTATTTTTATTTTTAGGCCAGAATTTTAGATATTTGGTCTGAATTTTTTAACGTAGGTATATATTTTTTTGATTTTTGGTATATTTTGTATCCTATATTTTACATTTTTTAACTTGGATTATTGATTTTATTTCGTTTTTTTATTTTTTACTATTATTTTCGAATTTCTGATCAGAAACTTATTTTTTGCGGCTGAAAGTGGCAAATTATTTTGCTTCTGCCTAAGTTTTCGGTTTTTGTCCGCTTGTTTTTATTTTTAAATCGGGATTATTGATTCCTTGGCCCATATTTTAGATTTCTGCATCTCCGATTTTATTTATTTATTTATTTATTTATTTATTATTAAACGGGTAATTCCAATAATACAAAATTAGAAACAAAAACTAACATACAAATTAAATTAAATTTAAATCGCAAGAAAACAAATTAGTCATAAATTTAATCTTATTTTTTCTTTTTATTTTTCTTTATTTTGACCAAAATATTCGATTGGTTTGTAGAAATTTTCGATTTTTTTTGTCTGCAATTTTTATCTTTACACTCGTTTTCGATGTTTTGTCTAAATTTTAACCGTTTTAGGCTACATTGTAGATTTTTTAATTTTTTAGTCTAAATATTTATTATTTTGACGATAAAATTCCATTGGTTTGTAGAAATTTTGGATTTTTTGTCTGCATTTTTTATCTTTACGCCCGAGTTTTCGATGTTTTTTTCTAAATTTTCACCTTTTTAGGCTCTATTGTAGGTTTTTACTGTTTTGGCCTATGTTTTGTATTTTCGTTTATTTTGGTTTCAATATTTGGTCTTTTGGCCCAAAATTTCTTTATTTCGACTTAAATTTCCGATTCGTTTGTTAAAAATTTTAGATTTTTCGTCCTAATTTTTTATTTTTTGTCCCATATTTTAGATTTTCTTGCGATTTTTATTTTATTTTTACATATACAAACATCTCTGTTCACAGAAATAACATTTAAATACATTATGTTAAAAACTTGAAATCCGCTTTCCGTTGTCTGTGAAAGGGCTGTCGATTTTTATTTTTGCTATTATTTTCGAATTTCTCGTTGGAACTTATTTTAAGCTAAAAAGAGTTATTTTTGGTTGAAAATGGCAAATTATTTTTCTTTTGCTTGTATTTTGAATTTTTTGGTCTGCATTTTTATTTTTAAACCAGGTTTTTTGATTTTTTGGCCGATATTTTAGATCCTCTTCCAAATTTTTGATTTTTTGGCCAAAATATAAGATAAATGGTTCTTTGTTTCTTCAATAAAGGAGGGGGGGACATTGTATAAGTGGCTCTACCATCAACATGTTCTACGAGCCGCCACTGCGTAAGAGTCAGGAATACTATTCCGAGCGTCGAAAATGATCATGTCTTCCTTCTATAGCTCAATCAAAGCAGACCACTTGTGTAGTGTAAGATGTAATTTTTTTCTTACCAAGTTTTTTTTTGAATGAAAATATTATTGCGCCTTCCGTGGATATTTGTGCCAGAGCCGCACTTAAGGAGCGAAAGAGCCACATGCGGCTCTGGAGCCGCACTTTGCCGACCTCTGATCTAGGTCTCTATTATGGGAAGGTCAAGTTAACTACTGAATGGAATTTCAGCCACGAATCCGGCGCCTCCACCATTTTCGCCTTTAGTAAATTTCCAAGTTATCTCTACTAATTTACAGAAAATGGATTAATATTCATTATTAATCAATTTTCTGTAGTGCCATAGTAATAACAGTAAGCTTTTTACTTAGGATTCACCGCGATTTTTCGATAAGACATCTATCGAAACATAGTCAAGTTTAAAAAAATCAAAAATCATCATTAGGCGTAGTTTAGGTTCGATATTTTCAGCTACAAATTTTCTATGGGGCTTTGTTTATAATGTTTAGGCTTAAAAAAATGACACGTATTCTTAATTTTTGTTTAAATATTTATTTACCTAAACACGTTTACGAAATTTCGTCAATTTTCAAAAAATCAAAAGTTATCGTTAGGCCTAGTTTAGGTTCGATATTTTCGGCCACAGATGTTCCATGGGGCTTTTTCTACAATAGTTAGGCTTAAAAAAATGACACATATTCTTCATTTTTGTTTAAATAATTATTTACCTAGACACTTTTGAAAAGTAAAGAATTAAAAATGTAATGCTTCAGAAAAATAGTTTATACCTTTGAAAACAATATGTTCGTCATAATATTGTCATTCGTCATCAAATAAAGTGGCAAAAATGCAAGAGCTGCACCTCTGCAAACACGAATTTGCTTCATTTTCGCCGTTTTAATGAACTGGAGGCGTGCGCAAACAAATTTACGTACTCGGTAAAATTTCGGGCGCCCAAGATAGTGGCGATTATTATTTTCTATTAAACCATTCTGGCGCGAGGCACTTACCTCCTTAATTAAACATTACGCAAAGGTCTAAAAAATTGTAATTTCGGTGATTGGAAAATAATTTATCTAAAACGTGTGGAATAAGCGAATTACTGCGGTCATTTGAGGGATGTAATGTCGTTCATTACCCCCTACTCGGACTCACGGAATACATAGATCCTTCGCAAGATTTTAGAAATATTTCAAATTGACGCCACGTACGTCAAAATTTTATAAACAATGTTACATTATACTCATGTGAAATTACTCATTAGTCCCTTAAGAAAATTATTAAACTTTTTCTTACGGGACTAATTACGTACATTCCACATTCGCATAATAAATAACTATTCTGCTGCTGAGAAAAATATAAAATGAATTGTCATCGGCTTGAGGTATTTCAAATTTAGTAAAAATTTATGTAAAATTACGATTTAAAACGTTGCAAACACTGAATATGAAATTTTTGTAATAATCTCACTTAAACAGAGCGCGAGTGTTGTAAAAATTGTAAAATTTAAAAGCCGCCGGCTGGAAACTTTCCAAATTCACTCAAAATTAATTTTAGCCAGGGAAATAGTTGTTTTAATAAGTTATTTGTTTATAGTCTTCTTATCACATTTAGTTAAAAATTTATGTAAAATAATGGAATTTTTAAAATAATGCAAATTTTGTAATATTACGCGGCGCCACAATGGGGAAGCCATGGCCCCTTAGGGTGCCGCAATCCACACTCCGGAATCCACTGTCGTAGTACATTATAATTTTGAAGCAAGTTCTCCTTGGTGGAGGCGCCGGGAAGTTGCTTACTAATAGTTTGTAATAATTGTTACCAAACTAACTAATAGACAATTGTGTAAAATTTGCATAAAATTCATGTGTATGTATATTATATTTAATACATTAAACTAAAACTTTACTGATCGTCTTTGAAAATGAACTGGAAACTTCCACTAACACAATCTGGCACATAAAAAATTATATAAAATCCCTCATTCTCAGGCATCAATTTTCCACAATTTTAATAATCCATAGCCATCGCGACACATATTTCTTGCGATTATTCAGAGGAAACAGTCTTCGCGATGCCATCCAGGCACTCGCCTAGGTTTCATTACTTTTATTTGACTTCCCTCGCTCTGACTTATTGCAATTGAGAGAGCGCCGGGAATAATTCCGCTCCGATTTTTCCTGTTTCTGTGTAAAGGGGAGGAATCCGTCTGTGTTCCGGAGAGGATCTCTCGAATTATACCGCAGTTTCATTCTTTCGACGATCCAAAGCGGATATTTACGGGAGGGCCATTAAAACGGTAATGTTGCAACTCGAAAACCGGCGTTAAATTTTATTTTAGTGCCGTCGGCCTTTGCGGGCCTCGTTAGGTCCCCTTTTCGGATCATAAAAGGGCTCTTTGTTTATCTAATATTTCTTACCTTTGCTTTACCGATCGTGTTTCGGATTGCGGAAAATATGAGTGGCGATTAATTTGCAGACACGGATTTACCCGTAAATTAAAGATTAAATCAGCATTTTAGTTTACCAAAAAAGCAATAACAATATTGTACATCCTATTTATTCAAGAAACTTATATTTTTTCATCCCCTTTAAAAAGTCTTCCTTATTAAGTTTGCAACCAGCTAACTGAATAAAAATTCATATTTTTATCACTAATACAATTACTTTAATAACCATGAGTCAAAAAATATTACGGACACCCCTCCTGTCAATCGCAGAAATCTATAGCTCGTGATATAAATCTTGATTTTTGACAAAGTTTGTAATCAACCGTAACTAAATAAAAATTCCTATTCTTTAATGCAAATACTTTATTACTCATGAGTCAAAAAAACGTTGCAGGCATCCCTTCAACGCAGAAAAAAATCATTTCTTCAACCGGGCGGAGCAATCCATACCTGGCGATATAAATCTCGCTTTTTGACAAAGTTTGCAATCAGCCATAACTAAATAAAAATTCTTATTCTTATCTCTAATACAAATACTTTAGTAATCATGAGTCGAAAAACGTTGCAAGCACCCCTTCAACCCAGAAAAAAATTATTTCTTCAACCAGGCGCAGAAATCCATACCTTACGATATAAATTTCGATTTTCAGCAAAGTTTGCAATAAGACACAGCTAATTAAAAAAAAAATTCTTATCTCTAATACAAGCACTTTAGTAATCATGAGTCAAAAACGTTACAGGAACCCCTTCAATACATAAAAAAATCATAAAAAAAATGGTGATGTGGCCATCATGTTACTTTCTCCGACTTTATATTTACGTTTTCATGGGTTTATTTTCAATGGAAATCATGTACATCGAGCGTTGCGTAAACTCGGATGAAACTGACGTTTAAAACGTCAAAATCATGAAAGATGGAAATTATACTTCAAATTCAAAAACTCGGTTTACTCAAAAACTAACGAGATTTCGAAAAAAACTTATTCTTTATAAGTTGTTCATTTTGACATTATATACAATTATTATTCACTTAAAATTGCCGTAACTATTATCGTTTTATAATTATAAACCAAAAATTTAAAAAAGTTAATAAATTTTTTTCTCGAATAGCAATGATTTTATGAAAAATATTTTCAAGCAAAAGCTATTCATTTCTTTGTTTTCTTCGATGTTTGTTTAAATGTTTTTGTGATATTTTTTATATTTAAGAAAATATTGGCAAAAAACAAAAAAACAGTTAAGGTAAACACCCACTTCCGGTGTACGAAATTTTACCAAAAGCTTTTCAGTTCTTCGGATTATCAAATAAGACGTACGTTCAAAGTTTCATAACAATTTCTCTATTAGTTTTTGAGATACAGCGCACACAGACAGACACACACACACACACACAGGCACACACACACACACACACAGACACCGACACCATTTTTTTTTTTTCCAAAAATTGTTGAAATGGCATCTAGGGACCCCAAAACGGATATTTCCGTAAAAAAAAAAATTTGAAAAAAAATCTCGATCACAATACTTTCTCGTACTTCGTAACGGAGAAAGTAAAAACTGTCAATTTTTTTAAATAAATATCTTTTTGCTTAATGTTTACTACTTATGTCACATAAAGACAACACATGCAGTGGTAATGTATTTTCAAAATAAATTGAATACCAAAAAAAAAAATGGTGATGTGGCCATCATGTTACTTTCTCCGACTTGATGGTATCATTTATATTTACGCTTCCATGGTTTATTTTCAATTTAGATCATATTTTAAGTGTGCATCGAACGTTTCGTAGACTCGGATAAAACTGACGTCAAAATTATGAAAGATGGAAAAATGTACTTTAAATTCAAAAACTCAGTTTACTCAAAAACTAATGAGATTTCGAAAAAAACTTATTCTTTATAAGTTGTTCATTTTGGCATTTTCTACAATTATTATCAACATACATTGATGTAACTATTATCGTTTCATAATTATAAACCAAAAATGAAAAAAATAATAATAATATTTTTTCTCGAATAACAATGATTTTATGGAAAATGTTTTTAAACAAAATAAGCTAATTTCTTTGTTGGCTTCAATAGTTGTTTAAATGTTTTTGTGATATTTTTCATATTTAAGAAAATATTGGCAAAAAACAAAAAACAGTTAAGGTAAACACCCACTTCCGGTGTACGAAATTTTACTAAAAGCTTTTCAGTTCTTCGGATTATCAAATAAGACCTATGTTCAAAGTTTCATATTAATTGCTTCATTAGTTTTTTAGATACAGCGCGCACAGACAGACACACACACACACACACAGACAAAAAAAATGTTTTCCAGAAATTGTTGAAATGGCCTCTAGGGACCCCAAAACAGATATTTACGTAAAAAAAAATTTTTGTATCACGATCACAATACTTTCTCGTACTTCGTAACGGAAAAAGTAAAAATATTTTTTTCGATGTTCTCTATGGTGATCTCGGAAACTATAACTATAAGAGAGAAACAATTAAATGGACAAAGAAGTGCAGGTTTACGAGCCCAATAAAATAAAACTTTCAAAGTTTTCAAAAAAAATTAAGGGTAACTAGATATTTTGAAAAATATAAAGTGTCCATTTTTCAAATGAATATATCTTTTTGCTTAATATTTACTACTTATGTCACTTAAAGACAACACATGCAGCGGTAATGTATTTTCAAAATAAATTAAATACCAAAAAAAAAGTCAACGGCAATTTTTCTGAATATCGAGAAAATTAGACATTGCCAATTTGTTAGAAATCGAAAAGTTTGTCAGTTTTTTTTTTAAATTCAATTTTATAAATAAAGTTTGATTTGTTACAGAAATGCTTTTCACTAAATTTAAAATTTAAAACATCGGCCTTTTTATCTCCAAACAATTAAAAAGTAATGAAACTAATATGTGTTTCTGACAAGGGGAGGATCAGATGTGTGACTCACCGATTTCATCCATCTTTGGCACACGTGTAGGTTATAACTAGGAGTGTAACAGGTGCAAGTAATAGGGCGCACTATTCAGTCGTTTTCGAGAAAAACATGTTTTTTTAATTTGTTATTCATTCGTATGTTTATATACCTTCTGTGTTACCTAACATATACCGACCTTTTGGCGCATCGATAAAACTTCCGATTCGTAGTCAGAAGGTCGAAGGATCGAACCCCATTGTTGAAGTTGGGTTCATTCATTTTCTTTTTATGGTTGTTATCCATGTGTATTTAAATATCTTAATTTTAGAATCAATCAATTTTTTTCTTGAAGACGGTTAAATAGTGCGCCCTATTACTTGCACCTGTTACACTCCTAGTCATGACATACACGTGTGCCAAAGATGGATGAAATCGGTGAGTCACACATCTAATCCTTTCCTTGTGAGACCTGATTTTTAAAATTTGGCATAAAAGATATCAGAGTAAGATTGAAATGTGTGTTGATGATGAAATCTTAAAAAAAAAAAAAACATCCTTTCATAAAACTAACACTATTTTTTTAAAAGCCTTAAAAAATAATCTTTGTTATTGTCAAAACACACTTTGTTATGTTTCAAAGTCAATGCCTACTCTTCAATTTTCAAAAACCTTCAAATCATTTAGTTATAAGTGCGACACATCATTAGTTTTGGGAGATGAAAAGCTACTCAGAAGTGAAATAGAAAATCCCGGTCCGTATTTAAAAAATTAAAGTAAACAAAACGCCGTATCTGAATAATAAAATTATTTTCAGGAAGAGCTTAAAAAAGTTCTCTTGGTTTTTTTAAATAACCAGTAATAGAGCCGTAAAAAAACAAAAACCAAAATTGATTTTTTCAATTTTTTCGTATATCTCCGGAATCAGTCCTTTCTTTTTAACAAATTATTCAGCATTACAATGCGCAACTTTGCCCTTGATTTAACCAACTTTCTATCTCTTATAGTTACGGAAATAGCAATGCTAATGCATCGAATTTGTAACACCCTGTATACAGTAAAACATAAATCTGAAAAATGGATTCATTCCAAAAACAAATCTTTGTGTGTTATTTGTCCTTTATTTAATATAAATGAGATTATATGGCTACAAACAGTATGTAAAGTTTTTTCGAAACAAAGTATTGTTTTCATGAGCATTTGTGTAATTTGAACAGAAACAACAATTCTGAGGTCCTCTGAGACAATCCGACCATTTTTGGAAAAGGTCCCTCGACATCTCAAAATCTAATAGGAATGTTTCAAAGACAATTTAGACTCTATTTTAACAATAAGAATTGAAAAATGTTTGGTAAAATTTTGAAAACCGAATCAGCTGTTTTCAGATGTCTTGTCAGTCGATTATTGTTCTAATATACCAGTTTTTGATTGTTACGCCTCCCATAGTGTTCCATTGCCACTTTTATTCCAAATTCAATATTTTGGATTCGTAGTTGAATGTATGGTTTTTTTGTCAAAAGATGGTTTTTGTATTTTTATGTAGTCATGAGGTTGATAATAGCTTCTTGTGTATAAAGAGCGCAAAGTACGTATTTGCCGATTGAGAGCGACAGTTGCCGGCAATCTATCGAAATTACGCACAATATTTTTCTACGGCGGGTTTGCAGAAAAAAAAAACACAATTAATAAATATGTATGAATAATATACATAAATATCAACCATTGTCATGAGGTGGCGAACCTTGGACACTCGTATCTAGGGGGGCGGGTAAATAAAAACAAAACGTTTATGACAGTAAACGTCAGTTTATTACATCGCATTGATAAAATTGTTATTTAAACAAATAATTATTAGGTAGAAACGCCAAAGTGGCGGAATCTATTGCCTGAATGCTGTACTGAACCAAATCCGGGTGGCTTTAACACCGACAAGATATGGATATTGCCAGCGGCGGCAAATATAACAATAATAATTCAGGCAATAGATTCCGCCACTTTAGCCTTTCTACCTTTAACGGTGTTTGGAATACTTATATTCCAATAGTAATCTCCATTTCCCCATCATCAACTAACTACACTGATGAGACCTGAAAGGTCGAAACCAGTCTGTAGGTGTTCTGATAGGGGAACAATATTTAATGTTTAAATCATTATTAGTGAAAAAATTAAAATAGCAATGACTGTGATTTTATAAGTACACCGCCCGATATAGCAGATGTTTCGAGCTCTATCGCGCCGTATTTGCTACCGGAAAATTTTAAGATAAAGAATGAGAAGCAGTAAGAAAAATTCCAGGATTGTTGCAAGAAACAAAAAGTTGGCAAGTACACCGAAAATACCTATATTTAAGCTGTACTTTCCCATACGTTACCTATAGCAATGTGCGGGAAAGTACAGCTGTTGGGAAAACGTCTACTTTGCATTGTCAAATGAATGCGCAACTTTATTTGTTTAGAGAAAATATTTTTGTAAGAAACCAATACATTTTTCAATTCGCTTCACTTGACGTCTTCCAAAATGCCAATTTATATGCCGCATTTTAAAATTTAACATCAGGTGGCAACGTGTTAAAAAGGCGTTGAAAATAAAATAAAAGCACGTCATTTTAATATCCAATTTAATACGCACGTCGAGACATGTATATCGGCCATAAAAGTCTCACTTTAAAGCGTGGCAATTTCGGAAAGCGTCAACGAAAAGCTTAGGGGCGGGTGCGGAAAATAATTTTCAAGCTCGACACAGAGAAAGAGAGAGAGAGAGAAGACGCGCGTGTGGGGGGGGCATTAATGGGTACTCGGGGCCGAATCGAATTTTCGGCGATTTTTCAACAATAAGAAATCGCTTCACATATTTTCGTTTCGTTGGGGGTTTGAAATCTGGCGCTGTGACGCTCTTTCCAATTATCCCCGATCCACCCAGGGGAATACAATAAAAAGAATAAAAGAAGAGGATTTCATCGGTGCGCAAAATACTCGAACTGCTCCTCGGTGGGAATCTTTTCGTTGGATACAGAAATTGAAACTATTAGATCTTAACGAAGTTTCAGTATGTTGGTGTCCTAATAAAAATGTTTTGTTTAGTTGAGTCTCAACTCGTAATGATTATCAATGTTGAAACAATGTGAACACTTATAGATGAACTAAGATTAAATCAATTTTAAAAAGAACTGAAGACAATGTTGATATTTATATGTCCATGAATTTAGGTCTCTGTAAACCAATTATTGTTTATATCTAAATATATGTAATTAATATTTATTGTATCCATACTAGTAGGGTAAACAAAATAAAATATTGTATTGTAGTGTATATTCTGTTACAGGATTATAAAGCATATATATTTAGGACATTAATAAAATATACATATATCAGTTGAAACTAGAAACTCTTGAATGAACAATTCATTTAAATTCAGTTAAGTCTCAAATATCTAATGAGGGTTAAAATTTGTTAAGAAAAGAATTCTACTTATTCCCGCACCCATTTTAGCTTGTTGGGATACGTGGTTAGATGCTGTTTACTACTGCGCTGAACACGTAAACTCTTTCAAGGGGAGCTTTTGTTGGAGTTTTCTGTTTCCGACTCCGAGGTAATTAGGAAATGCTGAAATGCTGTAAAAAAAATTAGAATTGATGACAACTTTTCATTTATTAAAACAAATTACAGTTTTGTCTGCAAAGCTACAAAAAAAAACTAGAAACAAAGAACACTTATTTATTAAAACAAATTACAGTTTTCTATGGAAAGCTTAAAAAAACTATAAATAATGGGTACTACTTTAGTAAAATCAATTAAAATAATTGATGATTAGAATAGATAAAACTGATGTGACTGAAGGGCACCTGCCAAAGTCCAAAAAAAAATAGAATAGATACTAAAAACTTAACATGCTTTAATGTTTATGGATTTTTTCTTTTGAATCTGTTGAATAAAAATATCCTACTACATCTAAACATGTTTCTATTGAACAATTCTAGTACATTTACTATAAGAGAAATAAGTAAATGTATATAAGTTTTTTTTTTTATGACCGATATACTAATACAATATAAAGCATTTCTATAACTCAGACGTATTAAATTTATGATGAATCATTCATTTCTTTTGTTTGCAGTGGATTCAATATTGATTTTGTGCCATCCATTCGGCTATTATTTTATCTCGAAAGAATACACGAATGAAATCCATAAACTCGTTTCCAATATATAGTCTGCTGTGTAACGTGTGTGTGTCCTTTTAACAGTGATTTATATGTTACAATATTTATATACAGAACGTTCCTGGATGTAATGTTTGTAATATCTTAGTTTAACAAATTGTTAATAGTTCTTAAATCTTACGTAAACGTTTCAGCTTACAACTTTTACATGATTCAGTAAAAAAAAATCAATATTTCCATAATCAAAATAGATATGAATATTACCAAATAAAAAGATAACAAAGAAATAAACATCTTTTGTTTGAAAATGATTTTCATACAAATTATTGTTTTTCAAAGAAAAACATTTTTTTCATTTTTGGTTTATAATTTTGAAACAATAAAAGTTACATCTAATTTATAATAATAAAAATTGTAGAGAATGACAAAATATAAACAATTTATAAAGAATGTATCTAAATCTCTTTACTTTACTTACAATAAAGTTTATTAGATGGTCATTTTCATCTTTCAATTTTGAAATTCCAAACGTCAGTTTCATCCCTGCAAAACCCTCGATGTACGTTTAAAATATCAATTAAAAAAAATGGTGATGTGGCCATCATGTTAATTTCTCCGACTTAATGGTATCATAGCCATTTATATTTACGTTTTCATGGTTTATTTTCAATTGAAATCATATTGTAAATGTACATCGAGCGTTGTGTAAACTTTGATGAAACTGACGTTTAAAACGTCAAAATTATGAAAGATGGAAAAATTATACTTCAAATTCAAAAACACAGTTTACTCAAAAACTAAAGGGATTCCGAAAAAAAACTTATTCTTTATAAGTTGTTCATTTTAGCATTCTCTACAATTATTATTAACATAAATTTGCTGTAACTATTAGCGTTTCATAATTATAAATCAAAAATTTAAAAAAAATTAAAAAATATTGTCAAGCAAAAGATGTTCATTTCTTTGTTGTCTTCAATGTTTATTTAAATGTTTTTATGGTATTTTTCATATTTAAGAAAATATTGTCAAAAAACAAAGAATAGTTAAGGTAAACACCCACTTCCGGTATACGAAATTTTACCAAAAGCTTTTCAGTTCTTCAGATTATCAAATAAGACGTATGTTCAAAGTTTTATATCAATTGCTTTATTAGTTTTTGAGATACAGCGCACACAGACACACACAGAGATAGACAGACACACACACAGACAGACAGACACACACACAAAGGCACAATTTTTTTCCAGAAATTGTTGAAATTGCATCTAACGGATATTTCCGTAAAAATTTTTTTGAAAAAATCACAATACTTTCTCGTACTTCGTAATGGAAAAAGTAAAAAACATGAAAGTAAAATATAATAATATAACCAACTATTATACCATTAAAATCAGAGAAAGTAACATGATGACCACGTCACCATTTTGCATTTTATAATAATTTTACGAAAAGAAAAAATTGTAATCAGTTTTAAAATTACACTGTAATTAAAAAAAAACAATATCGTGATTTTAGTACTTCGAAAACGTGCAATTTTGACATTTTGCGTTAACGACATAAAAACACCACTCAACCCATTTTTAAATTGCACCAAATTCTCCACATTTTGACGTTAAAATCAACAAAATTTGACAACGCGTTTGGAAATAATGTAATTTCATAAATTAACATTACGATTTTAAAATCATAGAAATTGAAATGTCGCGAAGGGGAAGTTTAACCAGATTTTAAATTACACTAAATTTGCCACATTTTCATTTTAGAATAATTAAAATCGGACAACGCGTTTGGAACTTGTGCAATTTAAATAATAAAAAATGCAATTTTAGATATTTTGACTTAAAAAACGTGCAATTTTAACGTTAAACATTCCTCAACAAATTTTTAAATTACTCTAAATTCTCCACATTTTGACGTTAAAATCACCAAAATCGGACAATGCGTTTGGAAGTTGTGCAATTTCATAAATCAAAATTATGATTTTAAAATCTTAGAAAGTGAAAAGATTATTTCATTTTGTATTAGTTGTATGAAAAAAATGTATCAGTTTTAAAATAACACTCATATTTTGATGTTTGGTTCATAAAAATCGAACAACGCTTTCAACAGCTGTACAATAAAAAAATCCAAATTGCAATTTTAAATCTTTTGACTTTGAAAGGGTGCAATTTTGACGTTTTATGTTAATTTAATTAAAAAAAACACAATAAGTTTATAAACTGCCCTAAATTCGCCAGATTCGTCAGAAACAACACAATTTAAAAAATCAAAATTGCAATTTTAAATATTTTGACTTTGAAAACGTGCAATTTTGACGTTAAACATTACTCAACCCATTTTTAAATTGCACTAAATTCTCCACATTTTGACGTTAAAATCACCAAAATCGGACAATGCGTTTGGAAGTTGTGCAATTTAATAAATCAAAATTATGATTTAAAAAAAAAATTAATTTTATGAAAAAAAATTGTATCAGTTTTAAAATAACACTTTTGTCATATTTTGATGTTTGGTTAATCAAAATCGAACAACGCTTTCAGCAGCTGTACAATAAAAAAATCAAAATTGCATTTTTAAATCTTTTGACTTTGAAAGGGTGCAATTTTGACGTTTCATGTTGAATTAACAAAAACATTTTTTAAACCGTTTATAAATAGCACTAAATTCTCCACATTTTGACGTTAAAATCATCAAAATCGGACGACTTGTTTGGAAGTTGTGCAATTTCATAAATCAAAATTACGATTTTAAAATCTTAGAAATTGAAAAAAGCAAGTTTTGCAAATTGTATTAATTTTACGAAAAACATTTGTAATAAGTTTTAAAATTACACGCAATTTGTCATTTTTAGATGTTTGATTGATCAAATTTGAACAACGCGTTTGGCAGTTGTACAATTTAAAATATCTAAATCGCAATTTTAAATGTTTTGTCTTTGAAAACATGCGATTTTGACCTTTTACATTGATTTCAGAAAACATCTATTGACCAGTTTTCAAATTACGTAAAATTCTATACATTTTGTTGTTAAAATGATCAAAATCGAACAACGCGTTTGCAAGTTGTGCAATTTCAAAAATCAAAACCAAATTTTTAATCTTTTTGCATCAAAAACGTGCAATTTTGATGTTTTGCGTAAATACCATGGAAACAATACTTAGCTCGCTTTTAAATTGATCTAAATTCTCTACATTTTGGCGTTAAAATCATTAAAATCGGACAACGCGTTTGGAACTTGTGCAATTTAAAAAATAAAAATTGCAATTTTAGATATTTTAACTTTAAAAACGTGCAATTTTAACGTTAAACATTACTCAACCAATTTTTAAATTACACTAAATTCTCCACATTTTGAAGTTAAAATCACCAAAATCGGACAACGCGTTTGGAAGTTGTGCAATTTCATAAATAAAAATTACGATTTTGCAATTTTAGAAATTGAAAATAGTGCGATTTTTGCATTTTGTATTGTGTTTTACAAAAAAAAATGTAATAAGTTTTAAAAGATTAATTACACTGAATTTGTCATGTTTGATTGATCAAAATCGAACAACGCGTTTGGCAGTTGTATAAATTTAAAAATCAAAATCGCAACTTTAAATGTTTTGACTTTGAAAACGCGCAATTTTGACCTTTTATGCTGACTTCACGAAAACATATCTTTATCCGTTTCTAATTTGCACTAAATTCGCCACATTTTGACTTAAAAATCATTAAAATCTGACAACGCGTTTGGCAGTTGTGCAATTGTAAAAATTAAAATTAAAATTTTAAATCTTTTGACTTTGAAAATGTTGATCTTTTACGTTCATCTTGGGAAAACATTTCTTAGTCCGGTGTAAATTTCACTAAATACTTCACATTCTGACGTTAAAATCATAAACATCGGACAGTGCGTTTGGAGGTTATACAATATCAAAAATAAAATTTTTAAATCTTGTGACTTTGAAAACGAGAAATTTTGACCTTTTATGATGATTTCACGAAAACATTTCTTAGACAGTTTTTAAATTGCACTAAATTCGCCATATTTTGATGACAGAATCATCCAAATCGGACAACGAATTTGGCAGTTATGCAATTTCAAAAATCAAATTAAAAATTTTAAATCTTTTGACTTTGAAAATAAGTAATTTTGACCGTTTATGTTGATTTTACGAAATCACTTTTTAATCCACTTTTAAATTATACTAAATATGCCACATTTTGACGTCAAAATCTGATACCACGTTTGGCAATTGGGCAATATAAAAAAAATAAAAATTGCAATTTTAAATGTTTTGACTTTGAAAACGTGCATATTTTATGTTTCATGTTGACCTTATGAAAACATTTTTTAATCCGGTTTTAATGTACACTAAATTCGTCATAGCTTAACGTCAAAGTAATTACAATTTGACAATGCGTTTGGCAGTTGTGCAATTTAAAAAATCAAAATTGAAATTTCAAATCTTTCGATTTTGAAAATGAGCAATTTTAACCTTTTACGTTGATTTTAAGAACACATTTCTTGGCCCGGTTTTAAAATTCACTGAATTCTCCATATTTTTACGTTAAATTTTTAAAATTATAGACATTGAAAAGGGGTGATTTTTGCATTTTGTATTAATTTAATGAAAAAAAATTGTAATAAATTTTAAAATAACACTTAAGTATTTATAATTCAATGTTTGATAAATCAAATTTGAACGCGTTTGGCAGTTGTACAATTTAAAAATCAAAATCGCAATTTTAAAAGTTTTGACTTTGAAAACGTGCAATTTAGACCTTTTATGCTGATTTGACGAAAACACGTTTTATTCAATTTTTAAATTGCACTGAGTTCGCCACATTTTGACGTAAGAATCATCAAAATCTGACAACGCGTTTGGCAGTTGTGCAATTTCAAAAATCAAATTGGAAATTTTGATGAAATTTGATTTCACGAAAATATTTTTGAACCACTTTTAAATTGCACTAAAATCGCTACATTTTCACGTCAGAATCTTTAAAATCTGATTACACGTTTGGCAGTTGTGCAATTAAAAAAAATCAAAATTGCAACTTTAAATCTATCGACTTTGAAAACGAGTAATTTTGATCTCTTGCGTTGATTTCATACAAACGTTTCTTAGTCCACTTTAAAATTGCACTAAATTCGCCATATTTTGACGTTAGAATCATCAAAATTTGGCAAGGCGTTTGGCTGTTGTGTAATATCAAAATCGCAATTTTAAATCTTTTGACTTAGACAACGTACAATTTTGACCTTTTACATTGATTAGAAATTCTCTAATTTAATTTATAACGATCTTAATTACATACAAGAACGCAAAAAAAGTCTTCTGTTTTTCCAAACATAAAAAATGTAAATATGAAAAATATTAAATATTACCGCTATTAAATCGGAGAAAGCCACGCAACAATTTTTTTATCAACATTATTGATATTAACTTAATACGATGATTGGTTGACACTGCTGCGAATTTTAAGCGCACACAAGTTCACACGTAGAATACTTATTAGGTGCTTACAGAAATTTCCATCGGGCGTGAAACGCGCTCAATTTTGATAAAGTTCACACAAATTTACATAATAAAAGTTCCCTCCGCAAATTTTATTCCCGCCTAGAAAAAAAAACAGAAAAACGGCGGAAAGCACAAAAAAATACCGAGACGACTCGAATGAAATGCTACTTTTAAATTAGTTTACCCAGAAAAAGATAGTTTGAAAGAGTTCCAGCAGCGGACACGAAATTATCTATTGGAGGAGGATTTCGTAAAACTTGTGCACTGTAACTAAAACCTTCCGTACTCGGGCGGAAACAAGAAATAAAATAAATACAAATGTAATATCGGGCGGAAATTCAACACTTCAAAACAAGTCCTTTTATAACAGGTGTGAAGTTAGCAATAGATTTTAAAATAAGTTATTTCCTCTAAATTTACTTAAGAAAAATTAAAAAAACTAACTAAAGCACTATCATATTAATCAGTTGTCACAACGCCACCCCTAATTTTCAACCCCATAATTATTTGGCGCACATCTAATAACATGTAATTATTTTCAAAGTTCGCATATCGCCATAAAAAATATAAGCACATGGTTAGTTTGCACATAAACCATACTAACATATGAAAAAATAAAATTCGGATCACCGCCCCCGAACATTATAAAAATAATTAATTTCCACCCTCGCGCCACGAATTCGCGCAGAGTCCCAACAAATCGAAAATTTCTTTAAGTTCGCATATCGCCATAAAAAATATAAGCACATGAATAGTTTGCATATTAACCATACTAACTTATAAAAAAATAAAATTCGGATCACCGCCCCCCGAACATTATAAAAATAATTAATTTCCACCCTCGCGCCACGAATTCGCGCAGAGTCCCAACAAATGGAAAATTTCTATAAGTTCGCATATCGCCATAAAAAATATAAGCACATGAGTAGTTTGCACATTAACCATACTAACTTATAAAAAAATAAAATTCGGATCACCGCCCCCCGAACATTATAAAAATAATTAATTTCCACCCTCGCGCCACGAATTCGCGCAGAGTCCCAACAAATGGAAAATTTCTATAAGTTCGCATATCGCCATAAAAAATATAAGCAAATGAATAGTTTGCACATTAACCATACTAACTTAAAAAAAAATAAAATTCGGATCAACGCCCCCGGAACATTATAAAAATAATTAATTTCCACCCTCGCGCCACGAATTCGCGCAGAGTCTTAACAACTGGAAAATTTCTATAAGTTCGCATATCGCCACAAAAAATATAAGCACATGAATAGTTTGCACATTAACCATACTAACTTACAAAAAAATAAAATTCGGATCAACGCCCCGGAACATTATAAAAATAATTAATTTCCACCCTCGCGCCACGAATTCGCGAAGAGTCTTAACAAATGGAAAATTTCTATAAGTTCGCATATCGCCACAAAAAATATAAGCACATGAATAGTTTGCACATTAACCATACTAACTTATAAAAAAATAAAATTCGGATCACCGCCCCCCGAACATTATAAAAATAATTAATTTCCACCCTCGCGCCACGAATTCGCGCAGAGTCTTAACAAATGGAAAATTTCTATAAGTTCGCATATTGCCATAAAAAATATAAGCACATGAATAGTTTGCACATTAACCATACTAACTAATAAAAAAATAAAATTCGCATCACCGCCCCCTGAACATTATAAAAAGAATTCATTTCCACCCTCGCGCCACGAATTCGCGCAGAGTCTTAACAAATGGAAAATTTCTATAAGTTCGCATATCGCCATAAAAAATATAAGCACATGAAAAGTTTGCACATTAACCATACTAACTTATAAAAAAATAAAATTCGGATCACCGCCCCCCGAACATTATAAAAATAATTAATTTCCACCCTCGCGCCACGAATTCGCGCAGAGTCTTAACAAATGGAAAATTTCTATAAGTTCGCATATCGCCACAAAAAATATAAGCACATGAATAGTTTGCACATTAACCATACTAACTTATAAAAAAATAAAATTCGGATCAACGCCCCCGGAACATTATAAAAATAATTAATTTCCACCCTCGCGCCACGAATTCGCGCAGAGTCTTAACAACTGGAAAATTTCTATAAGTTCGCATATCGCCACAAAAAATATAAGCACATGAATAGTTTGCACATTAACCATACTAACTTACAAAAAAATAAAATTCGGATCACCGCCCCCAGAACATTATAAAAATAATTAATTTCCACCCTCGCACCACGAATTCGCGCAGAGTCAAAACAAATGGAAAATTTCTATAAGTTCGCATGTCGCCATAAAAAATATAAGCACATGAATAGTTTGCACATTAACCATGCTAACTTATAAAAAAATAAAATTCGGATCACCGCCCCCGGAACATTATAAAAATAATTAATTTCCACCCTCGCGCCACGAATTCGCGCAGAGTCTTAACAAATGGAAAATTTCTATAAGTTCGCATATAGCCATAAAAAATATAAGCACATGAAAAGTTTGCACATTAACCATACTAACTTATAAAAAAATAAAATTCGGATCACCGCCCCCCGAACATTATAAAAATAATTAATTTCCACCCTCGCGCCACGAATTCGCGCAGAGTCTTAACAAATGGAAAATTTCTATAAGTTCGCATGTCGCCACAAAAAATATAAGCACATGAATAGTTTGCACATTAACCATGCTAACTTATAAAAAAATAAAATTCGGATCACCGCCCCCCGAACATTATAAAAATAATTAATTTCCACCCTCGCGCCACGAATTCGCGCAGAGTCTTAACAAATGGAAAATTTCTATAAGTTCGCATATCGCCATAAAAAATATAAGCACATTAATAGTTTGCACATTAACCATGCTAACTTATAAAAAAATAAAATTCGGATCACCGCCCCCGGAACATTATAAAAATAATTAATTTCCACCCTCGCGTGACGAATTCGCGCAGAGTCCCAACAAATGGAAAATTTCTATAAGTTCGCATGTCGCCATAAAAAATATAAGCACATGAATAGTTTGCACATTAACCATGCTAACTTATAAAAAAATAAAATTCGGATCACCGCCCCCGGAACATTATAAAAATAATTAATTTCCACCCTCGCGCCACGAATTCGCGCAGAGTCTTAACAAATGGAAAATTTCTATAAGTTCGCATATCGCCATAAAAAATATAAGCACATGAAAAGTTTGCACATTAACCATACTAACTTATAAAAAAATAAAATTCGGATCACCGCCCCCCGAACATTATAAAAATAATTAATTTCCACCCTCGCGCCACGAATTCGCGCAGAGTCTTAACAAATGGAAAATTTCTATAAGTTCGCATATCGCCACAAAAAATATAAGCACATGAATAGTTTGCACATTAACCATACTAACTTATAAAAAAATAAAATTCGGATCACCGCCCCGGGAACATTATAAAAATAATTAATTTCCACCCTCGTGCCTTGAATTCGCGCAGAGTCCCAACAAATGGAAAATTTCTATAAGTTTGCATATCGCCATAAAAAATATAAGCACATGAATAGTTTGCACATTAACCATACTAACTTATAAAAAAAATAAAATTCGGATCACCGCCCCCCAAACATTATAAAAATAATTAATTTCTACCCTCGCGCCACGAATTCGCGCAGAGTCTTAACAAATGGAAAATTTCTATAAGTTCGCATATCGCCATAAAAAATATAAGCACATGAATATTTTGCACATTAACCATACTAACTTATAAAAAAATAAAATTCGGATCACTGCCCCGGAACATTATAAAAATAATTAATTTCCACCCTCGCGCCACGAATTCGCGCAGAGTCCCAACAAATGGAAAATTTCTATAAGTTCGCATGTCGCCATAAAAAATATAAGCACATGAATAGTTTGCACATTAACCATGCTAACTTATAAAAAAATAAAATTCGGATCACCGCCCCCGGAACATTATAAAAATAATTAATTTCCACACTATTGCCACGAATTCGCGCAGAGTCTTAACAAATGGAAAATTTCTATAAGTTCGCATGTCGCCATAAAAAATATAAGCACATGAATAGTTTGCACATTAACCATACTAACTAATAAAAAAATAAAATTCGCATCACCGCCCCCTGAACATTATAAAAATAATTCATTTCCACCCTCGCGCCACGAATTCGCGCAGAGTCTTAACAAATGGAAAATTTCTATAAGTTCGCATAACGCCATAAAAAATATAAGCACATGAATAGTTTGCACATTAACCATACTAACTTATTAAAAAATAAAATTCGGATCAACGCCCCCGGAACATTATAAAAATAATTAATTTCCACCCTCGCGCCACGAATTCGCGCAGAGTCCTATATGTTCGCATGTCGCCATAAAAAATATAAGCACATGAATAGTTTGCACATTAACCATACTAACATATGAAAAAATAAAATTTAGATCACCGCCCCCCGAACATTATAAAAATAATTAATTTCCACCCTCGCGCCACGAATTCGCGCAGAGTCCTAACAAATGGAACATTTCTATAATTTCGCATGTCGCCATAAAAAATATAAGCACATGAATAGTTTGCACATTAACCATGCTAACATATAAAAAAAATAAAATTCGGATCACCGTCCCCGGAACATTATAAAAATAATTAATTTCCACCCTCGCGCCACGAATTCGCGCAGAGTCCCAACAAATGGAAAATTTCTATAAGTTTGCATATCGCCATAAAAAATATAAGCACATGAATAGTTTGCATATTAACCATACTAACTTATAAAAAAAATAAAATTCGGATCACCGCCCCCCAAACATTATAAAAATAATTAATTTCTACCCTCGCGCCACGAATTCGCGCAGAGTCTTAACAAATGGAAAATTTCTATAAGTTCGCATATCGCCATAAAAAATATAAGCACATGAATATTTTGCACATTAACCATACTAACTTATAAAAAAATAAAATTCGGATCACTGCCCCGGAACATTATAAAAATAATTAATTTCCACCCTCGCGCCACGAATTCGCGCAGAGTCCCAACAAATGGAAAATTTCTATAAGTTCGCATGTCGCCATAAAAAATATAAGCACATGAATAGTTTGCACATTAACCATGCTAACTTATAAAAAAATAAAATTCGGATCACCGCCCCCGGAACATTATAAAAATAATTAATTTCCACACTATTGCCACGAATTCGCGCAGAGTCTTAACAAATGGAAAATTTCTATAAGTTCGCATGTCGCCATAAAAAATATAAGCACATGAATAGTTTGCACATTAACCATACTAACATATGAAAAAATAAAATTTAGATCACCGCCCCCCGAACATTATAAAAATAATTAATTTCCACCCTCGCGCCACGAATTCGCGCAGAGTCCTAACAAATGGAACATTTCTATAATTTCGCATGTCGCCATAAAAAATATAAGCACATGAATAGTTTGCACATTAACCATACTAACTTATAAGAAAATAAAATTCGGATCACCGCCCCCGGAACATTAAAAAAATCCATATGATAGAAATAAAGTTTGTTTAGTAGTACAAAAATAATCGTAGTTTCCTTCATATGCTTAATTTGTAAGTGACCTTGTAACAATGGTTTTTCGCCCTAGGGCGTAAAGTTCTACTTTACGGTCAAAATATGAAAAACAGTGTTAAAATTCGATATTATAAAAAAAAACATTTTTAAAAATGAAATTTCTTTTATTTTCAGGTAAGTTTCCATTCAAGTACAAACATCAAATAACCGTAAGTAGCGTAGTTTAGATGGAGGATATCCGTATTTATATCGCACGTATTATTACAAAATCTGACGTGCTGGAGAGATGTAATCAGCTTAAATTACTATAATCTTCGCCTTTACGGACACTATATTTAGATTCCAACAACACCCACATTCAACACGAGTGTTTACTTTGCGGTATTTTATTATGTGTAAAATCCCTCTCGGAAAATGAAAATAATGCGGTGAATTTACTATATTACAAAAGGATGATGGTGTGCCGAACAATTTTGGTTAAATTGCGTGGATATTTAATCATTTCATTATCGTTTTGTTCGTCGGAGTTGATTTAGGGTCTGGTGTTGACTTTAATAACACCGGTGTTGGCGCTGTCTGCATAAATTTAATGTTATCGATGGTAATCAGGACTCATCTTTGGGATAATTTCTATTATATAACACGCATTAGCACGCACTGCCTGAGCGCACACACCGCATGCTAATTATATTTAATTGGAGAGCTATTTCCGGATGTAGTTATACTATTATTGGTAATGTTTAGAATTATGGAACGTTTTTTGGTCAATAATTACTTTACGCACGCATTTTACACTAAATTGAATTATGTTTTAATTACAAATTATTATTGTGAATATATTGTACAGGGTTAGTCAAAATTACCGAAACTCCAAAATAATTCTCTAACCGGAAATAATTTCAAAAATTTTCTCAAGTAAACAAGCTATCGTTTAAATATATTTTTAATATACAGGGCATCCATTTTATTATGGAAATTTGGTAACTTTTCCTTTTTCAAATGGAACATGCTGTATATTTCACATTTTTTTAATCCTAGGAATTTTTTGTAGAAATAATTAATAAGATGGTAAACAAGTTGATTCGATCTATACCGATTTTTCGTCATTTGACAGAGTAAATCATGATATACTGTTGGGTAAACTTAAATCTTACAATTTTAACGAGGGAATTATTAGCTGGATACGTAGTTATCTTACAGACAGATCACAGAAAGTGAAAATTAACGATTGTATTTCAGATGATATTATTGTAACGTCGGGGGTTCCTCAAGGCTCCCACATGGGTCCAATTATATTTAACTTGTTCATAAATGACTTGGCAAATGAACTCTCATTTAGTTCCTGTCTTTTTTACGCTGATGATTTAAAGATGTATTATGTTGTTAACACTATCGAGGATATCAATATGCTACAAAACGATCTTACTAAGGTATTTCACTGGTGCACTATTAATAAGTTAGACCTTAATATCAATAAATGTAAATCAATTTCCTTTCATAGAGGCGATATCAAGGTTGATGGTGGATATTCAATTAACGGTATGTTATTGGAAAAGGTAAGCGTTATTAGAGATTTGGGCATAATTTTTGAGAAAAATTTATCATTCAAGCATGACATTTTTTCGGTTGTAAATAAAGCGTTACAAATGTTAGGGTTTATAAATAGAGTAGCTAAAGATCTGTCCAGCTCCACATTTAAGGTGTTGTATTGTTCCTTAGTTCGTTCAAAACTTGAATACGCCGCTTCCATCTGGTCTCCTCATCAAGCATATTTAATTGATAAATTAGAGAGTGTCCAGAATAAATTTATTAAAGTCATGTCATATAAAATGGGCATTACTTCACAAAACCTCATATTTTCAGAATTTAGAAATGAAATGAACATCAGTACGTTGAAAGACCGTAGAATAAGTTCTGATTTATTATTATTCTTTAAAATCTTGCACGGTGTTCTTGATTGCCCTGCATTATTGCAACAGATCAACTTTTGGATCCATCCGCTTAGAAACAGAACAAGGAATATTACAACATTTTTTATTAAGTTCCATAGATTTAATTATTGTTACAATCAACCTCTTTCTAGAATGTTGCGGTACGCAAATAACCTCCAGATACATGACCAGATTGACGTTTTCCAAAACATTGTTGTACAGTTCAAAAGAAACTTAAATAAAATACATGTTCATGCTCTAGATGATTAGTTTCACATGTATTATCATTCAAATGTTTTTTTTTTTGTTTTATGTAATGTTGTTTACATAGTTAATAATTTCTTACATTTTATTACGATAATTTCCGAAATGATTATTATTTGTGTATATTATACTAGGTTAATTTTTCGAAGTTATTATTATTTGTGTATATTATATATTATATTATATGTCATTCAAATGTAATTTTTCTTTTATGTAATATTGTTTTCAAAAAAGGCAAGGCCGTTTATTCTAATAAAATAAAATAAAATAAACAAAAAATATATAAAATTTTAAATAAATTCAAAAATATAAAATAAATATAAAATTTTCGTGTCACAGTGTTTGTAACAAAACTCCTCCGAAACGGCTTGACCGATTTTTATGAAATTTTGTGTGTATATTGAGCAGGTCTGAAAATAGGACGTAAACTATTTTTAATACCCCTAAATGATAAGGGTGGTCCACCACAAATTTTTTATTTTTATTTTTTGGACAAAATTTTTTATTTTTATTTTTTTATAATTCGGCATTAAAAAATACATACAACCCTAAATTTTCACCCTTCTACCACCAACCCCTATTTTTTAATAGCGATTTTAGTACTTTAATAATTTTCTACTCTCGGCGATCGACCGCTCGATCAGTTATTCCTTTTCCATTGTTTGCGCCGACGGTTATTAATGGGTTTTAATGGGCTTACCCTGTAGATTCGTATCGATAAATGTAAATAAATAAGTAGCTAAAATTATAAAAAAAAATATAAACAAAATATTAACAGCAAATGCTGCACTGAGCTCAATTGCAACACTTGCATCCAATGAGCAATTAAGTCGGCTTTAAATACATAAATTGGTGATAACGATTGATTTATAATACGCGTGCCATCTCTTGGTGGTTGGAATGTCGCTCGCGGTGGTGTTACGAATTGAAATATTCTGCGAAAGATTCTGTGCGCGGTTAAGAATTTTTTTAATAATTTTGCCATTTAGTTCAAATTCGTTGATTATTAAAAAAAATTATGAATTTTTGAAGCAATAATTGCATGTTAGAGCGATCATGAATTTCAAAAATTAAAAAAAAAATATTTCAACTGGCGATACATGTTTTTATTAGTAACAATACACTTTTTACATTCTTTAGCTTTAATAATTTTGTTATTTAGTTCAAATCCGTTGATTATTAAAAAAGTTATGAATTTTTGAAGCAATAATTGCACGTTAAAGCGATTATGAATTTCAAAAATTCTAAAAAAATATTTCAACTCGCGATACATGTTTTTATTAGTAACAATACACTTCTTACATTCTTTAACTTTAATGATTTTATTATTTAGTTCAAATCCGTTGATTATTAAAAGAGTTATGAATTTTTGAAGCAATAATTGCACGTTAAAGCGATTATGAATTTCAAAAATTCTAAAAAAATATTTCAACTCGCGATACATGTTTTTATTAGTAACAATACACTTCTTACATTCTTTAACTTTAATGATTTTATTATTTAGTTCAAATCCGTTGATTATTAAAAAAGTTATGAATTTTTGAAGCAATAATTGCACGTTAAAGCGATCATGAATTTCAAAAATTCGAAAAAAAATATTTCAACTGGCGATAGATGTTTTTATTATTAACAATACACTTCTTACATTCTTAGCTTTAATAATTTTGTTATTTAGTTCAAATCCGTTGATTATTAAAAAAAATATGAATTTTTGAAGCAATAAGCAAGCCTAAACCGTTTTCGGCCACTATCGTCACCACTTTATTTGCTTAATTTCAATGGGCCACACACGGACGACGGTGCAGCGCAGCGGAGCCGTCGCTCGTCACCAGTTTATTTGCTTAATTTTAATGAGCGTCACCAGTAATAAGCTACGTATTGACGACGGCGCTTCACAGCGGAGCCGTCGTTCGTCACCAGTTACCTTGCTTGATTTTTAAGGGCTACCTACGGACGACGGCGCAGCGGAGCCGTCGTCTGTCACCAGTTATCTGCCTTAATATATATGGACCATTCGCGGTCGACGGCGCAGCGTAGCGGAGCCGTAGTTCGTCACCAGTTACCTTGCTTGATTTTAAAAGGCTACGCACGGATGACGGCGCAGCGCAGTAGTTACTTTGCTCAATTCATGATTATGGTATCGATTTTAATACGTTGGCAGAAAATAAAACGAAAAATATTGTGTATCATAGAGCATTACAATAATAAACACTATGTCTTTGAATATTTTTTTAAATTAATTATACCAATTCGAATTCAATATTCATAGTTAAGACAGGACAACGTCTGTCGGGTCAGCTAGTTTCTCTATAAAAAGAACATACTTAAAAAAAATGTTTCTACTCACTGAATAGTTTTCATCTCTTTTGATAAATATTCATACATTTCCAGTGGTGTAGTAATTTCTCGGGAGGAGACCTTAAGCAATGGCGCATAACGGTCCTTTTTACAGTACCATCACTTGAGGTTTTCCCGTGGCTTGTTGCGAAAAAGTTATATGATTTTACATTAATTCCAAAATCATTTTCATGGCAGCATATATTAGCTAAATGATTGATAACATTTTTAATTCAGTCAAAATCGGGTCAGAAATAAAATTTTGATATCAAAAAAGCAAACTTACTTATTTTTATATTGAGTTGGTGCTCCATCGGAGTTTTTGTTTAATTTCATGGCAACAATTATTTTCGTGAAACTGATCTTTTTTATTTTATCATTTTTTAGAGTTTTTATGAATGCTAAAAAATAAATAATAGCATGACTGCATGCAGGAATTTTTATTCTACAAAACATTTATTTACATGATTCCTCTAAAATGATCAGGGAAGATAATATTCCAGTATAAAGAAAATAACATTGAAAATCCTATGTTCCGTTTTGTTACACTACACCCTGTATGGATATGAGTAAAGTTCTATTGCGAGAAAAGTTGGAAGATTTGTATTGAGAGAAAAGCGAGAGAGGAGCGGAACGAGTTGGGAAGTAAATTTCTGTTGTTGAAAGGTTGTTTCGAACAACAAACATTACAATGGTCATCTGACAATAAGGCAATGAAAATTGCAATTTCAAAATTGAATTTGAGATGAACTTTTTTTATGAAAAAATATTATTTGTTCAATTTGCTTTTTTCAATATCAATTATACAATTATTAGACGTTATGTATTTTCTCTGCGAGGGTTCTTGGGAATTAGGTAGAATGTTATTTTTACCAAAATGCAATCGACATTCTCGATGCTCTATCTTTACCGCCTCTAAAACCCTTGGTACCAAACTTTCAGAGATTCCTTGGAAACACTAGAGAAATATATCCTCTAAATTTCAACATTCAGATAGAAAAATGTTGCCTAGGCTTAGTCATGGGAATTTTAGTAACTTTTAGCAATGATTTTTTTTGGCAAATTGCTAATCTTTGAACCACTGTATCTCCGGTATCCCTTAATTCCCTGGCACCAAAATTTCAGGGGTTCTTTCGGAACATTTCAAGAGTATTTTCTCCAAATTCCAGTTCAAAATATTTAGGTAGAAAAAAGTTACGTGGTTTTAAACATGTCAGTTTTAGCGATTTTCGATAAAATACGTATATTTGAACCATTGTATTTCGGGTCTCTCAATTTTTTGGCACCAAACTTTCAGAAGTTTTTCAGAAACATTCATAGAGTATACCTATTGAATTTCAGCTGAAAATATGCATTCAAGAAAAAGTTATGTAAGTTTAAAAATTGGTATTTCGGCTATTTTCCCCAAAATAACGAACTTTGAACCGCTGTATTTTTTTTTTATTTATTTATTTATATACGGATGGCCATTAAATACAAACTTACAATAGATACAATCACAACATAATAAAATAAATGGTAATAAAATAAAATTATACGAAAAAAATACAATACAAGACATTTTAAAATAAATCAGAACTAGTTACAAATTAAAAACTCACAGAGATTAAAGCAGGCTATCCTAATGGTTATTTAAAAATAAATGTAAGTCGCGAAGACTAATGTTAAGTAGATCCACATCTAGCTGATTACAATTTCGAACTAGACGTGAAACACCGTAATTTTTACCATAATCAGTTTTATGGATTGGGCTATGAAACATAACGCTTGATCTAAGTGTCCTACAAGGTACATGAAAGTTTATGTTTTTTAATAATTCCATAGAATTAATGGCTCCTCCGAGCAATTTGTGCACAAATATCACGTCCCCGTGAATTCGCCTATGCTCAAGAGTGCGGAGATTAAATTTCGCAAGCATTGCAAGATAATTATCATCGAGTGCAAACTTAAAACCTATGAACTTGATGAATTTTCTCTGCACACGTTCGATTACATCAACACCCATTGAAGTGTACGGGCACCAAACAACAGAGCAGTATTCAAGATTGGGCCTGACTAATGAGACAAAGAGTCTAATCAATGTGTGAACATTATGAAATTCTTGAGAATTTCGTTTCAAAAATCCAAGCATTTGGAAGGCTTTAGATGTTATTTTACCGATATGTTCAGTAAAACTCCAATCGCTTCTCAGTGTCACACCAAGGTCTTTAATCGTACTCACCCGAGTAAGATTTATATTATTAATTGAGTAGTTGTTATTGATTGGGTGTTTCATTTTAAAGAAAGAAATAATGTTGCATTTTTCAATATTTAGGTGAATGTTATTTAATATGCACCAATCATTAAGCCTGTTTAGGTCTTGTTGGAGAAGCTGGGGAGTATTTGTGTCAGATAGTTCAGTGAATATTTTAATGTCATCCGCGAACAGAAGGCAGTTAGTATTCACAAAGCAAGTAGTAACATCGTTTATAAAAATATTGAAAAGCACAGGACCAAGGTGTGAACCCTGTGGAACCCCAGAAGTTACAGGAATAGCACGAGAATAATGGTTTCCTATCCGTACTCTTTGAGTTCGTTCAGACAAGTAAGAACAGATCCAATCGAAGATTGAGCCATGAATGCCAAGCTTGTGCAATTTAGATAATAACACCCCTTGGTCAACGGTGTCAAAGGCCTTGGCGAAGTCGGTGTATACAGAATCAACCTGCAGACCTTTTTCCAGAGCATTTGTGATATAATTCGAGTAGATTAAGAGATTTGTGGCTGTTGAGCGGCCGCGTCTAAAACCATGTTGTTGCTCAGATAGTAGTATATCGACCTTCCCGCAAATGTGTGAGGTTATTAACTTCTCAAATATTTTGGGGATATGAGATAAGATCGAAATAGGGCGATAGTTTGTAATGACATTCTTTGCCCCGTTTTTATGGATAGGCGTAATAAGAGCATCTTTCCAGTATGTAGGAAATTCACCACACCGCAACGAATTATTGAAGATAATCCATATAGCGCGGCAAAGAGAGAATGCACATTCTCTTAGGAGTAAACCAGGTAAACCATCAGAGCCCATTGAGTTGTTGGGTTTAATGTGTGAAAGTTCGTTAAGTACGGAGGTTATATCAATCGCAGGTAAGGTGTGTAAGTTTATATGAGAGTTGCTCATCTCAAATTTCGGTGTGTGAGCTGAGTTCCTATACACCGACCCAAAAAAAGTTGCAAATGAATTCACGACTTCTTCCTCAGAATCTATTACATTGCCGTTAAATTCAAAAGAATTTGGAAATTCAGAGTTCCTACGCTTGGAGCTGACATGATTCCAGAATAATCTAGTGTCATTATTAATAGAATCTTCGAGTGATTGCAAGTATTCTTGGTGACATGTTTTTGCCATGTTTTTACAGGCAGATCGCGCTTTTTTGAATTCTTCGTAATGAGAATCCAGATTAGACTTTTTAAACTTTGCATGCATTTTTTTTTTGTGAAGTACTAGCTTTTTCAGTTCGCTGCTAAACCATTTAGGGTAGCGATACTTAGATGGAGAATTCGCCTTAACCAGAGGAACGTATCTGTTAATGGCTTCATACAAGATACTATAGAAAATATCGACTTGATCATTCAGTGATTTGTTAAGAAATAACGTATCCCAATTTGTGTTGATAAAAACATTGTTCAAACTCAAAAAGTCGGCTTTTGAAAACTGATATTTTACGTTAGAGTTCCAGATACACTCCTCTTCAGTTCCGGATGTAAGATTAATATTTAAATCTAATGCAGGGTGATGTAAATCGCATTGCACAAGTGGGCAGTCGGCTAAAGCGATGTCGAACTTTTCAATAGAAGCAGTCTGTAAAAAAATAAGGTCTAGTAGAACAGAGTTTGCGTTTGTAATAGAATTCACTTGAAAAGTGTTGATGAAACCGAACGTGTCCGAGACTGCGATAGCCGCAGGCGTAGTAGAGTCGGTGTAAACACCGTATTCACCCGATAACCAGTTTATGTTGGGAAGATTATAATCACCCAGCATACAGACTTGGTGATCAGGTAAGGTATCAATAAAGTTCTCGACAGATATGCAGTGTTGCTGATACGTAGTTGGATGTGAATTGGGTGGGATATAAACAGCTCCTAACAGGAACTTTTGTTGGTTAACGCTAAGAGATACAAAGAGTTCTTCACGAAAATTTGAAATACTACTAAGCATATGCGACTTTAGGTAACGAGCAACCGCTATGAGAGTACCGCCTCCTCTATTTTTCCCGGAGATAGAGGGATCACGATCGCAGCGGTATACATTATAATTAAGTAAACCAATTTCAGAATTAAAAATATTGTCGCAAAGCCAAGTCTCGGTAAGGACAATTACATCATAATCTAGCATAGAAATAGTTTCCCCAACAGTGGATAACTTTGTACGTAACCCACGAACATTCTGGTAAAGAATTTTTATGCTACTACCATCGAGCATACGTTGTCGGTCGACCGTGTTTGTAGGGGTGAATTGCCTCCCGCTAAAAAATCGGTAGTACCATTAGCCAAAGAGTTTTGTAAAACAGTAAATTTAGTTGGGTTAGTTCTAACTTTAGTATTACTAGACTTTATTATACGATTGCGGTTTGTAAACTGACGAACGACAACGCTTACAGGCCATTTTTCAGCAAGTAAAAATTTATCAATATCAGACTCAAAAATTCCTACTTTAAATGAACAGTACATAGTATTAGCTGTAAGTGGGATGCAAGTAAAGTTCTCTATACCAACATGATCTCTAATAAAACACGATATTTCATCAACAGTTGTTGAGGGACTGCAGTTATGAACGTGATAGAAAGAACGTTTGCTTGCACCAAAAAAACCAACGTTATCAGCGGTACCACGAAGAATAGAAGGCAATTTGGGACTCTTATTAAGTTCCTGAATTTTCTGGTTACTGGCCATGGTGCGAGTTGCTTTTCCATCGGTTTTCCGCTTCTTCATATCTACATCATCATCAACGGTTTTGTTGTCGCAGTTGTTTCCATTATTACTATTATTTTTATTATTTTTTGTTTTGATACATTTGTTGTCTTCCATAGCTTTACTTGATCCGCTTGCGCAAAAAACGCTATCTATAGTTGCCGGCGACAATTGATTATCTGGGCGTGATAGTTTACTGGTAGCAGGGTCAGCAGTCACGTTTGCTGATGTTGAGTAGAGTGGGGCAGTGTCATTGTGAGCAGACGATTTAGGATTTATTTTTGAGTCGCTTAAAATTTCGGCAGTCAGTTGTTTTAAAAAGTCCAGCTGCCCAGCCTTAAGTAGCAGAATTTCATCTTTTAAATTTGAGATTTCACTTTTTAGCGCAGTAAATTCCGGACTCAATAGGCATGAGCATGCGCTACTCGGAGAGGAATCCTGCGCGCCATCAGTACAGGATAGATCCGATGAGAGACTAGTGCTCCGTGTTGTCTTAATACAACTCGGACATTTCGATATTTCATCCGCGCTACTCGCTAGTCCCGCAAACTTTTTATAGCACGCAATGCAGCTGCGATGGAAAAGTGAGGAACAATTTAAGCAAGTGATGCCCGATTGAACGGCGCCTTTGCATTTGTAGCAAATCATTTTATTCCTTATGATTTATGTAATAACACAGGAAAACAATATGAGACACAGGTTTGGGGGGATGCTGGGAAATAGACAGATTACACACGCTTCACAACACGCGGCCCTTCGTGTTGACTTTAATAAGACAATACCAGATAGAGAAGACCACGGTTTATGGAGCGGGACTGGTAATATGGTTGGTAAGACTGCGCCTTTAATGGCCAAATTTTAGGTTAAGAACACAGTAAGTTAAAATGCTCTAAAAAGTGCACTTACGATTTAAGAATCATTTAGGCGATTAGCACATCCCATCCGCTACGATTAGATGAATGGAATTATGATCATTGTAAAATATAATAGGCACTATAAGTCGGAAAATTTCACTAATTTATGGAGCACATAAACACATAAACACAAGCAGTGACTTTTTGTTACCTCTAAATTTTTCAACATCAAACTCCCAGAGAATCTTTAAAAACATTTCTGAAGTGCACTCTCAAAATTTCAACTCAAACTCTTCCGTAAGTAGGTTTAAAAATTGGAAATTATGAGATTTCGTGAAAATGCTGAACTTTCAAAAATCGTAATTCACACCTCAAATTGTAAGTTTAATATCTGGGAAGCTGAAATTTAAGAAAACTTAGTTTTTCGATACTAGAATCCATCTGCCAAAGTTTGAAAAAATCCAAGGACCTCGATTTTTTTGCATCGGTGAAAACAAGTGGAATTACCCACATACAATTACATTACACTATGATAAGGCGTCCGTGTTCACAAAAAGTTTGGCAGCCACGGTGTTAAAGGTACTCCTAACATGATTATATTGATACGCACTTTAAATTCGGTTTTAAAGTTATGTCTCCACATTCGAGATTTACATTTGATATTAGCGCCATAAACTGGCGATATTACCACATTGAATTTCCTTTCCATTATCATCGTCTCCACTTCGTTATTTCCGCTCCCCATCGCGTTACCGCGACTCTTTTCTTATGCCCCCTTATTCTCTTTATCCATCGTCTTATACTTTATCCAGAAATATTACATTCGGGGATATAAGATACCGAAATGATATCTTACGGCGTAATCTTGTGTCGCGCTGGGGAGATACGTAGTTATTATCGGTAATATGATTAAATTATATTGCAATTTGTTCGTGGCATTTTATATTGTACAATATAGGTCTACATATTGTAATTTATAAAGCTGGACTATTAACAAATGTTTCTTAATTTTATATTCACACAAAAACAAAATAAAATATTTCCACAAGCTTTAATCATAGCAGATGACCGCCTAGAAGTTAGCCATGTATTTCTAGCCACGACTTTCCCCGGCGCATTCACCAAAACAACACAACGATTTAATTTAATTTTTTCCTTATGTTTATAATACCGCGTGATTTACAAAATTTTGTTTTAGAGTTGGCTGTGAGATAAATGAGGTATGTCGCATATTATTTTCTTATGAGACTGGATTAGTTCAATTATATTAGATTAAAAAAAAACTCAGGCATGACTACTATGGTTCTCTCTCTCATGCATGGCCAACTCAAAAACAAAATTCTGTGACTCACACCTTGCAATACTATTAATATATTAAAGCCTAGAACTTTCATTATATACCACCAAAATTATGATTTTTTAGAATTTATCTCCAACAAAAATCCAGACGATTTTGTAAATCGAAGACTTTAAGAAGAATTATTATGAAATTATATTATAAGCGATAACGTATTAAAGAGATAAATACACCTC
This sequence comes from Ocypus olens, assembly GCA_910593695.2. NCBI lineage: Eukaryota > Metazoa > Arthropoda > Insecta > Coleoptera > Staphylinidae > Ocypus > Ocypus olens. The sequence goes on along the minus strand of OU343052.1, from coordinate 7,758,313 downwards.
ACCGTTTCTCTTTAAGTCTGTAAGCCAACATGTAATATAATAATTTATCACCATCTCATAAATCCTTTACACCTGTGGTCTGCGTTGGTAATAAGTGGCCTCCGCGCCCCCGGCGATATATAACACCAGATCAACTAAATTACCCAATAAAGACATCCAATTTCAACATCTAATAATATTGTTATTACAGTCCCATTAGATATAATTCGATACATTATCCATGTGATGCATCATTGATCTCATGAGACTTCTTAATGCCACGTTGAGGACGCCCGGAATTAATTAGTAAGATACAAGCAATCTTGCTTTAATCAAGTCTAGTGGGGAAAGGACCCTTTTGTCGAGTTTGTAGATATTCAATCCTTTAAGGGATCGAGAAATTGATAAGGAAAATAGTTCTGATTAAAGTTTGATAAAATCGACTGAAAATGTGAAATTAAATATTTTAAAAATCAAATAAAGACGGAAAAGTATTTCGAATAAATGAGTTCGTAACTCTGCAAAATTAAGTCTTACAAAGATTTTAATTACAAAAACTGCTTAAATTTTAGGTTTGTTATACAGAGTGTTGCATGTTGTGCCATACATACAGGACGGCAAATGTAAGTTGGCCAGACGCGCAGAGAGCAAGCGAAAGCTCTCTCTCTCTCTACAGCCGGCCGAGTACAGTCTCCATTTCCATTTCTGAGGGCATTTTAAGTTGAGATTGTATAAACAAAGGTTTAATTCGCAACAGTTGCCCAGCTATAGACGTTTAAAGTTTAGAAGTAATTGCAAGAGTTTCTGGAAAGATTTGTAGTCTGTGTAAAACAAATATTAATAAAATAATTTGAAAACTGTTTAAACTGACATCCTTCAATATTGACACACTGTACGGTGCGATCTAAAATGGACTAAAGTAGCTGCAGGTACATAATAATAATAATAAAGTTTATTTCTTGAAGTATACATCAATTTTACAAAAATAGCCTCTAACTTCAGTTTTAAAACAAATATGTAAAATTGCGCGATATTTAGCATGTAGTCTATTATACAGGGTGTCCCATTTTAATCTTTATTTGGAAATTTCTCGAAATGATTGCATCTGACAAAAAAAGTTGCCGGATAAGTGTTGTATGGTTTGGAGGGGGACGTCCGGTTATAACCGATGTGAAGATAGCCACGGATTTTTCAGCCACGGATTTCCCGGCGCGTCCACCATCACATAAAAATTTCTTCAATTTTAATGATTTATATTAAATCAAACGCTGAGAATGTAATTAACATTAGCCTATAGATGTGCAGTCAATCCACAATTTCAATTATTTTCTCTCGAATCCACGGGAACTCTCTTTTTAAAATGACAAGAATTCAAAGTCCAATATGGCACTGTTTGACGCGTTTTAAATTAAATTTTTTAACAACAACGTGTAGATAAGAGTCTACTTAAGCGATTTAAAGCATTACATTTTGGGTAAAATTGTTTATAACTTTTTTATGAATTTTTTTTCTCGGGTCCACCCGAACTATACATATAATATAGCAAACTTTCAAAGTCCAATATGGCACTGTTTGACGCGTTTTAAATTAAATTTTTTAACAACAACGTTCAGATAAGAGTCTACTTAAGCGATTTAAAGCATTACATTTTGGGTAAAATTGTTTATAACTTTTTTATGAATTTTTTTCTCGGGTCTACCCGAAGTGTACATATAATATAGCAAACTTTCAAAGTCCAAAATGGCACTGTTTGACGCGTTTTAAATTTGATTTTTTAACATCAACGTGTAGATAAGAGTCTACTTAAACGATTTAACGCATTAAATTTTGGGTAAAATTGTTTATAACTTTTTTATGAATTTTTTTTTCGGGTCTACCCGAACTGTACATATAATATAGCAAACTTTCAAATTTAAAACGAGTCAAACAGTGCCATTGGACTTTGAAAGTTTGCTATATTATCTATTTAGTTTGGGTGGACCCGAGAAAAAAAAATCATAAAAAAGTTATTAACAATTTTATCCAAAATTAAATGCGTTAAATCGTTTAAGTAGACTCTTATCTACACGTTGATGTTAAAAAATCAAATTTAAAACGCGTCAAACAGTGCCATATTGGACTTTGAAAGTTTGCTATATTATCTATTTAGTTTGGGTGGACCCGAGAAAAAAAAATCATAAAAAAGTTATAAACAATTTTACTCAAAATTAAATGCGTTAAATCGTTTAAGTAGACTCTTATCTACACGTTGATGTTAAAAAATCAAATTTAAAACGCGTCAAACAGTGCCATATTGGACTTTGAAAGTTTGCTATATTATATGTATAGTTCGGGTGGATACGAGAAAAAAAAAATCATAAAAAAGTTATAAACAACTTTACCCAAAATGTAATGCTTTAAATCGCTTAAGTAGACTCTTATCTACACGTTGTTTTTAAAAAATTTAATTTAAAAAGCGTCAAACAGTGCCATATTGGACTTTGAAAGTTTGCTATATTATATGTATAGTTCGGGTGGACCCAAGAAAAAGAATTCATAAAAAAGTTATAAACAATTTTACCCAAAATTAAATGCGTTAAATCGTTTAAGTAGACTCTTATCTACACGTTGATGTTAAAAAATCAAATTTAAAACGCATCAAACAGTGCCATTTTGGACTTTGAAAGTTTGCTATATTATATGTACACTTCGGGTAGACCCGAGAAAAAAAAATCATAAAAAAGTTATAAACAATTTTACCCAAAATTAAATGCGTTAAATCGTTTAAGTAGACTCTTATCTACACATTGATGTTAAAAAATCAAATTTAAAACGCGTCAAACAGTGCTATATTGGACTTTGAATGTTTGCTATATTATATGTACAGTTCGGGTAGACCCGAGAAAAAAATTCATAAAAAAGTTATAAACAATTTTACCCAAAATTAAATGCGTTAAATCGTTTAAGTAGACCCTTATCTACACGTTGTTGTTAAAAAATTAAATTTAAAACGCGTCAAACAGTGCCATATTGGACTTTGAATTCTTGTCATTTTAAAAAGAGAGTTCCCGTGGATTCGAGAAAAAATAATTGAAATTGTGGATTGACTGCACATCTATAGGCTAATGTTAATTACATTCTCAGCGTTTGATTTAATATAAATCATTAAAATTGAAGAAATTTTTCTGTGATGGCGGAGTCTCCGGGAAATCCGTGGCTGAAAAATCCGTGGCTATCTTCACATCGGTCCGGTTATAGAACAAGTTTCACCCCCCAACCCCCAGGCGGGTGGGAAATGGGGGTTACTTTAAAATCTTAAATGGAAACCCCTATTTTTTAATTGCAGATTCTGGAAGAGCATTAAAATCTATGAAGGTTTTATTCGGGAGCTTTTTTTTCACAAGGTGGCGCTGCAATCGTACAAAAAACAACATTTCTTATGTTTATAAATCTAAAAGAAAACAAAATCACTACTCAAATAAATAAAGGCCTTTCACCAGCCGCACAAAAAGGAAGCAAAAATCACGAAGGAAATCCATTCATTTAAATGTATAATGTAAGAGCACAGTAAAATAAACCCTTAAACGAATACAGACGTCCCATGAATACAAATCGATTCTTTAAAGGGCATTCTGATATTTAAAAATTATAAAATAAATCGTCGCTCTAACCCCTCCCCTCCCCAGAGATATAAATAATTCCCTGATATTTTAAGCTTTAATTAAAAGGTGCCAACGTAAAAGCGAGATGATTAATGGTATAATAAAATGGGGCGAATCCTGTGTTTATTCGCAGAAAGAGAGGAGAAATAAGGCGACTAACACTCGAATAGTAATTTTATGGTTCTGTGATTTGCATCGTATTTTACAGTCGCTGTAGTTCTGGCACGTCGCATCTGAAGGTTTTTCCGCACGGGTTGGGTTTCCTGTGAAATGTATAGCATTTGCCCTTTTTTATGATAGAGTTGATTTTTTTTTTCTTTGAGCTGTAAACTTGACTACACATGGAGAATCTTTTATACGTTGTCCGTTTAAAGGCGCGCTTGTACCTAAAGCTGCACACTACGTTTCTTTACACATTAATTACAAATTTGTTACATCGTTAAAATGTTTGATACAATTTCCACGTGCGGAAAAATGAGTGTGGGCTGACATTAGTTAAAGCTACAATTCCACGAATGAAAACGCTTTTCAAATTTCTTTTAATCCCAAGATGCAACTTTCGCTTCCTCGAATGTCGTCATTTCGTTTCTAGCCCCAAGATATCAATTGTTTTCCAGTATGTCAAGAATAGATTTATTTAAAGTAGTTTTGGAAGTTTTTATGACAATTCCAGGAGTGATGAATGTTTTTATAATTTTTCTAATCCCTAGATGCAAATTTCGCTTCCCCGAACTTACATTTCGAGTGTCGCCATTTTATTTATAAAAATATGAATTGTTTTCTGGTATGTTAAAAATGCATTATTTCTAAATAGTTTTAGTAATCTTGAAGACAATTCCACAGAGTAATATTTTTTTAAAATATTTCTAATCTGAAAATGCAAATTTCGCTTTCTCAAATTCAAGTTTAAAACGTCGCAATTTTGTTTCTAGCTTAAAAATATCAATTATTTTCTAGTATCTCAAAAATGCATTATTTTTAAGTAGCTTTAGTAATGTTGAAGACAATTCCAACAGTAATAAATATTTTAGAATTTTTCGAATCCCAAGATGCAAAGTTTGCTCACTCGAATTCAAGTTACGAATGTCACCATTGTGTTTCTAGCTTAAAAATATAAATTATTTTTTAGTATGTCAAAAATGCATTATTTCTAAATAGTTTTAGTAATTTTGAAGACAATTCCACGAGTAATAAATGTAATGTAATGTAATGTAATTTTTTATTTATGTTAAGAACTTATACAAAGTTGTACACAAGTCAATGTTGGTAAAATAATAAATAATCTTTTAGAATTTTTTGAATCCTAAGATGCAAATTTTGCTTACTCGAATTCAAGTTACGATTGTCGCCATTTTGTTTCTAGCTTACAAAGATCAAATTTTTTTTAGTACATCAATTTCCAAGTAGTTTTAGTAATTTTGAAGACAATTCCACTAGTGATAATTTTTTTAAATATTTTAAATCCGAAGATGCAAATTTCGTTTCCTCGAATTCAAGTTACATATGTCGCCATGTTGTTTCTAGCTTAGAAATATCAATTATTTTCTAGTATGTCAAAAATGCATTATTTCTAAATAGTTTTGGTAATATTGAAAATAATTCCACGAGTGATATTTAAAAAAAATAAATGTCAATTGTTTTTTACTATTACAAGTGGATTTAGAAATTTTGAAGACGAAGGATGTCAAAAATCAGATGCGGCTAGTGATAGTGTCAATTTTATTAATTATTTCCTCAACTCATCTTCCCAATAAATTTTCAAAACTGATTATTTTAAGCGAACGGAACGTTTTTAAAAAAAAAGTAACTATTTTCCAAGCTCAATTTTTTTTAAGAATGAATGCCATCGACTGAAAACTTTTCAAATTTATTCATAATTAATACCAAATAACGTTTCTGACAAATCTGTTAAAACTTTATCCCTAAATTTTGGAAATATTTCACGTGAACAAACGTTGAGTTAAAAAAATGTAATAATTTGAGAGACTAAAAAAATATAAAAACAATTGCCATAGACACAAAAATTGCCCAATTTACACATAATTGATGTCAAATAACCATTCTGTGAAAACTATTAAAAAATCATCCCTAAATTTTGGGGTAAACACTGGTGAACAGAACACAAGTTACGAATAAAATGTAATAATTTTAGAAATTTAAAAAAATCTAAAAATGTATACCATCAACTTAAAACCCTTCAAATTTACTTATAATTAATGCCATTATACTTCATCCCTAAATTTTGTAAATAGTTCACGAGAACAAAACGTTAAAATTAGAAACAATGTAATTATTTGAGAGACTCGAAAAAAACAATTTCCATCGACTTAAAGCTTGCTAAATTTACGCATAACTAATGCCAAACTTCTTTTCGGTGAAAACTATTAAAAAAATCATCTTTAAATTTTGGGATGATTTCTAGTAAACAGAACATAAGTTGCAAATAAAATTATTTTAGACACTCAAAAAATATAGAACTAATGTCATCGACTTAAAACTTTGCTCACAATGATTGCCAAATAACGTTTCTGTAAAAACTCTTAAATGCTTCATCCCTAAATTCTGAGTATATTTTACGTGAAGAAATCTTTCAGTTTAAAAAAAAAATGTAATAATTTGAGAGACTAGAAAAAAATTCAAAAACAATTGCCGTAGACATAAAACTTGCCAAATTGATGTCAAATTACTATTTTCTGAAAATTATTCACATCCCTAAATTTTGGGATAAATATTTGTAGAGTTAAAAAAAATTGTAAACATTTCGGGCTGTTGAAAAAAATATAAAAACAATTGCCATCGACTTAAAACTTTACAAATGTACTTAAAACCTATTCTAAATTATGATTATGTAAAAATCCATTCAATACTCCAACCGTAGATTTTGAATTTTCGTAACGAACCGAGCGTAGAGTTAAGAAAATTTGTAGAAATTTCCTGCTGTTGAAAAAAATATAAAAACAATTGCTATCGACTTGAAACTTTTCAAATGTACTTAAAACCTATTCTAAATTATGATTATGTAAAAATCCATTCAATACTCCAACCGTAGATTTTGAATTTTCGTAAAGAACCGAGCGTAGAGTTAAGAAAATCTGTAAAAATTTCCTGCTGTTGAAAAAAATATAAAAACAATTGCTATCGACTTGAAACTTTACAAATGTACCTAGAACTTATTCTAAATTATGATTATGCGAAAATACATTCAATTCTCCAACCGTAGATTTTGAATTTTCGTAACGAACCGAGCGTAGAGTTAAGAAAATTTGTAAAAATTTCCTGCTGTTGAAAAAAATATAAAAACAATTGCTATCGACTTGAAGCTTTTCAAATGTACTTAAAACCTATTCTAAATTATGATTATGTAAAAATCCATTCAATACTTCAACCGTAGATTTTGAATTTTCGTAAAGAACCGAGCGTAGAGTTAAGAAAATCTGTAAAAATTTCCTGCTGTTGAAAAAAATATAAAAACAATTGCTATCGACTTGAAACTTTACAAATGTACTTAGAACTTATTCTAAATTATGATTATGCGAAAATACATTCAATTCTCCAACCGTAGATTTTGAATTTTCGTAACGAACCGAGCGTAGAGTTAAGAAAATTTGTAAAAATTTCCTGCTGTTGAGAAAAATATAAAAACAATTGCCATCGACTTAAAACTTTACAAATGTACTTAAAACCTATTCTAAATTATGATTATGTAAAAATCCATTCAATACTCCAACCGTAGATTTTGAATTTTCGTAAAGAACCGAGCGTAGAGTTAAGAAAATCTGTAGAAATTTCCTGCTGTTGAAAAAAATATAAAAACAATTGCTATCGACTTGAAACTTATCAAATGAACTTAGAACTTATTCTAAATTATGATTATGCGAAAATATATTCAATTCTCCAACCGTAGATTTTGAATTTTCGTAACGAACCGAGCGTAGAGTTAAGAAAATTTGTAAAAATTTCCTGCTGTTGAAAAAAATATAAAAACAATTGCTATCGACTTGAAACTTTTCAAATGTACTTAAAACCTATTCTAAATTATGATTATGTAAAAATCCATTCAATACTCCAACCGTAGATTTTGAATTTTCGTAACGAACCGAGCGTAGAGTTAAGAAAATTTGTAGAAATTTCCTGCTGTTGAAAAAAATATAAAAACAATTGCTATCGACTTGAAACTTTTCAAATGTACTTAGAACTTATTCTAAATTATGATTATGCGAAAATACATTCAATTCTCCAACCGTAGATTTTGAATTTTCGTAACGAACCGAGCGTAGAGTTAAGAAAATTTGTAGAAATTTCCTGCTGTTGAAAAAAATATAAAAACAATTGCTATCGACTTGAAACTTTTCAAATGTACTTAAAACCTATTCTAAATTATGATTATGTAAAAATCCATTCAATACTCCAACCGTAGATTTTGAATTTAGAATTTGCGTTTCGCAAGAACGTCAAAATTATGGAAGATGAAAGTGACAAATTATACTTCAAATTCTAATAATCTTTACCGTAAGTTTACTCAAAAACAAACAAAAAATCCTGAAAGAAGTCCTAAAAAAGATTTCTAAAATAGTCCTGCTTAAGAGGTCCTAACAAACCTAATAAAAGTCCTGAACGAGAAAATACTGAAAAATATTTCTAAAAATAGTCCTAATTAAAAAGTCCTAAATAAACTAGTAAAAGTCCTGAACAACAAAGTCCTGATAAAAAAGTCTTGATAAAAAGTCCTGACAAAAAAATGTCTTGCACAACAGTTCTGAAAAAAGTTCAGAAAAAGAGTCCTGATAATACATCCTAAATCTGTAAAAAAGAGTACTGAAAATAAATCTTGAAATAGTTCCGAAGAAATTGTTTAAAAAATTTTTTTCCCAAAAAGAGTCTTGAAAAAGTTCTTAATAAGAAGTCCTAAGAAAGAGTCCTATAAAAAATCCAGCAAAAAGGCCTGAAAAAAGTCCCCAAAAAATGTCCTAAATAAATACCTGAAAGTAAATGTTTTTAAAATCATCTTGAAAAAGAAAATTCTGAAAAAGTCCTGAAAAAAAAATTCAAACAAGGTCGTGAAAGAAAATTCATGAAAAAGATATTCCGAAAAAAATGTCATGAAGAAATTCTGAAAAAGTTGTTCTAGAAAAAAATACCAAGAAAAAGTCTTAAAAACAAGGAGGTACTTAAGAAATTCCCCAAAAAAAAATTCCTGAAAAAGAATTCCTGTTAATACAATTAAAAATAGTCCTGGAGAAACAATGTTGGAAATAAAATCTTGAAGAAAGAGTCCTGATAATTCCTTTATGAATGATTTTGTAGAGGTTGAGAGTCAGCACTTGTTTTGAATTTTGAAAAATTTACGTTTTTTTCGATTTTCGAGCGCAGCAATTGGTTATTTTTTAGTTTAACGGTGATTATTTGGAAAACTAAGTGATTAATAAGTCTGGATTTTTCTAAAATATGAAAGCTCAGTGTTTTACAAATCATTCTGTAAAAGTTAAGTCCGCACTTGTTTCAACTTTTGAAAAAACAACGATTTTTCGATTTTCGAGCGCATAAAATGGTTATTCTTGAGTTTGACAAAGATTATTTGGAAAACTGCGCGATTCATGAGACTGGATTTCTCTAAAATATGAAATCCTAGTGTTTTGCGAATAATTCTGTAAAAGTTGAGTCTGTATTTGTTTCAAATTTTGAAAAAACGATTTTTCGATTTTCGAGCGCAAAAATGGTAAATTTTGAGTTTGTCAGTGATTATTTGGAAAGCTGCGCAATTAATGAGCCTGGATTTTTCTCATATATGATAGCCCAGTGTTTTATTAATGATTCTATAACAGTTAAGAATAAGTACTTGTTTGAAATTTAAGAAAAAACAACGATTTTTCTATTTTTTTAGCGCATAAAATGGTCATTCTTGAATTTGACAGTGATTATTTGGAAAACTATGCGATTAATAAGTCTCGATTTTTCTAAAATATGAAAGCCCAGTGTTTTACGAAAAATTCTGTAAAAGTTAAGAGTCCGTCTCTTGTTTCAAACTTTGAAAAAACAACGATTTAGTCATAAAAACGTCCTGCATAAAAGTCCTGAAAAATAGTCTTCGTTCAAAATACCAGAGGACCTGAAAAAGGTCATCTAAAGAGTCCTAAAATAAGTCCTAAGAAAAGTTCTTAAAAAAATTCTCGTAGAAAGTTCTTTTCAAAATGTCCTTAAGTTTCTGAAAAAATTGTCTCAGAAAGGCTGAAAAAAGTCCTAAAAACACACAGACAGTATGTTATGTAGAGTAAAAATGGTGATGTGGCCATCATGTTACTTTCTCCGACTTTATATTTACGTTTTCATGGGTTTATTTTCAATTGAAATCATATTTTAAATGTACATCGAGCGTTGCGTAAACTCGGATGAAACTGACGTTTAAAACGTCAAAATCATGAATGATGGAAAAATTATACTTCAAATTCAAAAACTAGGTTTACTCGAAAACTAACAAGATTTCGTAAAAAACTTATTCTTTAGAAGTTGTTCATTTTGACATTCTCTACAATTATTATTCACATAAAATTGCTGTAACTATTATCGTTTCATAATTATAAACCAAAAATTTAAAAAAAATAATAAATTTTTTTCTCGAATAGCAATGATTTTATGAAAAATATTTTCAAGCAAAAGCTATTCATTTCTTTGTTTTCTTCGATGTTTGTTTAAATGTTTTTGTGATATTTTTTATATTTAAGAATATATTGTCAAAAAACAAAAAACAGTTAAGGTAAACACCCACTTCCGGTGTACGAAATTTTACCAAAAGCTTTTCAGTTCTTCGGATTATCAAATAAGACTTATGTTCAAAGTTTCATATGAATTGCTCTATTGGTTTTTGAGATACAGCGCACACAGACAGACACACACACACACACACACAGACACACACAAAAAAATTTTTTCCAGAAATTGTTGAAATGGCATCTAGGGACCCCAAAACGGATATTTCCGTAAAAAAAATTTTTGAAAAAAAAATCACGATCACAATACTTTCTCGTACTTCGTAACGGAGAAAGTAAAAATTGTCTTTATTATTTTTTAATTTTACAATCTAAGATTTCGCATGAAGAGTTGAGTGCGATCAATATTTACTTACGGTGTATAGTTTAATAATAACATTACCCAGCGCAAATAGAGACCTTATGTAGTAGCAGAAGTGCTATCTTAATATCTCCTGATAAATTGCACCACTTCCCGGAAACATTTAGTGCCGTTCAAAAACAGGGTAATTGGCAATTTCTCAGCCTTTGATAGATCGCCTACATTCACCATCTAAACTCTGACTACATTATAGTAAGCGAAGCCATCTCTATAATTGAAACACCAACAGACTGCTAACTAACGACGCCATCTATTCATGCCTTACTAAAAAAAAAAAATTGCTCGAAACATCCAATATACAATACGTTGTATTTCTTATGGTCGCAGTATGATATAAGGTGGCGGAGGCTATTACAAGGAAATTGGATTCTTCCTGAAAGCAGAAACTCCGGAGATCCTTTCACGGGCGTCCTTATTACATTACTGCATGGATGCAGCGGAGGGAAAATTGGGTACCCTCCGTCACGGCATGTTAATTACCAGAGCTAATTGAATAAAAGTTCCTTAAAATTACCAGGTCAGATTTATACGCGAATTATATTATTCCGCGCTGGGGATCGATTAACCTACGGGATAATTAAATTACTTCCACCTGAGCAACAATTGACGGCCAATTCTTCGGGACGAGAGGATGTGGAATTATTAGAGCGGACCCTTTACAAATCCCTTCCGAGAATTGCGTCGTAAAGGGTTCATCAGGGGCGGGCGTGCAATACGGGAGGTAGTTAACTTCAATTCAATGATTCCTGTAATGGTCTAATGTTTCAGTAAATAGATATTCGATCGAATTTACCATAGGAAATTAAAGCCTTTGTAACTTTTCTGTCTTTATATTAAAGTTCGTAGCTGATACTTTTAATTTAGATAGTCGATATTTTTCAGGGCGCTTAAGATGAATTAAACAATATTTTGTGATAAATACAAGAAAACGAAATGTAGCCTGAATATATGAATATTCAACCTGTTCGTTAATCTGCAAGCAAAAAATTAAGTCTTACTAAGACTATAAACAAATAACTTATTGAAACAACTACTTCAATAAGTTATTTGTGTATAGTCTTAGTAAGACTTAATTTTTTGCTTGCAGATTAACGAACAGGTTGAATATTCATATATTCAGGCTACATTTCGTTTTCTTGTATTTATCTAATGCTTTCTGCAACAAGTAAAGTTGTTTCTAATTTGTTTAATATTTTGTGAGATTATAATATACTCTAACTCACACTTAAGGATTTATAGCATCTTGAGCACTTATAGGTTTGGTGGCCTGGATAATTTTACACTGTGAATACAACTCATCTGTCACGTGGTATTGTGTAAACTAATAAACTACCGCGTTTAAACTGAGCGGACCAATAGCATCATTATTTCAGCGACAATACAACGCAAATCTGATGTGCACCAATCAGCTGCTTGAATCGCGAACACACTTCACCTATCACATCACCTAATACAGTCATAAAAAAATCTCGATAACAATTGCACCACTTATTACATGACCCCTGAGAATACAACTCATTAGGCGAGTAAATGTAATAAAGACTAATACATTTTCAAATATTCCAGTCGATTTGTCACTATTTACGACAAAAGTCATTTTACGTAAATAGTGCCAATAGTGTAATTTTTTGTTCCTGGAAGTCCCACAATTTTTTTTATAGACAAATAGTGTTCAGAATGAGATTTTTTGAAGAAAAATGTTTTTAATCGTTTTTAGGCGTTTCCAGTTGATTTAAACACTATTTACGAGAAAAGTGATTTTGCATATGTCCGTTCCTGGAAGTCTCACAAAAAAATTTATAGACAAATAGTGTTCAGAATTGAATTTTAAAATGTAATTACGATAATATATATTTAATTTTTAGGGCTTATCCGCGAACTAAAGATGGTTAAATGTAATAAAAATACTTTCTTTTCATAACCCAACTTTTTTAATATATTTTTTTCCAAAATTTTTCAAACTTGAATCCATATACGCGAACTGAATAATAATAATTATTATAATAATATTTATTTCTCAACAAACATAAAAATCCATTAACCGGGCAATATAATAGCTACAGAAATAACAAACAAACAAATACAATTGCATACATAATTGAAACATTGCATTAAGCAATATTTTAATTACAGAATATTATTATTAAGAATATTAAGTAAATATACAATAAAATGGAAAAGATGTCAACTTAGATTTTTTATTATTTCTCCAGGTTATTGCGAAATAGAAAACTCGTCTTTTTAGAAAATTTGTAACAATTTTGGCGGATCGAAAAATATACCGGGTGACCCAGGGTTCTGTAAAAGTCCCTTTACTTATTTGCTATTTGAAATATCGACTTCTAGTTTTCTTGAACTGGTACCGACACTTATTGTACATATTTTAAAAATATGTATGTTTTTGTACAGGGTGTCCGAATATACCGGGTGTGGCACTTAAGACGCCTCGGACCATAGCTCCTTTACGATAAAAGCTATCGAAAAAAATCTAAGAACAAAGTGGTGCATAGTTACCGTCGCTATGTTTCAAAAATATTTCTAATCATCAGTGGCGTGCCGTACTCCAGTGGCGTACCAAACTTATGTTTTTTTTTAATGGAATGCCCTATTTTTTATTGCAGATTTGGAAAGTGCTCGACGAGTACTTATTTTTTTATCTAATATGTTATACCCTTCACTTTTGCGGTTTCGCTGTTATAACCCCTTCTTTCAAAATTGCGCCCCATTTTTGAGATTTTTTTGTAGAGAAACTAATTGACGCCGGCGCCTAAATTTTGAATTGAGGTACAGGTTAAGACCTCGTATACCTTCACATAATTTTTTTTCGGGTAATTTATGGAAAAAAAATAATTTTTGATTGATCTTCGCAAGTTGTCATTTTTTCCGAAAATTTCAAATGGCACCCCCCTAAAAAAATGGAACACCCTATATTTTATACTTTATTTTCAACCCTCTTGAGAAGCTGATAAAAATAGTATAAGATACTATGGGTCTATTATGGACGGTTGGTTAGTTATGGGCAAATTTGTGGCAAAAACATGTACACATTTAAAACATTGCAGAAGAGTTTCTAGCAAAGATAGCATCATTATTTATACACTGAAAAATTTCCCACATCATAAAGAATAAAACACATCGGCTTTGGTTCTCTTTTATTCATTGTGCTATACAGGGTGTCTAGATACGCAAAACAATGGATAACTATTTTTTTTCAAATGGAACACCCTATATAAGTTGCCACCAATCGATGGCATGTTCAATAAGCTTTCCAATGATATACAGTTTGTATAACAAAATATTAAGGATTCTTGAGATTTATTAATAAAAACATATTTCTTTTGCCACCTTCTGCTGATTTTTGGATTTTCAGCCAAAACTATGCATTTTCAGGAAAAATTATAAGAGACCAAAGTTGTAGAGCGAAAAATTTCCGATCGATATAGGTCTTTCAACTTTAAAGATAATGCGTGCATTGCCCGCCAGAGCGCGCAAAATCGTGACCGTATAAGCAATTTAACGTTTTCTTTTCAAATTTTTTATTTACAAATTGCACCATACTTTATTTTCCGCACCCTCTAGCGGAAAAACGGGAAATTATAGGGAAATTAAAATGGACAACATCGATTGAAAATGTTCCGCTCTACAACTCTTAATAGAAGCAAATTTTGCCAAAATCGTGACCGTATAAGCAATTTAGCGTTTTCTTTTCAAATTTTTTATTTACAAATTGCACCATACTTTATTTTCCGCACCCTCTAGCGGAAAAACGGGAAATTATAGGGAAATTAAAATGGCCCACATCGATTGAAAATGTTCCGCTCTACAACTCTTAATAGAAGCAAATTTTGCCAAAATTGCACAGTTTTCCCTAAAAATTCAAATTGAAAATGTATGTATCAATTTTTGCGTTTTTCGATGGTATTTTGCATTTTTAGCGAAAACTATGCATTTTGGGCAAAAATTGCTTCTTTTAAGAGTTGTAGAGCGGAATAAGTATAGTGCAATTAATTGACAAAAAATTTGAGAAAAACGCTAAAATGCATACAACTTTGGTCTCTTATTATTTTTTTAGAAAATGCATAGTTTTGGCTGAAAACCCAAAAATGAGCAGAAGGTGACAAAAGAAAAATGTTTTTATGGATAAATCACAAGAATCCTTAATATTTCATTATACAAATTGTACATCATTGGAAAGCTTATTAAAAATGCCATATATTGGTGGCAACTTATACAGGGTGTTCCATTTGAAAAAAAAATAGTTATCCAATATTTTGCGTATGTTGACACCCTGTATAGCAGTATGAACAAAAAAGAACCAAAGCCGATTTATATTATTCTTCATGATGTGGAAAATTCTTTAGTAGATAAAAAATGACCCTGGCTTTGCTAGGAGCGCTTCTGCAATTTTTTCAATGTGTCCTTGTTTTTGCCACAAATTTGCCCATAACTAACTAACCGTCAATAATGGACTCATTGTATCTCATACTTTTTTTATCAGCTTCTCAAGAGGGTTAAAAATAAAGTGTAAAATATAGGGTGTTCCATTTAAAAAAACATAACTTTGTTCTGTTATGTATACTGGGACACCCTGTACAAAAACATATATATTTTTAAAATATGTAGAATAAGCGTGGGTACCAGTTCAAGAAAACTAGAAGTCGATATCTCAAATAGCAAATAAGTTATGGGGCTTTTACAGATCGCTGGGTCACCCGGTATATAAACAAATGCTATCGACATGAAAATTTTCAGAATAATTTAAAATTCATTCAAAATTATTATGATTCCATAAGTATTATAAACATACCCTGCCAAAAATTTTGGAAAATCTCATGTGGATTGAGAGTAAAGATGAGAAAATTTCTAATAATTTTGGCGAATCGAAAAAAATACTTAATAAATGCTATCGACTTGAAAATTTCCAAAATTACTTAAAATTATGATTCCATAAGTATTATAAATACCCTGCCAAAATTTCTGGAAAATCTCATGTGGATTGAGGTAGAGATGAGAAACTTTGTAATAATTTTGGCGATTTGAAAAAAAATATATAAACAAATGCTATCGTCTTGAAAATTTCATTTTGACAAGGACACATAGTGCTAAACTTATTAGAGTCTTAGTAAGAGTTAAAGTTGCAGAGTCCGAATAGGTTGAATATTCATATATTCAGGCTATTTTTACTTTCTCCGTTACGAAGTACGAGAAAGTATTGTGATCGTGATTTTTTTTTTCAAAATTTTTTTTTACGGAAATATTCGATTTGGGGTCCCTAGATGCCATTTCAACAATTTCTGGAAAAAAAAAATTTGTGTCTGTGTGCGCTGTATCTCAAAAACTAATGCAGCAATTGACATGAAACTTTCAACAAACGTCTTATTTGATAATCTGAAGAACTGAAAAGCTTTTGGTAAAATTTCGTACCCCGGAAGTGGGTGTTTACCTTAACTGTTTTTTGTTTTTTGCCAATATTTTCTTAAATATGAAAAATATCACAAAAACATTTAAACAAACATTGAAGACAACAAAGAAATGAACATCTTTTGCTTGAAAATTTTTTTCATAAAATCATTATTATTCGAGAAAAAAATGTATGATTTTTTTTTTAATTTTTGGTTTTTAATTATAAAACGATGATAGTTACAGCAAATTTATGTTAATAATAATTGTAGAGAATGCTAAAATGAACAACTTATAAAGAATAAGTTTTTTTCGAAATCCCTTTAGTTTTTGAGTAAACTGAGTTTTTGAATTTGAAGTATTATTTTTCCATCTTTCATAATTTTGACGTTTTAAAAGTCAGTTTCATCAGAGTCTACACAACGCTCGATGTACATTTAAAATATGATTTCAATTAAAAATAAACCATGAAAACGTAAATATAAATGATACCATCAAGTCGGAGAAAGTAATATGATGGCCACATCACCATTTTTTGTCTTTATTAGGTAAAAAAAATACTTTTCATAGAGATGAAATGTATGTAAAATCTAAAAATAAGTGAAATGGATTCCGTTCTTTCAAAATCAGTTTGGTTATTTCACTTCTTAATTAAATAAATATGAAAAGTACATGTATATTTTAAAACCGCTGAGTTGCTGAATACTTATAGTAAAGCGTAATCCCTTCGATGGATGCACTGTACTGATGAGGACCAGTAGCCAGAAACCCGTCTGCAGTTGTCATTGGTGAGAACAATAATTTATGCTTATTGGGTGTTACATAAGTTCGTCCGTTTATTTTCAAATTAATGTTCAAATATTTTTTTTAAGTTTTATTTTAATATAAAAAATGTGAAATATCAATTTTTTAGCAATCATTCTTGAACAATAACAGTACATGATTTTTTCATCAGGAGAACGAAAGAAATAGATCGCCGTTTTAAACTTTCAGCTATCTAAAATAGTAACAAAGTTGAAAAGCCAGTTGGAGAATTTTAGAAAAAATAGAGTTTGATCGGCCGTAGCGGGCAAACGAAAACTTCAAAACGAACGCGGTTGGAAAATCTGTGCTTCTTGGTTGTAAGTTAGTCGGATTCACCTGGAACTGGAAATTTGAAATTTTGACGAAAAATATGAAAAACGAGCGAGAGAAAGATACAATTTGTTTTTTGGATGGCATATAAGTTGCTTTCTTTAATAATTGTATCAAACAATCCATCAGAGAAAAGGTAACTGAAGAAATTGTGGGTTTTCTAAGGACAAAACTTCACGGGTGTGAAGTTAGCAATAGATTCCAGCAATAGATTTTAAATTACGTTTTTCCATTAAAACGGACTACATAACTGAATGTTTCTATGATTATTATGAAACACATGAACATTGTAAACCCAAAAAAAAAAAATTGTCTGTTTTGGAACCACCCCCACTTCCCCTCAAAAGTAACTTCCGCTTTTACAACAAGAAGACAAATTCCAATATGAAAACAAAAATACAGCTGTATTCTGTGGACACTCTAGAATCATAATCATAAAAAAACCGCAGGCACACCCCCCATTTTTTCGAGAAAAAAAATAATTTGCGTAGGGCTGCACGACATTCACATATTTTTACAAAAAAAAAACAAGGAAGTCATGCCCCCATAGAAAAAATAAAATCAGATAAACGTTCCTCACATTCTGCTGATTAATAATCGTATAAAAACTATAGGCACACCCCCCATTTTTCCAGAAAAAAAAATCATTTGCGTAGCGCTGCACGACATTCACATATTTTTACAAAAAAAAAACAAGGAAGTCATGCCCCCTTAGAAAAAATAAAATCAGATAAACGTTCCTCACATTCTGCTGATTAATAATCATATAAAAACTATAGGCACACCCTCCCATTTTTTCGAGAAAAAAAATAATTTGCGTAGCGCTGCACGACATTCACATATTTTTGCAAAAAAACAAGGAAGTCATGCTCCCGTAGAAAAAATCAAATCAGATAAACGTTCCTCACATTCTGCTGATTAATAATCATATAAAAACTATAGGCACACCCTCCCATTTTTTCGAGAAAAAAAATCATTTGCGTAGCGCTGCACGACATTCACATATGTTTACAAAAAAAAAAACAAGGAAGTCATGCCCCCATAGAAAAAATAAAATCAGATAAACGTTCCTCACATTCTGCTGATTAATAATCATATAAAAACTATAGGCACACCCCCCATTTTTTCGAGAAAAAAAATCATTTGCGTAGCGCTGCACGACATTCACATATGTTTACAAAAAAAAAACAAGGAAGTCATGCCCCCATAGAAAAAATAAAATCAGATAAACGTTCCTCACATTCTGCTGATTAATAATCATATAAAAACTATAGGCACACCCCCCATTTTTTCGAGAAAAAAAATCATTTGCGTAGCGCTGCACGACATTCACATATGTTTACAAAAAAAAAACAAGGAAGTCATGCCCCCATAGAAAAAAATAAAATCAGATAAACGTTCCTCACATTCTGCTGATTAATAATCATATAAAAACTATAGGCACACCCCCCATTTTTTCGAGAAAAAAAATCATTTGCGTAGCGCTGCACGACATTCACATATTTTTACAAAAAAAAAACAAGGAAGTCATGCCCCCATAGAAAAAATAAAATCAGATAAACGTTCCTCACATTCTGCTAATTAATAATCATATAAAAACTATAGGCACACCCCCCATTTTTTCGAGAAAAAAAATCATTTGCGTAGCGCTGCACGACATTCACATATTTTTACAAAAAAAAAAACAGGAAGTCATGCCCCCATAGAAAAAATAAAATCAGATAAACGTTCCTCACATTCTGCTGATTAATAATCATATAAAAACTATAGGCACACCCCCCATTTTTTCGAGAAAAAAAATCATTTGCGTAGCGCTGCACGACATTCACATATTTTTACAAAAAAAAAACAAGGAAGTCATGCCCCCATAGAAAAAATAAAATCAGATAAACGTTCCTCACATTCTGCTGATTAATAATCATATAAAAACTATAGGCACACCCCCCATTTTTTCGAGAAAAAAAATCATTTGCGTAGCGCTGCACGACATTCACATATTTTTACAAAAAAAAAACAAGGAAGTCATGCTCCCATAGAAAAAATAAAATTAGATAAACGTTTCTCACATTCTGCTGAACAATAATCATACAAAAACCGTAGGCACACCCTCCCATTTTTTCGAGAAAAAAAAAATTTTTGCGTAGCGCTGCACGACATTCACATATTTTTGCAAAAAAAAACAAGGAAGTCATGCCCCCATAGAAAAAATCAAATCAGATAAACGTTCCTCACATTCTGCTGATTAATAATCATATAAAAACTATAGGCACACCCCCCCATTTTTTCGAGAAAAAAAATAATTTGCGTAGCGCTGCACGACATTCACATATTTTTACAAAAAAAAAACAAGGAAGTCATGCTCCCATAGAAAAAATAAAATTAGATAAACGTTCCTCACATTCTGCTGAACAATAAGCGTACAAAAACCGTAGGCACACCCCCCCATTTTTTCTCGAAAAAATCGTGGGGGGGGGGGTGTGCCTACGGTTTTTTGCGAAAATACGTGAATGTCGTGCAGCGGTACGCAAATAATTTTTTTTTTCCGAAAAAAATTGGGGGGGGGGGGTGTGCCTGCGGTTTTTTTATGATTATGACTCTAGGGTGTTCACAGAATACAGCTGTATTTTTTGTTTTCATATTGGAATTTGTCTTCTTGTTATAAAAGCGGAAGTGGGGGTGGTTTCAAAACAGGTCAATTAGGGGTTAATTTTTTTTGGGTATACAATGTTCATGTGTTTCATAATAATCATAGAAACATTCAGTTATGTAGTCGTTTTAATGGAAAACGTAATTTAAAATCTATTGCTGGAATCTATTGCTAACTTCACACCCGTCAAAATTTCTTGTGAAAGATCAGTGTTACCATGGAATGTCAACTGGAGGTCATTTAGTAGAATATTTGAGTTGTATAGTTCCAAACCCGGCCGTCTCCTGGATAAACCATTTTTCAGAAAATTATGCTTAAAAATCTAAATAAGCGTTTAGAACTTCCAGCAGACAGAAAAATGATGGCAGGACTGTTTAAAATCAAAAATAATTATATTTTGGTTTTTTAGAGGATAAAATTTTGCTAAGAGGCCGGTTTTGGAATTAACTATTCGACATGGCCGGTTATGGAAATGTTGCTTATGGATATGGCTGGTTTTGAAAATAATTGCTTTATTTAGAAAATAATATACAGGGTCTTCATTTCAAAAGGAGCCACCCTGAATAACTTTGGATCTGAAGTAGTTACGGTTTCAAGAAAAAATACGTCAATTTTGTTTTCGAGGGGGAACTTAAAAAACACTGTTTTTATAATTTTATCTTTCACCCCCTCACCCCCAGCCACCCCATCTTTATAATTTCAAATAGCACCCCCTATTATGCGATACCTCATTTTAAAGGGCATAAAAAATGCTATCCAGCAAAGCAAAAATAATTGAAATCGGTTCATTTGTTTTAGAGAGAGAGGGTATTCATTTCAAAATAAACCACCGTGAATAACCCTGGTTCTGAAGTAATCACGGTTACAAGAAAAAACATGTCAATTTTGTTTTTGTAGTGGAACTTGAAAACACTGTTTTTAGAACTTTATCTTTCACCCCCTCACCCCCAGCCACCCTATCTTTATAATTTCAAATGGCATCCCCTTTTGTGAGACACCTCATTTTAAAGGGCATACAAAATACTGTCCAGCAAATAAACATTAATTTAAATCAGTTCATTTGTTTCAGAGATATTCATATCAAAATATGCCACACCAAAGATTGTGTGGCTGGGGATGAAAGAAAAAATTATAGAAACAGTGTTTTTCAAGTTCCACCCTCTAAAATCAAATTGACGTATTTTTGCTTAAAACCGTAACTACTTCAGATCCAAAGATATTCAGGATGGCTTGTTTTGAAACAAAGACCCTCTCTTTCTTAAACAAATGAACTAATTAAATATTTTTTATTTGCTGGATGGATAATATTTTGTATTGCCTTTAAAATGAGGTATCGCATAATAGGGAGTGCCATTTGAAATTTTAAAGTCGGGATGGTTGGGGGTGAGGGGGTGAAAGATAGAATTCTAAGAACAGTGTTTTTTTAAGTTCTCCCTCAAAAACAAAATTGACGTTTTTTTTTTTGAAACCGTAACTACTTCACAACCAAAGTTATTCAGGGTGACGTATTTTGAATTCAATACCCTCTCTAAAACAAATGAACTGATTCCAATTATTTTTGCATTTCTGGATAGTATTTTTTAAGCTCTTTAAAATAAGGTATCGCACAATGGGGAATGCTATTTGAAATTATAAAGATGGGGTGGCTGGGGGTGAGTATTTTGAAATTAATACCCTCTCTCTCTAAAACAAATGAACTGATATCAATTATTTTTGCTTTGCTGGATAGTTTTTTTATGCCCTTTAAAATGAGGTATCACACAATAGGGGGTGCTATTTGAAATTATAAAGATGGGGTGGCTGGGGGTGAGGGGGTAAAAGATAAAATTATAAAAACAGTGTTTTCAAGTTCCACCTCAAAAACAAAATTGACATATTTTTTCCTGTAACCGGGACTACTTCAGAACCAGGGTTATTCAGGGTGGTTTATTTTGAAATGAATACCCTCTCTCTCTAAAACAAATGAACCGATTTCAATTATTTTTGCTTTGCTGGATAGCATTTTTTATGCCCTTTAAAATGAGGTACCGCACAATAGGGGGTGCCATTTAAAATTATAAAGATGGGGTGGCTGGGGGTGAAGGGGTGAAAGATAAAATTCTAAAAACAGTGTTTTTTAAGTTCCCCCTCGAAAACAAAATTGACGTATTTTTTCTTAAAACCGTAACTACTTCAGATCCAAAGTTATTCAGGGTGGCTCCTTTTGAAATGAAGACCCTGTATAATAACTTCTTAATAGTTTTTATTATTATTATACATATGTTTATTTTTTATGAAATATTTTGTTATACATGGATACCGGTAATTTGGTAGTTGAGGTCCTCTGTTATATTCCAGTCATTGCCAAAATGTTTTGTTAGAAGCTTATCAACATCCTTTAATTTTAGTGGATTTATGTTAACGCTTCTAGATTTGCAACTTGCAATATTTTGCCTCTTTTTGTAACACCCTTGTAACTTCCAATGTATATATGGATAAGTTATAAATTAAATGAACAGATGAATAATGAAAGGCGTATACAAACAACCATGGACCCGAACGAATACTTCTCGAAACCGAAAAATCTTTCGCCCGGGCTGGGAATCGAACCCACTACACCAACGGACCGCCCTAAATAATATAGACCGACGAGAAGTTAGCCATAAAAATTCCAGCCATAGATTTTCCGGCGCATCCACCATTTCGGTGCGATTTTTAATTTTAATTTGTGTAGTGCCTTTCTGTGGGTGTATTTATTAACTACAAACTGTCAAAAGGCCATGAAAATTAAAACGAAAAAATAAAAATTATCTAACAGCTCATTCATTCACGGGTGGCGTTTAAAAAAATCGTAACTCAAAAAGGGCATTGCAAAAAAAAAAAAATGTTCGCAATGCCTTTCTGCAAGTACAGTTAACAATTACAAATCGTCAAAAAACCGTGATGAATTTTTCTTATATTTTTTATTTAACATTAACAGAAAAACGGCCGTCCTTTATACCTGCTTTCCGTTTTTTTGGACCAATTTTTGATTTAAAAGTAAATTACAATACCCTATACTGATTTTCATTTCTCTATTACCGACATATATTATAAAGAATATTGTAATCTTTTACCACGTAACATTTATAACCCAATACGGTTATCAGGTTTATGCGTTTAGCAAATGCTATTTACTTAAATAATAATATTGATTTATTCAACATTAACACTACTTTGTTTCACAAGCATTTGCTCAGAATCAACCTGGAAATAATTATTATAAGTTCGAATTGTCGATAATAAATATTTATAATATATTGATTTGTAAATTAAGGAGTTTTCCGTGTATTAAATAAATAAATAAATAAAATAAAATAAAAATCAAATTTTTGAAGTTTGATCATGAATCAAATATTTCCCGGATCATTTTTTTAATCGTCTATCTTTGCGATTGCAATCGGTCCTCGTCTTTCTCGTGCCGATTGTGAATGCAAAAATGTACCCAAAAAATGATATTTTCATATAATATTTAACGCATTAATGATATTATGCACAAAATTCATAATTCATAATATTAAATATTTTCAAAAAAATCTTTTGGACCATTGTGTACTTTTTGAAGTGGTGTTGAAAAATATTGTGACGTCACTGGTGTTTGACGGATAACGTCATCGGCAATTTTTTTAAATTGTTTTTTTTTTATTTGGCAACTTTTGTAGAGCTCTTAATCATTAATTATCTTTAGTCACAATTTCAAGATTTACAGTAAGAGCTCTACAAAAGTTGCTACATATAAAAAAAAACGAATTCCATTTATAAAAATTGCCGATCACAGGTCAAACACTAGTGATATCACAATATTTTTGAGCACGCCAAAAAGTGCTCAATAACAAAAATCGACCTGTCCGTGCGATTCTTTAAAAACATTTAATAGTGCAATTATAATTTTTGTGCGGAACTTTATCACCACTCTGTATATAAATATAGCAGGTATAAAGGACGGCCGTTTTCTGTTAATGTTAAATAAAAAATATAAGAAAAATTCATCACGGTTTTTTGACGATTTGTAATTGTTAACTGTACTTGCAGAAAGGCATTTCGAAAATAATTTTTTTTTTTTGCAATGCCCTTTTTGAGTTACGATTTTTTTAAACGCCACCCGTGAATGAATGAGCCGTTAGTTAATTGTTGTTTTTTCGTTTTAACTTTCATGGCCTTTTGACAGTTTGTAGTTAATAAATACACCCACAGAAAGGCACTACAAATAAAAATTAAAAATCAAACTGAAACGGCGGATGCGCCGGGAAATCTATGGCTGGAATTTTTATGGCTAACTTCTAGTCGGTATAATATAGAACTCTTCAGCTGATTTTTCTTGAAAAAAAAATCGTTTGGCTAAGGCAAATTTAAAATGCCTTTTGTATTTCACTACTTTGATAATTTTTTGTACATTTCTTTTTCCTGGGCCTCATTTTGATCTTCATAAAATTCTTCTGTATCGCTTGCCACAAACTTTGGATCTGCAATACTATCCGAATCGGAAAACCTCAATCCGTCTGACATATTGTCTCAAATTTCAGCTAATTCTTCATCAGTCAGATTAAAATTTTATGGACATAAAAGCGCAATGTTGCAGATCCTCAACAAACACAAACTGGTGTATTCCCACTGGTTTATGTAAATATAGTTGATTCTATATAAATGCAATTTTAATTTTTATATATAATTCCAAAATTCTTGCTTAATTCCCGTCGTATATTTCGATTTCTTAACCACTGGAAATGCACATAAACATGACACAGCAAATGGTAGGCACTAACTGACAACTTATCACAGTCATGTGGTGCCACCTTTTACAGAAACTTCGTACTATATACTTAAAACACACTATTTAAATGTGCAACTATGAAGTTTTATTTGCTTCTTTTTGTTGTGGAAAAATCAATGTGTTGCAAATAGGGTTGATCTATAAAGGTAATTACTTGAATTATTTGAAAATGTTGGTATGCTGAATATGAAATTCCTTATCATATATTTTCAAAGTAACTATGTACACTTTCATCAAATATTTGTTATCCATCTGCATAATGCAATATTTCTCTTGGAATCCTACTACATATATACTAAACAAATATCAAACAAATGCTGTTTATAGTGCACGTAGTTGCCTTGTAATTCTCGCTTCATATTCGCGAGTTGATCGTTTTTTCTTTTCATATTTCGCTTCATCCGAAAGCATCGATCGCCCAAATATGCATGATGATAAGATGCTTTCGGGTTGATGGCCTTATCTCCGAAATTTATTGACGCGACCTGTACATTTCGCCCGATTAGTTTTCGGTCAGCCCCCTCGCATTTTAATATACATGATGGAATTCCCTCTGATAACAATTTACATATTGAGAGGCTTATTGAACGTTAAAGCCCTTATATAAACCCTCTCATCAGAGAGCGATGATATTTCGCAGATAAACTTTATCATAATATTTGATACCCTGCCGTTGTAATATTCAACAACACGCGCGCAAGTCGATACTGTACAGGGTGTTACAAATTCGATGCATTCGCATTGCTATCTCGCAGTGGCGGCTCGTCAGGTTTTGGTTTGGCGAGGTACAGATTTAATATTATCCACACATCTTTTTAAAATCCCCCTATTTTCCTTCACGTTGTTATTGTACGTTTCGATTTCAATTTGCCGAGCCGTACTTAAAACATTAACTATATTTTGTTTACCTAAGATATGAAATTTACAATTTGATGATATATGATCTTTACTTTTGGAATGCTTATCAATAGAACGCCCTATTTTTTTTTTAAATCGTCATAACCTGTTTTATGCCATACCGACTCATTGCTATTTGAAAACGTTATGCAAGGTCAACAAAATAATGTATTTCTAATTATTGTGCCTGTTAGCCAACAACAAACTCGGAAATAATTTATGAAATGATTTTCTACTCAAGTTTTATTTAAATTTCGCAGTTCTATCTTCTGAATTTTTATAGATTTATTTATACAGCTTTGTTCCTACTTTGTAGCAGCTTTAGACATCAATATTCATTGAGCAATTGTGCTCAGTTACAATCCATTTTTAAATTGAATAAGTCAAAATAATTATTTTCCAACTTATTTATTCCATTTTATTTCAACCTTCAACTCTTTCAAGTTTCAAGACTATAGCAATTCTATTTATATTTATTTTGAGTCTCTAAAATTGGTTAAAATGTTTACAATTTTACACACTGAGCAAATTAAAATTTCCAAAAATCTAAATGGTACAAATATAGTTTTTTTAAGAAATCAATTTGGAATGAATTTTGAGTTGATTTGGAAAGTTTGAAGTCGATAGCAATTGTTTTTTTTATTCATTTTGAGTCTCCAAAATTGGTTCTATTTTTTACAGCTTTATACACAGAGCATTTCAAAACTTTAAAAATCCAGTAACGTTATGAATGTGGCATTTTAAGAAATCAATTTTGAATGAATTTTGAGTAATTTTGGAAAGTTTCAAGTCGATAGCAATTGTTTTTATATTTATTTTGGGTCTCCTAAATTGATTCATTTTTTTTTCAATGGTGGGAATATATTTTTTTTAAGCAATCAATTTGGAATTATTTTTGAGTAATTTTGGAAAGTTTTAAGTCGATAGCAATTGTTTTCATCTATATTTTGAGTTTCCAAAATTGGTTCAAATTTTTACAATTTTACACACTTAACATATCAAAATTTCCAAAAATCTAGAAAAGGCGCAAATAAAGTTTTTTTAAGAAATCAATGTCGAATTAATTTTGAGTAAATTTGGAAAGTTTAAAGTCGATAGCAATTGTTTTTATATTTATTTTGAGTCTCCAAAATTGGTACTATTTTTTACAGCTTTACACACACCGAGCATATCAAAATTTTAAAAATCCAGTTATGAATGTGGCATTTTAAGAAATCAATTTTGAATGAATTATGGGTGATTTTCAAAAGTTTCAAGTCGATAGCAATTGCTTTTATATTTATTTTGAATCTCCAAAATTGGTAAAATTGTTTTTTCAATTTTACACGACATCAAAATTTCAAAAAAATCTAGAAATGGTGCGAATACAGTTTTTTTGAAAAACCAATTTGGAATTAATTTTGAGTCATTTTGGAAAGTTTCTAGTCTATAGTAATTATTTTCATCGTTATTTTGAGTCTTTAAAATTGGTTCAAATTTTTACAATTTTATACACTTTATCCAAAAATCTAGAAATGGCGCAAATAGAGTTTTTTTTTTAATCAATTTGGAATTCATTTTGTATAAGTCGATAGTAATTGTTTTTATATTAATTTTGGGTCTCCTTAATTGGTTAATTTTTTTTCAATTTTACACTTCGACCGTATCAAAATTTCCAAAAATCTATAAATGATGCGAACACAGTTTTTCTAAGAAATCAATTTGAAATGAATTTCGAGTAATTTTGGAAAGTTTCAAGTCGATAGCAATTGTTTTTATATTTATTTTGGGTCTCTTAAATTGGTTCAATTTTTTTTTCAATTTTACACTCCGACCGCATAAAAAATTGTAAAAATCTAGAAATGATGCGAATATAGTTTTTTTAAGAAATCAATTTGGAATTCTTTTTGAGTAATTTTGGAAAGTTTTAAATCGATAGCAATTATTTTCGTCGTTATTTTGAGTCTCTAAAATTGATTCAAATTTTTACAATTTTACGCACTAAGCATATCAAAATTTACAAAAATCAAGAAATGGCGCAAATATAGTTTTTTTAAGAAATCAATTTGGAATAAATTTTGAGTAATTTTGGAAAGTTTCAAATCGATAGCAATTGTTTTTATATTTAATTTGTGTCTCCAAAATTATTTAATTTGTGTCTCCAAAATTCGTTCAATTTTTTTTTTTCACTTTTACACCGCGACCACATCAAAATTTCCAAAAATTTAGAAATAGTGCGAATACAGTTTTTTTTAAGAAACCAAGTTGGAATGAATATTTAGTAATATTGGAAAGTTTCAAGTCGATAGCAATTGTTTTCATATTTATTTTGAGTCTCTAAAATTGGTTAAAATTTTTACAATTTTACACACTGAGCATATCAAAATTTCCAAAAAATCTAGAAACGGCGCGAATATAGTTTTTTTTTAATCAATTTGGACCGAATTTTGAGTCGTTTTTGAAAGTTTCGAGTCGGTAGAAATTGTTTTTATATTTATTTTGTGTCTCCAAAATTGGTATTATTTTCTATAACTCTACACTCTGATCACATCAAAATTTCAAAAAATCTAGAAATATTGCGAATACAGTTTTTTTTTTCAAGAAATCAATTTGTAATAATTTTGAGTAATTTTGGAAAGTTTCAGGAAAGTTTCAAGTCGATAGGAATTGTTTTTATATTTATTTCGGGCCTCCAAAATTGGTTCATTTTTTTTCAATTTTACACTGGCGCCATAAAAATTTCCAAAAATCTAGAAATGGTGCGAATATAGTTTTTTAAAGAAATTCATTTGGAATGAATTTTGAGTAATTTTTCGAATTTTCAAGTCGATAGCAATTGTTTTTATATTTATTTTGAGTTTCTAAAATTGGTTCAAATTTTTACAACTTTACACACCAGGCACATTCAAATTTTCAAAAATCCAGTAATGTTATGAATGTGGCATTTTAAGATATCAATTTTGAATAAATTTTAAATGATTTTGGAAAGTTTCAAGTCAATTGCAATTGTTACTTTCTCCGTTACGAAGTACGAGAAAGTATAGTGATCGTGATTTTTTTTTACCAAAAATTTTTTTTACGGAAATATCCGTCTAGGGATCCCTAGATGCCATTCCAACAATTTCTGTAAAAAAAAAAATTGTGTCTGTGTGTGTGTCTGTGTGTGTCTGTCTGTGCGCGCTGTATCTCAAAAACTAATAAACCAATTGACATGAAACTTTGAACATAAGTCTTATTTGATAATCTGAAGAACTAAAAAGCTTTTGGTAAAATTTAGTACACCGGAAGTGGGCGTTTACCTTAACTGTTTTTTGTTTTTTTGCCAATATTTTCCTAAATATGAAAATATCACAAAAACATTTAAACAAACTTTGAAGACAACAAAGAAATGAACATATTTTGCTTCAAAACATTTTTATAAAATCATTGTTATTCGAGAAAAAAAATTATTATTATTTTTTTAATTTTTGGTTTATAATTATAAATAGTTACAGAAAATTTATGTTAATAATAATTGTAGAGAATGCTAAAATAAACAACTTATAAAGAATAAATTATTTTCGAAATCCATTTAGTTTTTGAGTAAACTGAGTTTTTGAATTTGAAGTAAAATTTATCCATCTTTCATTATTTTGACGTTTAAAACGTCAGTTTCATCCGAGTTTACAAAACGCTCGATGTACATTTAAAATATGATTTAAATTGAAAATAAACGTCGGAAAAAATTACATGATGGCCACATCACCATTTTTTAATTAAGTGTTGAACGTGTTGATAAATTTTATTGATTTAAACGTGAAAATGTAGCGAATTTAACACATTTTGAAAAATCATTGAAAAATTTCTATCTTAATCAACGCAAATTATCAAATTCGCAAATTTTCGAGTCAAAACATAATATCGATTTTGTTTCTAAATTACGTAACTGTTGAACGCGTTGTTAGATTTTGATGATTTAAACGTGAAAATGTAACGAATTTTACACATTTAAAAAAACCATTGGAAAATTTTCATCTTGAATCGACGCAAATTGCCAAAATCGCAAAATTTCAAAATCATTTTTTTAAACATTTTTTTTTAAATTACATAACTGCTGAACGCGTCATTAGATTTTGATTATTTAAACGTGAAAATATAGCAAATTAAACACATTTTGAAAAATTATTTTCATCTTAAATCAATTGCCAAAATCGCAAATTTTTAAATCAAAACAAAAAATCGTATTTTAAAATAATCATATAACTGTCGAACGCGTTCTCAGATTTTGATGGTTCAAATGTGGAAATGTAGCGAATTTAACACTTTTTGAAAGATAATTGGAAAATTTTCACCTTAAATCAACTTATTTGCCAAAATCTCAATTTTTTTAATAAAAACATAAAATCGTATTTTTCATAAATTACGTAACTTTTGAACGCGTCATTAGATTTTGATGATTTAAACGTGAACATGTAGCCAATTTAACACTTTTTTTAAAATCATTCGAAAAAATATCCATGTTAAATCAACGCAAATTGCCAAAACATAATTTTTTAAGTCAACAAAAAAAAAATATTTTTTTAATAAGGTAACTGCTAAAGGCATTGTTCGATTTTAATTATTTAAACGTGAAAATGTAGCGAAATTAACACATTTTAAAAAATCATTCGAAAATGTTCATCTGAAATCAATGTAAATTGTGAAAAATCGTATTTTCTTTAAATCATTTAACTGTTGAACGCGTTGTTGGATTTTGATGATTAAAATGTGAAAATATAGCGAATTTAACACTTTTTGAAAAATCGTTGGAAATTTCCCCCTTAAATCAATGCAAATTGCCAAAATCGCAAATTTTTAAATCAAAACAAGAAATCGTATTTTTTTAAACTATATAACTGTTGAACGCGTTGTTAGATTTTGATGATTTAAACGTGAAAATGTAGCGAATTTAAGAGGTTTTGAAAAATCATAGAAAAATTTCCATCTTAAATCAACACAAATTGCCAAAAATGCAAATTGCCAAAAAAACGCAAATTTTCAAGTCAAAACAATTTTTTTTAATTACGTAACTGCTGAACGCGTTGTTAGATTTTGATGATTTAAACGTGAACATGAAAAAAATTGAAAACATTTTGAAAAATCATTGGACAATTTCCACCTTAAATCAACGCAAATTGCCAAAATCTCAATTTTTTAAATCAAATAAAAAAATCGTATTTTTTTATAAATCATGTAACTTTGTAAGCGTTCAAATCGGTAATTGGGTGGACTATTTTCATGAAATTTTTCAAAATGTTTTATCAACTCGTTTAGTAAAAAAAAATGTTTAAAAAATCGATTAAAAAAGTTTTCGAATTTTTTTAGGGTTTAAATGACCTTGGAAAAATGGGTCAAATATGTAATTAGGTGGACTATTTTCATGAATTTTTTGAGAATGTTTCATCAACTTGTTCTTCAGTATAAAAATAATGTTTAAAAAATCGTTTTGAAAACTTTTGGAATTTTTCTAGTAACTAAATGACCTTGAATAACTTTGGGAAAAATTGTTCAAATGGGTAAGTGGGTGGACTATTTTAATGAATTCTTTCAGAATTTTTCATCTACTCGTTAGCCACTATAAAAATAATGATTAAAACATCGATTTAAAAAGTTATGTTTGAAAAATCGATTTAAAATTTTTACTTTTTTTTAGTGTCGAAATAACCTTAAATGACCTTGAACAAAATTAGTCAAATGGTTAATTAGGTGGACTATTTTCATATTTTTTTTCAGAATTTTTCGTCGACTCGTTCGTCAGTGTACAAATAATGATTAAAAAATCGATTTAAAATCTTTTGATTTTTTTTTTCAGTGTCGAAATAACCTTGAATGACTTTGGAAAAAATTGGTTAAATGGGTAATTGGTTGGACTATTTTCATAATTTTTTTTTTAAATGTTCATGTATTAATCTTTGGTTTTTGAGTAAACTGACCATTTTCATCTTTAGTAATTTTGATTCTTCGATTCTACAAAACACTCGATGTACATATGTGCATATGTACATTTATAATACGATTTAAATTAAAAGCGTAAATATAAATGGCTATGATACCATCAAGTCGGAGAAAGTTACATGATGGCCACATCACCATTTTTATATTTAATTTGCATCTCCAAAATTGGTTCTATTTTTTTTTTCAATTTTACTCTTCGACCACATCAAAATTTCCAAAAATCTAGAAATAGTGCGAATACAGTTTTTCTTAACGAAATCAATTTGGAATAAATTTTGAGTAATTTTTCAAAGTTTCAAGTCGATTGCAATTCGGGGGCTTCAGCACATTAAATATGATTTTCATATTGACATACCCAACTAATAACTAATTTCCGGTAACGGGAACAACAATTTTCTTTCCCGTTCCAGTTATCGTTACAGTTCCCGGGTTTTTGTGAAGCTGCCTGACAATGGAGAGTGCCGCAAGGTTCTCCCTCTACCACGCGGGTGATTTCCGACCAATGAGAAGCCTCGGAGGCTCGCCTCCAATATCGGAATGACAACGAATGCGATATATGTAAACTGTATGGAGGCATATTAAGTTGCATAAATTCCGATCGCGCTGGTTTACACTTGCCTCAAGTCCGGCCTGGGTGGTCGCGCTAATTCTAATCATTAAAAATCGTTAACACATCCATTTATAGTCACTATATAATTAATTATCAATATTAAAGTCAATACGGAAGAAATTTACTGAAAAAATTTATATTTTTATAATATAGGAAATTAATGGTGAGGCAATTCCGCCTTGGACGACATACGTACATACATTTTTCGCCTCATGAAACGCATGAAAATATTCGGCTATCTATGACGTGCACGCAAAGATCCATTGATCAAAGTATATAAAAGATAGATAGTTAATAATAATAATTTGTTAAAAAGAAATTAAAAATATGTTTTTTTATTTGTTTACAACTTTATTACTGGATATTTCGAAAAACCAAAAGCACTCTATAAGACACTTTTGTAAGCTCTTTCAGAATATAATTAAAATTTTCAAATACGACGTTTCGTTATTTAAATTTTTTTAAACACGGACCTGGATTTTTTATTTAATTTTTGAGTAGCTTTTCACCTCCTAAAACTAGGAGTTTGCTTTAGGAAATATTTAAAGTTTTTTAAAAATTGAACAAGATACGATATGAAGATATGATAAAGTTTTGAAAATATTTACTCTGAATAACTGTTTTTTTAAATATAAATAAATGGTTATTATTATTATAAAAAAAATGCCGGGGATAAATTATTTAGTTACGTTGTAAAGACGAATATGTATCTTTTATCATGCTAATGCTGAATATTATAAATTCAGAGCTCACATTAACTGCGCAATTTAGGTTTGAAGCCGTCGTGCAATTTGGCCCCTAATTAAGTGCATAAATTATGGAATAATGAAATAATTACGGTCCCAACAGAAGGATTTATGTTGCCTAGCACTGCCAAATGATAACTTTATTAGTTCTGTATTATGCAATTAATTATAGACGTGGGACGTGCCATATTAACCGAAACGTAAGTAATTCGCTAGATTAAACAGTTGACTAAATAGTGGAGGGAGCTTGACTGAATTTAATTTTGTTTATGAATGTGTGCGCGGCGTACATATCGCGATGCCTCCGAAATTCGTTTCGGGACTTTAATTCGCAGGGGTCGCCTTAATTGGTTCGCGGGCGCGATATGATCGTATGAGAGAGGGATAATGAGAAAAGTTTTGTAAGAAAATGATGGATTGTTCTCCCGAACGTTAAGCTCAAAATGTAATATTGCGAACGGGGATTATTACCTATAATCGACCTTAAAATTTACATTAAATTTCCTGCCTTTTATTACAATATATAGATATATTTTAACCCTAAAACTCGAGACCCCAAGATTTTTTTAAGTTTAAATTTGTATTTTTAACCGGAAATTACCTTAACATTCCTATTTTAAATGAAACACCCTGTATATTTTTTCATAATTTCATTCGTCTCTAAATTCTGAGTTCATAGATGTAACATAGATGACCTTTTGGTTGTTAGGTTTTTGTTTAAATTTAAATTAAATTTAAAAAATTTAAATTGATTACAACCTAAAACTAACACCCAAAGGGTCACTTATGGTACATCTGTGAACTCAGAATTTAGAGACAAATTAAATTATGTAAAAATATACAGGGTGTTTCATTTGAAATAGAGTTACGTTTAAGTTAAGGTAATTTCCTGTTAAACGGAAAATGGAATTTTGGTCCACATGCTGACATACTTTATTCTCTAAAAACACCATACTGAAGTTCATAAAAATATATGTAGAAAGTCAAATGATATTTGCGGTCTACCCGGATTCAATTACACCCAGTATATTCAGGACTTATTTTAGGACTTTTGTTCGGGACTTCTTTACGTTTTTTTTTTGAAAACTATTTTTTATAACTTTCTTCAGGACTTTTTTTAACTGTATGGGATTTTTTTTTCAGAACAATCTTCTTCAAAACTTTTTTTGGAGTCTTCTTGCGGAATTTCTTAAAAGACCTTTTTTATAATTTTTTGTAATTGCATTTTTTAAGATTGTTTTCATTATTTTTTTGGGATTCTTTCAATTCCATTTTATACGAATTACCTTTCTACCTTCTCCGTTGCGAAATACGAGAAAGTATTGTAATTGTGATTTTTTCAAAAATTTTTTTTACGGAAATATCCGTTTCGGGGTCCCTAGACGCCATTTCAACAATTTCTGGAAAAAAAAATTCTGTGTCTGTGTGTGTGTTTGCCTGTACGCGCTGTATCTCAAAAACTAATAGAGCAATTGGTATGAAACTTTGAACATCTATCCTATTTGATAATCTGAAGAACTGTAAAGCTTTTGGTAAAATTTCGTACACCGGAAGTGGATGTTTACCTTTAACTGATTTTCTTAAATATGAAAAATATCACAAAAACATTTAAACAAACATTGGAGACAACAAAGAACTGAACACCTTTTGCTTGAAAACATTTTTCATAAAATCATTTTTATTCGAGAAAAAATTTATTATTATTTTTTTAATTTTTGGTTTATAATTATAAAACGATAATAGTTACAGCAAATTTATATTAATAATAATTGTAGAGAATGATAAAATGAACAACTTATAAAGAATAAGTTTTTTCCGAAATCCCTTTAGTTTTTGGAAACTGAATTTTTGAATTTGAAGTATAATTTTTCCATCTTTCATAATTTTGACGTTTTAAACGTCAGTGTCATCCTCTCGATGTACATTTAAAATATGATTTAAATTGAAAATAAACCATGGAACCGTAAATATAAATAATACCATCAAGTCGGAGAAAGTAACATGATGGCCACATCACCATTTTTTAAGACTCTATTTTAGGACTTTTTTTTACGACTTCTTTCCACAGGACTTTATCCTTTCAGGACATTGTTTTCGGGACTTTTTGAAGGACTTCTTTTTCAAGATTTTTCAAGACTTCTTTCCTCAGGACCTCGCTAAAGTCTCTTTCCAGACATTATTTTCAAAATTTTGTTTCGTGACCTTTTTCAAAACTTTTTTCAGGTTGTCTTTCAGGGCAAATTTGAACTTTTTCGGTAATTTTTTCTCATAACTTTTTTCAGGGCTTTTTTTCATTGCTGTTTTTAGGACAATTTTTTGAGATTTTTTTTTCTACTGGTTTTTCAGGTATTTTACAAGGATCTTTTTTAAAGAATTATTCAAAGACTCTTTTTCAGAATTTTACTCGGGACGTTTTCAGAACTTTTTTTAAGAATTTTCTATCAGAACTTTCTTCGGGACATTTTTTCAATTATTTTAGAGGACATTTTTTCAATGCCTCTTTTTGGACTTTTTTCGGAACCTTTTCATGAATTTTTTCAGTACTTTTTCTCGGGATATTTTGTCAGAAATTTTTGTTGGGAGTTTTTTAGGACATTTTCTTCGGGCCTTTTCTTCAGAATATTTTATCAGGACTTTATAATAATAATAATAAAACTTTATTTATTAATTTAGCCATAAAACATGGATTTTTTATTTTCAAAATTCTTTTTCAGGAATTTTATTCAGCACTTTTTTCAAGATTCTTTTTCAATACAGTTTTTCAATACAGTTTTTCAATACTTTCCTATACGACTTTTGTTCAGAAGCATTTATTTGGGAATTTTTTCATAATTTTCATGATTTTTCTCGGGACCTTTTTCAGAACTTTTTTCAAGAATTTTCTATCAAGACTTTCTTCGGAACATTTTTTCAGGTGTTTTTGAGGATATTTTTTCAAGGCATCTTTTAGGACTTTTTTCGGAACCTTTTAAATGATTTTTTTTTCAGTACTTTTTCTCGGGAAATTTTGTCAGAAATTTTTTTGGGACTATTAATTTATCTCAGGGAATTAGCTTCAAAATTTGAAAATTCATCCAGAATGAATATATTTCTAATATATCGCTAAAAAATTAACATTTCATAGCTGTAAATGAAATAAAAACAATCAAAACTTCAACGAAGGAAAAGAAAACTGCATTCGACAGTTATAAAAATTGTAAAAAATAACCTTTGCTGGAATTAGCTTCAAAATTTCAAATTCCATCCAGAATGAACGTATTTTTGACATACTGCTAAAACAAT
This sequence comes from Ocypus olens, assembly GCA_910593695.2. Classification (NCBI taxonomy): domain Eukaryota; kingdom Metazoa; phylum Arthropoda; class Insecta; order Coleoptera; family Staphylinidae; genus Ocypus; species Ocypus olens. The sequence goes on along the minus strand of OU343052.1, from coordinate 7,722,111 downwards.
TGACATACTTCCAACGGGAAACAAATTGACAACACGCCAAACTTACATTTCAGAAAAGAAAATTACATTCGGCGATTAGAAAAATTGTAAAAAATTCATATCTGCCGGAATTACCTTTAAAAACTTCATCATCTATCCAAAATGAAACTATTTTTGACATCCCTTTAAAAAATCGACATATCACAGCTGAAAACAGAATAGGAACACTCAAAATTTGAAAAGAAGAAAAGAAAATTGCATTCGGCACTAAAACAATTGTAAGAAATGTATCTTTTTCGGAATAAGCTTCAAAATTTCAAAATTAATACAGAATAAAGATTTTTTGATATATCGCCAAAAAATTAATATACAGGGTCCTGCATCTCACCTCCCTTCTTTCGATATTTTGTAGAATATATTTGTATCCTATTATGCATTTCAGGAAAATATGTTTGATTATACAGGGTGTCCCAAAAAAGCGTGACGTCATGATGATATATTTTTTTAAATTACATGCCATGTATTTTATTGCTTATGTGGATACCTTTTATGGTTGCCTACATACTCCTATAATTTTATTGGAATCAATTTAGGGATATCAGCAAAAAAAAATTTAAAACTAAAAAAATCAGTTTTGCACTATTGTTTTAAAAAATGAATCAAAAATAAAAATAGTGCCTTGTTAATAAAATCATTCATGGTACTTATTAAATAAGGTCTGATAGTCCCGTTAACTAAGTTTGATTGATATGAATTATACAGGGTGTCCAAAATTTAGTGTCAAACATTTCAAACTTTAAAGCATTTTATTTTTCTTATTTTAAATTGGAGCCCCTGTATATTTTTATGTCATTCCATGCAGAATTAAAAAACAAACATTTTTCCTAATGACAACCCTGTGCCAATTCCCAACGCATTAAAAGTTATTTGCAGAAAACTCGTTTTATCAACCATTTCAATAGCCATTTTACTAAATAAAAATCAAAGGTGGCTTTCAAAAACAATTTATTGACGATGTTCTCCCCGGGCAGGGAATCGAAGCCACTCGACATGAGATCCAGCGGACAGATGCTCGCGCTCTTACCCTTTACACCACCAAGCCGCCCCCAATAAATTGTTTTACGACTATGACAAATATTACAAAAACATTAAAAATAAATTGTTTACAAATCATATAATTAGATAATTTTATAATACCTTTTGTAAATCTGTTATTATTATTTTATCACAAAATAAATAACCCCTCAGCATTTCCAATTTACGCTAAGGAAAAGTACAAATGAAAAAATCTACAACTGAAAATTACACATCAATCGTGGATGATGGATGCTTGTCGTGTTGATAAAAGGGACGCACTTAGATGGAATTAATGCGATTCTAAATATTTTGGGTCCGTTTATTGTGACAGAGATTTAGTCCAGAATCTGTATTATCGTTTGATGGTAAATAATGCGGTTTAAAGGTATTGATTGTTGGTATTTCCCGCTGGCTACTGATGCTAGACATGAATTGATATTGGCTGATTATTCCCCCAGCGTTTATGGATGTATGAATTAATTAAAATCGGTTTCCGGTCCTGGCGTTTACAATAACGACTTTAATGACACGGGGTGAATAAGGAATTTATGCTCCCCATTAGTTTATTTGCTGAATTTAACAATTTGTTTAAATAAACATAATTGATTAGTATCCTGCTAATAATTTACACCTTGATATAAATGATAAAATATGGTGATGTGGCCATCATATTACTTTCTCCGACTTGATAGTATCATAGCCATTTATATTTACGTTTTCATGGTTTATTTTCAATTGAAATCATATTTTAAATGTACATCGAGCGTTGCGTAAACTCGGATGAAACTGACGTTTAAAACGTCAAAATTATACTTCAAATTTAAAAACTCAGTTTTTAAATATGATTTAAATTGAAAATAAACCATGAAAGCGTAAATATAAATGATACCATCAAGTCGGAGAAAGTAACATGATGGCCACATCACCATTTTTTTTTGATGCCGCCAGAATTGTTAATTCTCCATTTCTTGTAATTAATGAAGTTGAACGAATTGCCTTAAATTTAGCAGAGTGCAGCAATTTGTGTGTCACGCTCGCAAGATATATTTGGTTACAAGCAGAAAAGTTTTAATTAGTTGGAAAGAATACAATTTCAACGGGCAACATCTGAAAAATGAGAACGTTAATGTAATTACTTTACCTAATGGGAACTTAATTGGAACGAATTCCACCGACACGACTGAGTGGCACATTTAATTAGATACGCGTTTTTAATATCAAGTTTACAATCCAAAATCAGCCAGGTATTATAAGCTGAATAAATGTTAAAATTAAAAAAAAAACACATTTTACAGTGCATCAGTGAATAAATATTCATTTTCAGCTTGATGAAATTGAGAAATTTATTGTGGCGCCATCTGGTTTCTAACGTCGAGACTTAGACTTTTCTGCCGAGATCAAAAGTCATCGTTAGGTACAATATAGACCAAATATTCATAATAGTAATAATAATAATAATAATATAAATAATAATAATAATGTTTATTGTTGTTAAATACATTAAAGGTTTACAAAAGTCGTGCACATTAATGAGAATAAAATAAAATCAAATACAATTAAATATAATAGCAAATGTACAGGCTAAAAGCTATGCGTTAAGTTAAAAAAAATGTAAACAAAAATGAAAAACATGTGTCATTTTTATGACTTAATTTTATTAATAAAACCCTATAGAACATTTTGACCGAAAATATCGAATCTGCACTAGGCCTTAAGATGACTTTTAATTTTTTAATTTCACCAAATGGCATAAAAGTGTGGCCCTATCCCACCCTCCAACCAGCAAAACCGTTCCCGGACTGTTTGCATGAATTTTTACGAGTGAAAAAAAAAACATTAAATCGATTCGTTCGTTCGTATATTGTTTACACTTGCAAAACCCTCGTTTTTATTTTCACTTTAGCGGCAAACGATGTTTATGGTCATTTTTTAAATTTTGACTCGGAACAAACAAAAAAAAATACTTGCGCCTGATTAGCTTTCTACTTGAAGTTAAATTTAAATGGGAGGGTGGTGGGTGGGCCCTATCCTACCCTCCAACGGTGGTGGGTGGGCCCTATCCTACCCTCCAACGGTGGTGGGTGGGCCCTATCCTACCCTCCAACCAGCAAAACCATTTTCCGACTATTTGCATGAATTTTTACAAGTGAAAAAAAAGCATAAAATTGACTCGTTGGTTGAATTAGAGAGTGGGATAGGGCCCACCCACCACCCTTCCGTTCCACTTTAACTTAACCCAGCAACCCTCTTCATTGTTGCTTTTGCAAATTTTAAAACTCCAATGATTTGACGAAGAAATATTTTTCCTCAAACAAAGTTTTCTCGGTTAGGTTACATGGGCAATTAAGGGGGTGGGTGGTCCCTATCCTACCCTCCAATTCTTGGAACACGAACGAAGGTTTTGAAATTGTTAATTAATTATTTAAAGAAGTACCGAACAATTAAGAAATAAAAATAAAATTCCCCGACAAATGATTTTGTTAATGGAAAAATTGGGGCGTGTTTAACGAATTGCAAAGTGCGATAGGGCCCACCCACCGCCCTTCCATTCCACTTTAACGTAACCCAGCGACCCTCTTCATTGTTGCTTTTGCAAATTTTAAAACTCCAACGATTTGACGAAGAAATATTTTTACTCAAACAAAGTTTTCTTGGTTTGGTTACAGGGGAAATTAAGGGGGAAGGGGGGGGCTATCCCACCCACCAATTTTTGGAATATAAACGAGGGTTTTGCAATTGTTAATTAATTATTTAAAGAAGTACCGAACAATTAAAAAATAAAAATAAAATTCCCCGACAAATGATTTTCTTAATGGAAATTTTGTGGCGTATTTAACTAATTGCAAAGTGAGATAGGGCCCACCCACCGCCCTTCCGTTCCACTTTAACTTAACCCAGCGACCCTCTTCATTGTGGCCTTTGCAAATTTTAAAATTCCAACGATTTGACGAAGAAATATTTGTACTCAAACAAAGTTTTCTTGGTTAGGTTAAAGAGAAAATTAAGGGGGGTGGGTGGGCCCTATCCTACCCTCCAATTCTTGGAACACGAACGAGGGTTTTGCAATTGTTAATTAATTATTTAAAGAAGTACCGAACAATTAAAAAATAAAAATAAAATTCCCCGACAAATGATTTTCTTAATGGAAATTTTGGGGCGTGTTTAACGAATTGCAAAGTGGGATAGGGCCCACCCACCACCCTTCATTTCCACTTTAACTTAACCCAGCAACCCTCTTCATTGTTGCCTTTGCAAATTTTAAAACTCCAATGATTTGACGAAGAAATATTTTTACTCAAACAAAGTTTTCTTGGTTAGGTTAAGGTGGAAATTAAGGGGGGTGGGTGGGCCCTATCCTACCCACCAATTCTTGGAAGACGAACGCCGGTTTTGCAATTGTTAATTAATTGTTTAAAGAAGAACCGAACAATTAAAAAATAAAAATAAAATTCCCCGACAAATGATTTTCTTAATGGAAATTTTGGGTCGTGTTTAACGAATTGCAGAGTGGGATAGGCCCTATCCCATCCACCAATTCTTGGAATATAAACGAGGGTTTTGCAATTGTTAATTAAGAGTTAAAAAAATATTTAAACAAAAATGAAGGACATGTGTTATTTTTTTATGACTTAATATTATTATTAAAGCCGTATAGAACATTTTTGGCCGAAAATATCGAAACTAAACTAGGTCTAACGATGACTTTTGATTTTTCGAAAATTTACCATGTTGCGGTTGATGTCTTATCGAAAAATTGGGGTAAATCTTAAGTTAAAAGCTTACTGTTATTACTATAGTATTATGGAAATTTGATGAATTATGAATTTTAATCCACTTGCTGTAAATAAGTAGAGAATAATTGGAAATTTAGTAAATGCAAAAAATGGTGGAGGCGCCGGATTCGTGGCTGAAAAGGTATCCCGGGATAAGATGGTCAAAATGCCACCCGACACGGGTTTTTAAATAAATATGAAAATATCATTAGTTGTACCATTAATCCAAAGTAGCCGTAAGCCGTATATCAAAAAAACCTTACATGACCCAGGAGGCCCTAAATTGGGGTTTTTTCAAATATAATTTTTTTAACCAATAAAAAATTATTTTAAAAATCTGAAAAAAAATCACATATATTAGTAACCCAAATACAAAATTAGGTGAATTTTTTCAAGGTCATTAATGATCATTTAGGGTATTAAAAAAATATTGAAATTAAAAAAAAAATTGGCCGCTAGTCTAAGAGCGGCGGAAAATTTTATTTCGGCTATGATTGCTATCAATAAATACCATCTATCTAATTTTTTTCATCTTTCAACGTTTGGTACGACATCTTTAAAAATTTGAATAACTAAAATTTTTATGATATTTTGATATTTTTTATATACTTATTAACAATTGAACAGTAATTTTATGTAAAACTATTGATAATATTTTAGTATTCATATTTTTTTTTGTTTCGTAGAAACAACCCCATTTTTTGACAAGATATGCCCTTAAAACCCTTGAAAAATAAGATTTTATTTTTTTAACCACTAAAACATTATTTCAAAAATCTGAAAAAATTCACATATTTTTAACCAAAATACTAAATCAGGTGAATTTTTTCAAGGTCATTGAAGGTCATTTAGAGTTTAAAAAATAGAAATATATATATATGGGTAATTCCACTAGTTTTCAACGATGCAAAAAAATCGAGGTCCTTGGATTTTTTTCAAACTTTGGGAGATTGATTGTAGTATCGAAAAACTAAGTTTTCTCAAATTTCAGCTTCCCAGATATTAAACTTACAATTTGAGGTGTGAATTACGATTTTTGAAAGATCAGCATTTTCACGAAATCTTATAATTTCCAACTTTTAAACCTACGTAACTTTTTTCGTTCAGAAGATTTTGAGTTGAAATTTTGAGAGTGTACTTCGGAAATGTTTCTAAAGATTCTCTGGGAGTTTGATGTTGAACAATTTAGAGGTAACAAAAATACTGCGGTTCAAAGTTCGTTATTTTGGGGAAAATAGCCGAAATACCAATTTTTAAACTTACATAACTTTTTCTTGAATGCATATTTTCAGCTGAAATTCAATAGGTATACTCTATGAATGTTTCTGAAAAGCTTCTGAAAGTTTGGTGCCAAAAAATTGTGAGACAGCCGAAATACAATGGTTCAAATATACGTATTTTATCGAAAATCGCTAAAACTGACATGTTCAAAATCACGTAACTTTTTTCTACCTGTATATTTTGAACTGAAATTTGGAGAAACTACTCTTGAAATATTCCGGAAGAACCCCTGAAGTTTTTGTGCCAGGGAATTATGGGATACCGGAGATACAGTGGTTCAAAGATTAGCAATTTGCCAAAAACGATCATTGCTAAAAGTTACTAAAATTCCCATGATTAAGGCTACGCAACATTTTTCTATCTGAATGTTTTGATCTGAAATTTAGAGGATATATTTCTCTAGTGTTCCCAAGGAATTCCTGAAATTTTGATACCAGGGGTTTTAGAGGCGATAAAGATAGAGCAACGAGAATATCGATTGAATTTTTGTGAAAATAACGTTTCAACATACAATCATTTTTAATTAATTTATGGATGTTTTTTTACTGTTTTCAAATGAATTATACTTGTATATTTAATAAGATTACACTCTTCCTCTCATCATCCATAGAAGTAATTTTTATATCTAATGTATTATTTCAGTAGGGCGACATCTACCGTTGAACCGTTGCATTTATTTATCTCATTCATTTCCCCATAAACATTAAATAATGTCTCGGGTGTGGGGAGTTAAAGATAGAATCGCGGGACACGGCGAAACGATGATGTAGACACAAATTAGGCACTAAAAAAATTTACGGCGCCGCACATAAAACTCCCCGCGCCCGAATATCTAGTTGGCGGCATTCAAATGCAAATGTTTTAACATTTCAGTGCGTTAAACCGAAGAGAAGTGGAGTTTATGATTTAACATTAAGCGCCGCGGCGTATCCCTTTAATCCCACTAAAACGGCCAACTGTTGTAGCTGGCCCTTCATGGTTTTCATGATTCAACGCAGGGTCCAAATCCGACGCGCCATTGTCCGCTAATCCGGGAGTCGAGTGGCGCGGGGGGACAGTGACAGTGGCGGCGGCGGCGGCGGTTTTATTGAGCTTTTCGCGGTCGCTTTCTCCGCATCGCACGAGTAGCATTCGATTCCGAATTCTGCAGTGGTTAGAGATGCGAGCGTGTAAGCCCATTATTTGCAATTACGCGGCGAACGGCAAACACTCGAAGCCCTGCTGATCAAATAACGTTCATTGTGCAGCAGTTTTAAAAGTTTTGCCCGAAGAGGTAATCCATATTAGAAAAAAAAAACTATAAATCTCTCGGATTTATGTTTTTCTGCTTTTGGTCGTTTATTTTCTCTCTGCAGGCATCACTGAATAGATTATAAAATAGGGTTGAAATTTTGCATGTTTTTTTTTTGAAGTTACAGGTTATTGTAGCTACACTTGGATGGCTGACACATTCTATGTATTAATAAAAAAATATGTTTTTACCGTTACTACATTATGTAGTATGCAACCACATGTTCGCAGCTGTGCGCCGGGTAACCATACATAGTTGCATGAACACGTAGCACAGCCCCACAAAAAAAAATCCGGATCTGTAGATCAGACATGTGTATTCGTATGTATTTTTCACTGCTGAATCCGAATCCGAGGCTAGAAAAAGGCCTACACCCCTGGAATTGGCCTCAGAGGACAAAAATGGCCCCTATAAGGTGTGAAACGTGGATTCCGGGATGACGGATACTCAGGGCCCATTTTCGCAGATGCAGACGCAGACGCAGACACAGATCAGGACACAGACACAGACAAAAACAGAGACAAGTCGCACTCACACGCACAAGTATGCAGACGCAGACGCAGATGCAGACCAGGATACAGACACAGACAAAAAGACAGACAAGTCTTACTCACACGCACGAGCACGCAGCCGCAGACGCAGACGCAGACGCAGACGCAGACGCAGACGCAGACGCAGACGCAGACGTAGACACAGGCGTAGACCAGGACACAGACACAGACAGTGTTGCCAACCCTACCGATATGTCGGTAGATCTACCGACAATTTATACCTTTCTATGATATTCTACCGATCTACCGATTTTGACTCAGATATACTGACAAATCAACCGGAAATGTTGATTGGTAAAATTTGAATTTGCTTTCATATACTTATCACTAGAGAGAGGATTTTATGCAAAATGCATATTTTTGCATATTTTGCATATTTAGCCCTATAATGCACATTTCGTCTTTTAATGCATATTTTACATTTTCTTACACGGCACATTGCAACAAGTGCAATTTTCGATTTCGGGCATGAACCAAGAAAGAAATACCGGCTAAATATCAGAATAATTGCCAATTCGTCCTGCGATAAACGAGTTAAAATTCTTTGAAATTTTTGATTTTCGAACAACTAATACTTGGACATTGGAAAAAAAAAAATAGGAAACGTGTAGAAGAAATTTTACATAAATTGAACCTAATTAAGAAAATATCGCTCTTTTAAACAAACTTTGGTTTTTTGAAAATCTATTTGTTTTTAAGCGAGTTAGAAATTTTTGATTTTCGAACTTGGACGTTTGAAAATAAAAAATTAAAAATAACAGGAAACGTATAGAAAAAAAAATTCAAAAATTAAACCTAATTGACTTCTAAAACAACTTTGGTTTTTTGAAAATCCATTTATTTTTAAACGAGTTACAAATTTTTTGAATTTTTGATTTTGGAACAACTAATACTTGGACGTTAGAAAAGAAAAAAAGAACAAAAAAATAGGAAACGTGTAGAAGAAATTTTATATAAATTAAACCTAATTACGAAAATATCACTCTTCTAAAATAACTTTGGTTTTTGAAAATCCATTTACTTTTAAACGAGTAACAAATTTGAAATGTTTGTTTTGCGAACAACCAATGTACGTTGGAAAAGAAAATAAAAAAAGGAAACGTTTAGAAGAAATTTTACATAAATTAAACCTAATTAAGAAAACATTACTCATCTAAAAAAACTTTGGTTTTTGAAAATCTATTTATTCTTAAACGAGTTACAGTTTTTTCAAATTTTTGATAACTAGTACTTGAACATTGGAAAAGAAAAATAAAAATAAAAAAAAAGAAAACCAAGTCTAATTAAAAAAACGTATATACTTCTAAAATGAGTTGAGGTTTTGAAAATACACCTCTTCTCAGGATAGTTACAGATTTTTGAAGATTTTGATTTCTAAAACGTCCCACATTCGGACAAAAAATTGAAAACGTGTAAAAATGATTTTCTTTTCAAAAATTATTCTCGCTCTTTTAAATACCTTTGGTGTTCAAAAATTCACCAATTTTCAAGCGAGTTGCAGATGTTTAAAATGTTTGATTTTCGAGTTGTCTAACATTTGGACATTCAAAGAGAAAAAATAGGAAATGTATAGAAACAGTTTCATAAAAATTAAACCTAATTAAGAAAATATCACTTTTCTCAAAAAGTTCGGTTTTATCCACTTATTTTTAAACGAATTATTATTTTTTTAATTTTCAATTTTCGAACAAATAATACTTGTTGAGACTGAGACATTGAGACGTTGAAAAAGAAAATAATTTTAAAAAAAATAGGAAACGTGTAGGAAAAATTTATCAAAAATTAAGTCTAATTAACAAAACATTATTCTTCTAAAATAAGTTGAGATTTTGAAAATACACCTCCAAGAGAGTTGCAAATTTTTAAAATTTTTGATTTTCGAACAACTAATACTTGGACGTTGAAAAATAAAGAAAAATTAAAATATAAGAAACAATTTTTACAAAAATTAATTTTAATTAACAACAAAATTATACCTAATTAAGAAAATATCACTCTTCTAATTCTAAAATAACTTGGGTTTTTGAAAATCCATTTATTTTTAAACGAATTGTGAATTTTTAAAAATTTTGATTTTCAAACTTCGTATAATTGGACGTTGGAAAAGGAAAAAAATAGGAAACATAGAAAGTTCACATATTTTTGTCTGTTTAGTTTGAAATATGCGTAACGCAGCAGAGGTAGAACGAGAAAGAAATAGTTTAAGGCGTCCAGGAAATTCTCATATTTATCAGGTCTCTCCATAAAAAGAAATTTGAAGAAAACCAAATTTTCGCAAAATATGATTTGCGTTTTTGTACAATTCAATATTCGTCGTGGCATCGGCCAGGAAAGTGGTTGTTTAAAAAAGTGATTTGTTAACTGTAGTCTTACTAATTACGACAAGTATGGCAAATTATTAAGATTAATAAGAAAATGTTTTTCTTAAAAATGTTCATAAATAAACAATTTTTTTAATTACATATTTCAATTTATTGCTTGCTTATTTGCATATAATAATGCATATTTGTTGCATGTTTTCGGGGTTTAAATGCATATATATGCACATATTTCAGCATTTTACAATGCATAAAATCCTCTCTCTACTCATCACCAATTAAAACAAAATCGCAAATCCGTAAGTCGGTGAATCCCCTCGTTCTCTGTGCAAGCGCAGGTCCCATCGGTACCATACGTATAGACGCAGACCAGGACACAGACACAAACACAGACACAGACACAGACACAGACACAGACACAGACACAGACACAGACACAGACACAGACACAGACAAATACGTATACACCGCCTTAAGATCTAACTAATCCATTCACAAATTAACTAAGATTGCACATTTCTAATCAAACATTATGTCGTGATTTATTTTTTATGAGATCATGACTAATAATTTATCTTTTTTTATTCTAGTCACGTGACGAGGACCGCGGGATGGCTGCCGCCGGCGGAAACGTGGAAGTCCGGAGAAGATACTCTTCCTTATGGTTGGGAGAGGGCGGTGGACGATTCAGGGAGGTCCTATTATATCAAGTAAGTTCTGCCGCAGTCGTCGTCGTTGGTTATCGCCGCTCTATTCGTCTGTCCGTCCGTTCACTTCTGAAACTGTGTTTATACAGTTCGCGAAACTTAATTACCAGCACTTAGTAAATGGGCCTGGCGGATCGTCACTCCGGTCTCCGCCTCCGGCCCATTTCCGGAGATTTACTAGCCTCCGGTCGCAATTCGCAATTATTCTCGTCGACGTTTAAACGTGCGAAAAATTTCAAACCGCTAATTCGCTTTCATGGATTTATGTTACGAGTACAAGTTTTTAAAGCAAAATATTAGTTTAACCAACGAGAAGTGAGCGGTAGATTTAATTTGTCCGCTCAAACTTTTTAAATTTTGTATCACATAAATGATAATCTTGGTGCCAGCTTTAATATAAACTACAAACTCTGTTTGGATTTAAGAGAGATGGGTTGGCCCCAGTGATGGTTCGCGGGTTTTTTCTGGTACGGCCAAGGTATCAAGGGTGGCAATGCAGATGGGTAGGGCCGGTTGCGCAGAGACGGCTGTCTGCATGACAGCACCTATCTGTTACCTCGGCCGTACCAGAAAAAACCGGGATTTCCATCTGGAAACTTCCCAGCAATAAACTTTTATATCACATCGGCATCAAAAAATACGAATAAAGGGCCAAATCGGCCAAAGGTACATATCCCAAATGAATCATTTGTATTTTTTTATAACAATGGCAATCAGTGCTATTATTTCCTGTCGAGAAAATCCGGGATTTCCATCTGGAAACTTCCCAGCAATATACTTTTATATCACATAGGCATCGAAAAATATTAATAAAGGGCCAAATGGGCCAAAGGTACATATCCCAAATAAATAATTTTTATTTTTTAATAGCAATAGCAACCGTGGCTATTATCTCCTGTCGAGTAAATCTGGCATTTCCATCTGGAAACTATCTAGCAATAAACTTTTATATCATATCGGCATCGAAAAATATAAATTTAGGGCCAAAACGGCCAAAGGTACATATCCCAAATGCATAATTTGTATGTTTTTATAACAATGGCAACCAGGGCTATTATTTCCTGCCGAGAAAATCCGGGATTTCCATCTGGAAACTTCCCAGCAATAAACTTTTATATCACATCGGCTTCGAAAAATATGAATAAAGGGCCAAATCGGCCAAAGGTACATATCCCAAATAAATAATTTTTATTTTTTAATAACAATAGTAACCGGGGCTATTATCTCCTGTCGAGAAAATCCGAAATTTCCATCTGGAAACTTCCCAACAATAAACTTTTATATCACATCGACATCGAAAAATATAATTAAATGGCCAAAACGGCCAAAGGTACATATCCCAAATGAATAATTTGTATTTTTTATAACAATGGCAATCAGGGCTATTATTTCCTGTCGAGAAAATCCGGGATTTCCATCTGGAAACTTCCCAGCAATAAACTTTTATATCACATCGACATCGAAAAATATAATTAAAGGGCCAAAACGGCCAAAGGTACATATCCCAAATGAATAATTTTTGTTTTTTAATAACAATAGCAACCGTGGCTATTATCTGCTGTCGAGAAAATCCTGGATTTCCATCTGGAAACTACCCAGCAAAAAACTTTTATATCACATCGGCATCAAAAAATATAAATAACGGGCCAAATCGGCCAAAGGTACATATCCCAAATGAATAATTTGTATTTTTTATAACAATGGCAATCAGGGCTATTATTTCCTGTCGAGAAAATCCGGGATTTCCATCTGGAAATTTCCCAGCAATAAACTTTTATATCACATAGGCATCGAAAAATATGAATAAAGGGCCAAATCGGCCAAAGTTACATATCCTAAATGAATAATTTTTATTTTTTTATAACAATGGCAACCAGGTCTATTATTTCCTATCTAGAAAATCCGGGATTTCCATCTGGAAACTTCCCAGCAATAAACTTTTATATCACATCGGCATCGAAAAATATAAATTTAGGGCCAAAATGGCTAAAGGTACATACCACAAATGAATAATTTTTGTTTTTTATAACAATACCAACCATGGCTCTACTGTACTATTTTTAGGTGATACCAAGGAAAATGATTTATTTTTATTCATGGTGCTTGCGCCGGGGTATTGCTAGAAATATTGCCAACTTCATATATATATTCGTGTTGGTCTTCGCAGAATTCAGTTGCGTACTAATTTTTTATTTCCACTTTTAATTTATGATTGATGACACAAAATTTCGGATATAATCGTTTTTCTCGTTAAAATAAATGCAAAATATGATATTTTTTCACCGCTTGTCGCAGTCAACAATATTGTTCGACATCCTCGTACCGGTACAGGTATGCGTACCAGAGATTGGCAACTTCTGGATTAGAGCTTTCTTCTAAATGGAAGATTTAAAGGAGCCTTAAGTGTACCCTTAACAAAAAATTAAATTTCTCTTAGTTCTATATTTTTAAAGGTATTATGTTAAAATTATATCTCTGATGATATATGAATATTACCTTGATTTATGAGTGAGTGTACGTTCTTCACGCCCCTAAAAACCCTTCGCCTGAACTCGAACGGCATTCTTTGGATACGCCAGTGTTTCATTTAGAGATATATTATTAATAATATAGAGGGCGTCTATAAAGTTTACCCCGTGTTTTGGAAACAGTTGGGTAGATCGAAAAATCAGCTAACACATATCACATTGTTTTTGTGGGCGAACTCTGTAAGTGAAAAATTTTTGGTGTGCGACCGCTGAGAGTTGAGGTGGGAGTAAACTCAAAAATTTCAAATGGAAGTTGTATGTATTTCGAAAGATCAGAATAAAAACGATTATTCGCGTAGGTACCAGGTCGATACACCCTAGCAGTCAACAATGGCGAGACGTTAAACTTTGCGTGTACAAACCTCAGGGGTCGCTCGCCAAAAAAGTTTCACTCAAGAAGTTTCGGAAGTGTTCGCCGATTTTTCTATCTCAACCGTTTCGGAAAAAATGACCCGGGGTCAGACTCTGTAAACGCCCTGACTGATTCAATTGATTACTAAGCATATTTATTGTATACCTATACATTTATTGTAATTACTTTCACAAAACTTATTTTTAAATTATAAACATTACCCCTACACTTGGTTTCCCATAATTAAATCCATTCGTGTTCATGATCCCCTGAATGGGTGTATATGGGGTAAGAACAATATGTTAAGTTCGGCTTTATTTCGGTCGTCACATAGTATTAGCAAAGTTTGCCCTTAGTTTGAAGCAAGATAACATCCAGGGACAGACCGGGCGAACCTATAATTCCTGGCCAACCATGTTTTATTGGTGCAATTAAGTCCCAGCACATTCCGTTTCAGTGTGATATGAAATCCAGGCTTACGAGTAAAGCAGTACAGTAAAAATATGTACACGATCCATTCTATAGAAATATATACGAATATTTAATACCCAGATTGCAAACGTTTATATTACAACTGGAATCTGTATATTTAACGATATAATACCCGTATTCAGGAGAAAATATATATCAATAGCGAGCACAATATAATATTTGTGCTTGCTATTGATGGAGAGAAACAAATAAATACAATTTTAGAATAGTAATAATATGAAATAGATACTAAAAGTGGCAAATTAAGTTTTTAAAACAGTAACAAATCAATAAATGCAAGTATTAATTTAGAATTAAAAATTACAAATTTCTCCGACAAGTCAGGATGTTCACTTTTCAATTACTCTTAGTATCTCAATTTAAATTAACTGAAATTATTAATATAAATCAAAATATAGGATAATTTTATCTAAAAGTTTGAAATTGTTAAAATGTTATAAACAATTTTACTCACAATTTCATGCGTTAAATCGTTTAAGTAGACTCTTATCTACACGTTGTTGTTAAAAAATTGAATTTTAAACGCGTCAAACAGTGCCATATTGGACTTTGAAAGTTTGCTATATTATATGTATAGTTCGGGTGGACCCGAGAAAAAAAAATTCATAAAAAAGTTATAATTAATTTTACCCAAAATTTCATGTGTTAAATCGTTTAAGCAGACTCTTATCTACACGTTGTTGTTAAGAAATTAAATTTTAAACGCGTCAAATAGTCCCATTTTGGACTTTGAAAGTTTGCTATATTATCTATTCAGTTTGGGTGGACCCGAGAAAAAAAATTCATAAAAAAGTTATAAACAATTTTACCCAAAATTTCAGGCGTTAAATCGTTTAAGTAGACTCTTATCTACAGGTTGTTGTTAAGAAATTAAATTTTAAACGCGTCAAACAGTGCCATTTGGACTTTAAATTCTTGTCATTTTAAAAAGTGAGTTCCCGTGGACTCGAGAAAAAATAATTGAAATTGTGGATTTACGGCACATGTATAGGCTAATGTTACATTCTAAGCGTTTGATTTATTATAAATCATTAAAATGGAAGAAATGTTTATTTAGTGGAGGCGCCGGGAAATCCGTGGCTATCTTCACATCGGTAACTTCTTGCACTGATTGAAAGTTAGCAATGAATCCGGCGCCTCCACCATTTTTACATTTATTAAATTTCCAAATTTATTGAAAATGAATAAAAATGAAAATTAATCAAATAGCAGTGTTGTTACAGTAATAACAGTACCTAAGCTTTTAGAGTGTAATTTACCTAGATTTTTCGATAAGACTTATACCGAAACGTGATAAATTTAAAAAATTAAAAGTCAATTTAGAATCGATTTATTTGGCCACAATTGTTCTAACTGGCTTTGTTTATAATAATAAATAATCAAAAAAGGACACACATTTTTCATTTTTGTCTAAATAATACGATCAATTTTCAAAAAATCCAAAGGCAGTTTAGGATTGATATTTTTGGCCACTTTTGATTTTATTTAAATTGACGATATTTCATAATGTGTTGGTAAACAAAAATAAAAAATATGTGTCCTTTTATTATTTAATAATATTAAAAAAGCCGGTTACTACATTTGTGGCCAAAAATATCAATTCTTAACCACGCCTAAAAATGACTTTTGACCATATTTCAAATTAGTGCTAAAGTAAAAAAATATTTAAACGAAAATGAAAAAAAGGTGCCGAACGCCTGATTAATCAAAATTTGATGTTCTGGCCCATAGATGTTCAGTGTTTGTTTTATTGTATACGTGATTTTACAATTACAAATAGCCTAATTGCTTACGATAATTTTCCCATATAAATAAGCCACTAATAAAAGCATGACAAATATTTAAAAAAAAACAATAATTATCCCTTTTCAAAAAGATGTACTTCTTTTATTCAAATAAATCAAAGTTTTTTTTTATTCAAATGAAAATAATTATAGAGGCTATAAGCTTTTGTTTATAGATAACATTTCATCCAGATAACTTTTTTTCTGAAAATTGTCTGTATTCTGGAATTCTCTGGATTACAATTAATTAAATCTTAGATACGAATTCCTTGAACATCTCTCTAGTCTACATTTACAGAAACTTTTCATCGACTCTACAAAATAATGTTTTGCCAGACTGCGATAAATCACACCGGTAAAAGCACGGCTAATATTAAATTATACAAAATAATATTTTCTTCACTTATTCAAATTAAACTGAGTTTTTTATAATGCAAATATTATGGAAGATATAAGCTTTGGTTTATAGAGCTTGAAGAACATTAAATAAGTAATTGTGGAGGCATTAACTTCGTGATACATTTTGAATAATTCAAATAAAAACGATCTACTCGAGTTCATCGAAGTCTTTAAGGTCAAGCGTAATCCGGGCATCCCACTCATCAATGACCAGATCGACCTACTGTTCAATGCGTTGTAAATAAATAAATCTGTGTACAATCGTAATGTAAATATTCATAGTTTGATAACGACAAGCTAAAATTGTCGAAACTATAGTCACTATGATTTGATTTTTATTTGAATTCCTGAAGAACTTTTTTTTTTATAAAAAGGTTAAATAGAGCTTGTAATCTTTTAGAAAACCATCTTCAAGATCTAAAAATCAAACAACTATTAAATTTTAGAAAATAATGTTTCGTTCCTTTTTTGAAATTAAACTGATTGTGAGTTTCTTTATAATGAAAATATTATGGAGTAAAGTTTGAAGAACATTTCTTTTACAAAATTTAAATGGAGCTTGTAATCTTTTACAAAATTATCTTCAAGCTCAGCAAACCAAACCTTTTGCAATACCTTCGTTGGAAAAAAATATCCGTCAACAACAAAATTTATTTTGAGATGTGCTTTCTTTATTCAAATTAAATATTTTTTTTGTCTAATGAAACAGTAAACAGAGCCTGAAGAACAAATCTTCAGAGAGATTACAACATATTATAGTAGCTGTAAAGCTTTGGTCTGTTAAGTTTAAATACAATTTTTCTTAAAGGTTGGAGGCCTTTAAGGAAAAAAAGCTTTACAGCTGCCATAATATCATCATTAGAAAAATATTATTTTAAACTCGTTTTTACTCGATTGCTCAAAGAAAAAAATGTGCCAAATAATAAAATATTATAATTTTGAAACTGCTAATATTTCCATAGTTTTTCAGAATACATCAACATTTATTTTTTGGCAGTAAATTTTGTAATTTTGAAGTGAACATTTTTGGATTTGCTCAAACTTTCAGGAGTTGCATTCTAATTAAAATATACAAAGACGTTAACGCTGAAAATGTATGGAATACATTACAAAAAAGTCAATCTAGTAGTTTTGGAAATTTTGATTAGTTGATAAACCAAAACACACATTGGTGAGGCACTTAGTTGAAAATCCAAATTTGAATCCAAACGCTCTCTAAGAAAAAAAGAAATATTTTGCTGGTATCGCAAATTTTTAACTTATAACGTTATAAAATTCGTGATCCTAGTAAAGTGTTTCCATTTCACTTCCTTAGTATTCAATATACAGGGTCCCAGACCACCCATATAATGTTTTTTGAGAAACCGGCTAGTCGTAGAGAGTTGGAACAAAAAAAAATTACAAAAGCAGTATTAAAGAATCAAATGATGATATTGTTATTCCTAAAAACGGTTGCCATCCCTGAGAACTTGAGAAGAACTCCAGATTTTTAAACAGCACGACAGGTCAAAAGTGATATAGTTTAAAAGGTCTTAAAGCAACCTTTGTAGGAAACATAATTTTGTTACTAGCACTAATTTTGAATAATACCTGCTTAAAGTGAATACATTTCAATTTTCCATGGCTAACTTATTCTAAAAGTTTGCATTTCAAATGATAGTTAAAAAATATCAGATGTATTCAAATTGTCTTCCATTCACTTATACACATTTTTGAGCTCTTCTGGTGACACCAAGTATCTCTTATATTATTAATGATTAGCAAGCAATTCGAACGCGCTGAATCATTCTTTCGTTGGAGGCCACTATACTTTCTCCACTATTCCTGGCAACCAATGAATAATAAGTCAGGAAACCGTCTTACTGATACCACATTACCATTAGAGTCGCGAGAGGTACATTTTCCATCAAGTCAGTTTACTACGTAAAAACTCAGCAGACATTATCCCCATAAGGGGTCTCTTAAAAAAATATGGGCCTATAATTGTCCACCGAGTGGGCCACAACTTTAAATTGTTCTAAGCCATTGAGGATTTGTTACCTCCGCACAATCAAAAAACTTCGATCACCTTCTAAAACGGAGGAAGACGGAGCAAAGCAGGACAAAGTGATCTTGCAGCTATTCAAAGTTAAACCCATTCTGCGACTGTGCGAAGCAAAGGTTAAATTAGCTAAAAAAGGAATCAACATTGTTGAAGTAAACTATTATAGTTTTTCATTTCAATTGGAACACTTATCAAACATTCAACCTTAAACTTCCCCTTCTTTTGTTAACTTGTTATTCTGTCTGTCAAATAAAAAAAAACTGACGTTACGAATTGTCTGGCTGTGTCTAATTAAAGCATATTGAGAGAATCCACAACAAACATCAACATAAATACGATCAGGCAGTGTTTACGCGAGGTAAAGGTATTTTGCCGTTCCACCCCTGCACTCGGAAGCCCTCGCGCAAAAACACATGAACTGTGCAATCGAAAATATTAATCGCGATTGGTCGAACGTATTTTTTTTCCGATACAGCAACGTTTTGGGTGTGGGTTCGGATAAAAAGTGCTTGGTCTGCCCGCGGTGTAAATTTCATACAGTCAAACACCCTAGAAAAGTCAATGTCTGGGAATACTTCCCAGAGCGTGGATTCGGCTACTTGGAGCTCTTCACCCAGAATTTGAATGCAGAGAAGATCGCCCAAATTTACAAGCGTGGCCTCCTAAGATTAGCCAACAAGACATTTGGATCCAATAACAAAGATTGGGTCTTACAAGAGGACGATGACCCGAAAATCATTACGGTGGATTGGCCATCCCGATCTTCTGATGAAAGTATATGGGCCATCGTGAAGGGCAAGCTTGCAGGGAAGCCTGTTCACAATATGGAGCAGCTTTTAAAGGTTCTTCAAAAGATATGGCATTCTCTTTCCACTGATGAAGCCGAAAAACTGGTCGAAAGTATGTCCAGAAGGTGCCAGGCCATTCTCAACAACGGTGACGATTTTACTGTTTATTAATTTAAAGCACCTTGGCATTTTCAATATTTATGTAAAAAAATTATAAATTCCTTTTATACTTGTTGAATTGACTGTAGAAATCGACCTCATAAAATTAAAAATGCGACTTCGGCTGCTGCTCGTGACTATATTTCCGCGCTCAAAGGTTGGCAGCAATCTTAGCCTCAAAATAAAAACCAAAATAATACATTTTAAAAAGCAAATAGACGTTATTATTAAAAAAAAAAAACGAATATACTACTAGAATTTGTAGTTGCGATCGGAGCAACCATTAACTTTGTTAAAATATACTGAATTAGAGTATAAAATATGGCACTCCTTGTAGGAACAATTGGCGATGGAAGTGCTTACGCAAACATTAAAATTTCATAATTCATTTATGATTTTATTTCGAAATTGTTAATCAAAAGTGAGAACAACATGGATTTAACACAATTGAACATTTATTTGCCAATTTGTGTGATAAAGTGTCATAAATTTATCATAAAACGTAGATGGGTGAGTTTCACAGATTTATTAGACTATGAAGCAATTATAAATTGAATAATTGCTCCTCAATAATAAGTCTGAGAAATTCACAACTGTCTTTAGTTGTTAGTTTATAATCTTTTAGGCAAACGTGTTCTACTAACATTGCATACCAAAAAAAAAGCTTTACAGCTTCTATAATCTTTTCATTGCAAACTATTTTTAATTTAAAGATAGAGAGTATCTTTTTCAAAACGGACAAATATTTTAGTTGATCACGTCTCAAGCTCCGAAACAGATTCCCAATCATCTGACTATTACTGCACTGATGATTATTACTCACTATAACATATTCACTCACTATTTTGTTTGACCGCGGGCGCCGACCACGCAACAGGAGCGTGATACGTTCTTTGACATTAAATCTTACAGGCAAAGGTCGACTTGACTGGCAATCAGTTTATCTGACACAGGTAGTGAAAGTGTTAAATCAATTTAAATTCATTCTATGAACGATTTGCGAATGATTACTTTACAATTTTAAATTATATGATGATGACAGAATAGTGAAGAAGCCTCTCACTAACACTTAAGTAAAAATTATAATTACCATAACTTACAAACGAAATAGATTCATTTTGATTATAGATGATACAAGCGGAATATATTATCTAAACTTTACATTAATTTCCCGTTGAGTGGAATTACCTGCCAACAAACTCTGATGTATTACGTAGTTATCTCTAACGGGAAAGGACATACGACATACATAAGGGTCATGTGCCCAAAACACATTCAATTAATATCTTTAACATAATATCTAATTTTCAGCCACGTAAACAAAACGACGACGTACGAGACTCCTCACGTGAAGCTGTACAACTCATCAGAACCCCCACAGCCAAGAAACGTGACGTTAGAACGCTCACCGGCTTTAGGTTTCGGCTTCGTCGCCGGCTCGGAAAAACCGGTAATAGTTAGGTTTGTAACGGAAGGTGGACCAAGTGTAGATAAGGTGAGCACCACACCACACTTATATAATAAATTAATACCAACGCAATTATTTAGCTGTTGCCTGGAGACCAAATAATATCAGTAAATGGCGAAGACGTGAAGACGGCACCTAGAGAACACGTGATTTCTTTAATTAGAGCCTGCTCCAAACACGTGTCGTTAGTGGTGTGCCAACCTCCCGAGCAACAAGGAGCCAGAAAGTCAACGCTGCTGTCCGCTAGTAAACGAGCGCGACTGAAAAGCAAACCGAGCAGGGTTCGGTTCGCGGAAAGTGTCTGCGTCAACGGAGCACCCTTATTCCCTGTATGTACTTTTACGACACCACCTTGCACGTTTTCTAAATTTGCATGATTGCAGCCATCAGCTTTTTCTCTAGGCGACCTCTGCGTCCCGCCCATGGCCAATGTTCTGAAGGTCTTCTTGGAGAACGGCCAAACCAAGTCCTTCAAGTACGACGCTTGGACGACCGTGCAGGACGTTGTCGTCTCGCTTCAAACCAAACTGTGTCTTACCGCTACGGAACATTTTAGCTTAGTGGTAGAGCATATTAAATCGCTTAAGAGGAACAAGCTGACTTTATTGGATCCGACCGATACTTTAGCTAGGGTAACGATTTTCGCGTTGTGACAAGACTAAACGTTTGAACTGCGATGTAATTTTTAGATTGCATCGAGGCCCGGTGCGCATAAACTGAGATGCCTTTACAGGATAGCGTTCGTCCCGACTTCCGCGGCGGCTTTGGCTCAACAGGATTTGGCCGCGTTGGATTATTTGTTTACGCAGTGCTGCAACGATGTCATACAGGAGAGGTTCGCGCCCGAGCTGCAGTACGACACGGCGCTGAGGCTGGCCGCTCTGCACGTGTACCAGCACGCTTTAGCGAATAACATGTCCGCGGCTAAGCTTACAGTGAAGACTGTTGAGTAAGTATTCCTGTTCTGTTTAATTTTTACTAACATGGTAACTAAATACTAGTTAATTAAATAAATCATTTTTGGCACATATCTAAAAATATTGTTGTGTAAATGGTTCCCCAGCAATAACTTTTGGCCATGTAAAACAAAACTTAAAATCGCTTCAAAATGCAAAACGTAAAGTATGTTCATTAAAAAAAAACCTCAAGTGTGCCATGATTTTTTAATTTTAAAAATTTAAGTTGGTTACACATATTGATAGCATATATGGGGGAGTTTCGAAGTATGTGAAAATCAACGGGACAACCCGGAAACTTATTCGTATAGATAAAAAACTAATAACTGTAAATTTTGAGCTATATCGACCACCGACTGGAAGTTAGCCATAAATTTCAGCCACGAATCCGGCGCCTCCTCCATTTTGCCTTTGTGAATTTCCAAGTTTTTTCTCTACTAATTTACAGACAATGGATTAAAATTCATAATTAATCAAATTGCAGTAGTGCAATGGTAATAACAATAAGCTTTTAACTTAGGATTTACCCCGATTTTTCGAAAAGACATCTATCGAAACATAGCCAATTTTCACAAAATCAAAAGTCATCGTTAGGCGTAGTTTAGGTTCGATATTTTCGGCCACAAATGTTTTATAGGGCTTTGTTTACAATATTTAAGTTTAAAAAAATAACACATATTCTTCATTTTTTTTTAAATAATTATTTACCCAGACACTTTTACGAAATTTCGTCAATTTTCAAAAAATCAAAAGTCATCGTTAGGCGCAGTTTAGGTTCAATATTTTCAGCCACAAATGTTCTATAGGGCTTTATTTAAAATATTTAAGCTAAAAAAAATGACACATATTCTTCATTTTTATTTAAATAATTATTTACCCAGACACTTTTACGAAATTTCGTCAATTTTCAAAAAATCAAAAGTCATCGTTAGGCGTAGTTTAGGTTCGATATTTTCAGCCACAAATGTTCTATAGGGCTTTATTTACAATATTTAAGCTAAAAAAATGACACATATTCTTCATTTTTGTTTAAATAATTATTTACCCAGACACTTTTACGAAATTTCGTCAATTTTCAAAAAATCAAAAGTCATCGTTAGGCGTAGTTTAGGTTCGATATTTTCAGCCACAAATGTTCTATAGGGCTTTATTTACAATATTTAAGTTTAAAAAAAGTGTCTGGGTAAATAATTATTTAAACAAAAATGAAGAATATGTGTCAATTTTTTTGACTTTTGATTTTTTGAAAATTGACCATGTTTTGATAGATGTCTTATCGAAAAATCAGGGTAAATCCCAAGTTAAAAGCTTATTGTTATTACTATGGCACTACAGCAATTTGATTAATTATGAATTTTAATCTATTTTCTGTAAATTAGGAGAGAAAACTTGGAAATTTACCAAAGTCAAAATTGGTGGAGGCGCCGGATTCGTGGCTGAAATTTATGTCTAACTTCCAGTCGGTATATCGACCATGGCCTAACCGAGCCCTGGGCGTCTAAAATTTTAAAAAAATCGTTTTTCCCCCTTTTTTTAATTTTAGCCCCCCTAATATTAAACGGTCCACCCTAATGGTCAAATGATATACTATGTCAACAGAGGATGTTAATACGAATTGAAAACGAATTTATTTGTTAAAATCTGACTAAAATTGACAGAGTTGTGAATGTTTCAGTTATATCATACTTGTATATTTCGATGTTTTGTGACCTAATCCTTCATCGACGGTAATTAGAAGATGCGCGGCATTTCTGTCACTTATTTTACACTTGTCTAAATCAGATGAGACCCCTTCACTGATAAATGCAATGCTGGTGGTTATGGTTCCATTTCCAAAATTACTCAAAATTCAATCGAGATTATGTTTTCCTGAAAAGGTAGATCCATACCAACGTCAAATTTTACATACATTTTATTTCAATAGCGGGCGAAACAATGAAAAATTGTAATCATTTTAATGGTTTCAAATAAATACAAAAATAATTGCCATCGATTTTAAACTTTCTAAAATAACTCAAAATACATTCGAAATAATGATTTCGGAATAATCTGGATACACACCAAAACCAAATTTTGTGTACTTTTATTTGAACAGCGCACGAAATTATGGAAAATTGTAATTATTTTAATGCTCTCAAACAAATATAAAAACAATTGTTGTCGACTTAAAATTTTCTAAAATTAGTTAGAAATAATTCGAAATTATTATTATTATAAGAAAAATCAGCAGATTTTATGTAATCAGTTAGTGAAAAATTGTTATAATTTTGGTGGCTTTAAATAAATATAAAGACAATTGCCATCAATTCGAAACTTTCCAAAATAACTCAAAAATCATTCGAAATTACGATTTTGGAAAAATCTGGATACACACCTGTACCAAATTTTGTGATACTTCTATTAGAACAGCGCGTGAAATTATGAAAATTGTAATCATTTTAATGCTCTCAAAAAAATACAAAAATAATTGTTGTGGACTCAAAATTTTCTAAAATTACTCAAAAATCATTAGAGATTATTATTACGTAAACAAATAATTACACACCATCACCAGATTTTATGAAAATTTTTTGTAATCAGTGCGAATAATCGAAAAAAGATTGTTATAATTTTGGTGGCTTGAAATAAATATAAAAACAACTGTCAACGATTTAAAACCTTCCAAAATAACTCAAAATTATGATTTTGGGAAAATTTGGATAAATATCAAAACCATTTTTTACTTAAACAGCACGCGAACTTATAAAAAATTGTAATTATTTTAATGCTCTCAAGAATATACAATAACAATTGTCAAACAAAAACTTAAAATTTTCCGAAATTACTCAAAAATCATTTGAGATTATTATTATGCGGAAAACTACTTATACACCATCACCAGATTTTGTCATAATTTCATGTAATCACTGCGAAAAATCGCAAAAAATTGTTATAATTTTGGTGGCTTGAAATAAAAAATCGATTTGAAACTTTCCTAAAAAACTCAAAATTCATTCGATATGAAGATTTTGGAAAAAGCTGGACACACACCTTGATCAAATTGTGTGATACAATTTTTTGAACAGAGCGCGAAATTATGAAAAATTATATTAATTCTATTAATATAAAAATATATAAGAACAATTGTTTTTCTTTTACTTGAATTTTCAATTTTTTGGTCACAATTTTTTATTTTCAGACCGGGATTTTTGATTTTTTTGGCTCATATTTAAGATTTTTGGCCTGTTTTTTTTTCGATTTTTGACTAATTTTTTTGATTATTCAGTCGAAATATTCTTTATTTTGGCCTAAATTTTCAATTTTCTGGTCCGTATTTTTTATTTTTAATCTCGAATTTCTTATTTTTGGTCTTAAAGTTTGAATTTGTAACCTGAATGATTGATTATTGTGTCTACATTTTTTATTTTTAAACCAGAGTTTTCGAGTTTTGGTCAAAATTTTTGATTTTTTGGTCCCGATTGTGGATTTTTTTTTAGTATAAATTTATGATTTTTGACCTGCATTTTCGATTTTGTAGTCTAAATTCAGATTCTTCTGTCCTACATTTCCATTATTTTGGCAGAAAATTTCGATTTGTTTGGTCTGCATTTTTTATTTTTAGGCCCAAGTCAAAATGTTTGATTTTTCGCCACGATTGTTGATTTTTCATTTTTTGGCCTCTATTTTAGATTTTTTACTTGCATTTTCGACTTTGCGGTATAAATTTTTCCTTATTTTGGTCGAAGTTTGTTCATTTTTTTTTAATCTGCATTTTTGATCTTCAGTCCCGAATTTTTGTCTTTGGTCTAAATTTATGATTTTCTTCATATTTTTTAGATTTTTTAACTTGAATGATTGACTTTGTTGGGCGATTTTATTTTCGAGTTTCTGGCTATTATTTCCGAGTTTCTGGCCAGAAATTTACTTTGAGCTTATTATTTTGGGGGTGAAAATGGCAAATTAATTTTCCTTTACTTGAATTCTCAAGTTTTCGGTCTGCATTTTTTACTTTTAGTCCAGGGTTTTTGATTTTCTGGCCGATATTTTGGATCTTTGGCTTATAGTTTCGTAAAACAGTAATAACTTCATCAATTTTAGTCCAATTTCAACAAATAAACACGTTTTGGATTCACATTAACGTCCTCTATCGACATAATATATAATTTGGCCATTAGGGTGGACCGTTTAATATTAGGGTGGACCAAAATGAAAAAAAAGGAATAAACCGACTTTTTCAAATTTTAGAGGGATAGGGCTCGGTTACGCAATGTTCGATATGGCTCAAAATTTACGGTTATTAGTTTTTCATCTATACGAACAAGTTTCCGGGTTGTCCTGTTGATTTTCATATACTTCTAAAATAAGAACCACTCTAATATTGAGGTTATGTTACTTCTCAAAATTAAACAAACTGTAGTCAATTTATAGATACGTTAAATTTTCCACTATAAAATTATATTAAATGTTGTATGTGCCTTCCTTCTTCTTGAACACAAGCCTGAACTCTTCGTCGCACACCCTCCATTACGCTCCGCAACAACACTGGATTATTGTTCATTTCTATAAATTCTCGAATTCGTTGCCGTATGTCTTCTAGATTGTGTAATGGTTGTGCATAAATACAATTTTTCAGGTATGGCCACAAGAAAAAATCGCATGGTGTTAAATCGCATCAACGGAGCGGCCAAGGAATCCGTGTATTTCGACTTATTATTCGGTCCTCAAA
Organism: Ocypus olens; assembly: GCA_910593695.2. NCBI lineage: Eukaryota > Metazoa > Arthropoda > Insecta > Coleoptera > Staphylinidae > Ocypus > Ocypus olens. The sequence goes on along the minus strand of OU343052.1, from coordinate 7,695,459 downwards.
AAATTCCTCCAAAATGGCCAAATTATCCACTGTGCAATGAGGAGTTGCTCCGTCTTGATGAAAATATCCACTTTGCAGTTCGTCATCATTTAATTCATTTATAAAAGGCAATAACATTTCTGTACGATAACGTTTTGCAGTTATCGTACCTAAAATGAATGCACGGTTATTGAATTTTTATTTTTAATAATAAAAATTGGATTTTACCTTCAAAGAATATCGGTCCAACTAATCTCCCACTAATCGCAGCGCAAACACCAACTTTCTCTGGATGTAGTGGTTTCTCTCGATATATACGAGGATTTTCATCCGACCAAATTCTCATAGTTTGGGAATTAATGTACCCATCCTTGTAAAATCAAGCTTTATCGGTAAAAAAAGTAATTTGTAAAACATCCTCGTTTACATTTTGTAAAAACCACTGACAAAATTCCAGTCGTCTGGGGTAATCAACAGGTAATAACTCTTGCATCGATGTTAAGCGATAAGGGTATACTTGCAAATCTTTTCGTAGAAGCTTGTGGCATGTTCCTACCGATAAATTCATTTGCTGTGACAAATGACGCAGAGAAGTCGTAGGTTCATCTTCCAAAATTTCTTGGGCTGTGTTAATAGCATCTTGAGTTCGTTTAACTGGTCTACCACTTCCTGGTTTACGGAGAATACTACCGGTTTCACGAAATAATACAACAGATCGTGATAAGGTATTTTTAAATTCATCATAAATAATGGGCACATTGGAAAATTCTTCCTGAAACTCTGCCAAAGGTGCGTCGTATGAATACACCCAATAACCGTCCACTTTAATCCCATTTCGAAAATAACTTTCAATTAGAAACGTTTTTTGCTGGTTGCTGTAAACCATTGTGAGCACGTTTATATGTCAATTCCCAACAAGTGTCAAGTGTGCCAATTGAAATTTTTAAAACGAAAAAGTCATGGCACACTTGAGTTTTTTTTTTTTTAATGAACATACGATACCTTTACCACAATTCTGTTTAAACTCCCTGTCATTCGTTTTAGACGTGAATTTGGTTTAGAACGTTTCGTACCCGCATCACTATTAGAAAAAATGAAACGCAAAGAAGTCCGAAAACTGGTTGCCCATTTCCTAAAGCTGCACGCAAGCATGGCAGGCCCCGGCAAGCAACTAACCGCCCTCCAGGCGAAGCTGCACTACCTGGATTTGGTCAGCCAACTGCCCAGCTACGGAGCGAAATGTTTTTCGGCCGGACCGAAAGCGGACGCAATGGAAAGGGTAATCTTAGTCAGTCCGAAATTCGGAATAAGCCAAATAACTGGCACGAGGAATTCAGTAGTAAGTACCCCGAACTCATGACATCCTCACTACACCCCGGTTAACATTATAATTTCAGCCTGTACCAATTGCAAACATTGAAGACATAAAATCAATCGAGGTAAGATCAGAAGACGAGCTCAGCTGTACGGTTTTGGTTAAGTTGAAAACCGAGCAGGTCCTAACGGTATCTTTAGAGGAACGCGACGCCAACGAATTAGTGCTGGTTTTAAAAGGGTATTACAAACTGTTAACCGGTCAAAATTTGCCTGTTGATAAGGAAGAGAGCCAACCGCTAGAAGACCTAGCACCACCTTATCTATCCCAGCATAAGGTGATACCGGAAAAATGGAGCTACATCAACCAGCAACAAGTGAAAACGGTCTCGTTCTCCACCTATCCAATTTACCAAAACCTTAACAGAAAAACTAACGGTTTGTACAATACAATGGGAAGGCAGAGCAAGCCCCAGTTGATGATGGGTTTGAGTCTGGACAGTAATATGAATTCGTCGATCAACAACAAGAACCACCAGTTTAGAAGCGATGACAATTACCCGCGCGCGAAATCCTACGATTTGCAAAGCGTGGGTAATTTCGAGTCGCTGGTCGAGGCGAAGAACGAGGAGGTTCTGAAGAGGGTGGCGGAAATGCATCAGCTGGTTGAAAATTCGGAGAAGTACCTTTCGGAACAACAGCAGCTTGAGAGGTTAAATTCGGCCGCTGAATGGCAGGAGACCAGTGTTGATATTGAAAGCGATACCGACAGTCTTTTAACGGAAGAGTCTTTGCACAAACTGCACCACAGCGATTCCCTCCTTTTATTGGCGAAAGGTTGCAAGGAAATTGCGGACGCGAGGAATTCGTTCACTAACGCCGCTATTGAGATGTTAAGGTCGGAAATGAATCAGTCGGAAAGTGACAATGATTCGATTTACACGCCCCACAACTCCCCGAAACATAACAACAGCAATGGGGGCGGAAAGAGCGCGAGGATTAGTTTCGGATTGCACAGCCCGGATAATTCATCGACTGAAAGTCAGGATCTGCGCGCCTATTTGCAGCAGCTTAAAGAAACCTGCAGGGCAAATGGTGATGTGGATAACATTAAAGATCTGTATGTTTACGATCCCGATTTGATCGACCTAACGCTACTGCCCCCACCCGCCACACCTGATGAACTGGATTGTGCCTTACCGATACCAATCAACGTTCCTCCCAGATCGTTTGCAGATTCGATGGAAAAGTTAAATAAGTTAGGTGTGTTGCACGAAAATTTGGATCTAGAGGAGTTTTTAGCTAGCGTGACGATACCTCCCCCGACGCAAAAAATCACGCCGGCCGTTGAGTTGACTCCAGAGGAAATCATGTCTTATATTATTCCTCCGCCTCCGGATATAGAACCCTTAAGCCAACACGAGGAACCTGTAGAAACGAAACATACGATCATTGAGTATGAAACCGTGGATAGGAAAGGGACGTTTTCTTGCTGCTCAAAAAATAAGGACAAGAAATCCGAGGCGGAAGAAAACAACATCAAACTTCCGCCTAGGCGGGGCTCGATGGACAAACCGCCGGAGCGTCCGCCAAAAAACCTGCAGCAGGAGCGCCAACGTTCGCAATCCCTCATGTCCACCCTGCCCAGGAACGCCGGCAACGCCGCAGACTTTCCGCCGAAATTACCTCCGCGCGACGAAAACAACCACCAAGCGCCTCCCCACCTGTTTCTACCTCCGAAGAAACCACCATTGCCTCCGGTCCCTCCGCTAGAAGTCCTGAGGAGCAGGAAGAACACGATGACCCAACCTAAATCCAGCGCTGATGTGCGGACCGCCGGTATCGGCTCTCCGCATCTGCAGAGGAATAAGAATATGTATAACGATTTAGAGTCCGGGTTTAAGAGCGAGGAGAAGACCACGCATTGCACAGCTGTCAGCACACCGACCTCCCCTTATCTAGGTAAGAAGTTTTCTGTTTTTATTTATTTCTATCCCATTTATGTGTAGAAATTCACGGCGATAGTTTGCATGCGTTCCAGAAAATACCTAACAATGTGTGTTGTCGATTAATTCATTGTAAATATTAATTCTTAGAGATAGATAACTTTACTTAGGCTTCGTAATATAGCGTAGGCAAAAAACTTACGTGTCAAGAAACCAACGGAATTTTAAATTGCAAGAAGCGTTTATTAAATGTGATTTTGAACTGGAAATTTAAGTAATTGTCTAGTAACGTTCCTCAAATTGGGGGGCGCGGTAACATGTAAGGAAGGTCGCGAAGTATTACAACTCATACCATCTACAATGATTAATCAGAAAATTTAAAAAGTCAGCGTATGAAGCAGCAGAGAAAGTAAAAGCAGCGTGTTATTTTCAAGCATCATTACTTAAACAGGTAATCGAAGAAATGCCAATGCGGAACGGGCGTTAATGAAAAGCTGCTGAAATGCTCCTTTTTTTAGCGTAAAAAGTGATGGCAATTTTAGCCTTTTTTTTTGGACCCCGAATTTCAAGCTTTTTTATACCAAATAGTACGATATGATGGGACATTAATCCCAGAGAAATTTCAAGATGAACATAAGCACGGTTCTGGAGCTACAAGGAGGTGAAAGTGATGCTTGCCAGTCGGGGTGTAAAACTTCCGCAACTTCCGTGTTTTTTGATGACAAACAATTTTTTCCTTACACAAAATTATCGCTCTTTATTCAAAAGTTATTAACGAGAGAAGGTTCAGTGTAGAATGATATAGAATATCTTCGAAGCAGTCAAGGATAACGCATGTTTACATTGTTACAGTCAAAGACTTTGTCTAATATGTCGACACTTCGTGTAAACACTCGATCTAACACAAAAGAGTCGACTGGTAAGCATCCCTTTCACCTCTGTGGATCTCCGGAACCGTGCGTATACTCATTTTGAAAAAGTTTGAAATTCGAGGTCCAAAAAATGGCCTGAAAATCAGGTCTTTTTGCGGTCACTCTTTTTACTTCGTTGTTATTCTTTCCTTTGCAATTTCCTTCTCTACAATTAAATTAAAATTCATGTTTTCCAAAGCAATGTTTGAAAATTTTGCGAATTTGTGAGATGCATTTAAAGTCTCTTGATATCGCTCTTAATGACGATACTGTGCTGTCAACCATTTGAAACGCTTTCAAATAATCAAGAGCCGATGTTTGCAGATACTTGGATAAAGCACTTGCATATTTAAATATTCTTAAATAAATTTAGGACGCTAATATTATCTTTTTTTCTGATTGAAACAATATTGAGTGATATTGCCTTGGTTACGATATGTCATAACACACTTATATTTCCCTAGGGAAATATAAACATCAAAAAAATGTCATTAGGAGCTTCTCGCAAGAATTGTTTTAATTGTTCTCGGGACAATACCTCCGATTTCTTAGGAAGGTATCCTTTATGGATTTTTACAGCTTTGGATTTTACCGGAACCAAACATTCACGGTCTTTCGTCGCTTGCGTTAACACATAGTTTGACATTTCACCAATTTACGAAACAACGCAAAAATCAAGCCAGGCAACCATGATATTTACAAACAAGGCTCCGCCCTCGGGATGTAACTAGCCAACCTCGGGAAATCTACTATTCATATTTCCCTAGTTGTAATAATAGCTATAAGATTAGGAGAAAATGGTAATAGTTTTATTTTTAGATGCGGTTCTACTTCCAATCGGTTTCTATATGTATTCTTAAGGAAAACTTGTTGAGAAACCTACTTCACATTTTTGTGTCGTAACAATAGGCATTAGCAATGTTATCGCTTTTTCCGTTATAACGACACGTTATCCAAAAATCTATGAATGGTATTCTGTCAATGTTCATGACAGTTCAATTATAAAATCAATATCTGAATCCTGCAATTTCTGTCTCGGATCCTATGTTCACTGTAAACGGGTTCCTAATCCATGATTTTTGATATTGATCGAGGAAATATTCCTTCATACTTGCTTCTAGTCCTGCTAGAGGTTTTTTGTTAGCAGTTGAAATTTCATACGGGTTGGAACTAATTCTTTTATTTCTGTTAACTTTATAAAACTTGCTTGTATGATACGGTACCACAAATTGAGTTTTTTCATTGCAGCGTCTACTTTGAATACAGTTACATTGCTAGGTTGTAATATCAGATCTCAGTTATTAAAAAAATCCAAAATGACACAAAGGTAGTAACTAACCTTTAGCTGTTGGAGGATGAAGGTCAAAGAACATTAAAACATCTATCCTCAAATCAATAAGTCTTTTCAAAACGTTTCCTCTTGAAAGCCATCCCAAAAAAGATGTTCGTGTTTACACCCCATTTCTTTGCACAACACGAAGAATCGTCTCGAGATCTGCGGACGAGATTTTACAGTTTATAAATTTTACACACTTTTGCATAGTTTCAGTTAAAACAAATGGCATTTTTTCACTGCTAAAGCTTATCGGTAAATGCTACAATCGACCCTTACACAGTCCGGTACAAAAGTAATAAATAAAAAAGGATGTCCTCAGGAAGACACCAATTATTATAGGCGTTTTTTCTAAAATATTGGGAAGAATAATTGCTGCGAGACTTTTGGGATTCCTTGAATGCATCAAATTATTTGACATATCTCAACATGGCTTCAACTGCTCGAGCAATTTTTGAGTATCTGAATACCATAACAGATGTCGTAAAGAGAGGAGAAATTCCAATAGGGATATTTTTGGATCTCTCCAAGGCGTTTACTGTTTAACTTGAACGTTATGGAATAAGAGTCAATAAAAGTCAATAAAATCGTGCTTAGCTAACAGGAAACCGCCAGTTTTTGAAATTACCAAATCCTGAGTAGTGTACGGAGAACTTCAACTACTATCTTGATTGATGTGAGTGGAGATATTGCAGCTCTAAAGCGACATGGAGGGAGGAAATCGACATATAAATGATTCCTTGGAAAACAAAAACAAAAATTATGATGTGGCCATCATGTTACTTTCTCCGATTTGATGGTATAGTTATTTATATTTACACTTTCATGAATTATTTTAAATTTAAATCATATTTTAAACGTACGTGAGTGTTTTGTAGGATCGGTTGATAATGACGTCTAAAACGTCAAATTATGAAAGATGAAAATGATAAATTACACTGCGAATTATAATAGTTAATTTACTCAAAAACTAAAAAAAAAAAATTTAAGAAAACGTCCATTTTGGCATTCTCTACAATTTTTTATATAAATAAATTTGATGTAACTATTACAGTTTCATAATTATAAACCAAAACTGAAAACGACCAAAAAAATAAAAGAATCAATAATTCAGGTTAAAAAATCTAAAAAAATATGACAGAAAATCATAAATTTAGACCAAAAATCGAAAATTCGGGACTGAAAATCAAAAACTCAGATTAAAAAAATTGAACAAAATTTCGGCCAAAATGAAGAAAATTTAGGACAGAAGATCAAAAATTTAGTCCGCAAAAGTCGAGTAAGGAACAAATCTAAAATATAGGCCAAAAAATTAAAAATCAAGAATCGAGGTCAAAAAATCAGATATTTTGATCCAAAATCGTAAACTCGGGAATAGAAATGAAAAGAAAAACGCAGACCAAAAAAATCGAAAATTTCAACAAACAAATCGAAAATTTCTGTCAAAATAAAGGAAATGTATGACAGAAGATCAAGAATTTAGACAACAAAATCGAAAATGCAGGTCAAAAATCTAAAATATATACTAAAAAAAATCCACAATTGGAACCAAGAAATCAAAAATTTTGACGAAAAATCGAAAACTCGGGTTTAAAAATACAAAATGCAGACAGAATAATCAATCATTCAAGTTAAAATTTCAAAATTTAGAAATTCGAGCTGAAAAATTAAAAATACGAACCAAAAAATCGAAAATTCTAACAAAATAATAAAAATAAAAAATTTAGGCCAAAATAAAGAATAATCACAAAAGGCCAAAAAATTGGTCAAAAATAAAAAAAAATAGGCTAAAGATCTTAAATATGAGCCAAAAAATCAAAAATGCCGTTCTAGAAATAAAACATTCTGACCAAAAAATCGAAAATTCAAGTGAAAGAAAAATGTTTAGCGCCAAAAATAACTCTTTAGTGTAAAATAAGTTTTCGACCCGATAATAGCCACAAAATAAAAAAAATATGAAGAAAGAATAATTTTCAGTTTACAAATCTAAAATAAAGGGCAAAAAATAAAAAATATAGATCAAAAAACTCGGAAATACCTGCAAAAAAATAAAAAAATACGTGCATAATAATCAATAATTTACGTTAAAAAATCAAAAATATAAGGTCAAAAATCAGAAATTTGATCCCAAACATCAAAAGGAGCAAAAAAGTCGAAAATTTTAACAAGCAAATCAAAAATTTGGGTCAAAATAAAGAATATTTCGGGAAAAAAAATTAGTAAACAATGTGAAATACTGGCCAAAGATCTTAAATATGAGCCAAAAATTGAAAATTCAATTAAAAGAAAAATTTGTAGCCCCAAAAATAACTCTTTAGTCCAAAATAAGTTTTCGGACCGACACACGAAAATAATGGCCACAAAATAAAAATAAAAATACGAAGATGTTCAGGTTACAAAAACTAAAATAAATGCCAAAACATCAAAAATTTTAACCAAAAAGCTCGGAAATGCCGGCAAAAAAATGAAAAATACGCACATAATAATTAATCATTCAGGTTAAAAAATATAAGGCCAAAAATCAGAAATTTGAGTCCAAACATCAAACGGAGCAAAAGCCAACAATTTTAAGAAACAAATCGAAAATAAAGAATATTTAGGCCAAAACAATTAGTAAAAAATGGGTAAAACAGGCCAAAGATCTTAAGTATGAGCCAAAAAATCAAAAATCGCGGTCGAGAAATAAGAAACGCAGACAGAAAAATTGCAAATTCAAGTAAAAGAAAAATTTGTAGCCCCAAAATTAAATTTCTAGCCTTTAATAAGTTTCCGGCCCGAAACTCTAAAATAATTGCCAAAAAATTTAAAAAATGCATGCATAAAGAACAATATTCAGGTGACAAAATCTAAAATAAAGGATAAAAAATCAAAAATTTTAACAAAAAAATACCGACAAAAAAATCAAAAATTCCAAATAATCAATAATTCAGTTAAAAAATATAGCGCTTAAAAATAAAAATAAAAGTGCTGTTATGGTATAAAGAATGGCAAAATTTTAATAGGCACTATGTAAATAAAGAAAAATAATTTGTTGAAAAAAAAAAGATTTGTTCGATGTTGATCCTGAAAATGCATTGCAAACAATGGTAATTGAAGAAGGCAAACAATTTATATGAATGCAGAGAGGGAATGGAAGACCGAGATCAATGATTTGCATTGGAAGTTTCGCAGTGCAAGTGAAAAAATGGCGTTAAAAAAGCATTTAGAAGGGGCTAGAAGGAGGAGAAAATCAGATCAAAAAATGTTACTTTCTCCGACTTGATGGTATCATTTATATTTACGCTTTCATGGTTCATATTCAATTTAAATCATATTTTAAATGTACGTCGAGCATTTTGTAGACTCGGATGAAACTGACGTTTAAAACGTCAAAATTATGAAAGATGGAAAAATTATACTTCAAATTCAAAAACTCAGTTTACTCAAAAACTAAAGGGATTTCGAAAAAATCTTATTCTTTATAAGTTGTTCATTTTGGCATTCTCTACAATTATTATTGACATACATATGCTGTAACTATTATAGTTTCAAAATTATAAACCAGAAATGAAAAGAAAAATAATATTTTTTTTTCTCAAATAACAATGATTTTATGAAAAAAAATTTCAAACAAAAGATGTTCATCTTCAATATTTGTTTAAATGTTTTTGTGATATTTTTCATATTTAAGAAGATATTGGCAAAAAACAAAAAACGGTTAAGGTAAACACCCACTTCCGGTGTTCGAAATTTTACCAAAAGCTTTTCAATTCTTCGGATTATCAAATAAGACTTTTGTTCAAAGTTTAATATCAATTGCTCTATTAGTTTTTGAGATACAGCGCGCACAGACACACACACACACATGCAGACACACACACACACACACATACAGACACACACACGCACACACACACACACACACATAGACACAAAACAAAAATTTCCAGAAATTGTTGAAATGGCATTTAGGGACCCCAGAACGGATATTTCCGTAAAAAAAAAATTTGAAAAAAAAATCACGATCACAATACTTTCTCGTACTTCGTAACGGAGAAAGTAAAAACAACCAGAAAAATATTACACTCATTAGAATAGTCAACGAAAAATCTTACAGCTATATCAGCCGATAGCACATCAGTAAATTTGATAAATAGTGATTTTATTTATATTTTTGTGTATTCTAAATATGAATCTAACGCTTTAACGATTTGTCATTTTTTTTATGATTTCAACTTGCAGCAAACATTTTGTGCTTATGTATAAAGTTTACTATTCAACTAGCACATCACAAAAGCTATTAATCATTTGAAATATTTACTCCACTCGCCTGCGGCTATACTTGGCTCGCCGAACCCGTGTTATAATGGGTTTGAATGAATTTCGCGTGATATTCGCCGATTGGTCAGCGCAAACGCATGTGAAGCGTGTGTCACGCAGCCGAAATTTTTAATCAGTCCCGTTGTTTACCATGTGCTCTCGTCTTTCTGTCTTATTTAAATGTAGTGATTACGTTCTATCCATAAATCAGTCTTTTTCAATTACAATTAAATAAGAAGGGGTAAATAGTTAGTATTTGTGGGTTAAAGTGGTAAGATTTATGTTTCCGGCACAAAACTAAAATATGGCAAAGCAGTGTGAATCAGGCTTTTCATAACGTCTTGACGAACTATCACGAGGACACGGGGTGAACGCAACGTGATCATACCACCGAGTCGGCGCGCCGAGTATAGTTCCGTAAATCTCATTCTCATGATTAATAGCTTTTATTATGTGCTCGTTAAATAATATACTATTTTTACTGAAAAAGTGTACCCAAATTCTCAATACTTAGGTATATTATTCTCATTTTAACAGTTGTAGAAAAAATATTGTTTTTATTACGTATGCGAAATCGGTGTTCAAAAAGGTGGCACAAAAAACACTTATTTGAAAAGTAACAATTTAATACAAATGGATTTAGGTTAGCCAATGTTAGTGATTTCGAAGTTTAAAACAAGACTGTAATCTGGTGCGTAATTATTACTAAAATATGTATGTGGGTTTAGCGCTTAGCGTGACGTTGATGTCTCTTGCGCAGCGGAGACTGCGATGAGCGATGATGAAAAATAATTGTAAAAATTTGCAATCAGATCAAAAATAATCATCAAATCATATATTACTTGAGTAAGTCTTGTATTTCTATGTAAAAAGGGTGGTTAATAAATAGATACGTGGTTCATAGTAGAAACATGGCATTTAGCCAAACTTGTTAAATTGTTGTTGTTACAAAGAAAATTAATACTATTGATTCAAATAGACACCGCATGTTAGAAAAGTCCCATCTAACAGTAGTTCCATAATAATTGTATCATCATAAAGCATGCCGATTTGTTGTGTACTTCCAGGAAGAGGCGCCCACCTAACCGCGGTCCCTATAGATTCCCCCGACGGTCCCATCAACCATCATCACACCAGCTACCACAAGGACTATGTAAATAACGTACCACCCACATCACCCCGACCCGCCATTATAGGAGCCACGCACGTCCGTAGTTATTCAGAGTCGAGCGGACGGGACCGCACGCTGTCCAGGAACGCCAACGCCAAATACTCAGAACAGTTGTTCCATAGAAATGGTAGTTGTAGTTCACCCATTAAAAACGGATGCATGTCTAACCGGGAGAACCTACTAGCTAAGACCGATGTTGCTATGGCAAGTTTGTTAGTTAGATTAGATCAGGTCGCGGCCCAGTGCGGCGCCGCGCAGGTGCATGGCGGCGGTAGGCATATGTGTGAGGAGAAGTTTCAGGTAATTAAATGTGGAGCGTTCAAGGTTTGAAGTAAACGATTCGTTTTGCAGATAGCTAAGGAAGAACTGACGGCGCAGTCCTTGCAATTAGTCCATTCCAGCAAAATGTTGGTCATAGCCATGTCCGATCCGAGTCTACCCGATTTACCTGAAAACCTGGCCGTTTGTTTGACCATCCTGCGGAGGCTGACGGAGTTGTGCACCGACCTCACAAACCACACGACTGCCCCACTTCAGACGAGGAATTTGATACTTAAGGTTAACGACGTCACCGCTGCTTTCAGGCATCTGATCACCTCTAACATAGACAGGACTTCGCAGGCTACGATAGAGGAACACTTGGCCGGGGAGGCGGAGAGTCTGGCGAATGTTTTGACGACACTGTTAAGGAGTTTGCGAGTTTTTTCCCCGTGAATCTACAGAAGCATCACCGGTTTCAGTTTTGTCTTAGGCTCTAGTCGTTTGAAACAGGTTGGGTAATGGTGGAAAAAGTATTTAAACAAAAAAAAAATATCGAACGTTGCGCCAGCTCAACCCAATCCTGTACAATTTACGTTTTATAAATGTTGATTTTTTATAGTATATAAAACCAAGGAAGATCTTTAAATGAAAATAATGATAGCGTATTTAACATGCAATATAAATACCATAAGTCTGAATCGTTATATAAGGAATGAATGAACATACTCTTTAAACTATGTGATAATTGACAATTATATAATGTATATAATTGTTTTTAGCTAAATAAGTCTTTGTACAGATATATACGTTTAAAACCACCTAAACTTCATTTACTCCCTTTTAGCATTAAATTCTAGTCAAATACTCTCTGAAACTGTTACCTTTCTTAAGTTAATTAACAGTCCAAAAAAAAAAACGAAAATTCTAAAGTAAAGATAATTTTAATTAAAATTTAGAGAACTTTAGAATATTTTTTTGTATTAAATCGATTTAATCAATATGCAATCCAAAGATTTCCGCTGTACATAACCATGCGCATTGTTTTTTAAATCTTTTGTTGTTGTTTTTGTGGATTTAGCTTTTATAAGTGATGGGAAACGTGTTAGGTTCAAAGGATCTACTTGTTAATTGTTGATATATTAATGTTATCCAAGCAATGTCGTTTAATGTTTTCATTTTTATATAGTTTATTTGAGATACTAAAAAAAATCTTATTATTTTCATCTGTACTAATTTAATAATAGGATACTTATGTAACTATCATATCCTAACATATCTTGAAAAATATACAAATAAATTAATATGTTTGTATTTTGTTTACTACCTTCACTTTATACAGGGTCTTTTTTTAACTCAGAACATATGATTGTTAATGTCTATGTTCTACGTTATAATAATCACATCAACGCATTGCAATGTATTGATAATGTAGGCAACCAAGTACACAAAGGTGCCAATGAATGCTTCTTCTTCTTCTCTCGGCCCCGTCGACCTGTCACAATACAGTGAAAGCTTAAAATTATTACGAATAAAGTGAGGTTAATGAAACAAACAATGATAAATCGTAAGTAATTATAATAAATATTCAAAATGACCACCTTCACTTTTTAAGCAGTAGCCAAGTCGATTATAAAATCCTTGAATAGCATTTCTAATGTGTTGCGGATTTCTTCTTAATTCATCGCAAACAGTAATTATACGATCTTTTAACTCTGAAGTATTGTTTATAATAATGTTATTATAAACATTGCTTTTTAGATACCCCCACAAAGAAAAAGTTGTTTGGTGACAAATCAGGCGATCGGGGTGGCCATGGTATTGGACCAAATCTACCTATCCAGTGATCAGGAAGTAATTCACTTAAATAATTATTAATGGCAGCTGTAGAATGTGGAGGCGCTCCATCCATCTGATAATAAGGAGCAGCAATGTTTAGTGTATGAATTTCTGGCATTATACGAGTTCGCAGAAGATCTAAGTAAACATTACTGTTTAGATTTCCATTAATAAAAAAAGTACCAATAAGGGTACCATTAATTAGTCCAGCCCACACATTAACTCTCGCATTGTATTGTGTGTGCGTCAAATTTTGTAAGTGAGGATTATTGCACGCCTAAAATCTAAAAGGTGAAGGAATGGGTATGGATAAGGAATGAAGAATACTAACCTATAATTTTGTGGATTGACTTCACCATTTAAGGAAAATGATGCCTCATCAGTAAATATTATTGTGTAAAATTTCTTGATCATTATTAATTAAATTGAATACGATTTCACAGAATTCTGTTCGTTTGCCTTTATCCTCATTTGATAGTTGCTGATGATTTAAAAAACTTGTAAGCATTGTAATTAAATTCTTTTAATGTCTTGTAAACTGAAGCTGAACTTATTTGAAACTGTGCTGCGATAACTCTTAACGATGATATGGGGTTCTGCTCTACGTAACATAAAATGTTGAGTTTCATCTCTTCCGTTAAAATGTGATTTCCTTTAGCCCTTTTAATGTGAAAATTACTCACGCAGCCAGTATTGTCAAAATGATGGACAATATTACAAATTGTTGAGATGGATGGAACTTGTCTGCTCGGATACTCAACCGAAAACCAATCTCTAACACGTCGAATGCTGTTCCCACTCTTGTACCAATTAATTATCTGTATTCTTTCTTCGGTGGTGTAATACATTTTTATTAATAACACAATTTTGACAATTAAATAAAACTGAGTGTAAGTATGGTTGCCTACATTGTCAATACATTGCAATGCGTTGATGTGATTATTATAACATAGAACATAGACATTAACAATCATATGTTCTGAGTTAAAAAAAGACCCTGTATATAAACAGGAAATTTAAACGCGGGCATGGGATGGCAAAGAGACCGGAATTACAACAGCTACTTTACTGCACACCTGGTAAACTCTTCAGAAGATAATTTTACCATATGTTTGTGTAAAACTGCCGAAGACAATTTAATTTGGTTGCATTCATTATTATTCTTCTAGTTTTTGGACATATTATGCAGGGTACCGATCAATTGCGAAAAAGGTAAGTACAGTAGTATTACCTAGCACTTAAGACGTGTGGGGGTAAAGTTTACGCAGAGTGAAAAAGTATATGGTGAACGCGAACCAATTGAATTTAAGATGGTTACTGTGCAACACGTCTGCTTGGTACAACTCTATACGAAACATGGGTTATGGAATATTGTTTGCGAAAAAATCTGTGGGTGAAATGACAACCATTATATCGAATAGAAGTTTGAGATTTTTCCTGAAAATTAGTATCCACGCACAAGAAATTCACGATAGATGTTGCCCATCTTGCATCGTTTCCACTGATAAACACGGTAGGCCATAGAAAAAAGTCACAGGTTGTCACGTCTTGCGAGCGAAGATGCCAGAAAACATCACCAATCCCGGAAATAACTCGATTTGAAAACAAAAGCTCGTACAGCTACATCGAAACTCTGGCTGTATTGGCGGTGCACACCAGTGACGGTTAGCGGAGTTTTTTCTGGTACGGCCGAGGTAGCAGGGGTGGCAATACAGATAGGTAGGGTCAGTGTGACCGCACCTATCTGTATTAGCACCACTGCTACCTCGGCCGTACCAGAAAAAACCCCGCGAACCGCCACTGGTGCACACGTCCTGTTTAAACCACAAAATCTTACCATCAATTAGTTTTAGTAGATCCCACACAAAAACGTTGATCACTTAGCATTTTCCTTTTCCTTTAAAACGATTTTCATGGTTTGAGCGAATACAAATCTCCCAGAAAACTGGAAGAGTAGAAGGGCACAAATCAAGGAATTAAGTTCAAAAGATTAAAATCTATAAATAAACAATGCACCTTTGATTTTCCATAAAAACAATTGCCATATTTTAGGTGGTAACAAAACGGCAACGCTCCAAACTTTACTGCAGAAACAAAAATTGCTTTCAACGTTTCGAAAAATTGTAAAAAATTGATGAATCAAGGAATTAAGTTCTAAAGCTTAAAATCTATAAATAAATAACGCACCTTTGATTTTCCATAAAAACAATTGCCATATTTTAGGTGGTAACAAAACGGCAACGCTCCAAACTTTACTGCGGAAACGAAAATTGCTTTCAACGTTTCGAAAAATTGTCAAAAATTCATTAATCAAGGAATTAAGTTCTAAAGTTTAAAATCTATAAATAAACAATGCACCTTTGATTTTCCATAAAAACAATTGCCATATTTTAGGTGGTAACAAAACGGCAACGCTCCAAACTTTACTGCGGAAACGAAAATTGCTTTCAACGTTTCGAAAAATTGTCAAAAATTCATTAATCAAGGAATTAAGTTCTAAAGTTTAAAATCTATAAATAAACAATGCACCTTTGATTTTCCATAAAAACAATTGCCATATTTTACGTGGTAACAAAACGGCAACGCTCCAAACTTGAATGCGGAAACGAAAATTGCTTTCAACGTTTCGAAAAATTGTAAAAAACTCATTAATCAAGGAATTATGTTCTAAAGTTTAAAATCTATAAATAAACAATGCATCTTTGATTTTCCATAAAAACAATTGCCATATTTTAGGTGGTGACAAAACGGCAACGCTCCAAACTTGAATGCGGAAACGAAAATTGCTTCCAACGTTTCGAAAAATTGTAAAAAACTCATTAATCAAGGAATTATGTTCTAAAGTTTAAAATCTATAAATAAACAATGCATCTTTGATTTTCCATAAAAACAATTGCCATATTTTAGGTGGTAACAAAACGGCAATGCTACAAACTTTACTGCGGAAACGAAAATTGCTTGCAACGTTTCGAAAAATTGTAAAAAATGCATTAATCAAGGAATTAAGTTCTAAAGTTTAAAATCTATAAATAAACAATGCACCTTTGATTTTCCATAAAAACAATTGCCATATTTTAGGTGGTAACAAAACGGCAATGCTACAAACTTTACTGCGGAAACGAAAATTGCTTGCAACGTTTCGAAAAATTGTAAAAAATGCATTAATCAAGGAATTAAGTTCTAAAGTTTAAAATCTATAAATAAACAATGCACCTTTGATTTTCCATAAAAACAATTGCCATATTTTAGGTGGTAACAAAACGGCAATGCTACAAACTTTACTGCGGAAACGAAAATTTCTTTCAACGTTTCGAAAAATTGTAAAAAATTCATTAATCAAGGAATTAAGTTCAAATGCTTAAAATCTATAAATAAACAATGCACCTTTGATTTTCCATAAAAACAATTGCCATATTTTAGGTGGTAACAAAACGGCAATGCTACAAACTTTACTGCGGAAACGAAAATTGCTTCCAACGTTTCGAAAAATTGTAAAAAACTCATTAATCAAGGAATTATGTTCTAAAGTTTAAAATCTATAAATAAACAATGCATCTTTGATTTTCCATAAAAACAATTGCCATATTTTAGGTGGTAACAAAACGGCAATGCTACAAACTTTACTGCGGAAACGAAAATTTCTTTCAACGTTTCGAAAAATTGTAAAAAATTCATTAATCAAGGAATTAAGTTCAAATGCTTAAAATCTATAAATAAACAATGCACCTTTGATTTTCCATAAAAACAATTGCCATATTTTAGGTGGTAACAAAACGGCAATGCTACAAACTTTACTGCGGAAACGAAAATTGCTTGCAACGTTTCGAAAAATTGTAAAAAATGCATTAATCAAGGAATTAAGTTCTAAAGTTTAAAATCTATAAATAAACAATGCACCTTTGATTTTCCATAAAAACAATTGCCATATTTTAGGTGGTAACAAAACCGCAATGCTACAAACTTTACTGCGGAAACGAAAATTGCTTGCAACGTTTCGAAAAATTGTAAAAAATGCATTAATCAAGGAATTAAGTTCTAAAGTTTAAAATCTATAAATAAACAATGCACCTTTGATTTTCCATAAAAACAATTGCCATATTTTAGGTGGTAACAAAACGGCAATGCTACAAACTTTACTGCGGAAACGAAAATTTCTTTCAACGTTTCGAAAAATTGTAAAAAATTCATTAATCAAGGAATTAAGTTCAAAAGTTTAAAATCTATAAATAAACAACGCACATTTGATTTTCCATAAAAACAATTGCCATATTTTAGGTGGTAACAAAACGGCAACGCTCCAAACTTTACTGCGGAAACGAAAATTGCTTTCAACGTTTCGAAAAATTGTAAAAAAATCATTAATCAAGGAATTAAGTTCGAAAGCTTAAAATCTATAAATAAACAATGCACCTTTGATTTTCCATAAAAACAATTGCCATATTTTAAGTGGTAACAAAACGGCAACGCTCCAAACTTTACTGCGGAAACGAAAATTGCTTTCAACGTTTCGAAAAATTGTCAAATATTCATTAATCAAGGAATTAAGTTCTAAAGTTTAAAATCTATAAATAAACAATGCACCTTTGATTTTCCATAAAAACAATTGCCATATTTTAAGTGGTAACAAAACGGCAACGCTCCAAACTTTACTGCGGAAACGAAAATTGCTTTCAACGTTTCGAAAAATTGTCAAAAATTCATTAATCAAGGAATTAAGTTCTAAAGTTTAAAATCTATAAATAAACAATGCACCTTTGATTTTCCATAAAAACAATTGCCATATTTTAAGTGGTAACAAAACGGCAACGCTCCAAACTTTACTGCGGAAACGAAAATTGCTTTCAACGTTTCGAAAAATTGTGAAAAATTCATTAATCAAGGAATTAAGTTCTAAAGTTTAAAATCTATAAATAAACAATGCACCTTTGATTTTCCATAAAAACAATTGCCATATTTTAAGTGGTAACAAAACGGCAACGCTCCAAACTTTACTGCGGAAACGAAAATTGCTTTCAACGTTTCGAAAAATTGTCAAAAATTCATTAATCAAGGAATTAAGTTCTAAAGTTTAAAATCTATAAATAAACAATGCACCTTTGATTTTCCATAAAAACAATTGCCATATTTTAAGTGGTAACAAAACGGCAACGCTCCAAACTTTACTGCGGAAACGAAAATTGCTTTCAACGTTTCGAAAAATTGTAAAAAACTCATTAATCAAGGAATTATGTTCTAAAGTTTAAAATCTATAAATAAACAATGCATCTTTGATTTTCCATAAAAACAATTGCCATATTTTAGGTGGTGACAAAACGGCAACGCTCCAAACTTTACTGCGGAAACGAAAATTGCTTCCAACGTTTCGAAAAATTGTAAAAAACTCATTAATCAAGGAATTATGTTCTAAAGTTTAAAATCTATAAATAAACAATGCATCTTTGATTTTCCATAAAAACAATTGCCATATTTTAGGTGGTAACAAAACGGCAATGCTACAAACTTTACTGCGGAAACGAAAATTGCTTGCAACGTTTCGAAAAATTGTAAAAAATGCATTAATCAAGGAATTAAGTTCTAAAGTTTAAAATCTATAAATAAACAATGCACCTTTGATTTTCCATAAAAACAATTGCCATATTTTAAGTGGTAACAAAACGGCAACGCTCCAAACTTTACTGCGGAAACGAAAATTGCTTTCAACGTTTCGAAAAATTGTAAAAAACTCATTAATCAAGGAATTATGTTCTAAAGTTTAAAATCTATAAATAAACAATGCATCTTTGATTTTCCATAAAAACAATTGCCATATTTTAGGTGGTGACAAAACGGCAACGCTCCAAACTTTACTGCGGAAACGAAAATTGCTTCCAACGTTTCGAAAAATTGTAAAAAACTCATTAATCAAGGAATTAAGTTCTAAAGTTTAAAATCTATAAATAAACAATGCATCTTTGATTTTCCATAAAAACAATTGCCATATTTTAGGTGGTAACAAAACGGCAATGCTACAAACTTTACTGCGGAAACGAAAATTGCTTGCAACGTTTCGAAAAATTGTAAAAAATGCATTAATCAAGGAATTAAGTTCTAAAGTTTAAAATCTATAAATAAACAATGCACCTTTGATTTTCCATAAAAACAATTGCCATATTTTAGGTGGTAACAAAACGGCAATGCTACAAACTTTACTGCGGAAACGAAAATTTCTTTCAACGTTTCGAAAAATTGTAAAAAAATTCATTAATCAAGGAATTAAGTTCAAATGCTTAAAATCTATAAATAAACAATGCACCTTTGATTTTCCATAAAAACAATTGCCATATTTTAGGTGGTAACAAAACGGCAACGCTCCAAACTTTACTGCGGAAACGAAAATTGCTTCCAACGTTTCGAAAAATTGTAAAAAACTCATTAATCAAGGAATTATGTTCTAAAGTTTAAAATCTATAAATAAACAATGCACCTTTGATTTTCCATAAAAACAATTGCCATATTTTAGGTGGTAACAAAACGGCAATGCTACAAACTTTACTGCGGAAACGAAAATTTCTTTCAACGTTTCGAAAAATTGTAAAAAATTCATTAATCAAGGAATTAAGTTCAAATGCTTAAAATCTATAAATAAACAATGCACCTTTGATTTTCCATAAAAACAATTGCCATATTTTAGGTGGTAACAAAACGGCAATGCTACAAACTTTACTGCGGAAACGAAAATTGCTTGCAACGTTTCGAAAAATTGTAAAAAACTCATTAATCAAGGAATTATGTTCTAAAGTTTAAAATCTATAAATAAACAATGCATCTTTGATTTTCCATAAAAACAATTGCCATATTTTAGGAGGTGACAAAACGGCAACGCTCCAAACTTTACTGCGGAAACGAAAATTGCTTCCAACGTTTCGAAAAATTGTAAAAAACTCATTAATCAAGGAATTATGTTCTAAAGTTTAAAATCTATAAATAAACAATGCACCTTTGATTTTCCATAAAAACAATTGCCATATTTTAGGTGGTAACAAAACGGCAATGCTACAAACTTTACTGCGGAAACGAAAATTTCTTTCAACGTTTCGAAAAATTGTAAAAAATTCATTAATCAAGGAATTAAGTTCAAATGCTTAAAATCTATAAATAAACAATGCACCTTTGATTTTCCATAAAAACAATTGCCATATTTTAGGTGGTAACAAAACGGCAATGCTACAAACTTTACTGCGGAAACGAAAATTGCTTGCAACGTTTCGAAAAATTGTAAAAACTC
Organism: Ocypus olens; assembly: GCA_910593695.2. Lineage (NCBI taxonomy): Eukaryota > Metazoa > Arthropoda > Insecta > Coleoptera > Staphylinidae > Ocypus > Ocypus olens. Next base: position 7,675,145 of record OU343052.1, on the reverse strand, counting down.
ATTAATCAAGGAATTATGTTCTAAAGTTTAAAATCTATAAATAAACAACGCACATTTGATTTTCCATAAAAACAATTGCCATATTTTAGGTGGTAACAAAACGGCAACGCTCCAAACTTTACTGCGGAAATTAAAATTGCTTCCAACGTTTCGAAAAATTGTAAAAAACTCATTAATCAAGGAATTATGTTCTAAAGTTTAAAATCTATAAATAAACAATGCATCTTTGATTTTCCATAAAAACAATTGCCATATTTTAGGTGGTGACAAAACGGCAACGCCCCAAACTTTACTGCGGAAAAGAAAATTGCTTTCATTTCTATTTACAGTTTTCTTCCAGCACTGTACATTATAATTATCAGGTTCTGTATTTTACTCAATGTCTGCACTTTAAATTATTATTACTTCCTGTTTCTTCCATCTACCGCTTTGATAATAATTGCTACAGCTATTGTCACTTAAATTCTACCGCTAAAATTAAAAACAAAAACTATCTGGCAACACTGCTTTGGAGACCTTACGTTTAGGATTACCATCGTATGTGTCACACACTTTGACTATATACTAATGGACTGCTATTCCCCCTCCAGTTCCCATATGATCACTGCTCCAAAAGTTGTCCACGAGCTGGAGCGCGATATAAGTCCCGCCCCGGAGCCGAAAATGGAGCGTAATTTAAAAACCGGAAAGCAAAAAAAAATATTTCTCGATGTATTCATCAGCAACGTGGAGAATGCAAATGTGAGCATATTTCGACAACTTGGGTCCACTTTCCTGCCTGTTCTTTACAAGCAAAGCATCAACCCATAATTTGCGAAGTTCCGGATTTGATTGAAATCTAATACAGAATTTTAGGTTATAAGTCAAAAGTCAACTGACGTGTACATCGGCTGACGAGTATTATAACCGCGTTGGCATATATACGTGGACGTATTGCAGCCTTTCGCATAGCAATATTTTGACATAGTGTGAATATTTGACAATATAAAAATTTCGAAAAAGTGCAAAAAATTACATTACAGGGTTTGACATTTTTAGGAGCGCCAATTTTAAATAATTTTTTTGCCAACAAAATTTGGTAGTCTGATCATCAGCTCCTCTTAAGACCTGCCGCCCCCAAGATTTGTCCACTGTATATATATTCAAAGGTGTGAATAAATTGCAGGGTATCACAATATGCAATGCGAGCTCATAGAGTCATATGTCATAGACACAAAATAACTACCAATTTAGTAACATACCGCAACCATTTAGGGTCCCGCCACGCCACCGTTGCATGAAGTTGGCGTTAGCAGTCTATAAGTATATAGTCAAAGATTAAGACGATCACAGAAAATAACAATTGTTATGTTTACAATATTTATTCTCATATATTTTACAGATTGTTCACATTAATTTTTACAAATACCATTAGCCTAAAAACAATATAAAAAATACCAAAAATATCAATTCTCTGCAGATTATGTCAAAAATGAACATGCTACACAATTTACACTTACGATTTCCTACATTTTCAGCCCACGATACAGAAACGAAAAATTTAATCTACATCTATTAGTTGGACGACTGGAACCAATTAATCTTCAACATCAACCACATTGAGCAAAGAATTTAAAATACCAACATTTAAGCGTATAATAATGATCTAAAGGGACACCCTAGCGCTAGTTCTTTCTCCCACCTCTGCGCCGCATGGAAGTCGTGCACTGCGGGCAGTACCAGTTCCCTTTCGGTGGTGCCGTGATGCCGACGCACGGATAATGAAACCATTCCGAAGGGCAGTCCTCGTTATCACAAGCAACCATGTCCCCGTAAGAAACTTGATTGCACAAACAGTATCTCGGTTCGTTAGGATCGTAAGTCCACTCTCCGTCAGTCACCTCCTGACTTTGTATATCGACTGAAGGGGATTCGGGTGCTGGTGTTACTATAGCTGGCGCCGTGATCACTTGCTGTATAGCACTCGTGCTACTGCCGGAAGCGAACTTTTTCTGCTTCTTCTTATTCGTGTCCTGCTGGATGGCCTGTATAGCAGTCTGCGCGGCTCCAGCCAACTCCCTTCCCATCGGAAGATCGTTCACGTTCAAACCCGTGGTGTGTATAGCTTCGTACGAAGCTTTCAAACTGGCCGTCCGCCTTCCCTGTTGCATCTGCTGGGTGGCTGCTATGGCTTGCGATGCCGCCGCCGCGATTGCTGGACCGGCGCCGATATGGCCCAAGTTGTATTGTGATGTGGTTACGGTTGTGGTCGCGTTTTGCGGCACGACCACGTTGTTCGCGTTGTTCGTATTGTTTGTTATTGCATGTCGTGTGTCTATTACGTTCGCGTTTGCTGCCACAGCTTGTCGTTTTTCGGGGTAGGGGTTTATGGAATTGGTGCTGCTGTCGCGTCTTTTTTCTGATCTGGGCCTGTATCTGCATAAATAAAATTTACACCTAAATGAAAGGTACTCTTCGGTGCAAGTAAAAGCAACTTTTCAGGGGCACAAAATGCTTTGTTACGCAATTTGTTTTAGCGTTTAAAATTGGTGGTAATTCATAGAGATGTGCGCGTTCACGAGGCGTGTGCAGACGAGATGAGCAATTTTAGCATGGTAGATGTGTGTTAACCCTTTCGGCCCTGGTGGTGGCAATTGCCACCGCAACATTTACATGTCAATACTTACTATAACAATCCATATTTTTGCTGTTTATCACTAGATGTCACTTCAACAAAGCCTCAATCATTCCTATACTAATTAATCAAATCAGTTCAAATTTGGTATGGTCTTAAGAAACTCCCCATAAATAATAATTAACAAAACATTTTTTTTTCAAATTTAAAAATCCAGGGCTGAAAGGGTTAAGAATAAAGTTTAGTTTGGACAGCAACTTGTTTACAAAACACCCAAAAACTTTACACAAACACTGAGAAAGATTAGCCAATATAGCTGCTCATTCTGGAACAACAATTATTTCTATGCAAAAATCATTGAAAACTAAACAAATATTTTACCATCAGACGATCCGAAATTGCATTCTCTTTATATTGATGCTATTAAAACTTTTCCATGACATACGGAGTTATATATTACCAGTTTCTAGAAACCTCTCTGTACACTCACCTTTCATATCTGTTTTCCTTTTGTGAAGACATCGTCGTGGTGGTCATGGGTGTGTCGAGCTCAAGCGAACGTTTCTCTAACAATTCCGTAATGCCCTTATTGTCCGCCTCTAATTCGCACTTGAATTTATGCAATTCCGTGTCCAATCTACGTAAATATTTATCGACCAGATCGTACATGGTGTTGGCCAGATGCACTTTTTCGTCGGCGTCTTCTAACGTTTTATAATACTCGTTTCGGACTAGCTGAAACTCAGCGTCTGCACTGGGCGGAACGTCGGTCACGTGCCGTTTGCAATCGCTGAATAAAATCTTCACTCGTTTCTCTAATGTATCCATGTTATCTGTAATGAGAATGTGTTGACACTTGCAAATTATACGGGTGTGCCAAGCAAGAGGAATTGGTTGTATTTTTCCTCACACATTCAAAAGTACTCTCTAAGTGTCTAATGTTGCATAATATGGGTATTTTTAATAATTTGACTCGGCTCAAGGTCGTGCAATTTAGGTATTCTATCGGATCGTGAAGGTTCGGCAGAAGAGGCTACAAAAGAAAACAGTGGTCTAATACTTCCTTCCTTTGTAAGAAAGACCGATTGTTACATCTGCATCTTAGCCTCCTCTACAAAAATACACGAACCTCCATAGACTGTTATACGTGTTGTCTAAAAACCACCACAACTATGATGAAGCTCATCTTACTTTTTGCGTATTTTGTCCACAGTTTGCACAGAAGATTTATTCAGAACCAAGTAGAAATTAGTCCAATTGTGTCCATTCGTTGTGTAATTGTTTTGCAAATGCTAACAAATACATTTGCATCTGTTTACTAAACGAAACGGTTTACGACAAAAGTTATAAATTTTCAAAATTATCCCTGCAATAAGGTAAAAATTCTAGCTGGAATTTAAAAAAATCGCAGAAAAATTAAATGGTTGTGTAATTGATTTACAAATACTAATAGATACTTTTGCATCTGTCCACTAACCGAAGAAATTTGCAGCTTTTAAAAATTCCCACTCAGACAAAAGTTATAAATTTTCAAAATTATCCCTGCAATAAGGTAAAAATTCTAGATGAAATTTAAAAAATCGTAAAAAATTGAAATCGTTGTCTAATTGTTTTACAAACACCAATATATACTCTTGCATCTGTCTACTAAACGAAGGAGTTCACAGCTTTTAAAAATTCCCACTTAGACTAAAGTTATAAATTTTCAAAATGATCCCTGCAATAAGGTGAAAATTCTAGCTGGAATTTAAAAAATCGTAAAAAATTGAAATCGTTGTCTAATTGTTTTCCAAACACCAATAGATACTCTTGCATCTGTCTACTAAACGAAGGAGTTTAAAGCTTTTAAAAATTCCCACTTAGACAAAAGTTATAAATTTTCAAAATTATCCCTGCAATAAGGTAAAAATTTTAGCTGGAATTTAAAAAATCGTAAAAAATTGAAATTGTTGTCTCATTGTTTTACAAACACCAATAGATACTCTTGCATCCGTTTACTAAACGAAGGAGTTCACAGCTTTTAAAAATTCCCACTTCCCACTAAAGTTATAAATTTTCAAAATGATCCCTGCAATTACGTTAAAATTCTATCTGGAATTTAAAAAATCGTAAAAAATTTAAATTGTTGTCTAATTGTTTTACAAACACCACACCAATAGATACTCTTGCATCCGTTTACTAAACGAAGGAGTGTACAGCTTTGAAAAATTCGCACTTAAACTAAAGTTATAAATTTTCAAAATTATCCCTGCAATAAGGTAAAAATTCTAGCTGGAATTTAAAAAATCGTAAAAAATTGAAATCGTTGTCTAATTGTTTTACAAACACCAATAGATACTCTTGCATCTGTCTACTAAACGAAGGAGTTCACAGCTTTTAAAAATTCCCACTTAGACAAAAGTTGTATAAATTTTCAAAATTATCCCTGCAATAAGGTAAAAATTCTAGCTGGAATTTAAAAAATCGTAAAAAATTGAAATCGTTGTATAATTGTTTTACAAATACTAATAGATGCTTCTGTATCTGTCTACTAACCGAAGAATTTTGCAGCTTTTAAAAATTCCCACTCAGACAAAAGTTATAAATTTTCAAAATTATCCCTGAAATACGCTTAAAATTCTAGCTGGAATTTAAAAAATCGTAAAAAATTGAAACCGTTGTCCAATTGTTTTACAAACACCAATAGATACTCTTGCATCTGTCTTCTAAACGAAGGAGTTTACAGCTTTTAAAAATTCCCACTTAGAAAAAAGTTATAAATTTTCAAAATTATCCCTGCAATAAGGTAAAAATTCTAGCTGGAATTTAAAAAATCGTAAAAAATTGAAATCGTTGGTTAATAGTTTTACCAATACTAATAGATACTCTTGCATCTATCTACTAAACAAAGGAGTTCACAGCTTTTAAAAATTCCCACTTAGACTAAAGTTACAAATTTTCAAAATTATCCCTGCAATAAGATTAAAATTCTAGCTGAAATTTAAAAAATCGTAAAAAATTTAAATCGTTGTTTAATTGTTTTACAAATACTAACAGATACGTTTGCATATGTCTACTAACCGAAGAAGGTTTCAGCTTGTAAAAATTCCCACTCAGACAAAAGTTATAAATTTTCAAAATTATCCCTGCAATAAGGTTAAAATTTTAGCTGGAATTTAAAAAAACGCAAAAAATTGTGTAATTCTTTTACAAATACTAATTGATATTTTTGCATCTGTTTACTAACCGAAGAAGTTTACCGCATACTAAAATTTAAAATGTTAAAGCGATCTTGAACTTTTAATGCAAATTGTTAAGTTAGTAATTTTTTACAATCTCACAAATCGTTGAAAGTTCTGATTGTTCTTATGAAGCCAATACTATTGTTAAATATATTTTTTTACTTTTTAATCTCCAAGGTGATTATGTCGATAAATAACCATAAGTGTACATAACTTTTGGTATAAAAATCATTGTTTTATATACACTTGTCTTCTTATTATGGCCCATCGGAGGTTGAAAAAAAAACGACCCTCGTAAATCTTGATTTTTGACAAAGTTTGCTTCAGCCATAACTAAATAAAAATTCTTATTCTTATCACTAATATACGTACTTTCATAATCAAGAGTTAAAAAAACATCAATAACTTTGTCAAAAATTGAGATCTATATCTCTATAGGTATGGATTTTTTAGAATCACGGAAGAATTTTTTTTTTGGTTGAAGTCGTGCCCGCAAAGTTTTTTTGACTCTTGCTTGTGAAAGTACGTATATTACTGATAGAAATTTAAAAAAATTATTTAGTTATGGCTAATTGCAAACTTATGGTATGGATTGCGACTGATGGGAGACATTATTTTTTTCTGGGTTGAAGGTGTGCCCTTAACGTTTTTTGACTGTTTATTATTGAAGTACTTGTATTAGTGTTAATAAAAAGCAATTTTATTTATTTATGGCTGATTGCGAAGTTAAGAAAAACAAAAAACTTTTTTGAAAGGGGCGAAAAAAATAAAGGGTTGATCAATTTAGACTTTTCCCAATGGTAGGGCATACTTTTTCTCGGTTCGCTTTTCTTTTCTAGGAGATATGAATTTTTAAAATCTATTGCTGGATTTATTTCACACCCATATAAAGAAGAGTTTTAATATGAAAAAACAAAAGCTACCAGATTTGTTTGTGAGTAATAATTGCATTTGTGCCTACTGTAAGTAAAAATTGTTCAAAAGTAGTTTTGTATTGATTTGTGTCCTTTTTTAGCCAATTTGTGGCTTATCCATGGAATTTACAGCAACCGCTGCGTCACCCAATTCTGTGGATAATTAGAAGTTTACTCTGGTTTAACGTTTAAACCTATATTTAAACTCAAAAATTATCAAGTGTAATTGCCCAAGAGCAGTGATAATTACGAAATAATTTTGGTATTGACGTCCGAAAGCGGCTTACTTAGAAACTGTTTCTCTAAGTAAGCCGCTTGAGGACATAAATACCAAAATTAAAAGGATCTATCATTGCTCGAAGGCTATGCGGCCAGATAATTTCTGACATATAAAATTCACTTTAACATCTATGACATTTATTTTAAATATTATTCATACATAAATATTTCTGCGGTATTTATAGGAATAGAATCGTTAATCAATTCATCGATTGATGATATGCTCGCCGTACCAAATCGTGACATTCCAATTTCTCAAATCTGGCTTTTGAAAGAAATGTGTTCATTTGTGCATAAACATGGTGTAACCATCCAGGGCAATTATCCGGGGCACTTACCGCTAACGATAATTGCACCACAGTTTTTTGTTCTGATTGGTTCATTTTTGACACATGACGTATAATGAGCTAACTTCATTGGTATTTCATAACGGTCTGAAATGATCTCGGAAATTATCACGAAAACAATACTTTTCTGTATTTGGCATCAACATCTGTGTTAATTTTTCCAATGAATATAAGTATGTTCATTAAAAAAAAAACCTCAAGTGTGGCATGATTTTTTAATTTTAAACATTTAAGTTGGTAACACATATTGAGGTTATGTTACTTGCGGCATGTTCCTACCGATAAATTAATTTGCTGTGATAAACGACACAGAGAAGACGTAGGTTCACCTTCCAAAATTCCTTGGGCTGTGTTAATAATATCCTAACTACGTTTGACTGGTCCACCACTTCCTGGTTAACGGAGAATACTACCCGTTTCACGAAATAATACAACAGATTGTGATAAGGTATTTTTAAAATCATCGTAAATAATGGGCAGATTAGGAAATTCTTCCTGAAACTCTGCTTAAGGTGCGTCGAATGAATACACCCAATTTCTGTCCACTTTAGTCCCATTTCGGAAATAACTTTCAATTAGAAACGTTTTTTGCTGGTTGCTGTAAACCATTGTGAGCACGGAATAATTGTGACTTCTAGAAAGATCTGACGTTTATATGTCAATTCCTAACAAGTGTGCCAACTTAAATTTTTAAAACGAAAAAGTCATGGCACACTTGAGGTTTTTTTTAATAAACATACGATATAAGTATTAAGGATAATATAAAAAATTAGTGCAGAAAGACTCACAGTCGATAGTCCAGACAGAAACGTACTAACACATTACATAATAGTCCATCATTTAAACCTGTATGTAATACTATGTATGTGTGTAATAAAGATGATCTTTATATGTATAAAAAATTAATAACGGGAATAAAAATTAAGCGTATTTTACAGCTAGTAAAATAAGCAATATAAAATATTTCTAAACAGATAACTACCTAGAATTAGAAAAGCAGTATCGTAGCCAAAGCCCTTAAATCTTTTGTTACGGATGATAAATGTATTTGCAATAACAAAGTGCATCTCAAAACTGGCAGATGGATATTTACGAGGGTTGCCACCTTCTTAGCACAGGCAGAAAAATCGCGATTCCAGTGGCTCTTAATCAGTTTTAAAATGTTTCACCTTTGCAACCATAAATTTTAACACTAGTACACAGGTTAAAGGTTTCGAACCACCTTAATCGAATATTTCACACGTCTGAAGGTGAAATTTAGCCCTTGTTTGTGCATCAAATCCAAAACGAACATATCGGACGTAGAGTTTGTGCCTAATATCTCCCCTTCTATTTCACATTTTCATTCAGTTCATAAATTAAAGTAGTGCAGTGTTCTGTCTCGAGCCCAGTCACACAAGACTGAAGTAAGCCACAAAACATGCAGTATCGTTTATTGGAATCAAAACAAAACGAGCGAAACCAAAGTTAAAAATGAATTACTCAATTAAAACTAACTAATAACGTTACTTACTCTGTACGGATAGATCAAGTTCTCTCATTTCTGTGAATCTGTCCCTTAATTCTTGCGGTAGATGTTCGATCACTGCAATTGTTGCGAATGAGTTTCACTCCGATTGATTGTTTTCTGTGTGGCGAATACTTACTCTCCAGATAATCCTCCAGGTAAAGCATCTTTAATAAGTTATTTGTTCGTTGATGGTTTCAAGTTAAAACCTTTTATAAGCGTTATAATGAGTATTTATTTATTTCTAACCTCCAAGCACGGTTCTGTTATGACACTTTCTATTTTCAATAATGCCAACTTCAGACTGCAAATGGAAATAATTTATTTTGAATTATAATAATTCTATCGCAATGTATAGAATTAATTATTGAATATATATTCAACTTATGTAGTAACGTTTATATCCAGGAACGTTTGAAGGAAATAAAAATCATTATATGATGATTTGTGGAAAAATAAAGCTACGTTATTGTCTGTTGGTGAAGGATGATGAGGGCTACTAGGGGTAAGGATATTATTCGCCCACACCGTTTTATCTTCCAAACATGGTTAATTTTTGTAAACCACAATTAATGAACTAGTTATAATAATTAGTGTCTTATCTGTTATACACCCGTCTGTGAATAAGTATGTAGTCGAACTATACATCATATGCAACCGTATTTACAGTTCTGTCAACAGGATGTAATTATAAATTAAATTAATCTAACAATAAGTTTGTAACTTTGTAACTATATAAAACAATTGTTTCATTTATCCCAGTACTCTCTTCTAATTACATCACTGCAGTTTGAGTGCTATTATAACTAAACAAACAAGTCAGTACAATTTTATTTATTAAAACCTATTTATCAAAAATCGGGTGTAATAAGCGAATTACTGTGGTCATTTGAGGGATGTAATAATTTACATTCGCCACTGAGTGAGAGAATAACTGACTCCCAGAATACATAGATCCTTCATAGGATTTTTCAAATATTTCAAGTTGTCACCACGTACGTCAAAATTTCTTGTCAAAAACATTATTTCAATATTTAATGCAATTACTGACGATTTTGGATAAAATGTTATTTTATACTCATGTGGAATTACCCAACTTTTTCTTGCGGGTCTAATTACTCACATTCCACACTCGTATAATAAATAACTATTAACCAAAATCGTGTGTAATAAACGAATTACCATGGTTATTTGAGGGAAGTAAAGTTGTACATTACCCACTAGTGAGATAATAACTGAGACTCACGGAATAATTATATTCTTCGTACGATTTTTGAAATAATTCGAATCGACTTCAAAATTTCTTGTCAAATTTTTTCCAATATTTAATGCACGATTTTGGATAAAATGTTATATTGTACTCTCATGTAGAATTACTCATTAGTCCCTTAAGGAAATTATCTTTATAATTTTTATTGCTGGACTAATTATGTACATTCCACACGTATAATAAATAACACACTCGTATAATAAGTAACTATTCATATTTTGCAAGCAGATTAACGAACAGGTTGAATATTCATATATTCAGGCTACATTTCGTTTTATTGTATTTATTATATTTTTTAGAGCAAACTCAGAAAAAATAATTCACTTTTAATGTTACATATAATCAAGATTTAATTTTCACAGAATGTAATTATGTTGTTACAAATATGTCTACTACATCAAGTCGTTTGTGATAATTTACTTTAATTATTGTTCAAGAGTTACTGGCAATCTTGTCTTTGGCTAGAAGTTTGTTGTGCGCCTTCATTTCTTGCAGAGTGGGTGGAACAATTCCGCAGTTCTTGATTATGATGGGCTCAAATGGAGGTCCAGCCCTTTTAAAGTAATAATTCATCTTGCACAAGATGTGATTGCCTTTTGTAACTCGGCCAAAAACAGTACAACGATTCTGTAATTCTTCCATAGGTTTCAGAGTGATGGTAAATTTTGAATTTGTATTTATTTTTCCTTTTTCTCTAACCCGCACAGTCGACACAACACCTGCAAAGTAATTATTTATAATTAATAAAAAATGGTTTATGCTGTTTTATTTATTCACACACATACATACATACATCTTTATCCAACTTTTTTAACAGTAATTTGTTTGAGTGTACAATAAATATTCTTGGTTAGTGTGTCTGTCAGACATATTAGGACTACAAACAAATAACTTATTTAAACAACATTGTAACGTAGGCAACCTAATATGCAGGCAGTAGATCATAAAGAATAAAGATCTTCTTGCTTACAGACCTTCCACCGACACCAGAGTATGGAACATTTCAATTATATCAAATGTGTTTTCTTACCTTGTCTACAATGCCTTAAAATACTGCCTTCTTCGGGGAAACTGTCTCCGTAAATCGAAGTACCTCCTTTGCCATTGTTCAGTGTCACGTCGCCAGTCTCGAAAAACTTGCCGACCTTAGCGTTGAAGATGCGGCAGCATCTGTAGGTGGGGCGGTTGTTAGGATTGCAATACGAGAGAAAGTTCTTTACAGTCTTGGGGCAAAAATCGGGGAAAAGCTCGATGATTATTTCTCCAAGACAGGTACCATCTTCCAGCTTGAAATCCATGTACACCCTAAAATATCATCAGGATGATTACGACCATTAAATAAAAAAAAAATAAGACTGAATAGTACCTGAGCACAAAGAGAGAGAACTTTGAGGAATATAAAATGCGGAGGAAATAAGCGACCAAAAGAGCAAAGGGAAGATTTTGGAATGACCTTAAGGAAGAACTTTAACGGAAATTAAAAGTTAGTTTACAGAACGGAAGAAAGAAAAGAAGAAGACAATGATTAAGAGAACTAAGATAACATGGGAAGAGATAAAAATAGTATTGAAAAAATTATAATATGGCGCCTGGATATAATAACTAAAACACATGGGTAAAGGACGAGAAGGTCTAATACGAAAAATCTTATATTTATATAAACATAATATGGAAACAGAGAAGGAAGGGAAGGGGGAAGTAATAATATACTCAATATACAGAAAAAGATTACTGACGAATGTAACAATTGCATAGGTATATTTCTAATATGCAACACAGCCAAACTATACCAAGCAACACTTAGAAACAGAGTGGAGAAAAAAAAAGAGGAAAAGATGTGGAGAAATCTTGAAGGAAAGGACAAAACAATACCATGTTTCTGCAATAAAAATTTAGTAAAGTTCCAAACAATCCAAACACATATTAAGAATTGACCGATTTCATTCAAATTTTTACCAATGATATGTCGAGTGATGATTAGAATTGCAGCGAGGAATTTTTTCATTTCGCCACCAAGGCGGTGCATCTCGAACTCGCCTCGGATCTCACCATCGCCTGTTTCCTTGCTATTAATCGCCGCTTTGCTGCCATTATCTTCAATGACAATGGCACTAATTTTATCAGCGCTCGCCGAGAACTCACCGAACTGTCCCGGTTCCTAGCCTCACCGAAGCACCAAACGGCCATCGTCGCCAGCGCAGCCGCTGTGGGGCCGGACTGGCGGTTCATACCGCCTTCTGCCCCTCACTTGGCTGGGCTGTGGAAGGCCGCTGTCAAATCCACTAAGTACCATCTTTGCGAGTCGTCGGGACACAGCTACTCTCCAATAAGAATTCGCTACCGTTCTCACGCAGATCGAAGCAGTCCTCAATTCTCGGCCATTCTGCCCACTATCATCAGAACCGTGCGACTTTGGAGCCCTCACGCCAGACCATTTTCTTATCCAGCAACCTCTCAACGCTGTGACAGTCATTGATCTCCCGTATATACCTGGCAATCGTTTTGCTGGTAGCTAGTCTATTCGTGATTTGTTATTAAGAATTGAACCATATAGTGTAAATGAATACTTAGACTATACTTATTAAATTAACCATTTTCCAATTGACGCCTGTTTCTGTATTGTGTATTCTTTTTGTATATTTACGTGGAAATAAAGATTTATTGTATTGTATTGTATTGTAGTCCAGTGCATTCGAAATGACTTCTGGAAGCGCTGAAAAAAAACACCTGCACATCCTGCAGCAGCGAATTTGCAATTGCACCAGGAACTCACGCCCTAATCAAGGACGACAACGCGCCCCCGCTGACATGGCCTTTGGGGCGGATTTCCTGGACATTGCCTGGGCGAGATGGAATCGTCCTGGTTGCCGTAGTCCACACCGCCACGGGTCTTAACAAGCGCCCAATTGTGAAGCTTTGCCCTCTGCTGTGTTAATGACGACCGTAAGCAGTCATGGCGGGCGGGATGTTCGGCCGCTTTATTATCGACCGTGTGATATTCGAACAATAATCTAGCGGAGTAACGCGCCGGCAGTTTATTGTACGGAGCAACAAACTCTGCCCTCCAGCGCGCCCAGAAAAACTATTACCAGGCATTATTATTATTAGATTTTGCGACTTGTGATTGATATCCGCCATTCCGTTTTCCGAACAATATTAAGTGCGTGAAATATAATTCCGCAAATTAATAAACAATAGTGAACACTGGGTGCCGCCGTTTGATCGCCGTAGTGATTCCTGATCACCGTATCACCCGGGCGCCCACCAGGACTGACGCCTGGGGTTGCGTCTCACCCCCGAACGGAAGAAGTTGCCCGTGAGCTCCCAACGGTTATAAAGTCATCTTTAAAGAGGTACAGTGACTTTCTGTAAATTTACGTGTCAGGAAACACGGGAACATTATTCCGCTGCCGCCGTGAAATGAGTTTTTTTGCGTTTAGAACTTTAATAATTGGATATTGGAGGCCATCGCTCAAATGATCACCATGGTGATGTACGGGGTTGTGGTGGATCACCTTCCAGGAGCTGCGATGTCTTCGGATGACAGGCTGTAGTGAGTCGTCTGGAGGACAGCTCTTCATCGGACTGCGGATGATGTCAGGAACTGTTAGAACTTGTTCGACTGTTTTGTTGTGACTGATTATCTGACTGTTGTGATCTGAATGTTCTGATCGAACCGAATGATTGTCTTTGAAGTGCTCCATGGGCTTTATACCCTTCACGCTCTACTTTGTTCCGGGTTGCGGATGGCGATACGGTGCGCCGAGGTCGGCACATGCTCGAGCAGGCAAAAGCAGATCCGAGAACATCTTAGGTCCAAGACGAATTCCAGGTAGGCAGGCAGCGGGAGGTGGAGCGACCGTCTCGGTGCTGCATATTTCCACTAATTGTTATTTGAATAGGTTAGAATGTTGTTCTCAACACATCGGCGCACAGCGGGTGGAGGCTTATCTCTTTATTGTGTTCTTACTGGCAGCTGCACTTTTTAGGAAATTTTCTCGTTTGGTATTTATGTTCATTTTTAAAGGGACCAATGGTTAACTCATATAAAGCAAATTATTATAATTACGTATTTGTTACGACGCGTAGGCAATCTAAGTGCCGATAACAACTCCATCCCCCAAACAAAGTACAAGAACTTAGGCTTGCAGTTGAAAATGCTTGGAATAGCATACCACAACTCACCATAGATCATCTTATGCCGGTAGTACACGCTCGGCGAGGCCACCCGAGACCAGGCGAGCGCGAGCGTGTACGTGTTCTCGCCTCGCCTCACGAGCTCTCGTCTCGCCCTCGGAGCGCTCGGCTTAAACCGGACCCACACGATGCTACGAACGTTTGCCTCAAATGTTTGCTTCCAAGTGATGAGTCAAACGTTGGACGAACGTCTTGACACATGCGCTCCCACACGATAGACAAACGTTGGATCCAAATGCAGTTGGTTCCAACGTTTGTCTGAAGGAGGTTCACCCTCTTATTAGTTCTCAGAGTCACCGCTAGGGTGACAGTACATATAGTAGAGGTTATTATTCATTTATTTTATGATAGTTACTTAATTGTTTTTACTTTTTTTAATCATTTAATTAAGTATTAAACCCTTAATTTAGTTAATTTTATATTTATTTTTTATAATTGTCATGATTTACTAATTAATAAAATTAGGCAGTAAAGTCAAGGTTTACTGCCTTATAGAAAATGGTTATTTAAAATAAAAACATAATGAAAAGCTGATGTACTTACCTATTATTTATATTTATAAGCACGTAAAATAAATATTAAAAAGACCGTCACTTATGATACACGGTTGTCATTCGTACAAATGTTTGTGCATGTCGTGTGGGAATGTATCCAATGCCACCAAGTATGCCAACCAATGACAGAGAAAACCCTTTGAAGCAGACTAAAAGACCGACAGCCGGCGAACACCTTCCAACACGAACGTTTGACGCTGGAAGCTGGCCACTCGTAGTTCGTGGATCTCCCACATGATGCGTCCAACGTTGGAAGGTGTTCGTAGCATCGTGTGGGCCCGGCTTTAGAGGCGGTCCCCGTGCCCGAGCCAAAGGAGGCGAGAGAGTGAGTGGGGGTCTCGCGAGCATGTACTAGTGATGAGATAAACGGTTATTCTCCAGTAACGGTTATAACGGTTACTGTTACTACAAAATAACTAGTTATTTAAAAGGTTATTTACTAACCGTTATTTAAAGTAACCTCGGAGAACTTGATGTACATTAGTTGTATATATTTTAAGAAATATTTTTATTATCCAAGTAAAAAATTTGAATATGTTAAATTTTAATTTTTTATAATTGATATTTAAAAATTCTCCTTTACAAGAGATCATCTCTCTGATAATAAATGACCCGCTTTAGAAAAGAATCGTTCGCTCGGAACTGAAGAACCTAGAATATACCGGGTGACCCAAGGATCTGTAAAAGCCCCATAACTTATTTGCTATTTGAGATATCGACTTCCAGTTTTTTTGAACTGGTACCGCCACTTATTCTACATATTTTAAAAATATGTATGTTTTTGTACAGGGCGTCCCAATATACATAACCGAACAAAGTTATGTTTTTTTTAAATGGAACACCCTATATTTTATACTTTATTTTCAACCCTCTTGAGAAGCTGATAAAAATAGTATAAGATACTATGGGTCTGTTATGGACGGTTGGTTGGTTATGGGCAAATTTGTGGCAAAAACATGTACACATTGAAAACATTGCAGAAGCGTTCCTAGCAAAGATAGCATCATTTTTTATACACTAGAAAATTTCCCACATCATAAAGAATAATACACATCGGCTTTGGTTTTCATTTATTCACAGTGCTATACAGGGTGTCAACGTACGCAAAACAATAGATAACAATTTGTTTTCAAATGGAACACCCTACATATGTTGTCACCAATGCATGGCATTTTTAATAAGCTTTCCAATGATATACAGTTCGTATAACAAAATATTAAGGATTCTTGAGATTTATCAATAAAAACATATTTCTTTTGCCACCTTCTGCTGATTTTTGGATTTTCACCCAAAACTATGCATTTTCAGGAAAAATTATAAGAGACCAAAGTTGTAGAGCGAAGAATTTCCGATCGATATAGGTCTTTCAACTTTTAAGATAATGCGTGCATTGCTCGCCAAATCGTGCAAAATCGTGACCGTATATGCATTTTAGCGTTATCTTTTCAAATTTTTTATTAATAAATTGCACTATATTTTATTTTCCGCACCTTCTAGCGGAAAAACGGGAAATTATAGGGAACTTAAAATGGCCCATATCGATTGAAAATGTACTGCTCTACAACTCTTAAAAGAAGCAAATTTTGCCAAAAATGCATAGTTTTCCCTAAAAATGCAAATTGAAAATGTATGTATCAATTTTTGCGTTTTTCAATGGTTTTTTGCATTTTTAGCTAAAACTATGCATTTTGGGCAAAAATTGCTTCTTTTAAGAGTTGTAGAGCGGAATATTTTAAATCGATGTAGGTCATTTAAATAATTCTGTAATTACCCGTTTCTCTGCTAGAGGACGTGGAAAATAAAGTATAGTGCAATTCATTAACAAAATAATTGAGAAAAACGTTAAAATGCATGTACGGTCACGATTTTCCGCACTCTGGCGGACAATGCATGCATTATTAGAAAAGTTGCAAGACCTATATCGATCGAAAATTTTCCGCTTCACAACTTTGGTCTCTTATAATTTTTTCAGAAAATGCATAGTTTTGGCTGAAAATTCAAAAATGAGGAGGAGATGACGAAACAAAAATGTTTTTATGGATAAATCTCAAAAATCCTTAATATTTCATTATACAAATTGTACATCATTGGAAAGCTTATCAAAAATTCCATGCATTGGTGGCAAGATATATAGGGTGTTCCATTTGAAAAAAAATAGTTATCCAATATTTTGCGTATGTTGACACCCTGTATAGCAGTATGAACAAAAAAGAACCGAAGCCGATTTGTATTATTCTTCATGATGTGGAAAATTCTTTAGTGTATAAAAAATGACGCCAGCTTTGCTAGGAGTGCTTCTGCAATTTTTTCAATGTGTCCTTGTTTTTGCCACAAGTTTGCCCATAACTAACCAACCGTCCATAATAGACCCATAGTATCTTATACTATTTTTATCAGCTTCTCAAGAGGGTTGAAAATAAAGTATAAAATATAGGGTGTTCCATTTAAAAAAACATAACTTTGATCTGTTATGTATATTGGGACACCCTGTAAAAAAACATACATATTTTTAAAATATGTAGAATAAGTGCGGGTACCAGTTCAAGAAATCTAGAAGTCGATATCTCAAATAGCAAATAAGTTATTGGGCTTTTACAGAACCCTGGGTCACCCGGTATAGTTTATTTCTTGCCAAATGTAATAAATATTTGTGTATTTTAACGGATACCACTAGCCAAGGTAAAATGTCCTTATCGATATATCTCTGAATCTCTCTCTCTCTGAATAAGAGCTCGCGATTTCAGGGTTCTTCTTGGTTTTGTGCAAGCTGCACGTAAATCATGTCAGTACCAATATAAAATATGACGAGTCACCCCGACATCGAATATGCGTTCGAATCAGAACATCTGACGCACCATTATTTTAATGTTTTAATTTCATCAAATCCCGACCGCGTCGCGTTTACATTTCAGTAATCGTGTTATTAAAGCAACGGTTTGATGCGTCACATGTTATTTTCTACTCGTTATTTTCTAAAAGAGTTTATTTTATTAAGAAGTGATTCGTTATTGAAACAGTTATACGTTATTGAATCGATTATAAGTTACTAAAAGGTGATTCGTTATTGAATAAGTTATATGTTATTAAGAAGTGATTTGTTATTGAATCAGTTAAAAGTTACTAAGAAGTGATTCGTTATTGAATCGTCCTCCTTTTATAATAAAAATAATAGGCTTTATTTCCTTGACAGGCCGAAGCCTAATTATAAAGAAGTACTTGAGAATTATTCTATATAAACCAAAAAATACAGTATTATCAACTAACACTAAATAGCAAGAAAAATCCTTAAAATTAGTAAAAATACATTTATAAAATAAAAAAGATGACTTTAAATTTTTAAGACATTTAATTTTTATTATTACAGAATATAACATTTCCATATTGTACTTGGTGATATCTTTTTATCATCATAAGCAACGGTGAAAATAAATGGTGGGTCGTACGTGGTGTGTTGTAATTAAATGTTGAATTATTTCTACCGATTAAACTTAAACGTGGTATTGTTAAATGAATCAAGTTTTAAAGTGTACTATTGCCCATATGATGATAAATAATTTTATACAGTTCGTATATCAGCATTAATCTGACCCTGTCATGTATTAATGCTAACTTAAATTCAGTTAACATAATAAAATTATTAAATAACCGTTTAGGAAAATCACCGTTAGTGAGAGTTTTCAATAACAGTTACTGTTATTATTTCACAGTAACGGGTAAAAAGTAGCAGTTAGTGAAAATAACGCTCAACACTAGCACTCGGGAGGCTCGTCTCTCCACTGTTTATGTTCCTTGCTTTGTTCAGGTGTTTTTTCATTGAACCATTTTGTTTGATGGTCATGGAGTGGAGAGCAACGACTTTTCACTCCAATTTCTAGAATTATATCAGGGGGAACCGTGTTTGTGGGATCCCTGTCACAAGGATCACAAACGGAAAGAAAATATAGGGGACATTTGGCAGAGATTAAGCAGGATGCTTTCCCTACCGGAAAATCTGTTGTGGAGTGCAAATATTTATAATAAGCATGTTCTCGGGTCTCGTGGCGTCTCGCCTCGGTAGGTCTTGTGCTCGGATCACCTTGCCGAGCGTGTACTGCCGACATTACATCTTCAATCACAAGACGAGTTACTAAGTGTGTAAAAAGTCGTGGCGAACCAACTCATTATTGAATAAATTTTTTGTTTTAAACACTTTAATGTTCATTTTGTAATCATTTCTTTCTTTCATTGAAGTAAAAAAATCAATAAAATTGACCAACGTTTTACGGGTGTTTGGATTTTTATGAAATTCAGTATATAATGGAAAGGAAATAGATAGAGATATGTTGATATGATCTAACTTAGAAAAGGTATTAACCCTTTGACCTACAACCACGAGTACTCCTGGTGTTTAAATGTTCGGGCCAAACACAACGACCACGAGCATATCTCGTGGCGCGCCGCTTGGGCCAATCACATCGAGCACGAGCTCAACTCGTGGCGCGCCGCTTGGGCCAATCAAATCGAGTACGAGCTCAACTCCTGGCGAAGCGCTTGCGTTAGTAGTGCTGCACAATGAATGCATTTTCTTGCGAAACAGATTTTTTTGAAGTCCATATTTTACGTTTTCAGTTGTGCCTTGAAAAAGCATGAATTTGTGCGCATACAATAGGGCACGCCAGGCGTGCCTCAGTCGGACTGGTTTCTGCTGCTGCATAAGGAAAGTAGGCCAAAGGGTTAAAAATTTCATTAACCCATTACATCCCATGATATATGCTGAACTCCGGCTTTTTATCTCTTGTTTATGTCTTATGTATTATATCTTTACTTGAACTTGTATCTTACATTCTCACTGTAATGTACTATATGTATACGTTGTTATGTATTCTTGAGGAAAATAAAGACTTAATAATAATAATAATAATAATAATATACAATTTTTTCCAAAGAATTTCAAATTCTCAAATATCTGTTAAAAATCAATTTGAAAAAACAATGGAATTACTGGTAAATATTGTTTTATCATTAATAAAGAAAAGTTTCGCAGATACGTTATCTAAAGTAACTAACATTAGTTAAAGCTCATGATGTTTGTAGTACTCGCTTGAGTCCAATAGGTAGTAATGGGTTAAGAACCATCAGAAAATGTACTTGCACAAGAACAATTGACAATTTGAAGCCCGTGGCGCGTTTGCAAAGAAAACTTTAAAATGACGAAAATAATACAATGAAATTTTTTTCCAAAATTTTACATGTGCCATTTTAGTCGGTTCACAAAACTGCACTACTTTGCACATTTAACCGTTTCCCTATCTTTTACACTTACCTTGGTTTATAACCGTGATGAATGATATTTCCGTTGATGGGAGGTTGTTCTCTAACGAGTTCGTCAACAGTTTTCGTCGTAGCTATAACTAATGGATATTTGCTCATATCAGCAACTCGCCTTAATGTGTGTTTCCACTTATCCAATATTTCTTTCGTGTTAAAAATAGATTTCTGTAAAAAAAAACAGTAGTGTACACAATTTTGATTGTATAATTCTAATTTACAGAAGCGGTGTAATACTAATACAAACATCAACATTAACGTAAATTGAGTTTCTGACAAGGCATATTTTAAAGGTTTGAAACGTTAAGTTATCGCTGGTGAAAAAACTTTACATTTCTGATAATTGGAGCTATAGCCTTTTCGGGCTGTTAAGGCAGCTTCCATAAATGATCGGCGGAATTGTGACAGACTATTGTCCTAAAATTAAATTCAAAGGAGCATGAAGGAGTCAAAACAATGAAAACACTGTGAAATCAATTATGCAATCATGGATATTCGGCGAGAAGAAAATTTCATCAAAAAAAGTTTTTTGGCTGTAGCCCACGGCGGCTTGTGAAGGTTCAGTAGAAGAGGCTACATGAGAAAACTGTGGCCCAATACTTGCTTCCTTTATAGTAGGTAGTGCAAGCCGAGCGGTTGTTATGGAGACGTGTTAACCTATTTTTAGCCTCTTCTGCGAATCGCTACTGCTGTAGCCACTATTCTATGACACACAAATAAATACTTATGAATTAAGCTCCTAATTATGGAGAGTGTGAAGACTATCATTTTTGGATACATTTTTATAAATAAAAAACCCGAGACACTTGATTTATAATCAGTGACGATAGTTTCGATAAATTGAGTTTTGTTGCTGTTTTGGTTTAACCCGTTTTTTCCCGGTGTTCCAAAAATGGAACATTAGGTTTATTCCCGAATTATAGGAAAACGTGTGGTCGCACGAGTTTTTTTGCGTTGTGCACTTATTCTACACACAGGTGCCTTAAAAAAACTAGATGTATTATTACATTATGCTTTAATCATTAGTATTTAACCAATACCAGTAAATTAGAATAAAAGTAATTCGGGAAAAAAAACGGGTTAAGAATGACGAGCTTTATTTGTCGAGACCATAGTTACTAATTATAAAGAAATGTTCGATATTAACAAAGTTCACTTATGTCTTTAAAATATAAACTAACGCGTGCGCAATCTGTTGCGATAGCATTTGAAACTTGAATAACTTTTGATGTGGACAACTTTTTTTACACAAACTTTATTTGTTCCTTTCTATTTTATTTCCATCATGTTTTGAATATAATATCCAACAAATGACCGCCTTTATTTCTGATGCAAAAAGATGCCCTTTTTCGTGCATTTTGCATCATATTTTCCAACGTCTCGGTGGTAATAAGCGATATTTCCCGGCGAATATTGGCTTTGAGCTGAGCTATGGTCTGCGGCTTGTCGATGTAAACTTTGCTCTTCAAATACCCCCACAAAAAGTCCGGCGGCGTCAAATCGGGTGAGCGCGGCGGCCAGTCGAAATCGCCGTTTTTCGATATGACGCGTCGGTCGAACATCGTGCGGAGTAGCGTCATTGAATCGTGGCTAGTGTGTGCTGTGGCTCCGTCCTGTTGGAACCAGAAGTGGGCCATGTCATTTTCAGTCATTTCCGGAACACAAAGTCACGCAGCACCGCTCTGTAGCGCGCGCCATTGATCGTAACGGCGTTGCCAGCGTCGTTCTCGAAAAAAATACAGCTCGATGATCTTTTTGGCCGATACGCCGCACCAAACGGTCACTTTTTGATCATGGAGAGGCTCCTCGAATATCTCACAAGGATTTTCGTCGGCCCAAAAGCGGCAGTTTTGCCTAATAACCGCACCATTCAATGTGAAATGAGCTTCATCGCTCATGATGATTTTAAACCAAAACTCACCATCACCATGGGGCATGTTTTCGACGAAATGAGCGTACGCAAGACGTCGCGGCTTGTTTTGCGGCAACAAACGTTGTGTAATTTGCACTTTGTAAGGGAAAAGATGCAAGTCGTCCTTCAAAATGCACGGCAATGTCGTTGCAGACAAGCCCAACTGCAATGCACGGCGTCGATACGATGTGTTTGGGTTTTCACGAACATCGGCTTCTACGGCAGCGATATTTTCATTTGAGCGCCTTGGTCTCGGTCTTCTGGGTTGCCAATTGGTCGCACAACTGCCGGTGGCCATAAATTTTTGCACCAAATTGCGAATTGTTGTGTGTGAAAGTCGTGTTTCACGCGGATATAAACGTTTGTAGGCACGTTGCGTTTTGACAATGGAGGACCCATTTTCAAAATGCAATTTGACGATTTCTGCTCGTTGTATCGGTGTTAGTTGATTCATGGCACAAAATAGACTGAAATGACGCGTCGAACAAGCCACCATATATGTCAATACGCCAAAAAATCGCGGAACATTATATTATATTATAGTAACCTCGATTAGACATGTTTTCACAATAACTCCAATATCCGCTAATGTTATTTCTAGTATTAGTGTAACGACAATTTGTGACGATTTTCAAATTTAATGCCTGGTTGTATATTATGTAATCTGCATGCGCTGATTAACAATGTCACCAATGTAAACATTATTTTTGTAAATGAATAAATTATTATTATTATTATTATTATTATTAACTATTCAAGTTTCAAATGCTATCGCAACAGATGGCGCACTCGTCATATACACTTACAGTATTTTTCAATCTTTTATACATACGCTCGTTCTGCAGCATTATAGCCTCAATCGATTCTATTCTCGTAGTCCACTTCGATTTGGCGAATTTTTGAATATTCCAGCAATCCACCTCACCCTGCATTATACAAAACAAAAACCTGAAATCATTGCAATTCAAACAAACGTCATTTTTTAACTACCCGTGTTTTGTTGATCGCATTAATTCTACACACTAGATCCTTATTCTCCCTCTGGATTGTCGCTATTCTATTATTATCAATATAACATTTTGCGGTGCTTATGTAATTCATTGGCGGCATAAAAGGTGCCGCATTATCGACCATGGGCTTACTGGTAAATAACTAAAACATATATAAAAAAATTAGATATAATTACCAGTGACGGTTCGCGGGTTTTTTTCTGGTACGGGCGAAGAACAAGAGGTGACCGCATCTATCTGTATTACCACCTCTTGTTCCTCGGCCGTACCAGAAAAAACCCCGTGAACCGTCACTGATAATTGCAGACCAATTGATCTGCATTTATACACTTCGGACCGTGAGTAGATCGGATACCATTTTGGGTCGTGAGTTGATGGATATAATGGAATTTGAATGGAAATATCGTGATAAATTTGTCGTAAACTCAGCGATGCGCCATGGCAGAATAGCGATTGGGTGAAGGGGCAATTATTGGATAATAAAAAATTTTCACGGTATTCAGACAATACATTACGAACGCCACTGAGCCGTTCGGTTAAATATTACAGTCCCTACCGTGTAGAAGTGACCACACATCTGACCGTAAATTTATCATGGTATAACGAACAAATTGTAGATTAGCATCATTCAATTATCGTTCGAACTACAGGGTGGTCAACGACAGAATTTAAATTTAAAAGTGAAATAAACAAAAACTATTCATTCAATTTAATTTTTTTTTTTACAAATTATGCCCAATTTTCTGAAAATTTATTTCTTAAAAATTGTACAATCTAAATGTCCACCGTGTTCCCGCTGGCACTCTTCCCGTCGAACCCCAAAATTAAAGAAAACACGTCGCAAAGATTCTGGATTGATAGCTTGAATTTCCTGGCGGATATTTTCTTTTAATGCGTTTAAAGTGCCGGGATTATTGCGGTAGACTACACTTTTGAGGTATCCCCATAAGTAAAAGTCACAAGGTGTCAAGTCCGGGCTTCTGGGGGGCCATGAAACGTCTCCACGTCGAGAAATCAATTTTTCAGGAAGAAGCGCCCGAAAGACTGATTTGAAGTGTGACAAGTGGCCCCGTCTTACTGAAACCAAGTGTACTGAGTGTATCCATCAAAGTCTTCCAGAGCGGGTTCAAAAAAGTTGTTTAACATGTCCACATAACGAACAGAATTCACTGTTACTGCTTTGCCTCGTGCGTCTTCGTAAAAGTACGGGCCAATTATGCCTTGTGCGTGTATTGCACACCAAACTGTGACCTTCGGACTATGCAATTGGGTTTCATGCTTCTTTTTGGGGGTTTTTGAACACCAAAACCGACAATTATGCTTGTTGACACAGCCGTTGAGATGAAATCGAGCTTCATCAGAGAAAAAATGTTGTCGTACGCTTGAAATCGGTTCATCATTTCATTGGCGTAATCAAGGCGTTGTTGAGGATCCTCCGGTTTTAATTCTTGCACTAATTGAATTTTGTATGGGTGCATGTGTAAAGTTTTATGAAGAATGTTCAGCAGTGATGATCTCCTCACATTTAGGGCAGCCGCGCGCCGGCTTGTTGAGAGGCCTGGTTGATTGCGAACAGATGCTCTCACTCTCTCCACGTTTGCATCGGTTCTCACAGGCCTTCGACGGTTAATCACTCGCTGCGGTAATGTCGAACCAGTTTCTTCGGACCCATTTACGAATGAGTTGAGCACGGACATTGATTAACAGAGAACGAACGCTCCTCACCCGTCCAGCGAACCATGGTGACTAAATTTCCATGAACCCCCCTTTTGTTTAAGACCAAGCCCACTTTTCTATTTCTATCCAAAAAAAAATTAGAGCGAATTTAAATTCCGTCGTTGACCACCCAGTATTAGTCCTCATAAGTGCAGTACTAGGAATGGGGAATCGGAATTACTACAGATAAGATGACGGTAAAATGCTTAATCAGCCAAGTCAAGGTTACTTGAGATGGTCATATGGACTTGCATCCGACGGCCAAGATGGCAACGAATGGCCACTCCCAAAGCCCCTAGTAAACTTTAAAAAATGCCCTGTTCATTCCCACTGCGGCCACCTACGCAGCCAGCAACAAAGTCAATACCCCCTCCATATTACAAATGACCACCCTACCGCCAGTGCCGTCCGTAAAAAAGCCACCACAGTATGACCTGTCGCGTGAAGGTCGTCGCGATGTTTAGAAAAATTACTGTATGGACAGGATGACTCTCGAGTCAAACAACTGCGACGAGAAAACCAGCACTTCGGTAGGTGATAACGACCCCAAGACAACCGTAAACTGCGAAAGCACCACAGAGATGAAGGAGAAGCTCATTAACACCAAGTTAATGGTCCTCCAGAAAATGAGAAAACAAAGGAGAAAGTATCTAATGATGTAGAAGAGAAAGAGAAGGATGAAAATGACGACAAATCGAAGGATGAGGTTGTCTTCATTCAGGACATTAGTTTTCCGTAAAAATTGTTAGTCCTTGCAGAACCCTTCGATATTCAGGTTTCCAGTTGGTACAGGAAATCCACCAATTCCTGATGGACTGTGAAGATACTGCGGCAGGTTGTATGTCATTTGACCGTGTTGTGACTGCAACAAGTGGTGCTGAGGGCTCGGGCGCGGCCGGTCCAACGGCGGTAGAGGGCATCGAAGGTCCTGGAGCTGCATCCTCCAGGACAGGTGAGCCAGGGGGAGATCCTCGAGCGGCGGGGACTACCACCATCTCCTCAGGGAAGAACCGAATGGCCGCTGGAGCTGTTAGAGGGCCTGGGGTGAGGAGACTCCTCTCCGCAACCTCCTCCTCCTCGGCGTATTCGGCTGCCTCCCTGATGTCGGCGGTGATCCGCGTCAATTCCTGCTTCCAGGCAGGATCCTGGCCCGAACTGCTTCCACCGTCCTGTCGAACCGGCTGGAGATGGCTGTCAGCAATTGTAGGGAGGTGCCGGCGTGGTAAGCCTCCATGTAGGCCATTTGTTTGACTTCCAAAGTCGACCACGGCCGCACCACCCTGTTGGCTTCGTTCCGTTCCATCTCTTTATTATAGAGCCCTGGGTGACCCTTCCGTTGGTGCTGTCAGAGGCCCGGAAAGGTGGCGAACCTCCTGTCGCACCACTAGCAGGTCTCCACTAGTAGTGGCACCTCGTCCACTTGTACAGGGATTGGGGGGGGGGGGCAGGTTCCATAACAGGCACCGTAATAGGTCGGTGCTTGCAGAATCTGCCTTCTTTACAATTCTAAGGGAATATGTTGGATAATTTTGCAGAGTTGAACAATATCGAGGGTTTAAAGGATGGTTATTAAAATGGTGGAGGAACCTTACACCATGAGAAAGGCTAGGATCCACGTCAGACACGTCAAAGATTTGCTTAAGTCCCTTGACCCAGCAGATTCTTACAACGGTGTTCAATGTACTTCTTTGAGTTTCTTGAACACCATTACACAGGATGAAAAAATGCGGCCCGAGAGTGTAGATTGCACGCCGTCAGACTACATCATGCCTGAAGGAAAGGACCTCGCGGTGACCGCCTTGCAACCCCAGAACGAGAAACAGAAAGTTTTGTGCACAAAAGTCCTGACCGCGTCCGCTTGGAATCCGCCCGGCAATCGAAAGATTCACGGCGATCTGATGTACTTATACGTTGTTACATAAGCACTATCGCTTGAGGTTTTTATATCAAGCAGTCTACCGAGGAAGACTTTAACCCGAAACCCTCGACGACTAGTCATTTGTGCCATTCGCTAATCGAGCCTTTAAATCTAAGCTTCACTATATTGCAGAAGAAGAGGAATCAGAGGCAAGTGTGATGTCAATCACTTCCTGCCTTCTAGAGGGGACGTATGTGGGCTCGCAGCCTCTATTGAGTATTTGTAGTTGTGTGCTCGATAGAAATTCGAGCAATGCTTTGCTTCTTTTATTGGTGTCTGTACATCCCCGCACTAGATGGCGGGCGTTAGCATCGCATCCTATAATGAGGCTTATTTTGTAGTTCTCGCAGTGTCTGATCACAGTCTCCAGTTCATTTGTTGGAGGTGGTTCAGCTGCATCGTAGGGCAGATATGCAGAGATGAGAAAAACCCTCCCGCCATATTCACATTCAATGCAGACCACTGTGAGATCAACTGTTGAGAATTGTGGCATGAGAATACCCTCCCTTCAAGTTAGCGAGAGCGTATATGCACGTCGCTTTTTGTTTTTGGGCACCATAGAATGTGGTGCCCTTAAGATTGCCTAGCCACTACATGGGGCTTAATTAGCGGTGTTTTCGTTGCTTTGCAAGTTTAGTTCAATACTTGCAATGCTGCAGATTTATTTGAATTATGTTTAATTCCGATTCTGATCTTTAAGTCAACTTAAAATCAGCTGGGGATGAGTTCATCCCCGACCATCAAAATGGGTTCCACTCTGGTGCATGATAGCATTTTTGCACTTACCGCTACTGTGGTTAATGCTGTCAATTGTAGAAAGTTTAAAGACACGTTTGTAGGCTCCTTTACAAACTTCACCTCCTGAACCTTGATATGGCGATCCTCAGCATTATCAAGTCCTTTTTCTACAACCGCCAACACTCTGTTTCCTTTTAAGGCACCTGTTCTGCCTCTTTCTCACTAACTTGTGTCGTTCCTCAGGGTGCTGTTCTACCCCGTTCATCTACTCTCTCTTCTCACGCAACATCCCTTTGCTTTCCAGATCAATCATTCAGACCTATCCAGATGATACTGCGCTGTGGGCCACTTATACCAATCTGGCCAGTGCTCAGGACAAACAGGACGTAGACCTGTTCACTGGCTGGACCTCAGAGTGGCACCTAACTATCAACGCTGCTTAGACGCAGTACATCAACTTCCACCATCCCAACATACCCCTGCCACACAGTTCCCCCCTCCACTCGCAACCCGTGTAAACGACACCCCATCTCCTCAGATCCAAAGGTAACGTTCTTGGGCCTCCACCGCTTTCATTTCTGTCACCCGATCCCACGTTTTTAAACGCAATCATCTAGTACGAGCCCTAAAATCCTCACCGCCCCAGTGCAGACGCGCTATCCAACTGCGCACCTACAAAGCCTTCATCAGGCATGTACAAGAATTCACCTTCTCCCTTCTACTCCCAAATCCCTCCCCTTCTCTTCCGCTTTCTACAGCGCTACTGCAATCTCCCACCTGGCTTTCCTTCTTCTGAAATACACGAAACTGGCTCTGTCCCTCCTCTTATTTCCAGGTTGATGAAATTCATCACCAGCTTCACTTATCGATCCTTAAACGCTATCCTTTCTCTATCCTCCCGTCAAATCATGTTACAAACTTCCCTATTTCGCCATCTCCACACAAACAACTTGTGACCCCGTTGAGCATCATCCGTCACCTCCCCCGCGCTGCTCGCCAGCGTATCCTCTCCCTTAACTACATTGTAACCACCATCCCTTGAGGTCGGAGTACCTTGACGTCTCTCCCACCTCTCAAACACTACACAAACACACGCCACCTTCGCAAACAACACTTACACTCATACCTATACACCCAGCCCCTCTTGTCGTTTTTGTAGGACGATATCGAGAGGGATCTAGCTGCTATTGTTAAACAAAATACACGCAGCACGTTAGTAAACACCGATAAGGAGTCGAAAGAGGTACCAGCTGTAAATCCAGTACCCACATACACCAGTATGTGTACGTTTTATAAAAACGAGTGTGGATGTATGTCAGTGACGGTTCACGGGTTTTTTTTCTGATACGGCCGAGGAACAAGATGGATAGGTAGGGTCAGTTACAGAGACGGCTGGCTGCGTGACAGACAATATCTGTATTACCACCTCTTGTTCCTCGGCCGTACCAGAAAAAACCCCGCGAACCGTCACTGACATACATCCACACTCGTTTTTATAAAATGAGTCATGAATGTTCGTAAAAGATTTAGTTACGTGTTAAAATACACATTTTTGTAAGTGAGGACCTTTTTTGCTTTTCAGCGTTGTACGGGGAAGAGTCTCACTTTTTCCTTGACAGACTCTTTACCTTCTCCCAAGTATACAAATATACATTTTTGGAAGTGAAGACTTCTTGTAAAGAGTCAATACTCGACACACAAGTCGATTCATTTTAGTCGATCATTTCGCCCATCTCTAGTACTAACACAACGCCGAAGAAGAACGAACACGCCCCACCCTTTAGGGTGCCGTAATTTCGCCCTTTGCCTTTACGCCCGAAAGGTCATCCTTAATCGGATACCAAACAAACACTATTTATTGAATATTTCCATCGTTCTTTTACATACATATCTGAACCGTGACTGACCTGTCGGTGATTTATTTAAAAGAATTAATGGTACGTTTTGATAACTTCAGAAAATTATTATTAAATTATTAACTACGTGCAAGTTACCTTTAGATTAGAGATTAGATTAGACGGGGTCGATTGGCTGTGCTGAGCCTTACAGCACTGCGACCTGTTTAGATCTTTTGTACTAATACCCTACTGCTATTTGATTCCCAGAAATTCAACTTCCCTGACAAGGTCAATTAATTTCCTGGGAGGTAATGACCTGATCCGTTCTGGCGTTACCGCCATACCTCCGGTTAGGGCCTGCCTGGTGGTAGCTAGAGCTACACACTCGCATAATATGTGTTAAGTTACCTTAAAAAGGTGTCTGTTATAGATTTTCAAATCTAATTGACGTGTTGCTTCGTCCGTGTCTCCAGCTGAATACCTGGGGATCTTAACCGGCCTGAACTTTACTTTCCGGTCAATTTTACAGCTTCCGGAATGCATGATGACAACTAAATTTACTCCAAATAAAAACCAATACTGACAAGTGACTTTATCTTTACAAATTTGGAATTGTCAAATCTTTCAGTACGAAACATCACAATAGTAAGTAGCCTACGGAAAGAAATCTGGCTGTTTATCGTAACCTTTACGCATGGTAGAGATATTTGGAAACAAAGGCAGTCCCTAGAAGACAAGTCATTGCAACGTCGCCTGGTTCTTAATCGAAAAAGTCAAGCTCAGTTCCATCTTTCGAAGATAGAATACACGAGACAGGAGTGGTTAGACGCACTCTGTAAAATTTATGTTTATGTTTATTAATCTTTTCATTATGTTACTATGTGAGGAGTGTAAAAAGTATACGTGTAATTAATCAACGTGTGAGAGGTATTAGCGATGTCCGACTAATCAAATTTCGTTTATTATCATAAAATTCCATTAATAGTTGCGCCCGTCTTTCAGAAAAGAGATAATGGGTTGTTATTGTCATTGTGTTTACATTGCACCAGCGCATTATGTATTTAGTGCACTATCGAAGAATGTGTATTTAAGCGGTTTTCTGAGCTACCTGTAGTAGCTAAGATGGGAATTCATAGCCAACACCTGTAAATAGTCAATTAAGTGATTATGTCTATAAATTAATTTCGTTTTCAATCTCAAGTCACTGGGTAATTGATTAAATAAATAATAGAATTATTTGGGCGAAGTAAACGCCTAAATTAAATAAAAATGGGAAAGGAGCAAATGTTGAACCAGATAAAAGCGATGTCGAATTGAACTCTGGATTCCCTTTGTCTTCGCAGGAAAATTCCTAAAGAAAACGGTGGGGACACAGAGGTTTCGTGGACAGTAACATGTAGATTTTCAGTCAGTTCTTGGAGAGTCTTATAGTTCAGTCAGTTCTTTGAGTTTTACAGTTGTCTTTGAGTTTTAGTCCGCGTACGGTACAGTTGCTCCTTTTTCCTAATGGGCGAGGTAATGTAAGGTGACAATGAGAGGTTTTGGCTAAATTCATTTATAATGTGTAAAGATTAATTTTCACTTGTGTTGTAATTATTCTTTTGTAAGATGTAACGTCAGATAATTGTCATGTTTGCTGAATTAGATTTTAATGTATCGATTGTGTTGTCCACTAAATGTATGTCAAGAGTAATGTTTGTTAAATTCTTTATTTCATTAATATATCACGTTTGTCATATCAATTGCCGTCGTTGTCATTTTGTATAGTACTTCATTGATATCCCGATCCCGTTACTCCTACGAAACGTTAATCGCGAGTGCACGATTTTGCGTCGACGCCGAGATGCCAGTGAACCCGAACTGAGACAGCAGGAGTAAAGGTAAGTAATGACTAAAAGCTTATTTTATTAGTGTTGTTAAGTCCAAGTCACGATTGCGAGTCAGGCGAACCCTTGGCTATATAATCTGGCAACCGCTCGACAGGTTATATAGCAACAATGTATGCAGGTGCCCGCTTGGTCAGATGTCAATTACAGGTTAGAGTAAAGGCGAGCACCACAACTACACTGGTGGAAAAAAATAAAACACTTAAAATTCGTGAAATTTCGACCATTTTCAAACCGCCATAGCTCGGCGTATTTTCAATCGATTTTGATGAATCTTTGAGGGCGAAAAACTTTGAAGTGTCTTCTTTAAAGTTATGCATGCGAACTTAAGCGTAACCGCTTCCGCCCCTCTAGCGTCCCTGTGAAAAAAAAGGTTTTTTCTGGAAACCATGTCCCACTTTGACGATGTCTACAGAGTTGGAAAAACTTTGTCGACTCGATCCACCACAAAGGCATTAAACTTTGATTAATTCCCTATGCAAGACTCAAAGAACGAAGTTCCTACGACGATTTGGCACCAAGTTATGAGTGCATTTTGAGGTTTTTCGCACATAACTCAGTGACTTTTCAACCAAATTTGATGATTATTTCGGGAAAAAATCCCATTTTGACTCTACTTTAAGGGGCTAAACTCAGATTGGAATGATCCCTTTTCAAACCCTTCAACCCCCAAACAAAAAAAAAACACGTTTTTGGGCAAAAAAGAGTCCAACTTTGGCAACGTGTATCGAGTTGGAAAAAATGTGTCGACTTGATCCACCAAAAGGGCATGTGTTCAATTACCTGCGCAGGACTCAAATAACAAAGTTCCTAAGACGATTCGGCACAAAGTTATGGGTTTACAATATCGTATCGGAGGCACAAGCCAAATAATAATCGATTTAAAAATATAAAATGTGTGCAAGAGTATAGACCCCGTTAACTAATATCGTACCTGCATCAAAATTTAGAAAGAACTGATTAATTTAGACCGGATGTGTCGGGGCCCCTCTTGACCTGCAACTGCTTCTTCTACCTCATTATAATTACGCCACTGGATTCCGATGAGAAGACAGGAGACATGATATTAATAGATTGAACATTTATGCCCCCTGGCACCACAGCCGATTAACTTTAATCAGTGGTTAGTACCGGTTATTACTTCTTTAAAACACAACAATTTTATTCACAATTTTTTTACACAATAACATATTGATCAAAGAGACATATTTGCGATACCTCGCAAATTTATAACACTTTTATATTCCCGAATTTTTACTTAATCAGACGCTCAATCGTGATTAACTTCTCAACCACGATTAAGTGGGCCTTAATAATCAAACGGCGTCCTCTCTTAGGGAGTCGCACAATTATTTATATACAGCAATTCAGTAAGCACCCTTTTTGTGAAAAATCGTGTTTACAATAAATAAAAGTTGCAATACTTTCTATACACGCTGTATAGTACTACCATACCAGCAGTCGGATTCTGAAAAGTCTATTCGATACGTATCGAGTGACGACTCGTATTCGAACGTTCATTCGAAAAAAACCAAATCGGGATTCTAAACATCTTTCGACTCGACACAACGTGACAACATTGTATTTTGTCGAGTGCGCATGCGGAATGCTGCCAATAGTAGATTTCTTTGTGCGAGATGAGGAAAGGAGAGGTGCAAATCAACTCCTACGATTAGAGAGGCGCACGTTAAGAATGAATAGTGACCCATTTGCACTGCCTGACAATAGATTTATGGAGTTGTTCCGTTTAAACAAACTGGCATTGGAAGGTCTTATTGACTCGTTGAGTCAATTTAACTGGGAAGTAAGGTCCATCCACATTTTTTTAAATTCCTCTTTCCCGTTTGCTTTTGACAATCGACCTTTTGCAAAGTCGGGGTGATCCTCAAAGAAATTTAAAAAGACCTGCCAATGTGCCGGCTGCACTTTGAAATTCAATGAACTCCTAAAATTAATAACATTTAGAATAGATACAATCAATTTATCACCAACTTACATTTTTTAAAGTGCACACGCTGCTTTCTCTATGTAAACTGTACAATTTTAAGATGAGAATATCGTACTTTCATTACTTCTACCCCTCTTGCTATTTTATTGCCCCAATTTGGGAAATCCCTAATCTCCATCACATTTTGTTTCAAATAGACGCGCAAAGCGTGAGCAGTGGGAGACAAAGATAGTCATATAGATTGACAGAGAGACATGCTACTCGACAGCTCCTTAGGTATCGTCTGGAAATCGACGAATTCGAGTCGGAAACTTCGAGTCGAATACTTTTAGAATCGCAATCTAGGGACAAAATGGCCGACTCGATACGTTACGTATCGAGTGAGAGGTTTAGAATCCCCGTGCTGTAGCTACTTTATCAGTAGGTAGTCGAATTATACAATATATGCAACCACATTTACAAGTACAGCCGAAGTGAAAAGAACACATAAAACTGCAAGCGTAGCATTAGTATATATTATAGTGTAAGTATTATTACATTACCGTTTGAATACTTTGCTTACTCAAATATCCATCTCTTCACTTCGTACACGGCGTTTTTCGAAATCTGAAAAAATCAACAACAAAGCGCAGTGATGAAACACCCATTCTTGTGAGGAGTAGTTACAAAACCATCCGCTAGTTGCGTACCATAAAGTTAATACTTGAGTTTTATTTATTTTAATAATATATTATTAACTAATTGAAAATAAATTGCAAAATTCGAAACATTAATAAATTCAACAGTTTTAACTTATTCGGCAATTAATCTACTAAACTATTCAACAACAACAAATATTAACGACACTGAATGATGACACGTAAATTAGTAATTACCTCATATAATAACAAGTATTCGCAACACGGATTTATTATCATCAGCATTATTATTATTATAACTTCTTATTGCAGCATGCGACATCACCTTGAAAACATTATCGACCCAGACCCCGGCGTGCGTAAATAAATTATTGATGAAATTATAAGTGCAACGTGGCGCCATCTGCACACAGTTCACAGTGTTGACGAACCGGCGTTCATATTTTCTAACCATTCAATCGTGCGGTTTTGTGTTGCCTGCTTATCGTGTTGTTATCAGTTTAAAAACCAACAATTAATTACGCTCCTGACAATGGCAAACGAACTGGAACCCTCCACACCAGTGAAAATGCCCGAGAAGAGGCATTTGGAAAGTAAGTATATTGTTTGCACGAAGTGATTTTCCAAATTTGGACATCAGAGTGTTACTAATGTAAAATCCAATGAACAAGGTGGACTTATAGTTTGTGGTGAATAATTTCAAGAAATGAATGAATAGGGAAAGAACATGCCCCCTGATTCGGAGATGGTTATTTTTTTACTAATCATGAGGTTGTCGATTACGAAATATTTTGTGTGTTTATGTGTGTAACTGAGGTTGCTGCAAAAATCAAATAAACTCTTGGGTAAAATTAACAACCGGCGAAGGACTAGGGTGCAATTGTCTTACACCCACTTGCCCTGCTCTAAATTACTTGATTAACTTTAATCAGAGTATTTCTGTTGATTAACCACTTAACGCACTCAGCCGTGTACACCGGGTTCAAGAATCTTAATCATTCTCTCTCGCCCAGATTCGAGTTTTGTTTTCATAGACGAAGTTCCATACAGATTAGTGCATAACCCTATAAAATTACATGAACGTCTATTTGCATTCTCGCTTGAAGTAATAAGCCTTATTTCATTTAATAGTGCATTAAGCGGATTTTAATTTCTTTTTTCGTTGCTTTATGCCGTATTATTGAGAGAACAGTGGAAATAACTGCGCGGTAGATATGGATACTAAATGCTAACTTACATATTATTTCCTATGTTTAACCTATGTTATGTGCATAAGTTAAAAATTCTAAAACTGGTTGTGAGCCAGTGGAATCGCCAATTTGCTCCTGCGTGTTTGAGATGGGTATCTAAGCTGATATGTAGCCAATGTTTTTAAAAGTATGTAAAGTTCATCCAAGAATGCAAGCAATATCTAGTTGTTTTCATTGCACAACGAGAATGCGGACAATATACTCATTTTCTTTCATCTATTTACCGCGATTGAAGCGCCCCCGTCGGTAAGTTTCGAGATTACATGTATTCTTGGCAACAATACGGGGGCTTTAAGCTAACATGTTGCCTGGATTCTTGGACGGACTATACAGAGTGCCCGGATTTCGTAGGGTCAACATGGGAAACTTCTGTTAGATTACTAAAAATTTGCACAAATAAGATTGGTTTTATGAAGTGCCAATAAAAGTGTTTAAATTGTCATGCAAATTGGTTCAAGCCGCATCTCAGTATCTTGGATAGCAGGGAAGTTACGGCAAATGAAAGAAATTGGGAGATTTCGTTTTTTATTTTTTTTTTAACAAGTGGGCCATGACACGTGGGATTTTGGGGAGGAATTCTTAATGAGTTCTCGAACCTGCACCTTTTTGCTAATTTGACCCTTCCTCTATCTCTTCAAATGCAGAAGTTGCCCATTTTGTCCCTTCGAAATCCGGGCACCCTGTATATCAGGTTTACAGTAAATTAAGTTGAGCATTTTTGTAAATTTGAATCCGTGGGAATCCATCATATTAGCCCTTAATACGCTGATTGCCAGCTCTGTGACGTATTTTGTTCGGAATCATTAGAAGATATTGTTGCTCCAGTCTCTATTTTATTTCTTCAATACGGCAGTTTAAAAGTGTTATTCTGAACAACTGTTATTAACCTCTTCATGCCCAGGTCGCCACATGTGGCGACAAGTGAAAAAGAAAGAAAACAAAATTATTTTACGAAAAAAAATCTTTTACCACTTTACCGCCATCTATGGGTTATTTTTTCAAATATTTTGCATAAGTGAGTAAGTTTATGACAGTGGCATAATATTTCGTAGAAAACCAAAATAACAACAAAAAAGTAATTTTTCAATAAAACTGGGATTACGCTATAACCCAATCAAAGCAGCATGGGTGCGAAGTGGTTAACAGCGATGTTAATAAAATTGCAATGTTATGTAAAATTTCATAAATTGGCAACAGTGTAACGTCTACAGCGCGACTAACTTCATGTATCTATCATATGATAGATGAATAATAAGTTTTTGAGGATATTTTTAGAAATAAAATGAGTGTTTCGTAAAGCATGTATACCGGGTGTTCAATAAAAAACTCCCAACACCATAACTCTGTTATTTATTGACCGATATGAATGAACTAAAAACCAAAGTCAATGGTCTTTTAAATGCTAACAAATAATATCAATATTGATTTTTTTCAATAATAACTTCATTGCCAAGTGATAGTCAACTTAAATTTTTAAATGGCTGCCTATAATGGTTTAATTTTATTACATTAGATATTATTTTTCTGAATCCAATAATGCTCAATATGTTGTTTTTTGTTCAATATTTTGGTCGAAAAAAATTAAAATAAATCTTTTAACCCTTTGAGCCCTGGATTTTTAAATTTGAAAAAAAATTTTTTTTGTTAATTACTATTGATGGGGAGCTTCTTAAGACCATAAACACCAAATTTGAACTCATTTGCTTAATTAGTATAGGAAATAATTAGTGAGGCTTTGTTGAAGTGACATCTAGTGATAAACAGCAAAAATATGGATTGTGATAGTAAGTAGAGACATGTAAATGTTGTGGTGGTAATTGCCACCACCAGGGCCGAAAGGGTTAAAGTTAAAAACACCAAAGTGGCGGAATTTATTGGCTGGATGTTGCACTAAACTCAATCTGCGTAGCATAACCACCGAATATGCCAACGGCGGCAAATATAACTATAATAATATAAACATTAAATATCCGTTTGCCAAAAACAGATATGTCCATTTTTGCTACTTTTTAGGAGAGCAAAGAACAAATTTCAATGTTATCCAGAAAATCATAATTTAAGAAATTTCAGGTTTGGTTTCCAAATTAAAATTTGTATAATTGTCTACTTGCTTTTGGCAGACGGTAGAAACAATGTATACCGTTGGCTTAGTTAAAAAAATTGAAATTACAGCAAATGAGTTCAAATTTGATATTTATGGTCTTGAGAAGCTCCCCATCAATAATAATTAACAAAATAATTCTTTTTTTCAAATTTAAAAATCCAGGGCTGAGAGGGTTAAAGGATTTTTATTATATTCACATTACTAACTGTAAATATGTAACCTTAATTATCATCACTTATTCCCTAGCGACCGAGGTGACGA
The DNA here is from genome assembly GCA_910593695.2 of Ocypus olens. Classification (NCBI taxonomy): domain Eukaryota; kingdom Metazoa; phylum Arthropoda; class Insecta; order Coleoptera; family Staphylinidae; genus Ocypus; species Ocypus olens. Next base: position 7,637,716 of record OU343052.1, on the reverse strand, counting down.
ATGCGAAGCGCAAAAAGGTCGACCCGTTGGCCAACGTGGGAGAAAGAAACCCGGTCGCCATCCTGAACGAGTTACGCGTTGGCCTGAAGTACAACACGATCGAGCAGAAGGGTCCCTCTCACGCGCCCCTGTTCACCGTCTGCGTGGAAGTCGACGGGCAGAAGTACACCGGCACCGGTAAATCGAAGAAGATCGCGCGCTGCAAGGCCGCAGAGTGCGCCCTCAAGTCGTTCATCCAGTTTCCGAATAGCTGCAAGGTCGTTTCGCCCAATGTCAACAACCATGTCAACATGGATTTCACCAGCGACAATTTCGACGATAAGAACAAGGCGGCGGCCACCGTCGAGGCTGTGAAGAAGGAGGGCAGCAACAAGAATGCCAGTATGCTGCTGAACGAGCTGTTTCCTTCGTCGAAGTACGTTTGTTCGGAGAATGATGATGTGTACGCTAGATTCACTGTTACCGTCAATATTAAAGGGGAAGAATTTTCTGGAACGGGTAACTATATATATTTTTTTTAAATCTGTTATGTTCGTTTTATGCTAAACATTTATTAACACGTTCGCTGCCACCGACGTGCTAGTGCGTGCGACTTTATACTTGCGTAAATGCAATCCTAATTGCGGTGGCAGCGAACGTGTTAATTATAAGTTGTTAAAGGGGTTGAACACTTTGCTAGTATCACGAATTTTTCACTTTATTGTGACTCATTTTGTCCTATTATCAAACAATTATCAAAAAAATGTGATAATATTCGAATAGGACAAAATTAGTAACAATAAAGTTAAAAGCAAAGTGTTTTAATTCAATTTCCTTAGTAATTCAATATGTATCACAGTAATTTCTTCAACAATCGATAATTATAAGGGTCATAATATTTCAATAACTACAATATGTTAGTTACTCATAATACATTAGTTACGTATCAACAAATCAACAAATTTGGGGGTTAATTTTTTTATACATCAGACCTAATTTATTGATTTGATTTACAAAGCATCGGTATTGATAATGATACGATAAAGCTTTGAATATAACTCAAATATATGGGTAAATCCACAAAAAATTTACAGGTTACTCATTTTTTTTTTCGCAAAAAAAACTGCCTGTGCCGGCCTTGGACCCGATGAAAATTGGAAAGTTTGGACGTTCAGGAACGTCAGAAAAATGAGGAACAAGAAAAAAATGGGAGTTGTTTTTGAGATTTTTCAAATTTTTCAAAATCTGTTGTCAACTTTTTCTTTTTGTTTTCCTTGTCATGTTGCCTCTTAGTTTTTTTGATAGTGGGAACATCGACCGGTCTGACAGTCGAGATGATGCTTCATTGTTCATTCATGAAATGCGGGGAAAACATACTTTGCAACTTATATTAACGTGCTCGAACTTCGATTGAAAGATAAAAGTCGTCAATAAAATAACAGAACAGTTGCCATGGGGACAGATCCACGTATGATGAAAGATCTAAAGTAATTAATCAAACTGTTTTACCCCGAAAAAACCCCTCATTACATGTAAACCAGGCGATTAAACCCAAAAATCAATTTTTCTCAAGAGATTTTGAAAAATTTGAAAAATCTCAGAAACACCTCCCATTTTTTTCTTGTACCTCATTTTTCTGACATTCCTGAACATCCAAACTTCAATTTTCATCGGGTCCAAGGCCGGCATGGGCAGTTTTTTTTTGCGAAAAAAAAATGGGTATCCTGTAAATTTTTTTGTGGATTTACCCATATGCCATTTATAATGATCTTGATTATTATGAATTGTTTAAAATTCTTGTTATATTAACACTAAGAAGCTGACAAAAAATCAACAGCTTAACCAAAAAAAGTTGAACTCTAACATAATGTAAAATATGATATTTTCAGGGCGACCGGATGTGGTCGTTTGGTCAATGTGGTATTCCATAACTTGCGGCAACTGTTTCCAACAATATTGTATTCAAAACACGTTTTAGGTTCTAATAAAAAAATGGCAAAGAACGCGGCCGCGACCACGGCCCTAGCGAAATTACTGAGCATCACCCCCGGCACGCCCTCTCCAATCAGGGGTGCCTGCAGCAGCGAACAGCAAGACCTAGCCGACCGCATAGGAAGGTAATATATACTTTGCAACACTCGACTGATCAGACATCAATTAATATTTCGCAATTCTACAGCATTTTATTTTGTATTTCTAGAGCTCCCTCTTGGTAGATTTTAGTAAAACAGAAAGATACGGTACAATCAATATTTTAACAACAAGCATGTGACCGTTAACGAACTAGGCCGAGCCTGTTACTACTGTAAAACAACAATTTTGACGATTGGTAGTAATTTTTGACCGTGTTAAGATTTTGATTGTACCCACTGTATATACAGCACTAAGGGTGTATTGCATTTTTTGTTACATGTTATACACTATTTATGTTTACTATTTTTCACAGTGCTTATTTGGTGAAACGAGAGAAAAAGACGTCACACTCGTTTTCTCCAATTCTATCTTTTATATAGTTTCTTAGTCAGAAATAGTGTGACTTTGCAGTGGTGGATTGTATGCTTTATTAATTGTAAGACTATACACTTTCCTGTCATGTACTCGACTCGTAATACAAACAGTTATTTGCTTGACATAAAAATAATGTTGATTGTAAAAAAGCAACAACAAGAATCGGTTTTTTTTATTGGCCAACCAGATTTGGTATTTATTTTTCTCAGGTTCTTTGATTAGTGTCCCTCATGTTCGTCATATAATGACATCGAAATATCGATGTCATGTTGCAATTTGATTTCTCAGGTTCTTTGATTAGTGTCCCTAATGTTCGTCATATGATGACATCGAAATATGGATGTCATGTTGCAATTTGATTAATTATTTGACAGAAAAGTGGTAATAAAACGTTAAACGCAATATCCAACACTTAATTAAACTTTATGATAGGGTAATTAAGCACATGGCAACCATGTGGAAAACATAACCTCAAATTTATTTTGAAATCAAAAGTTAAAATTACAACCAGAGTATCCAACCAAATATCCAACATAAAATCACCAGATGGGGCCACGGTGGCCTAGTGGGTAGCGTTCCTGCTTCTGGGCCTCATGGTTGTGGGTTCGAATCCCATCCGTGCGGTCACTTTTTCTGAATGGTTGGATGTTTAAGTGGTTGTCCTTTAATATCTATACCGTGTGTTCGATAAAAAACGCCCAACACCATAACTCTGTTATTTATTGACTGATTTGAATGAACTAAAAACCAAAGTCAATCGTGGTTTAAATACTAACAAATGACATCAATATTGATTTTTTTCAATAATAACTTCATTGTCAAATGATAGCCAACTTAAAATTTTTAAATGGCAGCATATAATTTTTTTATTTTTTTACATTCGACATTATTTTTCTGAATCCAATAATGCCCAATATGTTGTTTTTCGTTTAATAATCTGGTAGAAAAAAATTAAAATAAATCTTCCATTTAAAATTATTCAAATTTTCAAATTCCAAAATTATAATTAGCGTGCCTTGGAAAAAAGTGACAAATGTCATTTGTTGTAAGGTTATGTCAAATATGTATAATGAGGAGCCAATAAATAAGTACCTATGTTACAATTCAATGTAGAATAGAATAAATAAGTAGTGCAAGTATTAATTCAATTGCGATTTAGATGTTCTGAGATTATTGTAAACACTAAGTAGAACGTCTAACTCTGCAAGTCCACGAAATTGTTGATCCACTCTCTCGGCTTTTTAAAGGCTCCATATCGTCTCAAACTTCCTTCTAACCTTCTAAATTTAGGTTCTGGTATTCGCCGCTGTGGAAACCGTATATCATAAATTTGTACCGCAGCTCTTCGATTTCTATTACATTGAAAATAAATTTGTAACGTCCGTTAATTCGCTATTGTTCATAATTATGTCTGAAACACACACTAATAATAAATGGTTGCCATTACTTATACAATAAATGACATTTATCGATTCGAATTTTTTTCAAGGCACACTAGATTTATTACCAAAAAATCATGTGAACAAGATTTATTATTATTTTTTTCTGGCATAAATATTAACTTTAAACCAACATAATGGGCATAATTGGATTCAGAAAAATTATTTCAAATATTATAAAATTAGAAAAGTATATGCAGCCATTTAAAAATTTAAAGTTAACTATCATTTGACAATTAAATTAATTTTGAAAAAATATATAATTATCGTCATTTTATAGTATTTAAATAGCCATTGACTTTATTTTTTAGTTCATTCAAATCGGTCAATAAATAACAGAGTTATGGCGTATAAACAATCGGTTGTGGCAGAATGCCCTAGATGGCTACGCCAATTCCCCCTATCATCCGCACTTCCTTAACCCGAATTCTCATCAGCCATCCTTCCTTTAAAAAAAAAATCACCAGATCTGGTTGATCAACAAAAAAAACGTTAAGTTATTTCCAATCAATCGCTTGAATGATTATAATCATATAAAATAAATATTTTCCTGAAATGAAATGAAATTACAAGAAATATTGCTACAATCATATTTTATTTATAATCAAGTCAGGGTTTTGTATTACATTAATTTTATAATTAGACATCAATCAATTCAATCTGCTTAAGATATAAAATTAAGCAAGACATTTCAATACTAAAACCATCTTTGATTCCAGAGTAAATTAATTGTAAATACATAAATCTCACAGCATAAATCCACCGCTGTATTTCTGATAGAGAAATACATCTCTTTCTCAACAATCCCCGATAATCTAAGCTAACAACTGTTAATTTGGTAAATATAATAGTGTACTGCTGTAACCCGACGAACCTACAAAGAGGTGCGAATGTAAGTATGACAAGTAGCTCGAAATACAGTTACTGGCAAATAAAGCATTTTCCCGTGGGGGGACTGGTGTAAGAGTTTTCTCGGCACAGGTAAATGCAATATGTACAATGCTACTTGAATCCCGTCTCTCGATTACTCAGGTGTATTGATGTCTTGTAATTCTAGAGCAGTGAATGAGAAATTTTCAAATGTGATGGTAAACGACCCGGTCCACGCCAAACGTAAGGTGCTGGCGGGTATCGTTATGACGTTGCCCGACGGATCGTTGGAGGTGATAACGGTCACGACGGGGACGAAATGCGTCTCCGGCGAGCACATTAGCATGCAGGGATCCGTGCTGAACGACATGCACGCAGAAATTATCGCACGGAGGGGTCTTGTAAATTACTTTTATCAGCAGTTGGGCTTCCATTTAAACGGTGAGTGCTTTTAACAATAATTATCTATTCGATGACCCAGTTTTTTTTTTATGAAGTAATTAAATAGATGGACACCTGTTTCGTTTCACAATTTGATATTATGATGATATTGTATAAAATGCGTGCCGTGCACTATATCATAGGGAATCCACCAGTCTGACACAATATTCAGACTCAAGATTTTTTTTAATGGTAATGACACCATTTTAAAAAGGTATTTGTTTTGAGTCAAACAAAGACAAATCTGGAACTTAAATTCAATTGAGGGTTTTCTATTTTGCAAGATAAATATTTATTTGTGGTCAAAATATTATTGGCCTTGAAACATACCGATGGGGGCGCTACGATCGCGGTGGAACAGCTGTAGAAAACGAGTAATCCGTTCGTTTTCCCGTTTAGTTCTGTGTACAAGTTTCTCATTTTATTTTAAAAACTGTGTTTGATAACTCTGTTTAAAGTGGTGATATTGTTGCAATGGTATATTTACTTGATATTTAAATAGATAATTGTATCAAAATTGCTTTAAAAACTTATTTATAATACCTAAATTAGCCATTACACTTTTAGGTCATATGATGGAAAATACATATTTATTAAGCCTCGGCCAAATATTTAAATATTTGAATGCTAATCCAGACAGCAGGTGTATTGTTGAAGGGTAAAAGATTTTAAATGCCAAGCATTTAATACTATGTAGCCGCAAAAATTCTGATTTAGCTGAACCTGACAACATATTAGGACTTTGTTTGCAAACAAGTCATTTACGGGGAAATCCCATACAATTAAAGGCCACCTTAAAATAGCAGAAATGGTCCATAATTAAATTTAAATGTAGCTGTAGAGCAGGTTTATCTGGAACCTGTAAACCACACCATGTTTGTTGGTTAGGTTAACAAAACCGGCCTTCTCTTTGGAAAAATAGTGGAAATGAATATTTATATCCTTTCCTTTCTTTGAATGACATCCGAAGACACAACAATTTGTATTCAATTTATTCATTGTTCACAGTACACACGAGAAACACTCAAAATTACAAACGGCAGCAATGCTAAACCATGTAAACTGTAAACAGCAGTACTCGTTTACTTGAGTACTGACTTTCGCCACCAGGGTGCGTCCAACTATCTTTCGAGGCCAATACTCGATTTTTCATAAGTTTACAGTCAAGGCAAGATGGGCCCATTTCTACAACATTATTTTGTCTAGCAGTCTCTGTTAGTTTGCTCGTGGGCATAAGCAATAGATGGTAAATATCGTATGTTCATTAAAAAAAAACCTCAAGTGTGCCATGATTTTTTACGTTAAAAAATTTAGGTTGGCACACATGTTAGGAATTGACATACAAAATGTCAGATCGTTCTAAAAATCACAATTATTCCGTGACCATATTGGTTTACAGCAACTAGCAAAAACTTTTCTAGTTGAAAGTTATTTTCGAAATTGGACTAAAGTGGACGGAAATTGGGTGTATTCATTCGACGCACCTATGGCAGAGTTTCAGGAAGAATTTCCTAACGTTCTCATTATTTATGATGAATTTAAAAATACCTTATCACGATCTGTTGTATTATTTCATGAAACGGGTTGTATTCTCCGTAAACCAGGAAGTGGTAGACCAGTCAAACTTGATGCTATTAACACAGCCCAAGGAATTTTGGAAGGTGAACCTATGTCTTCTCTGTGTCGTTTATCACAGCAAATTAATTTATCGGTAGGAACATGCCACAAGTAACATAACCTCAATTTGTGTTACCAACTTAAATTTTCCAAAATAAAAGTCATGGCACACTTTTTTTTAATGAACATACTTTATTAGACCCTTAATGTAGTGTTATGCAATAAATTGAAGTGTAATATTAGACTATTATGTTCAACCCTTAGGCTACTATGTGTACAAGATTGGTGTGAACTTTTTTTTAAACACATTTGGGCACATATTGCAAGCACCTACTAAATTACTGTGTATTTTTAATGGGGATTTCAATAGCCAGGTTTATGTTTAAAGTCTGAAGTAGTTTCAAATTTCTTTTAAAGATGGAGCAACTCCGTACCATCACATGAGTACTGTGAGACCAAAAAGCCGAAAATAGTTGGCAGCCCTTAAAACATAACCTAACTAACAGAAATTCAGTGGCGTCACTAAGAATGGGAATATTGGCATGGAAAACCCAGAAATTTAAATAAAACAGCTATATTATGAATCTTAAATGTGTTATTAATAGTGATTTTCAGAAAATGTGCTGCCAACTGTTTTCTACTTTCTGATCTCACTGTATATCAAATCCAAACAGGTTGAAGCTATAGTCTATTTTTCGTAAGATTGCAAACAGGGAAGGATAGGGCAAATATGACCTTGTTCAGTGATTGGTTGAAATTGTGAGAAAACTCACACCGGAGACATTTAATTCTCCATCTTCATTTTTTCGACTGGTCTCTGACATTTTACTAGCTGGCATAAGCGTAGCATAAGGGGGTAAATATTATACTGTTAATGTAGTATTACCGAATAAATTGAAGCATAAAATAAGAGTACTATATTTAAATAACATAATTGACAATGAATTAAACTCTTGCACTTAACTGAAATGTTAAATTCTAAGAAAATGTACACATGCCAGCTGTGTGAGCGTCCGCCATTATAGATACACCGTTCACGTGTTACTGTTTTGTTTTGTTTAGTGTTTCTCCTTATTGCTGTATGGTGTTTCTTTAATTTTGTATTTGTACAATGACTGATAAATTCATCCCATGCTTTTCCCTCACACTGACCATTATACATGTAATCCACTAGATTTAAATTTCGCACCAATATTTGTCACCAGATTCACATATGTTAATGGTGTAAATCAGTCTTCTAATGTTTGCAATCTTAAGAAAAATATGGTATAGTTTGTTATTGTTTGAAATGATTAATAAATATACAAGTGAATCTGCAATTCAGCACTTGGCTGATAAAATAAGAGATATTTCTTTTTTTAATAATCGCCCTCTTACAGTTATTCATCGCCCCCCAAATGCACCTGTGGCCATCAGCTCCCCCCTGAATCGCTGCAGCACCCACCAGGGGGCGGTGGCGCCCACTTTGGGAATTACTGGTTTACATCATCGCCAAGTTATTAAAATTCTGATGTGGGAAACATTTCCATCAAAAAGCAGAAAATTGATTAAAATCTCCAATAACCACATTTTGGACACAAGGCAAAACAATCAGCCTTGAGTAGTTTGGGATAATTGCACAGATAAAAGAAGTAACATTTCCACTTACATCGCTTGTTTGTTTATAAAATTACTTTAAGAAATTTGGCAAAATTTACTTTTTGAGATGGAGATATTCAACAGCACTTTTAATGGCAATCCACCGGTACAGTGGAATGCTTATAATAGTGGACTGTATTTAACATAATGACGGCTTTGGGCCATGCAGGGAAAAAAGGAGAACTTACCTTAACTTTTCGTGGGTCGGGCTTCTTGGATGCGGTCACCTTAGAGGAGTGCTCCCTAACCTTTTTAAAACCGCAGACCGGTCAACGTTTGATGATTTTTAACGTTTGACATTTACCGCGCCCCGCTGAGGGGGGACGTAATAATAAACAATGTTTATATTTTAGATTCGTTTTGATTTAATAATTTTAGTGACTTCAAAATAAAATGCAGTTATTCGAGCCCTAACAACTAAATGATGAACAAAAAAATATTAAAAACCTTAATTTACACAAACTAAATGATGAAATTAAAAAACTACATTAACATTATATTAAAGTCTATCATTTATAATAAATATTTGAATGGTTTGGTTCCTATACACATTGAAATGCACTATGGGCGAATAAATTAACAAAAATATTGCACAATATCGTGACAACTAAATGTTCGGACAATTTAAGGAATTACTATTTTGATATAGCGTTACATCACCGTGCGCTTTTGCAACCGCTGCAACCTGTTTTGCTTCGTTTTTATTAATGATTGACATATGTCAGGGTCGAAACTTTGCTATAATTCACCCAATTTCATCTTCAAATCGGCAACAGTTCTTTTGGGATCATCACGCAATTTTTGTTTCATTTTATGCCCCAATGTCTCAATAATATAAGGCCCGGACTGTTCGAAGGCCATGAAAGGACCTTGATGTTATTGTCCCCAAACCATTTTTTAGTAGTTTTTGCCGTATGGCATGCAGCACCGTCCTGCTGGAATATAAAACTCATGTCTAGGTAAAGATCTTCCGCGCTTGGCATAAGACTATTTTTCTTTTAATTTCTTTGATATTTTGTTGCATTAATTGTGCCTTCTACCACCTCATACCTTCCTAGACACAATGCCCTTAGAAAATTGTACTGTTCTTTTGAAGCAATTTTTATAAAATTGCAGTTCTAATAACCCGTTTACGAAAGACTCCCACGCACACGTCAAACTTCGACTCGTCACTAAATATGACTTTGGACCAGTCTTCAACGGTCCATGACATCTTGGTTTTTTGCCCAAATGAGCCGATTTATTTTCTGTTTTTCGGTTAGCAGAGGTTTTTCTTTCGCCTAAAGCTTTACGAATAATAAAAAATCATGAACTTAATAAAAACTTTCGCACCGACTTTATAAAAACTGGGCCTTGATTTATGTATCTACTTTCTGCAGCACTCCCTCGATAAGGTCGTTCCTGTTTCAGCATTCCACTGTGTTGTGGTGGCTCTTACAGTGTTACGACGACCCTGTTTGCAAATTTTTACTAGTAAATGCCGATCCCTGTCAGACCCAATTCCTGGTCTACCCGAAATTTTGCCTTTGCATTGGACACTTCTTCTCTTACAATAATGCCTAAGTATGCCCCCAGCTATCGACTTGGCCAAATCTGCAATTTCACGTATTGTTTTGCCCTGACAATATTTGTTATTATCAATTCACGAATTTTTACATTTGTCGCACTTCCTCTGGCCAATTTTGACTAAATTTATCAAAATTTTTGACGCAACGGTTTCTAACAAGTAATTGACAAGTAACTAAAAACTTTTGACAAGTAAATCCGAACATTTAGTCGTCATGATATTGTGCAATATTTTTGTTAATTTATTCGCCCATAGTGCATTTCAATGTGTATAGGAACCAAACCATTTAAATATTTATTATACAGGATGTTTCAAAATTCATGCACCAAAAGTTTTCTGCGTACTCCTCGCAGATAAAAAGAAAAAAAAAACTCTTATGACAAATCTTGATTTTCCACAAAATAACGTGGATTGAACCCCTTCGCAGAAATATTAAAGAGACGCCACTGACGCCCTATCAATGAATACTTTCGTTCGTGTGTAGGAAGAGGCGGGAACACCACGTACATATCGCGCTCGCCTGGTCTGGGGTCTTCGTCTCTCGAGCTTGTACTGTGTCAACATTAAATAAACAAACACACAAATTAGGTCAATGTACCATCGAGTATGGAATTGGAGTTTTTAAAACCACTTTGTGTCTTCCTGGAAACACAGATGTTTTACGGACTTTCTAAAAATGTGTTATTCCAAATTAGGTCTTGGCCTTGGCAAACAAAGGGATATCATTTTACAGCACCTACCCCCCGTGATTTTAAGTAATAGAACTGCAGGGGATACAATTGTACAGCAATAAAAATGCACAAGTGTAGGAAGCCGCCAGGAACAATAAAAAAAGCATAATAAATAAGGTGAACTTGAAATTTGTGCGTCGGTTTTATCAACCCGCACTGGACTATTTATGTTTAGATAAAATTTTTTCAACAGCGCGCTCGAACTTAGGTCACCATTCATTCATGCGTCAACACTTAAAATTGACAAATTTTGTTTTTATACAAGCAAATGAACGTATTCATTGATAGGGAACTGTGGCGTCTCTTTAATATTTCAGCGAAGGGGTTAAATCCATTTTATTTTGTGGAAAATCGAGATTTGTCATAAGGGTTTTCTTTCTTTCTATCTACGAGGAGTACGCATAAAATTTTTGGTGCATGAATTTTGAAACACCCTGTATATGATAGACTTTAATATAATGTTAATGTAGTTCTTTAATTTAATCATTTAGTTTGTGTAAATTAAGGTTTTTAATAAATTTTTATTTGTCCGAACATTTAGTTGTTAGGGCTCGTACCAAAAAATTAAAATAAAGTGATTTAACATTTTACCTCACTAGAACGCTAAATCATTGAGAACTCTGAGCTTGTTTCTTTACAACGACACAGTTCCATCTGGGAGTAATAGGAGACAATGACACCCAAAGTGTGTCCAGTTTATTCCGTTGTTTTGTTTTGGTTGCTGTCACTGCAGAAAACCTCGCTTCACACAGATAGGTTGTCGGAAATGGCAATATTGATTTAAGTGCTGTGGTAGCAATCTCAGAATATTCCGCCATAACTTTAATCCAGAACACTGGCAGAGTTGTTGTCTTGAACGTTTTAAGGCCGCCGTCTATTTGCAATCTCCAGCTGTTGATCTTCTTGCACAGACATGCTAGATTCGCCTCATTTGTTGACAAATGGGTCCATTCCTTACCAGTTCGTGGGTCTTTTGTGGTTGGGAAATAGCGCTCGAACTCTTAAAAAGAAAGACAATGTTTAGGCTCAGCCTCACCTAAAATCCCCGCTGATGTCTGAAACATGTCCAAAATGCCTTTGTTCACGTGCCGTCCCCACAACTCCAGTTTGGCTTTAAATGCAGCTAGTACTTTGAAACAGTTGTCGTTTTCTCTTCAAGTCACAGATTGTGTTCATCAAGCAGTCTGAATATATCGCACAGGTAAGTCAGTTTTGCGACCCATACCTCGTCACTGAAATGTGCTGCCAGCAGCGATTTCTTTTCTGAGAGAAATCTGTGCAATGGCTCTCGTAATTCAAATACTCTGATTAGCAATTTTCCTCTGGATAACCATCTTTCTGTATGTAAGAGAAGGCATCTGTACGCAAAGCTGCTCAAAAAGGTGTGAGTTAAGTGCGTGTGCTTTGATTTGGTTAACACGTTGAGCACCGCGTCAGCCATCGTTGGCTGACACTAGACTTTCCGTTTAGGCCGCATCAACCACCATTGGCTGACACTGAAATTACATTTAGGCTGCTTCTGCCACCGCTGGCTGACCCTGACCTTTTGCATAGGCCGCGACAACCACCGCTGGCTGACAGCGTATAACATGATATAGAAATATAAAATTTACACTGTTTTATGGAATTGCAGAAAATTTATTCAAAATTTACTTAATTCCGTTCTAACAACTTAGAAATATTTGGTCGTTTTTGTGTCGAAACTGAAAAGTCAAATAGTGAAACAAAACAAGTGTCCGCCACCTTAATGAATACAATGCCATGAAGTGTTTTACTAGATATTTCGCTCCGTAATTAAATGTTTAAAAAACAGGCACATTTACAGGACAAAACAACAAATCCATATTCGAGACGAGAACAGAGGGCGGTGGATTTAAACTAAGGGACGGTATACAGTTCCACTTATACATAAACACGGCGCCCTGCGGGGACGCGCGTATTTTCAGCCCCCACGAGGAAATATGCATCGGGGGCCAGGACCGGCACCCGAACCGCTCCAGCAGGGGCCAGCTGCGCACAAAAATCGAGTCCGGCGAGGGGACCGTGCCGGTCAAGGGAGGCGTGGTGCAGACCTGGGACGGGGTGCTTCAGGGCGAGCGGCTGTTGACGATGTCGTGCTCCGATAAGGTGTCGCGGTGGAACGTGCTGGGACTGCAGGGCGCACTCCTCTCCTATTTCATTGAACCCGTGTACCTCTCGTCTATAATCTTAGGGAGTTTGTTTCATAAAACGCACTTGTATAGGTATATTTTTGCAATTGTTCATTCCGCGGTGAGTGAAAATGAATTTTCAGAGCGATCTGCGGCCGGATAGAGTCGACGCTGCAGGGACTGCCGCCGCCGTTTAGATTGAACAGGCCCAACATGAGCCTGGTGACGTCTTGCGAGAGCAGGCAGCCCACGAAGGCCCCGAATTTTGCTGTCAATTGGATAGGGCATCTGGCCGATGAAGGGGTGGAGATTGTTAACACGATGACGGGGAAGCCGGATTCTGGGAACATATCGAGACTAAGTAAACACGTTATGTTGCAAAAGTTTATTGAGTTGAGTGATCGGTTGCCTACGATCATTCCAATTAACTTGAGCAACACCTATTACAGTGATATTAAACAAACAGTTACCCCGTATCAGGTAAATGATTATTATTTTTTATTACTCGTGATTTGATAAATAGGTTATGTAGGAGAAGTGCGCTAGATGTTTTACAATTACAATTTTACACTATAGTCTGTCCACGATACACATAGAGTTGTAAAAACGTCCACAATCGCCAACGCATCATTCTTACTGGCCGATTCGAAAAATTGCGGGAAATCCGCATGTCCAAATCGCGCAGTACGAATGCAAATGGTTGACGCGATCGTCAGCTGATTGCCTCATTGTATTGTGTAGCTGTTAGCGTATGTTTGCGATCGAGTACCTTTCTGCTTGTTTCATTATAATGGCTCTATCTCCATCAAAACGACGCCGTGCGAAGCATTTTTCAGTGTCCACCAAGGAATCTATACTTAATATTTTTAAGGTGTGTCAGGAAAATTATTCTGAACGCACCAAAGTTGAAAATGTGGTATTCACCGCAAATGCAGGAGGTACGTTCTTAATTTCTAAATGTACTGGTTCCATGGGCTATATTAACATATTTGTAGGTGTTTGTATGGCCAGCGTTTCTAAAATACTCAGGGAACATGAATAAATTTCAGCGTCCTAAAAATGTTCTACGAAACAATATACTAAGCAACATGCAGAGCACGACCAACACAAAAACTGAATTTTTACAGTTTGGACTGTTCCTAACAGGTGGCGCCACTAGCTTTGTTTAAATAAATTTACATAGTGTAAATCAGACTTTTGCTCAGAACAAATAGCGATTGTGGGCGTTTTTACAACTCTATGAGTAACGTGGACAGTCTATAAAACATATGTACAAAGGACCATGATGAAGGTAAATTCAACATATACACTTGCTATTACCACACAATAGGCAAAATTTATTGTCTAAACGTTACATGCTCGAGTCGATTTATCCACTGGCAATAAAAAAGAACTGTTCATAATTTAACCAGTTACTTGTGTGACGAGTATACTCATCATGAACAAATTGGCAATATTTTGTGTTGTTTGAGTAGGTACTTGTCATATTACCATTTCTTCTTGATACTTGCTAAAAACAGCTAAACAAAGAAATGGCAATATTTTGTATTTATGTCGATTAGGTACTCATTATAACAAAAAAATTTTCATGATGAGTAAACTCATCAAACACCAGCAGCGGCTCATGGATGTTCGGTAAGGAGGTTACGTAAGAAAATTTGACCAAAACACCAGTGGAATATTTGCTTCTTTTATAGGAGTAAGTAGTGCAGCACGAGTAGCGCCTCTGTCTTAGGAAATCCACGAGCCGCCGCTATCAAACAGCTGATGAGATCAAAAGTGGTTAAAATCGCAGTTGTCTGTGAGGAGAAAATAATAATTTTAGTGTATTAGGTCCGCAACTAAGTTCTCACTGTTTTTTTGATTACAAATGGTTACAAACGAATCATTCAAAGTATTGCCCATCGCTAGCTACAACTTTTTCCCATCTTTCTGGCAGAGCTCGAAAACCGTTACGGCAAAAGTGTTCATCTTTTGAAGCTATCCACGAATCAAGCCATTTTTTGATGTCTTCATATGAGCGGAACTGCTGGTCAGCCAGACCATGTTCCATCGAACGGAACAAGTAATAATCGGACGGCGCCATATCTGGGGAATATGGCGGATGTGCTAGGACTTCCGATTTGAGCATTTCCACGTAGGTTTTAACTTGTTTGGCAACGTGAGGCCGAGTGTTATCATGCTGTAAAATCACTTTTTGTCGCACTATATTATTATGTAGTTTATAACATGTCACTTTTGACAATGTTAAGCTATTCATATTTCCCTGGCAACGAAAACGCGGGCTGTTAAGAGCTTTTAACAGCCCGCTCTCAATCAACAAATTATTAAAACAATATTATCAATTTGAAAACAGACTCTTATGAAATTAAATAAATCTAGTTAACTACAGGAAATTGAACGAAATAACAATACAAATTATAAAGTCTACTTAAAGTTATAAAAATTTGTTATTGTGCAATTGTGAAAGCTCACATTTCCTCGGGTAGAAATTGGTGTGGCTTCTCGAGACAAATTTCTATTTTCAACGTGTACATTTCTTGAAACATTTTCATTTAGATCAGAATTGGGAGCATACTTTTCACTCTGCAATCAAATCAAAAATTGTTACAATTTGCTAGACGGGATGAAAATTAATATACCGGTTCATCAATATAGGCCATTATTACGTTTATTACGTTTTCGCACACACTTTCAATATGATTTTCTTGCTGCCATCTTTTAAATAAATTTCCTTCGTTTTGGTACCTATCCCTCGATTTTTCTGGTACTAATTTACCATTCCCTTGCTTAGCTCGGGCCAATATTTTCGCTGGAAGTAAAGCCTCTTTCTCAATTTTCTGCACTTTGACAAATAAAATGCAGTTGTTATTGGTTGTTAAGGAAACAACGACATGTGCGATTTTTATGTTGACGGCAACCAAAATTAAATCGACGTCATCGGCGATTTTAGTATTGTCAATTAGACACATTCAAGTTTCATTTCTTTTAAAATTAGCAGTACGACGAAAAAAATTGTACGTACCACGTGCAGTTAGGGCCATAACAACCGCGGTCGCTTTAAGGCTCCCTTGGTTGTTACGGCTATCCTAACAGCCCTTAATACATAAATAACTATTTTCGTGCCTTTGCTCGTATTGAGGCCGTTTTTCGCTCGGCTCAATTGTATCAATTGAAGTTCATACCGTTCCCCAGTGATGATTTCGTTCGGTTTCAACAGCTTATAATAAGTAACACCGAGCTGGTCCACCAAATACACAGCATAACCTTCGCAGTGTGAATATTCGGCTGAGCCGATGATGTAGAAGCATGACCGGGCAGTCCCCATGACTCTCTTATTTTTGGGTTGCGGTAATGAATCCATTTTTCATCACCCGTCACGATGCGATAAAGAAAACCCTTGCTTTTTTGCCGCTGGAGCAGTTGTTTAGGCGAAAAAAACGACTTAATGTCCCTTGGCTTCAAATCATAAGGAACTCAGGTTCCTTGCTTTTGAATCATGGGAGAGAACGCATGCAATCGCATGGAAATGGCTTAGCGGGTGACTCCTAATGCTTACGCAAGCTCTTCTTGCGTTTGGCACGGATCCTCATCGAGTAATGCCTTCAATTCAGCGTCTTCGAAGGTTTTTGGCCTTCTTTTACGCGGACGGTCGTCACCATCATTTCACTTGTGTTATCGGCGTAGCTCAGCGGGGTAGCAAAAGGGAGATGGTAGGACTCTGTGAACAAACCAGATATTAATGACTAGCACGTGTGAGGTGGCCCCCGTGACCTCATTAGCAAGTAAGGAGCGTATGTCGGACTTTCTGGACCTCAGTGGGTCGATCAATCAGTTTTGGACATTGCGCTTCCTACCTGAGCTCCAGTACCATGACAAGGTGAGACACTGAACACTGGAGTCAACCGGCGGATAACGGTATCCGCCGGAGGGGTCCAAGACCGAGTGAAGAGATGATGTTTTCGGCAGCCATTATAACACTGAGCACTGTGGTGAGCGTTCCAGAGTTAAGTTCCCGAGACACTAGGCACTGTTCCAGGTTATACTTGGCAGTGGCCCCGCACGAGGCTGGGCACTATTCCAACCTGGGCACCGTGCCAGTGTCATGCAACAATGTAACTGCTACATTGTAACACTTGGATCAGCATCTCTGTAAACTTTTTGGAGCTCTCTATGCGCATCAGCTGCCATTTTCTTCAAATGAAAGAAGAAAATAAACTTCCCGCAAATGACGATTATTTGGCACAAAATCAGACATTTTCACACAACCAAAAGTATATGACGCCAAAACAAAATCACTGCCTTTGCCAGTTTTTCCTCTCCCATTTCCCACAGTCTCGTTTCATACCTTACCACTCTTTCTGTTGCTTCATATGTCAATCTCTCCCTATTCGTCTCCTGTAACAAAATGTACCCCGGCATCGATCTTTCCACCCCCAGCATCCATCTCAGGAACCATACCTGTTCCCTCTCTATACATTCATACATCCTCGTCCCCCATACCTCTACTCCATACATTAATACTGACCCTATGCACGCATCCCACACCTTGCACGCCACCCTTACATTGTTCCCCATCCATCTTCCCCATTTCCCCCACGCCATCCCCCAAGCTTTCCTCGCCTTTCCTTATATCCATCTTAAGTGCTCTTCATATCCACCCGTCCCTTTAAACATAAACCCGCGATATCTAAACCTCTTCACCGTCTCAATCACTGCCCCCTTCCACTTTCTCTTACTGTCCCTTCTCGCCGTTTATTCCTGAACCTCATCCATTTCGTCCCCCACATTCAAGCACGGCCCTCTTTTATCCATATATTTCTCTAGTTTTTTTAATATACCTTTCATCCCTACTCAATCTTTTGCCCCTAATACCATAACGTCTGCATAGGCTAACAACCATACCTTACATTTCCCGATTACCACACATTCACATTCTACAAGGCAACACAATCTGAATCTGGAGTGTTCCGATGGGAGGGCAGAGAGGTCTACTGCAAGTAGGCCTCAATGGGCCCTTTGTACGTCTTATCATCTGAGTCCTCACTTCCCGGTGTCGTCCAGCCAACCCACAGCTTTGGCGAACGCCAGGACTGCACCAAGAGGGACTCTTTGGATGTCTGCTGTTTGTAGACATCCCTCTCCCGTTATGTCTTATTGAGGAGATAGCCGTGCACTCCAGGAGTACGTGTTCAGCAGTCTCCTCTTCAGCTTCACACCCTCTACAGATGGGACTTGGGCAGAAGCCCATTCTTAGGTTACAGTGTCCAGTCAATAGTGCCACGATCTTTCGTAGGTTCCCCCTGGACAGTTGTATGCAGTATCTGGCGGCAGTTTTGGGGTGCATCGAGACAAAGTCTTTTGCCACCCTTCAGCCAGGCTTGTCGTTCCAACGGTCTTGGTGATGTTTAGTCGATGTATATTTTAGTAAGGATATTATGTCTGACAGAGAGGGTGGCAGTCCAGGTTCCGGCCCGCAAGTGCGGCGTCTGGAAGCCTTTCTTGCCAGCCCGTCTGCTATCTTGTTCCCTTTACTTTTATCGTGTCCTTTTACCCAGCCCAAGGTGACCTTGTTGTCGTTTGCCACTCTTTCCAGGGCTACGCAGCATTCCATCGTTAGTGCTGAGGTGATTTTGCAGTTCTTAATTGCTGATATTGCTGCTCTGCAGTCAGTGATGATATACAGGGTGCGTAAAAAGTATCGCACCAAATGGGATTATATGGAAACGTTTTGACATTTAGATTTAACATTTAGTAGGTTTAAATCAGATATTGTTTTTTTGTAAGAGGCCGCCATGTTGAATTTTTCTAAATAGTACCTAGTTTTTTTTATGTTATTTGAAAGGTTATTTAATTAGAAGTACAACGTAGCAAGTTTATTCTGAAATAACGACCAAAAAAAAAATTTAAAAAAAACTGAAATAACACTTACTATTTAGAAAAATTCAACACAATTCTGTCAAAAAGCAAGTCGTGCGAAACAAATGAAACTCATCTCAAAATATGGGTATTTATATCTGATTTATACCTACTAAATGTCAAATTTCAACGTCAAACCGTTTCCATATAATCCCATTTGGTGCGATACTTTTTATGCACCCTGTATATAGTTTTACCTTTGATATTTTTATCAGCGATTTCTCTTGCTGCATGTAGTATACCTACGAGTTCCACCTTAATGGGGGTACTCATTGATACACCAAGTGCAGTACTCTTTTTCAGGGATAGGTTTTTGCAGTATATGCCAACTCCGGCCCCCGTTTTCGTTAACGATCCATCTGTATATACAGGGTGTTTCAGAGCTCTGGGAACGGTCATTCACGTGCTTATTTGTCAAAATTTTGAAAAATGTTTCATATAAAAGTTATGCAGAATAGTGAGCTGTGTGCCCTAAAAATATTTAAATTTATACAGGGTGTCTCATAACAAAGTTACAGACCAAACTTATGTTTTTTTTTAATGGAACATCCTGTATATTTTAGCATTTTTGGATTCCTCGCTACTTGGAGATTACAATGACCTAGGTTGTGAGGGTTGAAACCGGGCCGTCTTCGTGTTCAGAATAAGCACGTGATTGACCGTTCCCAGAGCTCTGAAACACCGTATATATGGATGTTATCCTGTTTGCTGCCCTTTGCCTGAATCTACGTGCAACACGATAAGGCTTGACATACAGATTCCTAATTATTTGGACCTGGTGGAAAACATGATGGAGGCTTTATCACGACTGAGGAAGAATAGTCGGTGAAATGATGAATAAATATTTGTGTAAGCAATCAGCAATGCCAGTGGGCATTAGATGCAGAACCAACTGCAAGCGAAGCAAGATGAGTGAAAATAGCAATAATTGTTCTACCCAAAAAAAAATTACTTGTTAATGACAGTAGTTCGGACAGTCAGGTACTCTTCCAAGTTGAATACGCCATGCATCTTGAGCAGTGTTTATTCTTTCTGATGTGCTGATATAAAAGCTCCATACGAAAAATTCACGTTTGGCTATTTTAGTTGTACACTCATTCTCGGGTGCCTTCTCTTATTTTTATAGTCAAGTTGTGTCTTGTCTCTCCGAAGTTCCGGTGTTTTTCTGTCACTGTTATATCTCCTGTCAAGCACTTATTTGCTCATTCGTTCAGTGTTTCTTAACTCTAGCGGAACATTTTCCAAAAACAGAAAAATTTCGCAGCACACGTTCATGCAAGAAGAAATTTCTAAATTAAATAAATAGAATGAAAAATAATATTTGAATGTAAAGTTCCCCTACTTGATTGTACTGTTCCATTCAATAAAAAAGCGAACACCTACTGGTCCACATTGTAAATGTGGCTTATAAACCTGCCACTGTCACCGGTACAACTAATTGTGTTATTTTATTTATTAGCAATGCCCGGTCAAGTATCTGAAGTGACAAAAGTTCGTATTGTGATCAAACTAGATGGTTGGGTTAGGTTGCTACTATAAGAGATGTCGCTAGGTATATCCTTTGACTGTATACATATGGACTGCTATTCCCCCACCATTTCCCATATGATCACTGCTCCAAAAGTTGTCCGCGATCTGGAGCCCGATATAAGTCCCACCCCGGAGCCGAAAATGGAGCGTAATTTAAAAACAGGAAAGCAAAAAAAAAAATTTCTCGATGTATTTATCAGCAACGTGGAGAATGCAAATGCGAGCATATTTCGGCAACTCGGGTTCACTTTCGTGCCAGTTCTTTACAAGCAAAGCATTAACCCATAATTTGCGAAGTTCCGGATTTGATAGAAATCTAATACAGAATTTTAGGTTATAAGTCAAAAGTCAACTGACGTGTATTATAACCGCGTTGGCATATATATACGTGGACGTATTTCAGTCTTTTGCATAGCAATATTTTGACATAGTGTGATAAATATATTCAAAGGTGTGAATAAATTGCAGGGTATCACAATATGCAATGCGAGCTCATAGAGTCATATGTCATAGAAACAAAATAGCTACCAATTTACTAACATACCGCAACCATTTAGAGTCCCGCTGCATCACCATTGCTTGGAGACACACATGAAGTTGGCGTTAGCAGTCCATAAGTATATAGTCAAAGGGTATATCAAATCACATTTAATTACACCACCATGCATACGCCATCTATATTGATTTTTTAACTTTCTAATACAAGTTCATACTTTTTTAAATTATATAACATGCATTTCTCCTATATAGCTATTTATTAAATCATTTTGCATCTGTACATCCGTATTTATAAGAAACCTGCATTCTATGTTTGTAGATTGCAAAAACACAATTATTCGATGCTTTCCAAAAAGCCGGTCTCGGTAAATGGGTGAAGAAACCGATTGAACAAGACCAGTTTGAAGCATCGACGACAACAACAACAACTACAACAGTAACACTACAAAAATAAAAACAACACATCTAGCGAGCTCCCAAAAACAAATTGGATTCCTAGAAACACAACGCGATGACAAGACTTTTTATAAACAACATATGGGTACAATTCATTCGAGATTCTTTACATTTACGTAGGTTTAAGTCTGAAAACATAGTTCAAAGTCTTTCCATTACGTATAGAAATGAGTAGACACTTTTAATCTTAGTGATGAATTTATTTTATATAATATATCTTTATTTTCTATTCAATTTGATACAGTGATATAAGGGTAAAACGAGGTATTCCTAATTAATATCGCCACAATTAACAGACTAAGGATTTGGCACTTAATCATTTGCTTTTTTTTTGTGTGTGTGATTTGTAATTTTATCTAAAGACTAGCACATGTAATGTAATAACAACGTGATTTTATACACTAGGGGTATAAAATGCTGTTTGGTAACAAGTTAGGAACGGTTTCCAAGAAGTATTAACATTTAGGAGTATTAATAAATATAGTTGTAACATATTATTGCGGTCTACTTGTAGTAGTAGTATTGAAGGTACGTTTCTGGTGCCGGCAGCACTGATTGTTTTGGCGGGGCGACTGCCTTCGGCAGCGCGGTCTGCTGGGAGAACGGCGATGCTGATCTCGTTGATAAGTAGAAGTTTCCACGGGCACTAAAATTGATATTCAATCGTTTAAGTTGTGGTTGTCATCATAAAAAACAACATTAACCTTTTCGTGACGGTGCTACTTAAACGCGTTAACTGCTAACTATGAGATTACTCGTACTTGTTTAATGCAGTTTGCAGGGTCGTGGCAGTTAACGTGTTCATTTACGAAATTAACCTACGGGAGTTGTCAATAAACGACTTGGTAATTCTGTCCTGTATTTCGGCAGTCTTCAATAGACGATTTAGAGTTTTAAATCGAACAGAAAAAAATGGTGATGTGGCCATCATGTTACTTTCTCCGACTTGATGGTATCATTTATATTTATGCTTTCATGGTTTATTTTTAATTTAAATCATATTTTAATGTACATCAAGTGTTTTGTAGACTCGGATGAAATTGACGTTTAAAACGTCAAAATTATAAAAGGGAAAAATTATACTTCAAATTCAAAAACTCAGTTTACTCAAAAACTAAAGAGATTTAAAAAAACTTATTCTTTATAAGTTGTTCATTTTGGCATTCTCTACAATTATTATTAACATAAAATTGCTGTGACTATTATTGTTTCATAATTATAAACCAAATATGAAAAAAAAATTAATAAATTTTTTTCTCGACTGAGAATGATTTTACGAAATTTTACCAAAAGCTTTTCAGTTCTTCGGATTATCAAACAATACTTATGTTCAAAGTTTCATATCAATTGCTCTATTATTTTTTGAAATACAGCGCGCACAGACACACACAGACACAACATTTTTTTTTTCCAGAAATTGTTGAAATGGCATCTCCAAAACGGATATTTCCGTAAAAAAGTTTTGAAAGTAAAAATCATTACATATTTCACCAATTTGCTAAATATAACCCCTACAAGGGTGAAGCGGGAATTAAGAAAATATTTTAGTAAATTTAATATTGAAGAAAAGTTGGCGTGTAGTCGTGTATAATTTTGCCTGTAGTTAAAGGGTTAATAAAAATGTCGATGAAATAGAAAGGGAGATATACTAGACGTGAATTCTAAATCGGCTGCGTTCGTTTTGAATAAGCCCTACGTAAATATCCATCTCCCAGTTTTGAGGTAAAATTTATTATTGCCGTCACGAAAGGGTTAAGACCTAATTATTATCATCAAATCATTGACTTATTTTTGAATTGAAAAAGATTAACAATTCAATTTCAATAGCCGGCAAATGTGTTCATCGATTGCAAAATATATAATTGGTTATTGATTTGAATCTGTTAATCAATTAAAAATTGACTCAACCAGTTTCTAAATGTACCTTTGCACCAGTGACGGGTTTTTTTCTGGTACGGCCGAAGACCAAGAGGAGGTAATACAGATAGGTGCGGTCACGCAGCCAACCGTTTCTGCAACCGGCCCTACCTATCCGTATTGCCACCTCTGCTACCTTGGCCGTACCAGAAAAAACCCGCGAACCGTCACTGCTTTACACCCGTGAATTTTAACGAGTCCGTAAGTGCACAGGTTTAAGATTTTGAAACTGGAATCGCACCTGCGCATTTGATCAATTAGAAGATGCCACCCTCAAACGCGCAGGCGATCCAGTTTCGAAATTTGAAACCTGTGCACTCGTAAATTGTAACACTTTGCAACAAGTGTTAAAATTCACGGGTGCAAAGGCACACTTGGAAACTAGTTGAGAGATAGCAAATTTTCCGCCTGCATTGGCAGTTTGAGATCTCAATAATTGCTTTGATTGAATCAATTTTAAAATTTCGAAACTCACGTCCTGTCCAAACCGAATCCCATGTTAACAGGCTGCTGATTTTGCTCGCACAATCCCTTGGAGAACTGGTTCCAGTTTTTGCAAGTGACGGAGGCGAAACTGTCCGGCGTGACCACCGATTCTGCGTAGAACATGAACGATCGCCAATGGCTGCAGAAAACTGTAACACAAAAGCAGTGGATCGT
The DNA here is from genome assembly GCA_910593695.2 of Ocypus olens. Classification (NCBI taxonomy): domain Eukaryota; kingdom Metazoa; phylum Arthropoda; class Insecta; order Coleoptera; family Staphylinidae; genus Ocypus; species Ocypus olens. The sequence goes on along the minus strand of OU343052.1, from coordinate 7,613,796 downwards.
TTGCCAATGTTTTCATTGTAAGTGTTTGCCAATTTTTAAATTTTTCTCGTCGGGTTTGTTGAAAGAGTAAGTAAGTATTCTGTTGCCGACTCTATTCTAGGTGCGTAGTTTTCAAATTATGCAATTGTAGCGACTTACAATTAAACGCATACTTTGCAGAATTGGCCCATTATGTTTCAAAAAAAATAAATTGTTCGTTCGTTTTGCGTAATTGCAGATATATTTTGTAACTGTTATGTACAAATTTTTTATTCGTTAAATTTAAATTAGTTGTAGTTTTGAAATAAACTGATTATTTCTAAAGTTTTTTTCTTTAATCTCACTATTTACTAGTACAGTGTCCGTGTCTCATTGGCGTAGTTCAGAGGTCGCCAAAGTGGTCCATATAGACCCCCAGGGGTCTATTTAACAAAAGTTATTTAAAAAAATATGTGTAAAAAACAAAAAACAGTTTAAGTAAACAGACACTTCCGGTGTACGAAATTTTACCAAAAGCTTTTCAGTTCTTCGGATTATCAAATAAGACGTATGTTCAAAGTTTCATATCAATTGCTCTATTCGTTTATGAGAGACAGCGCGCATAGACAAACACACACACACTCTTATTAAATTTAAAGAAGTATGTAGTATAAAATAAATAACTACTACTCCATTAACTTTAGAATGTCGAACAACGTATTATGACCATAACATTTGAAAATAAATCGCAGTTTAATTTTTTTGTTGCATAATTAACGAGTTCGTCTAACGCTGTATAAGCTTAATTACACCAGTGTAGTAACTTTCTTTTCGTAAACAACAGCTGAACTTCTTTAACGGTAATGAATTACATTACCAGTTCATTTACAAACACTTTACGAGTGTATAACACTTTTTGCTCATTCCACACAATTACTACAATGGTAATTGCTGTGCAGTGGCGACACTACAGAAAAATCTTAATCACAGTGTGTCCTTTCTTTTTGTGCTCCATGGAAATAAATATCTTATTATTGATGGTTTCCCGGAGAAATGGCCATCTCTCATCCGTAATGGCATTATAAATAGATTGTCAATTAATTGATTTATAGTGCTAGCATTTCAACTAGTTTACTAATTAGTGATACATGTATAGCTTTACAAATGATAACATTACTTACATACCTTAATCATTAAAATATTGGTTTTTCTTCAAGCGTCAGTAAAATTAAACATTTTTCACTGAATACATTACTTAATTGCCAACATTTTGCGTGGCACTAATGATGTATTAATGTACTGACAGATACAACTGAACATGGATATTTCATTTGAATACACAGGTAAAAAAAAAAACATGAAATTCGTGAAATTTCGACCATTTTCATACCGTCATAACTCGGCGTATTTTCAATCGATTGTGATGAATCTTTGAGGGCGGAAAACTTTGAAGTGTCTTCTTTAAAGTCATGCGAACTTAAGCGTAAACCCTTCCGCCTCCTCTAGCAACCCTCTGGAAAAAAAAGCTTTTTCAGTAAACTATTGTGAGGAGTGTAAAAAGTATACGTGTAATTAATCAACGTGTGAGAGGTATTAGCGATGTCCGACTAATCAAATTTCGTTTATTATCATAAAATTCCATTAATAGTTGCGCCCGTCTTTCAGAAAAGAGATAATGGGTTGTTATTGTCATTGTGTTTACATTGCACCAGCGCATTATGTATTTAGTGCACTATCGAAGAATGTGTATTTAAGCGGTTTTCTGAGCTACCTGTAGTAGCTAAGATGGGAATTCATAGCCAACACCTGTAAATAGTCAATTAAGTGATTATGTCTATAAATTAATTTCGTTTTCAATCTCAAGTCACTGGGTAATTGATTAAATAAATAATAGAATTATTTGGGCGAAGTAAACGCCTAAATTAAATAAAAATGAAAAAGGAGCAAATGTTGAACCAGATAAAAGCGATGTCGAATTGAACTCTGGATTCCCTTTGTCTTCGCAGGAAAATTCCTAAAGAAAACGGTGGGGACACAGAGGTTTCGTGGACAGTAACATGTAGATTTTCAGTCAGTTCTTGGAGAGTCTTACAGTTCAGTCAATTCTTTGAGTTTTACAGTTGTCTTTGAGTTTTAGTCCGCGTACGGTACAGTTGCTCCTTTTTCCTAATGGGTGAGGTAATGTAAGGTGACAATGAGAGGTTTTGGCTAAATTCATTTATAATGTGTAAAGATTAATTTTCACTTGTGTTGTAATTATTCTTTTGTAAGATGTAACGTCAGATAATTGTCATGTTTGCTGAATTAGATTTTAATGTATCGATTGTGTTGTCCACTAAATGTATGTCAAGAGTAATGTTTGTTAAATTCTTTATTTCATTAATATATCACGTTTGTCATATCAATTGCCGTCGTTGTCATTTTGTATAGTGCTTCATTGATATCCCGATCCCGTTACTCCTACGAAACGTTAATCGCGAGTGCACGATTTTGCGTCGACGCCGAGATGCCAGTGAACCCGAACTGAGACAGCAGGAGTAAAGGTAAGTAATGACTAAAAGCTTATTTTATTAGTGTTGTTAAGTCCAAGTCACGATTGCGAGTCAGGCGAACCCTTGGCTATATAATCTGGCAACCGCTCGACAGGTTATATAGCAACAATGTATGCAGGTGCCCGCTTGGTCAGATGTCAATTACAGGTTAGAGTAAAGGCGAGCACCACATATATTTTGGTGTCAGGTGTGGGGTTGCTTAATTAAGAGGTTAATTAAAGTAGAAGGTTGCTCAAATGTGGGGTTGCTTAATTAAGAGGTTAATTAAAGTAGAAGGTTGCTCAAATGTGGGGTTGCTTAATTAAGAGGTTAATTAAAGTAGAAGGTTGCTCAAATGTGGGGTTGCTTCATTATTAGGTTAATTAAAGTAGACGATTATTTAATTGTTAGGTTATATAATGGTGTGGTTGTTTAAATAATTGAGATGTTTAATTGCCACCGTAGTAGTTGTGAATTTTAATAAATTAATTAATGTTGAGATTGTTTTAATTTGGGTGTAAATGATTTTTTAGTACACCAAGTTGATTCAATTAAAAGGAGTTATTTACGTTTTAAAGTTGTTTGTTCCTAAGTAAATCCAAAAATGTTTCGTTTTTGTTTCGTCAATTTAAATTGTGAGGTTGATTAATTGTTAGTTTTTTTTTTGGCGTGACTCTTTAATTAATTGAATTGTTTAATTACCACCGTAGTTGAAATTGTGAATTTTAATAAATTAATTATTGTTGAGATTGTTTTAATTTGGATGTAAATGAATTTTTAGTACTCCAAGTTGATTCAATTAGGAGGAGTTATTTTGTTTTAATGTTGTTTGTTCCTAAGCAAATCCAAACAGGGTTTCGTTTTTTTTTGTTTTGTTTTTTGTCAATTTAAATTGTGGGATTAAATTAAGTAGTGATCAAAGTTCTAGATATTCCGTGATTTACAGATTTTTTTTTATTATTCATTTTGTTTAATTTTGTTTTACATAAACATAGCAACACCTGACTCGTTTTATCACCTGATATAATCGTACTTGGATATTTATTAATCGTTGTTTGTGTTTGTCTTCGTATTTTGAATTTATTTTTTTCGTAACTTGATTTGTATTTGTGGACGTGTTTTAATTGCGAAATTGTATTTTTGTATTTTGATTTGTTTTGAGTTTGTGTTTTGTTGTGTATTTTGATTTCGATTTTGTATTTTGGATTTTACGAAATAATTAAGGATGGCAGCGAATCAAGCAATTTTGACGTCGTCGAACTCGGTTCCGACGTTCGACGGAACAGCGAATGTAAAATATTTTTTGAATTGTTAGATGACATTGCGGCATTAACAGGTTGGACGGAAGAAGAAAAGGCGACAATAACTAGGATTAAATTGACAGGAAAGGCGCGACAATTATTGTCGGCGGAACCACAACTAAGAGTCGCGGATTATGCAGATTTAAGGGCAGCTCTCGAGAGTCGTTTCAAACTTTCCCTTAATTTAGGTGAGGCAGTTGAGAATTTTCACAGGTGCATACAAGAGGTAGGAGAGTCAGTCCAGGAGTTTGCAGCAAGATTGAAGGAGCTGGCGCACAGAGCGAACCCGGATCACGCTGCGTACCCAGATAAATTTCGGAGCGATTTGTTTTTGCGTTTTAAATTAGGGTTGAGATTGGAGTTGCAGCAGAGAGTTCTGTCTCTCCGACCCATGGACTTGGAGGATGCTATCGAGATGGCAGAGAATGAAGAGAAAATCGCTGAATTGGTCAGTAAGAATAGGATCAGGAATTTAGCTAGAGAGAACGTGACAGGAACAACAGGTGGTGAAGATATTAGTTATGGTAAGGACGGCAGCGGAAATTCCAGTACTAGGGATTGGAATAATCGAGGTCAAGGACGAGGACGAGGAAATGACAGGCAAACCAGGGATTGGAATAATCGAGGACGAGGACGAGGGAACGGTAGGCAGACCGGGAATCGGGACGAAGGTGCTAGGAATTTAAATTGTTTTAAGTGTGGAACACTAGGACATTTTGCAAACCAATGCAGGAAGATAATTTGTTATAATTGTAATCAACCAGGACATATGTCAAGAGAATGCAGAAATCCACGTAGACAGCAGAATTTAAACGGGAAGGAAGTCGCGGCGGAGCGCCGGACCGCGGCTTAGAACTAGATGAACAACAGGTAACGGCGACGAGAGGACATTCCCGCCTCACCACCCCTAATTATAAGGATTTGAGTAGTAATAGTATAAAAATTTGGATAGGTAATCGGATATTTAGGGCGATAATTGATTCAGGCGCAGCGACATCATTGATTCGACCTGGAATTGTATATAATATTGAGGAGAGTTTGAAACCCCGATTATGGAGCATTAGCGGCGAGAGAATTCACACACAGGGAGCAGTAAGGGTAGATATTGAATTATCGCAATTGAAACACATCGAGCATCGGTGTCATGTGACAGAAAACACGGATTTTGGAGCAGATTTATTACTTGGATTGGATTTTTTAGTGGCGAACCGTGTTGCAATAGATTGGGCAACGGGATTAATTTGGATCGATGGATCACAGGTGCGACTGGAAAATTGCGAAGAGGGAGATAAGCCGTTAGTTGCAGTCCACCGAATGGACAAAGGGAACGATGAATATTTCAAAAAAATTGTCGAGAAACTCGAAAACCTTAGTAGACGTCTCGATACGATGGAGACCATCTTCAACAACCGAATGAGTGGCGAAGTACCTGTTGCGGAAACCAAGGGCCCCGGTGGAAGCAAACGTGTGGAACTCTGTTCATCGGAACACAGAAGAGAATTTTCAGGTGGAGAGTACGTTGAAGCGGAACGCGAGGGGAGCGAGGATTTAATGAAAATCAGTCAGGACCAAGGAAGAAAAGGGCGTCAAGTGAAGAACGAGAGTAACACGTGCGGAGGATGGAGAGTGACCGAGGCAGAGGTCACCAAGGAAGGTGGAGTCAATCAGAAAGGAGTAAACCAAGGAGTAGGCCGAAAAAGGAACCAAGGTGGAGCAAGAGAGGAGCAATTAGAAATATGTGACTGCGAGGAAGAGTTAATGTCGGTTTTGATGAGAGAACCAAGTGCAAGGATCCTGGGCCAGAGCGAGAGTGCCGGCAGGATAAAATCGATTCAACGAGAAGGGTGCTCGTCTGACCTAAGGGTGGCGGCGCCAAATCCAGTAGTGATTAAATCGGACGTGGAATTACCTCCATTTTCGGAAATTTTAATCCAAGGTGTCCTCAAGGGGAAGCTACCGGATAACGAGAATCTCATGATCGAGCCTAGTGGAGAGGTACCAGCGGGCGTACTGGTAGCAAGAGTTTATTGTCAGGTAGACAAAGAGGTTCCAATCAGGTTGATAAATACGACGGGACAAAAGGTGCAATTAAGGAGTAAAACGCACGTAGGTAACGGATATGAGGCGATAGAAAGACAACAGGACGGAGATTGCAGACAAGGAGGATCAACAGTTAGAGAGAGAGAGAGAATTGCAGAAGAAATTTTAACATTAAATCCGGCAAAGGCGGGATCTAACGAGATAAGGGAAGTACTGATGGAATTCGCAGATATTTTTACGAGGCCGGATCAGAAGTTGACGCACACGACGCGTACCAAACACAGAATAATCACCGAGGGAAATACACACCCGATAGCGAGAAGACCATACCGTGTACCCTTTTCCAAACGGGGTGAATTAAATCAACAAATCGACAAGATGTTAGATGAAGGGATAATAGTGGAATCTCAGAGCCCGTGGTCGGCACCAATAGTTTTAGTCGAGAAGAAGACACACGTAGGTGAGAAGCCGGAATTACGAGTTTGTATTGATTACCGAGGGTTAAATGCAATTACGAAACCAGATTATTTTCCGCTACCTCACATTCAGGATACGATAGACCAACTATCAGGAGCTAAATTATTTTCCACCATGGATCTAACAAGTGGTTATCATCAAATCGAGATTGAAGAAGAGGACCAAGAAAAAACGGGATTTTCAACTCCAACAGGACATTATCATTTCACCAAGATGCCGTTTGGGCTGTCCAATGCGCCAAGTACATGGCAACGGCTAATGTATGCAGTTTTATCAGGACTAACAGGAGTCACGTGTCTAGTCTACCTGGATGATATTATCGTATTTTCGGATGGAAGCATCGTGCAACATGTGAGCCGTTTAAGAGATGTTTTTATTAGACTTAGAGAAAATAATTTGAAGCTAAAACCAACGAAATGCAAATTCTTACAAAGAGAGGTAAAATATTTAGGACACATAATATCAGAACATGGTTGTCAAGCAGATCCACAGAAAACCGAAGTTATAAAAAAGTATCCCGTACCAAGAACAGTTAAAGAAATCAGAGCATTCATCGGATTAGCAGGTTTTTATAGAAAATTTGTACCTAGTTTCTCGGAGATAGCGAGACCTTTGACCCAGCTTACCAAGAAAGATGTAAAGTTCGTATGGACCGAAAAAACAGAAGAAGCATTTCAGAAATTGAAACAAGCACTAACAGCACCTCCAATTTTGAAGTACCCCGATTTCAATAGAGAATTTATTCTAGTAACAGACGCAAGTGGAGTGGCGATAGGTGGTATTTTATGTCAAAAATACGGAGACACAGAACACCCGGTAAGCTACGCAAGCAGAACACTAAACAAGGCTGAGCAGAATTATTCGACAATTGAAAAGGAAGCGTTGGCGGTAGTATGGGGGATTAAACATTTTAGAGAATATCTAACAGGAGTAACATTTAAAGTATATACGGACCACCGCAGTTTGAGGTATTTGTTTTCATTGAAGGATCAAAGCAGCAGGTTATCTAAGTGGTCATTGAGCCTCATGGAACATAGCTTCACCATTGAATATCGACCAGGACGTCTTAACACCAACGCAGATGCTTTGACAAGATTGAGAAGCGATACGATGGATAAAAGGATTGAGGATTACGCTGTCAGACAAATTGTGAACAACGAAGGAGGAGATAATGATCCAAAATTATTAATTACTTCTATTTACGACCTAAATGAATTAGTAAAAGCACAGCAAACCGATGAGTACGTAAGGCAAATATCAACAAAATTAGGCGAATGTACGGATTTTTTCAAAGACGGTAGGGGATTGTTATACAAACGAAGAGATGAAAATCAAAGGGACGACAGATTGGTGTTGCCTCGAAAGTTAATTAAACAAGTTTTGAAGATGTACCACGATGCGCCGTTTAGTTGTCATCCAGGTGAGAAACGAATGTTGATTAACATTAAACGAGAATTTTATTGGAAGAATTTAAACAAGGATGTCAAACAATACTGCAAGGAATGCCAGTCGTGTGCGATGAGGAAGAGTAACTATATACCACCAGCGGAGATGCAACATATGAGCGTACAATCAGGTGCATGGGGAAGGATTTCACTCGACTTAGTGGGACCATTGAATCGAACTCGAAACGGGAACAGATACATTTTGACATGTATGGATTTTTTGACACGGTACCCCGAGCTAATTCCAATACCCGATATTTCAGCAGAGACAGTTGCAAAAGCATTTGTGACGAACATTATATGCAGACACGGAACACCTAGGCAAATTTTAACAGATTGTGGTAGCCAGTTTATTTCAAAATTGTTCAAGGAAATCTGCAGTTTACTAGGAATTGAAAAGATCCAGACCAGTGCATGGCATCCGCAATCAAACGGAGTGATAGAAAGGATGCATGGAACCATGAAGACGATGATCTCTCATTACGTGTCAGCGCAAGAAAATTCTTGGGATGAAACGCTACCATTCGTAGCTATGGCGCTGCGTAACAACGTAAATGCGACGACGTCTGAAACACCGTTCTTTTTAATGCATATGAGAGACATGGAACTGCCCATAGATGCGTTGATAAAACCAACGAGAATGAAATACGACTTAGACGAAAATTACGCGACGGAGATGATGGCCAGAATGGGGGATGCATACAGAAGAGCGACGGATAATATCAAGAGGAAGGAAGAGGATCGGAATGCAAAATTTAACAGGAAGGCGAAAACGCACAAATTCGCGTTAGGTGATAAAGTGTACGTGAAAAATGAAGCACACTCGTCGAAGATGCTTGCACACAAATTCCAACCAAAGTGGACCGGACCATGGCGGATTATAAAAATTAACGGACCTGTTAATTACGTAGTGAAGGACATCTACAGCAAAAAGACTCAAGCAGTGCACGTCAACCGAATTAAACCGTGCTACACGCCAGTTGAAGACGGATTGTGCAGAGACGAACCTGAGAAAAGGAATTTCGATCCACCGAGGAGGCCAAAGGAAGTACCAGACTTCCACGAGTCTTATAAGGGAATAGATGATAATGAGATACTGTTCAGTGTATGGAGAAGGCCACCACCTCCACCAGCAAACGAAGGTGAATCTAGTAATGGTAGTTATGAGAGCGCGGAGGATGCGACTGAGCGTTGCAGGATAGAATCAGTGGAATCTGATCATGAGGAGAGCACGAGCGAAGGGGAGGTCGTATTAAGCATCAAAGGTGTAGAGAGCAGCCGGGAGAACGAAAACGAGAACGAATCAGAGGATGGTATCGCCGCCCAGGAAAGCGTGCAGAGCGAGGCGCACCTAGATGAAGGTAATGTGGGTAAGGAGGATGACGACGAAAGCGGTTTGGAAGAAACAGGGTTGAACGAGTCCGAAGTGAGCGAAGAAGGAGCGAACACGCCGAGTGACAGTACAAATTCGGAGAGAGAAGGCTCAGAGGAAAATGGAAGTGGAGTTGGAACGGTTGAAGAAGGGAGCCACGAAGAAAGGTTAGATCAGACGTGTAATACGCCCAGGGACGAAAATCGAGTTAGGCGCGGGTATTTAACGCAATTCGGGGACAGATTATACTTTGACCTCTGCGACGACAAGGAAGAGGTGCCACCAGGTTGTAAGACAGAGGAATTCAAGGTAACTCCAATAACAGGAGGGTTTTTGATAGTAAATGAAAGTGGCAACCGAAGTTTCCAATGCAATGACGAGGGGGAAGTTTTGACGTCGACACAGTGTCATCGAGCACTGAGCAGCGAGAGTGTGAACAAGTCCAGGGAAGGTTTCCCAGGGACTAGTAGAGAAGGTGCGAAAAAGTCAGATGAACCAGAAGGACATAATGAAAAATTGGAGAGGAATAGCGGGATCGCAGGAAATAAACCATGGGTACGGCGAGGATTTCTTGAAAAATATAAAGGCAAGACGTGGGTTAGAGTAACCGAGCACGAAGATAAAACCACCAAGGGAGTGAAGATGGAAAATTTTAAATTTCAAAAATTGGCAGAGGATAAGTATTTAGGGGAAAATGAAGATAAAACGTTTAGGTTTCATTGTACTAAAGAGGGTAAAATAATAGCAAGTTCGAGTGCAGCCGAGCACCGACATAATACTCGCAGCGCGAGCAGTTTTAGTAAGTTGTTCACGGGAAAGAAAAAGTAGAAGATGGAAAAAATTTTTTTTGTGGAAAAAAAAAAAAAAAAAAAGGGGATTATATGTATTAATAAGATTAAATAATTGGGAATTGCATGAAACTAACACTAACTAATTTTGGGAATTAAATTAACTGGGAGATCATTATGCATAATTAAGGTAAACAGGCTGTTAAGAGGTGATTATCGAGAAAACGAAAATCGTATTGAAATTGTAATACGCAGGAATGATTGTTGGGTAACTTGTAAATGAAATGTTGATTGTGTAATTAAATTGTAAATATTATTGAAATCTTTTTGGTAATCGTGGAACGTATATTGAATTATGAGCGATGTAATTAGGATAAGTTTGGATTGTATATTGTAATTATGAGATGTAAATCGAATTGTGTTTGTTATGTAGTTAGGGTAAGTAGGTATCGTTCAAGGGATCGAAAGGAGAGTGCGCGGTTAGTTTACAAAGAAAACAGTGTGCGTAAACAAATAATCGTACCGCGTAAATAGACAATTGTGGGACTCTGTGTGCACATTAAAAAACGATTTAAAAGGTGAACCAGACAGTCAAGGAACAAAAGAGGCAGATCAGGAGGCGGCCGGCGGGGAAGGAAGGTTGATGAGATTTGTTAACAGTAATTTGGATCTAAAAATCAATGACGTAGAAAACATCATTAAGAGCCGCCCTTATAAACCCAGGGATGAACCGTAAATTCATCATTCAGTCCAGTTCATCTTTGAGTTTCAAATCCAAAATGTTTCCATGGGAATCTTTCATGGGATTGTGGGCATCGTTGGTGCTGTGGCTGGCACGCCACCCTCTGGACCCGACCAGGCTCAGCCGGTTCCCGAATCTGGAGCCTAGGGAGAGGAATCAGGTGAGGAACGTGTTCCTCTGGTATCTGGCGGGAGCTGCCAGGTTGGAGACCGTCCTGGACTCCTATATCAGGACGGGACTTGCAAACACTCGCTCCGAGATGGACGTGGAGGCGGAAGAGGAGCCCTTCCACCGGTGGGACATGCAGCCGGAGGGGCTCCCCATGGCAGTGATGCCATACCCGGTGCAGTCGGCCCCCTGCAACGGCTGTGGGGACCGGCATCAACAAGAGGAGGACGAAGAGGAAGAAGACGCCGAGCGAGAAGAGGCCTTCCGGCGCTACCTAAGGAGAATCGAGGACTCCGACTACGAATCGGAGGAATCGGAGGAGGAGCAGGCGGAGTAGCGCCGTAAATTATTTTCTTATGTGCTAGTATTGTTTGTTTTGTTTTATTTTAATCTATTGTTTTTCATGTGTTTATATGTTTTGCGAATTAATTTGTATCGATATTTTATCCTATCAGTCGTATTTTATTTTGTTCTAATGTAGTTTTTTTTGTGTATTATTTTGTATTTTTAATAATAACGAATTTTGTTTTTGATATGGTTGTGATGTGTTCTTGATCCTTTTTTTAAGCCTGTTAAACAGTCAGTTTCATAATAACGGATTTTGTTTCTGTAACAATTAAGTTTTATAGAAGGGTTTTCATTTCGCATTTATCATCCTTTTTACTAACACGCATGGGTTGTGGGTTTTGTTGCTTTTGAATGGGGTGAAAGTGTGAGTAAATGCTGACAAGTAATCCAAGTTATTTTATACTTAGATTACTTAAATAAGGTGGGGAGTTATGTGAGGAGTGTAAAAAGTATACGTGTAATTAATCAACGTGTGAGAGGTATTAGCGATGTCCGACTAATCAAATTTCGTTTATTATCATAAAATTCCATTAATAGTTGCGCCCGTCTTTCAGAAAAGAGATAATGGGTTGTTATTGTCATTGTGTTTACATTGCACCAGCGCATTATGTATTTAGTGCACTATCGAAGAATGTGTATTTAAGCGGTTTTCTGAGCTACCTGTAGTAGCTAAGATGGGAATTCATAGCCAACACCTGTAAATAGTCAATTAAGTGATTATGTCTATAAATTAATTTCGTTTTCAATCTCAAGTCACTGGGTAATTGATTAAATAAATAATAGAATTATTTGGGCGAAGTAAACGCCTAAATTAAATAAAAATGAAAAAGGAGCAAATGTTGAACCAGATAAAAGCGATGTCGAATTGAACTCTGGATTCCCTTTGTCTTCGCAGGAAAATTCCTAAAGAAAACGGTGGGGACACAGAGGTTTCGTGGACAGTAACATGTAGATTTTCAGTCAGTTCTTGGAGAGTCTTACAGTTCAGTCAATTCTTTGAGTTTTACAGTTGTCTTTGAGTTTTAGTCCGCGTACGGTACAGTTGCTCCTTTTTCCTAATGGGTGAGGTAATGTAAGGTGACAATGAGAGGTTTTGGCTAAATTCATTTATAATGTGTAAAGATTAATTTTCACTTGTGTTGTAATTATTCTTTTGTAAGATGTAACGTCAGATAATTGTCATGTTTGCTGAATTAGATTTTAATGTATCGATTGTGTTGTCCACTAAATGTATGTCAAGAGTAATGTTTGTTAAATTCTTTATTTCATTAATATATCACGTTTGTCATATCAATTGCCGTCGTTGTCATTTTGTATAGTGCTTCATTGATATCCCGATCCCGTTACTCCTACGAAACGTTAATCGCGAGTGCACGATTTTGCGTCGACGCCGAGATGCCAGTGAACCCGAACTGAGACAGCAGGAGTAAAGGTAAGTAATGACTAAAAGCTTATTTTATTAGTGTTGTTAAGTCCAAGTCACGATTGCGAGTCAGGCGAACCCTTGGCTATATAATCTGGCAACCGCTCGACAGGTTATATAGCAACAATGTATGCAGGTGCCCGCTTGGTCAGATGTCAATTACAGGTTAGAGTAAAGGCGAGCACCACACTATGCCCAACTTTGACGATGTGTACGGAGTTGGAAAAAATTTGTCGACTCGATCCACCATAAAGGCATTAAAATTTGATCAATTCCCTATGCAGGACTCAAATAACGAAGTTCCTACGACGATTTGGCACCAAGTTATGGGTGTGCATTTTGAGGTTTTTCGCACATAACTCAGCGACTTTTCAACCAAATTGGATGATTTTTCTTAAATTCAACAAACCTTATTTCATTGTTTATTATTAAACCTTTAATCCCTCCATAAATTACCGTTTAAATCATTAAAATGAATGTAGAATTTCGATGACATGACTTATTATTCCAGGATTTTTACGGCACGTTTATTTGAAAATAATAAAGGGTTGCAAGTTTTGAGATGATTTAAATTTCAAATTATCAAAATCATGCCTCAGTATTAGTATTTAAAAGCTTTTAAACATTTTACATTCACATTTCCACGCCTTACCGCCATCTATTCGACGATAGCCGAACTACTAAGTGATGTTTTTGAACAGCGCCAAAATGCTCGAACTTTATCCTTATAATCAAAGTGTTAATATTCAGCAATGCGCTGTACACGAAACGATAGACTATTTAATTCCGAATCGAATGGTCTATAAAATAGCTGAGGCAATTTAGCGGTTTTCTTGTAATTTGCGAATGAAAATTAAGCACGACACACTTACCGACATTTACAGTTCACTGTAACCTAAAACCTAAATGCACAACAATTTGCTATATTCTTCAATGAAATATGGGTCCCAATACTTATTACTGATTATTCAATTAACTTTTTATATTATTAATGCATTACAATAAGAGAAATATATAAGGAATCCTAATCTTCATAGAGGGTACCCTCTGTTATCGTGGGGATAAACTACGTTTTCATTTGTGCATTTAATAATTGTTTTAATAATGAAAGAATATTTAAAAACTTAAGAAGACTATTATTTTATAATAAAATAAATTTACTTGTAGATATTTTCGTGTTTAAATTGCAGAAACAATACATTATAATATATCCGCCTAATCACAGGCAACCCGATAAACGCATAACTACTATAAAAAACTTCCAATTTTAAAGTTGACAGTGACCAAACTATAAGTGTAATCCTCAGTAAAGCTTCAAAAATAGTGCGAATATTTAAGTATTTAAATTGCAGAAATAATTATATTACATAAACGCCTACTTACAGACAATGCAATACACGCATACATAATATTAATTTATTACTAAAAACTTCCAATTTTAAACATGATAGGGAAAAAACCATAAGTGTAATTCTCCGTAAAGCTTAAAAAATAATATGAATATTAAACTATTTAAATTGCAGAAATAGTTATATTATATAAACGCCTGCATACAGGCAACCTAATACACGTATAACTAATAATGATTTATTATTTAAAACTTCAAATTTTAATCGTAACAGGGATAAAACCATAAGTGTAATATTTTTTAAGCGTTGCTAAGGATTACACTCATGCTTCTGTCCTTATTATATTTAAAATTAGAAGTTTTTAATAAAAAATAATATTAGTTATAGTATATTGGGTTGCCTACAAGTAGGCGTTTATGTAATACCATTGTTTCCGCAATTTAAATACTTAAATATTCCCACTATTTTTGAAGCTTTACTCAGGATTACACTTATGGTTTTGTCCCTGTTACGTATAAAATTAGAAGTTTTTAATAATAAATTAATTCGAGTTATGCGTATATCGGGTTGCTTGAGATTAGGCGTGTATATTATAAAATATTGTTTCTGCAATTTAAGTACGTAAATATCCACAAGTGAATTTATTTAATCATGAGACAATATTCTTTTTAAGTTTTTAAATATTCTTTTATTATTACAACAATTATTACATCCACAAATTATTAAGTAGTTTGTCCCCACGATAACAGGTAGAGCCCTCTACTTATATTATGATTTCTCGTATATTTCTCTTATTGTAATGCATTAACAATATAAATAGTTGAATGATTAATCAGGAATAAGTATTGTAATCCGTATTTGATTGAAGAATATAGACAATTCTTCTTTATTGATTTTTTATGTTACAGTGAACTGTAAATGTCGGTAAGTGTGTCGTGCTTAATTTTCATTCGTAAATTACAGGAAAACCGCTATATTTCCTCAGCTATTTTATAGACCATTCAATTCAGAATTAAATCGTCTACCGTTTCATGCACAACCCATTGATAAATGTTAACACTTTGACAATAAGTATAAAGTTCGAGCATTTTGGCGCTGTTCAAAAACATCACTTAGCAGTTCAGCCACCGTCTAATAGATGGCGACGACGGGCGGAAATCCGAATGTAAAATGTTTAAAATCTTCTAAATAGCAATTCTAAGCGATGATTTTGATAATTTAAGCATTAAATCACCGACAAACATATAATCCTTTAATCTTTTGAAATAAAAGAGCTATAAAAATCCTGCAATAATAAATATTGCCGCAGCAATTTTTTAAGGGTTAAATTGATTTTAATGATTCAAATTTTAATTTACAGAGGTATTAATGGTTTAATAATAAACAATAAAGTAAGATTTGTTGTTGTTGGGAAATTAACATTTACTTACGGAGTTATTTTAAACCCAAATAACTCCTAATCACCCTCTAAAAACTTATTCTTTATAAGTTGTTAATTGTGGCATTCTCTACAATTATTTTAACATAATTTTGCTGTAACTATTATCGTTTCATAATTATAAACCAAAAATGAAAAAAAAATAATAAATTTTTTTCTCGAATAACAATTCACCACACCCACTTCCGGTGTACGAAATTTTACCAAAAGCTTTTCAGTTCTTCGGATTATCAAATAAGACGTTTGTTTAAAGTTTCATATTAATTGCTCAATTAGTTTTTGAGATACAGCGCGCACAGACGCGCACACACACACACACACACACACACACACACACACACACACACACACACACACACACACACACACACACACACGCACACACACACACGCACACACACACAGACACAAAGTTTTTTTTTCCCGAAATTGTTGAAATGGCATCTAGGGACTCCAAAACGGATATTTCCGTAAAAAAAAATTTTGAAAAAAAAATCACGATCACAATACTTTCTCGTACCTCGTAACGGGATAGTATATTCTGTAACAAGGTTAGAATGGAAATTCGATGTTAGTGGAATATTTCGAGCGCGAGCCGTGAGGCGAGCGCGAGGAACCACGAGCATCTGAATTTCCATTCTTACCGAGTAACAGACTATACTTTCTCCTCGACCAGATAAAATAGACTAATAAAATAATGAACACAAGGAACTTACGTTTTATTATCACGTTTGTGGTTATGTTTATAGTATTTTGACAATTGTGATATCCAAGGCTAATTGTTTTATTCGAAACGATGTGAGAATATTCATTCTATCCCTTGTTATGGAATGAATTACATGCAAAACGCATAAGCGCATAGTGTTTTGTTCCATAACAAGAGTGAGAATGTGTACGTTCTATAATCAAAATTGATTTCAGAATGCTTAAATTCTATGGTGGTCGTGGAGAAAAAGTAATAATATATAATTAATAATTAATTTCCAAGGGGAATTATGAATATGTTTATAGTTACCGTAACTAAGGTAATATTATCCGTTATTTGTATTGCAAGAAATAAATTATTTAAAAATATTCAACTCAGATTTAATGTCAATTAAATGTCAAACGTCATCTTCACTGCTGTCGTTATGAAAAGATGAAATGAGTTTTGATGTAAGGATAACTAGGTTTTGGGGTTAGTTTGCGATTACATGACAGATGTGAGTTATGATGTTAACGATGTGAGGATTATTAGAAATATTTCGGGGGATATATAAGGCATTTTTTAATGGGGATGGAATGTTGTTTTTCTTACATATAGGAGAGCCCTACTAAGATGGGTCAGGATGGAATGTGTAGCTTTGAGGATGTCGTATCTCTGTCATTACTTGAAGGGATAATCACTACGCCATCTGGACGGGGATTGTGAAAAATGATCGCAGGATTATTTTATAAACGTGCACAGATGTTTTAGTTATGTTCTAATTTCGGTAAGCTAGTATCTTGAAATGGGGATTTCAAGATGTTGTCTGGGGCCTGACGGATCGTTTTGTAAATACTTGAAATCTATATTTTAAGATATTAACGTACAAATTCCAATGTATCGGCAGCTTATTTTCTGACCTTTATGTTTATTTTCTTAATTTCATTATTAGTTTCTTCATTACGTATCAGAGAGTATAACATTCCTATCCGTAGTTGAAAGTACAGAAAAAGACAATTACACATTTATCACGATGCCAATAAAGCCAAATTAATTGCCTCCATTACGTCTTTCTAAAACCCGTCGCTCGAGAGTTATCTCTTAACTTACAAACAGATTAATCCACGGCTTTACTCACCCCGATAAACTTCCTTCCGATAGTTTTTGCAAACATTGATTGCCCTGAAAATCTGATAGATTACCTTACCTTTACTGTTTTACAAAAAATAAATACACTACACTATCCCGAGTTATACTTTTAGTTTGATGATAGAAAGAGTAAAGTTTACCAGTTTGATCATATAATTTGATAAATCTTCTATATCCTTTAGCAGTTTGACAAGTCAAGTGTAAGGTCGTTTCGAACTGACGCCAACACAGAAAATATCTTTATAATGATATAGTATCCGGAACGTAGTAAGGTAATTATATCTAATACTAACACCGTGAAATTAATATTTTGCTTTGGTAACGGTAACCTTTGCAAACACGATTCGATATTTTAATTGGCAACGTTTGTTTATACAGTTAGGGGAGGATTTGAGTGAAAGAAAACATTTATAATTGAAATGCGATACCCTCACTTGCTGCAATTTAATGCAAACGAAGTGGCGAAGGTTTTACTGCTATTCTTGGAAAATGATAGTCGTTTGAGCAGTGTTAAAATTTCATTCTGGCGGTTAAAGCTTCGTAATTTTTTTTAAGTTTACTTCAAAAATTTGTCTGTTGCGAACTTCAGACTTAAAGTTTTCACCTTCCTGAATAACTTTTTATGATGAAAATGGACATATTAAAGAATTTTAACGAAATAAATGATGTATGTAAAATTCTCTCGTAAACATTCAACGGTTCAGGCCATTGTGTGTAATTTTCATTGAATATGTATGGATTTTCTATAGCCCGCACACGTGTATTCTGCACATTTACAGTGCCTGTCGGCAAAAATGTTTTTTTCGTCGGAGTATTGAGTTTCCAACATTTATTTACATTTGCAGATCAATTCACAAAAACCCATTTCGGCAAATACTTTCTTGCAGAACTTGCGAATTTGTAGTTCCTAAACTTTTGTTTGCGTTATAACTACTGCCTCGACTAACTCGCACACAATGGCCTGAAAAGTTGAATATTCAGCTGATTATTGTAGGTAAAATGTAAATAACTGAGAGAGTAACGTGATGGCCACACACAATGGCCTGAAAAGTTGAAAATTTAGGTGATTATTGTAGGTAACCATACACACACACACATAATTAATTTCGTTAATTTCATTATTATTTTTGATTGAAAGTGTAAACTTAAAGTTTACCAAAAATAATGCTGAAAGCAATAGAAACGTAATTAACAAACATACAAATTTTAACATGTACATTTCTACGAAAAACGCACTGTATTTCCGATTCGACCTTTGTAGTTGATTTCGGCCGTTTTAAACAGTTCAATGGGATTCCAAGCGAGCCTTTTGCATGTACTTTTGTTTTTCCAGCTGGAATTTGTATTCAGCTGGATGCCCTAGCCTTTCATAAATTATAAGTTATTCAGAAACCGCATTAGCTATTATTATATGGTGCATGGATTTCATGTTAAAATGGCCCCTTAATAAAAATACCGAAACCGGGCCAGGGACAGCGTTAGGGCGGATCAGTTGCGGACCATTTATTGGGGACTGGGGATGAGAGTTTGCGGTCGGTCCTTCATAAAAAGTAGTGAAAGTTAAATAGCGTAAAAGGCCATAAACGCCTTATATCTTTCGGTCAACTATACATTGGACGCTGAGGTACGTTGATGTTTTAGAATTTCAATCTGAATTTAGGTATTGGTCTGGTGTGCTAATGTTGGAGAGGTGGAGAAGCACGGTATTTTTTTCGGGGGACTTAAAAGAAAATTATGTTGAACTATTATTATTATTATTATTTTGTATTATTATTATTTTAATAATATGTAAGAGAACACTACAAATAATCAAAATTAAAAACAAGTTTTACAGATAATATTTAATCAATTTTAAGCGCAACAAATTCCCGGCTTTACTTGTAAACTGGTTATGAAAGGTGTTTTAATTTGATTAAATTTTATTAGCCTATTACTATTTAAAAAAATGAGGATGTGGCCATCATGTTACTTTCTCCGACTTCGATGGTATCATAGCCATTTATATTTACGCTTTCATGGTTTAATTTCAATTTAAATTTTTTTTTTGTTTCTTGGCGTCGGCTACTTTCAATTTAAATCATATTTTAAATGTACATCGAGCGTTTCGTAGACTCGGATGAAACTGACGTTTAAAACGTCAAAATTATAAAAGATGGAAAAATTATACTTCAAATTTAAAAACTCAGTTTACTCAAAAACTAATGGGATTTCAAAAGAAACTTATTCTTTATAAGTTATTCATTTTAGCATTCTATACAATTATTATTTACATAAATTTGCTGTAACTATTATCGTTTTATAATTATAAACCAAAAATTAAAAAAATAATAATAATTTTTTTTCTCGAATAAAAATGATTTTATGAAAAATGTTTTCAAACAAAAGATGTTCATTTTTTTGTTATCTTCAAAGCTTGTTTAAATGTTTTTCTGATATTTTTTATATTTAAGAAAATATTGCCAAAAAACCAAAAACAGTTAAGGTAAACGCCCACTTCCGGTGTACGAAATTTTACCAAAAGCTTTTCAGTTCTTCAGATTATCAAATAAGACGTATGTTCAAAGTTTCATATCAATTGCTCTATTAGTTTTTGAGATACAGCGCACACAGCCAGACACACAACACACACACACAGACACAATTTTTTTTTCCAGAATTTATTGAAATGGCATCTACGGACCCAAAACGGATATTTCCTTAAAAAAAAATTTGAAAAAAAAAATCACGATCACAATACTTTCTCGTTCGTAACGAAGAAAGTAAAAATGTTGATGTGACCTTCATGTAACTTTCTCCGATTTGATGGCGTAACAGACATTTTTATAATATTTTGCATATTCATCGATTCTTGTCAAAAACCATTCGAAGAAACTTATACCTTGTACGTCGACTATTATGGCATTTTTTATAATAAGTTTGATATAACTTTTTTAATTATAGACCAAAAAAAAATTTTTTTTTTGAGTTGAGTTGAAAATATTAACTAGTGCAGTTCATTGTTGTCGTCATCACTTATATGAACTTTTTTCTAATATTTACATATTTAATTTTTGAAGAAAATATAAAATGGTTTAGGTTTAGGTAACCACCCAATTTTACCAAAAAACTTTTTAGTTTATACTAAACTTTCAAAGTTTAATTTCAATTCCTGTATTAGTTTTTGTGATACAGATGTACATATTCGCATATAAGGCAACAGCATGCACAACCCTTTTTTTTCAAAATTCATTGAATCGTCTCCAGCGACCTCAAAATAGTAATTTATGTTAAAAATGTGTTTTCTAAATTTTCACGATCACCATCCTTTCTCGTATTTCTTACTGATACTGTATAAAACAAAATGAGCTAAGAGTAAACATCCACGTAGGTGTACGAAATATTACCAAGAGCTTTCCAGTTTTTTATCCACTGGCGAAAAAAAAATGAAACACTTTTTTCAAACCGCCATAACTCGGCGTATTTTCAATAGATTGTGATGAATCTTTAAGGGCGAAAATCTTTGAAGTGTCTTTTTTAAAGTCATGCATGCGAACTTAATCGTAATCCCTTCCGCCCCCCTCTAGCACCCCTGTGAAAAAAAGTGTTTTAGCACTTTTTTTCAAACACCCATAACTTTGTACCAAATCGTAGGAACTTCGTTTCTTGAGTCCTGCATAAGTAATTGAACACATTACAATACCCTTTTGGTGGATCGTGTCGACACATTTTTTCCAACATACTCGTTGCCAAAGTTGGACGATTTTTGCCTAAAAACGTGTTTTTTGTTCGGGGGTTGAAGGGTTCAAAAAGGGATCATCCCAATCTGAGTTTACCCCCTTAAAGTAGAGCCAAAATGAGATTTTTTCCCGAAAGAATCATCAAATTTGGTTGAAAAGTCGCTGAGTTATGTGCGAAAAACCTCAAAATGCACTTTTTTTCAAACACCAAATCGTCGTAGGAACTTCGTTTTTTGAGTACTGCATAGGAAATGGATCAAATTTTAATGCTTTTATGGTGGATCGAGTCGACAAAATGTTTCCAACTCCGTAGACATCGTCAAAGTTGGACATGGTTTCCTGAAAAAAACGTTTTTTTCATCATAGGGGTGCTAGAGGGGGGCGGTTGGGGTTAGGCTTATGTTCGCATGCATCACTTTAAAGAAGACACTTTAAAGTTTTTCGCACTCGGTTTGAAAATGGTCGAAATTTCACGAATTTCAAGTGTTTCATTTTTTTGCCACCAGTATATAATCCAGAAAAAATTAAGTTTAGCTGGAATTTTTCTGCGAAGTTTTCCAATTTCGAAGTTTCGAAGCTTCGAATTTTGGAAGTTTTAAATATTGACTATTAAAAATGTTAATTTCCTAGCCGTCTGTTACGGTATGGCTCAGGGCTATGTCTAAAAATCATATCAAATTCAAATCAAATTCAAAAACTCAGTTTACTTAAAAACTAAAGGGATTTCGAAAAAACTTACTTTATAAGTTGTTTATTTTAGCATTCTCTACAATTATTATTAACATAAATTTACTGTAGCTATTATCGTTTTATAATTATAAACCAAAAATTAAAAAAAAAATCTCGAATAACAATGCAAAAGATGTTCATTTCTTTGTTGTCTTTAATGTTTGCTTAAATATTTTTGTGATATTTTTCATATTTAAGAAAATATTGACAAAAAACAAAAAACAGTTAAGGTAAACACCCACTTCTGGTGTACGAAATTTTACCAAAAGCTTTTCAGCTCTTCAGATTATCAAATAAGACGGATGTTCAAAGTTTCATATCAAATGCTCTATTAGTTTTTGAGATACAGCGCACACAGACAGACAGACACACACACACACACAGACAGACACACACACACATAGACACAATTTTTTTTTTCAGAAATTGTTGAAATGGTATCTAGAGACCCCAAAACGGATACTTCCGTAAAAAAAAAAAATTGAAAAAAATCACGATCACAATACTTTCTCGTACTTCGTAACGGAGAAAGTAAAAATTGGGAAATGATTTTGAACAATAGAGTGATTTTTAGGATAAATTTAAACCATTTTCCTACTACAATATTCTGCATATTTTATTATTAAGCCTGTATTTTCTATTTGTTTTTTTGACTAAATTTTGGATCATTTGGCCTAAATATTCTTTATTTTGACCTAAATTTTCGATTTCATTGTCAAAATTTTCGACTATTTAATCCGCATTTTTTATTTCTGGTGTTTTACATGTTGACCCGTATTTTCGATATTTTTGGTCAAAATATAATTTTTAGCCTAAATATCCTTTATTTTGACCTTTTGCGATTTAATTGTTTAAATTTTCGACTTTTTGATTTTCCCGCCGAATTTTTAATTTTTAGATTTTTGACCTGTATTTTCAATTTTTGATCTGTCGACCTAAATATTCTTTATTGTGGCATAAATTTTCGGTTTAATTATTAAAATTTTTGATTTTTTGGTCAGCATTTTTAATTCTAGTTCCAAATTTTTAATTTTATTTAGGTTAAAATATCTATAACCTGAATTATTAATTTATATGCGAATTTCTTTTAATTTTTTTCCGGTATTTTCGAGTTTTGTTTGTTGAAATTTTCGATTTTTTAGTCTGCACTTATTATCTTCAGGCCCGAGTTTTCGATATACTGTCGAAATGTTCGACTTTCTGGCCAACATTGCAGATATCTATTATTTTTTTAAATCTTTCGACCTAAATTTTTCTTTACTTTGACCCAACTTTTCGATTTTATTGTTAAAATTTTCGATTTTTTTGGCCCTCATTTTTGATTTTTCGTTTAGTCTGCATTTATTATCTTTAGGTCCGAGTTTCCATGTTTTGTCTAAATTTTCGACGTTTTGATCAACATTGTGGATTCTTTTAAATCTTTTGCCCTAAATTTTTCTTTATTTTTTTTTATTTGTCTGTTAAAATTTTTCTTTCCTTGGTCCACTATTTTTATTTTTAGGCCAGAATTTTAGATATTTGGTCTGACTTTTTTAACGTAGGTATATATTTTTTTGATTTTTGGTATATTTTGTATCCTATATTTTACATTTTTTAACTTGGATTATTGATATTATTTCGTGTTTTTTTTTTATTTTTTACTATTATTTTCGAATTTCTGATCAGAAACTTATTTTTTGCAGCTGAAAGTGGCAAATTATTTTGCTTCTGCCTAAGTTTTCGATTTTTGTCTGCTTTTTTTATTTTAAGATCAGGATTCTTGATTCCTTGGCCCATATTTTAGATTTCCGTATTTACGATTTTTTTATTTATTTATTTATTTATTATTAAACGGGTAATCACAATAATACAAAATTAGAAACAAAAACTAACATACAAATTAAATTAAATTTAAATCACAAGAAAACAAATTAGCCGTAAATTTAATCTTATTATTATTTTTTTTTCTTTATTTTGACCAAAATATTCGATTGGTTTGTAGAAATTTTCGATTTTTTTTGTCTGCAATTTTTATCTTTACACTCGTTTTCGATGTTTTGTCTAAATTTTCACCGTTTTAGGCTATATTGTAGATTTTTTTATTTTTTAGTCTAAATATTTATTATTTTGACGATAAAATTCGATTGGTTTGTAGAAATTTTGGATTTTTTGTCTGCATTTTTTATCTTTACGCCCGAGTTTTCAATGTTTTTTCTAAATTTTCACCTTTTCAGGCCCTATTGTAGGTTTTTACTTTTTTGGCCAATGTTTTCTATTTTCGTTTATTTTGGTATCAATATTTGGTCTTTTGGCCCAAATTTTCTTTATTTCGACTTAAATTTTCGATTCATTTGTTAAAAATTTTGATTTTTTGGTCTACCGCTTTGATTTTTGGGTACAAATTTTAGATTTTTGGTCGTAATTTTTTATTTTTTGTCCCATATTTTAGATTTTCTTGGGAATTTTTTTTTTATTTTTACATATACAAACATCTTTATTCACAGAAATAACATTTAAATACATTATGTTAAAAACTTGAAATTCGCTTTCCGTTGTCTGTGAAAGGGCTGTCGATTTTTATATTTGCTATTATTTTCGAATTTCTCGTTGGAACTTATTTTAAGCTAAAAAGAGTTATTTTTGGGGCTGAAAATGGCAAATTGTTTTTCTTTTGCTTGTATTTTCATTTTTTTGGTTTTAAACCAGGTTTTTTGTGTGTGTGTGTGTGTGGTGTGTGTGTGTCTGTCTGTGCGCGCTGTATCTCAAAAACTAATAGAGCAATTGATATGAAACTTTGAACATCAGTCTTATCTGATAATCTGAAGAACTGAAAAGCTTTTGGTCATATTTCGTACACCGGAAGTGGGCGTTTACCTTAACTGTTTTTTGTTTTTTGCCAATATTTTCTTAAATATGAAAAATATCACAAAACATTTAAACATACTTTAAAGACAACAAAGAAATGAACACCTTTTGCTTGAAAACATTTTTCATAAAATCATTTTTATTCGAGGAAAAAATGTATTATTATTTTTTTAATTTTTTGTTCATAATCATAAAACGATAATAGTTACAGAAAATTGATGTGAATAATAATTGTAGATAATGTTAAAATGAACAACTTATAAAGAATAAGTTTTTTTCGAAATATCTTTAGTTTTTGAGTAAACAGAGTTTTTGAATTTGAAGTATAATTTTTCCATCTTTCATAATTTTGACGTTTTAAACGTCAGTTTCATCCGAGTTTACAAAACGCTCGATGTACATTTAAAATATGATTTCAATTGAAAATAAACCATGAAAACGTAAATATAAATGTCTATGATACTATCAAGGCGGAGAAAGTAACATGATGGCCACATCACCATTTTTTTTATGAAATTTTGTCTACGCGTTTTATATTTTTTTCTGCGATGTTTTCATTCAGGTGCTCAAAAAATTGAAATAAAAATTTTCAAAAATCCGCATCTTTATTGAAAATTGTTGAATTTACAAAAACCAAATTGATTTTGAATAAGCAATACTTTGGGCATTGAGGATATTTTTTTTATGGAATTTTGTCTGCGCGTTTTATATTTTTTTCTGCGAAGTTTTCATTCATGTGCTCAAAAAATTAAAAATAAAATTTTCAAAAATCCGCATCTTTATTGAAAATTGTTGAATTTACAAAAACCAAATTTATCTTGAATAAGCAATACTTCGGCCATTGCGGATGATTTTTTTATAGAATTTTTCCTGCACGTTTTATATTTTTTCTGCGATGTTTTCATTCATGTGCTCAAAAAATTAAAACTAAAATTTAAAAAAATCCACATCTCTATTGAAAATTGTTGAATTTACAAAAACCAAATCGATCTTGAATGAGCGATACTTCGGCCATTGAGGATAATTTTTTATGGAATTTTGCCAGCACGTTCTATATTTTTTGTTCAGGTGCTCAAAAAATTAAAACAAAATTTTTCAAAAATCCATATCTCTTTTGAAAATTGTTAAATTTATAAAAACCAAATTGATCTTGAATAAGCGATACTTCGGCCATTGAGGATAATTTTTTATGGAATTTTGCCAGCATGTTTTATATTTGTTCTGCGATATTTTTGTTCAGGTGCTCAAAAAATTAAAACTTAAATTTTCAAAAATTCATATCTCAGTTGAAAATTGTTGAATTTACAAAACCCAAATTGATCTTGAATTAGCGATACCTCGGCCATTAAGGATGTTTTTTTTATGGAATTTTGCTGCATGTTTTATATTTATTTCTGCGATTTTTTTGTTTCAAAAATTTTCAAAATCACTGATATTAGAAAGTAGCGATCATATTTAGCAACGTGATTCAAAAGTAGCAGTTTTGCCCATCTCTAGTGTGTAATTTATCTGATTACAAATTAGTAACTTTGATTGAAGTTAAATAAATTAATGACGAGGATCATGTAATTTAAGGTCACATATAACGTTTACTTTATCTTTACAAAATAGTGAGCATCATAAATTCTTTGAGATATGTTTAAAATAGTAGTAGTAATACAATTTATTGAAACTACAAATGGCCATTGACCGAAGTCTTTCAGCCTTTTTGATACAATTCTGGCGTGTAACATCTTAGTGAATCTTAAATTAAATTAATGAAATGGTCTTAAAATTAGTGTAAACATAGATTCTGATTAATTTAAATTTAAAAATCTTTGATGAAATGTGAAAAAAAAATATATATATACATATGTACTAACATTCATGTTTAAAATATTTTATTGATTTCACAATATTGTAGTGGCTGTCGGCGTAATGAATAAATTACTGTGAGGTTAAAAAAATCTCATTTTGTAAAATTGTAATGTGTGTAAAATATTTGTTAATTACAATTTTCTAATTTTATTAACCTTAAAAATATATACAAAAAGAAGTTG
The DNA here is from genome assembly GCA_910593695.2 of Ocypus olens. Classification (NCBI taxonomy): domain Eukaryota; kingdom Metazoa; phylum Arthropoda; class Insecta; order Coleoptera; family Staphylinidae; genus Ocypus; species Ocypus olens. Next base: position 7,587,254 of record OU343052.1, on the reverse strand, counting down.
CAGAATTAGAAAAAAATGAATTATAATCTTAAATTCACATTGTTGCAATGTTTTATTAGTTAAAGTTTTCTGACGTTACTTTAACCCCTTAACGCACACATATTTAGCGTTACCGTTTGACGCAGTTACTAAATAAACATTGTGTGCGATAACAATAACTGTTACTTTAAATAACGGTTACTAAATAAAAGTTTAAATACCTAGTTATTTTGTAGCAACAGTAATTGTTATTTTAAATCATCGTTACAATATAACCGTTTAAATACCTAGTTATTTTGTAGTAACAGTAACTGTTATAACCGTTACTGAAAAATAACCATTTATCTCATCACTACTTTATGACACCACACTACTAAACCACATCCGATATAAAACAGAAAACTTCTCTAAGAATCATTTAACTTCTACATCATGTCCCTTCACTGTTTTCTAAATAATCCTGATATTAATTTTAAATATATAAAAAAAAAACATTAATGATATACCGATGCCACACGACTGACAAAGGTAGACAGAAAGACCTCTGGTTGATAGCCATTTGGAAAAATAACAAACTAGAGATGGGCAAATCGTGAATAGAATCTTAGAAATGTGTGGAGTGGTCAAGTGACTCCTGTGTAAATTGCCGCTCAATTTGAGCCATGAAAGTGATGACCTTTTTTTGCTCATTTTATTTCCGTGGTAAAATATAAAATGTTTGGTAACGACCTTTTATTTTTTTTCTGTTTGTCGACATTCATTGGGAAAAAGATTCGACTCTTTTTCAATATGACTCGACTCTTGGTTAATAAACGTGGTTCACAAAATTGGACCTTTTTTTGTTCATCACTTTTTTACAGACATACTTTTAAATTTTTCAACAGTCACGAGTAGACTCCCGGAGTTGACTCTTTTCAGTCAGCTAAAATCACTATATCATTTGCCTGTCTTACCCGATCGCCATGATAAAACGACTTGAGTATGTTCAATGATATAATGTTTAACGTAGAAATTTCCGGCATAATGATAAAAAGTTCTTGTACATAAAGAAAAATATCTTATTATAATGTTATATTAACGGCGGATTTTACAAACATTTATTTAAGCCAGGTTTTTTGTAAGCCGGCATTATATTTTCAGCCGTGTGAACGTTCTTTATACATCACTGACTGTCACTGTAAGCCACCGAATACATTTTTGAACGTTACTGTTTAAATTAGAAATGGAGCCTCGGAAAAGCATTTTGGGTAAAAATTAGTTCGAAATAGATAATAATTTGTTAATAAACATTGTGAAAAAGAAAATATCAATCTAAATATGCGTAAGGGAATAATAGTATATTCTGTAACAAGGTTAGAATGGAAATTCGATGCGAGTGGAATATTTCGAGCGCGAGCCGCGAGGCGAGCGCGAGGAACCACGAGCATCTGAATTTCCATTCTTACCGAGTATCAGACTATACTTTCTCCTCGACCAGATAAAATAGACTAATAAAATAATGAACACAAAGAACTTACGTTTTATTATCACGTTTGTGGTTATGTTTATAGTATTTTGACAATTGTGAAATCCAAGGCTAATTGTTTTATTCGAAACGATGTGAGAATATTCATTCTATCCCTTGTTATGGAATGAATTACATGCAAAACGCATAAGCGCATAGTGTTTTGTTCCATAACAAGAGCGAGAATGTGTAAGTTCTATAATCAAAATTGATTTCAGAATGCTTAAATTCTACGGTGGTCGTGGAGAATAGTATATTCTGTAACAAGGTTAGAATGGAAATTCGATGCGAGTGGAATATTTCGAGCGCGAGCCGCGAGGCGAGCGCGAGGAACCACGAGCATCAGAATTTCCATTCTTACCGAGTAGCAGACTATACTTTCTCCTCGACCAGATAAAATAGACTAATAAAGTAATGAACACAAGGAACTTACGTTTTATTATTACGTTTGTGGTTATGTTTATAGTATTTTGACAATAGTGATATCCAAGGCTAATTGTTTTATTCGGAACGGTGTGAGAATATTCATTCTATCCCTTGTTATGGAATGAATTACATGCAAAACGCATATGCGCATAGTGTTTTGTTCCATAACAAGAGTGAGAATGTGTACGTTCTATAATCAAAATTGATTGCAGAATGCATAAATTCTACAGTGGTCGTGGAGAAATATATTTACGTGGTTCAATTATGGTTCCTGGACTCCTCAATTTAACCTCCTCCAGCCTGCATCCCGGCTGCGGAGAAATCCCCTGATTCGGCCAAAAATCGGCGTGCCCTATGGACCGGGGATACCCGAAAATCCCGGCGTCCGTGTGGATGACATCCACAAATTCAGCGTCCCCCCTGTCCAGTTTCAAGCTTCTAGGCCACTTGGTGAATAGTGGGCCGGCCGGATCTAGACCTGCAAGCGTAAATTATGACCCATATCAGATCGAAATAGTCGCTATTGAAACCGCACCCAGACGCCCACGATTATCAAGGTGAAAAAATGCGGAGACAATTACCTGTAATACGAGCTATCCGTCCACTTTTAACATTCTGGCCGCATACGCCGGCCATCTGCGCCCCCAATGAGAGCCCAATTAAGTGCAGGGATGGCAGATGAAGTCCTCTTGATACCAAGTAATCGATGAACGAGGCTGTGTATTCTCCGACGACTCTGGTGTTCCTGGCTGCTGTAAAGTACCAAGGACCGGCCTCTATCCTACGCGCGTTCAGCAAAATCACGTTATGGTCCTTCCGCTGCAGATAAGCTGAAACACATTTATGAACTTAACGTCGAGAAAGTTAAGCGAATGTAGAATTTAAAGAACACGTTTGTTGGGCACGGTAAGTGACTGCGATTTAATATTGGATTAGAGGCACTCTTTACAACTTCATACTTATAAAGTTTTAAAATATGTATCAAAGGATTTTTACGGAATGTGAAAATACAATTTTGTAGGAAATTGATGTTGCATTTAAAGTAAGCAGTGAGAGAAACATAACAGTCATGTCTGAGATTAATTCATTAAAAAAAAATCTAATTCAATAGTCTCATGACGTATATGTGACATACCTCATTTATCTCACAGCCACCTCTGAAACAAAATTTTGTGGCTCACACGATACAAACCTACATGGCTGAAAGATTTTGCGATCAATGACCAGTTAGACATTAATACTACTGTTGGTGAATTGTCGTAATTGAATTATTATTGAAACATAAGTGCACGATTTAATTTATCACATTTTGTAAGACAATTAAGTATTTAGTTGTTGGGAAATTCGCCGCAGGGCGTGCACGCGTCCTGTTACATTTGCACATAATGATTGTTATTGCATGCTGGAGGCAAGGCCTTTGGTATGTGAACAGTATGCGCCGGTGTATTTATTCAATTACGCTGACCTGTTCGTATCGATAGTGCCGAAGCGGCGCTGGAGGATTCGAAGAATGCGTGGAAGAACAGCACCGTCGGCTTGTAGAAGTCGAAATGGGAGTTTTCCAACGCCTCGTCGTTTCCCACGTTCAGTCTGTCCGGCTGAAGTGGATTTTCGCTAAAAATAAAATGAAAAATATAATGCATAGTTTATACAGGGTGTCCCACCGAGATGGTACATTAAAAGTATTTAATGAGTTTAAATAATAAGTTTTCAATGAAAATATTTAACTTCTCCGCCTGATCAAATGAAAGTATTTTAAAATCCAGTACAGGGATGTAAATGGATTTTTACGAAATCATAATCTCGAATGCATTTTTAGTTATTCTAGAAAGTTTAATGTCGATGGCTATTATTTTTCTATTTTTTTAGAGTCGGCGAACTTGTTTGAAATTTTCACAGCATCTCCGCCTGATTAAATGAAAGTATTTTTAAATCCAGTGAAGGGGTGTAAATGAATTTTCACGAAATCATAATCTCGAATGCATTTCTAGTTATTCTAGAAGGTTTAACGTCGCTGGATATTATTTTTCTATTTTTGTCGAGTCGGCGAACTTGTTAGAAATTTTCACAACTTTTCCGCCTGATCAAATGAAAGTATTTTAAAATCCAGTGAAGGAGTGTAAATGAATTTTCACGAAATCATAATCTAGAATGCTTTACTAGTTATTCCAGAAAGTTTAACGTCGATGGCTATTATTTTTATATTTTTTTCGAGTCGGCGAACTTGTTAGAAATGTTCACAACTTCTCCGTCTGATCAAATGAAAGTATTTTCAAATCCAGTAAAGGGGTGTAAATGAATTTTCACGAAATCATAATCTAGAATGCATTTCTAGTTATTCTACTAAGTTTAACGTCGCTGGCTATTATTTTTCTATTTTTTTCGAGTCGGTGAACTTGTTAGAAATTTTCACAATTTCTCCGCCTGATCAAATGAAGGTATTTTAAAATCCAGTGAAGGAGTGTAAATGGATTTTCACGAAATCATAATCTAGAATGCATTAATAATTATTCTAGAAAGTTTACCGTCGCTGGCTATTATTTTTCTATTTTTTTCGAGTCGGCGAACTTGTTAGAAATTTTCACAACTTCTCCGCCTGATCAAATGAAGGTATTTCAAAATCTAGTGAAGGAGTGTAAATGGATTTTCACGAAATCATAATCTCGAATGCATTTCTAATTATTCCAGAAAGTTTAACGTCGCTGGCTGTTATTTTTCTATTTTTTTCGAGACGGCGAACTTGTTAGAAATTTTTTCAACTTCTCCGCCTGATCAAATGAAAGTATTTTAAAATCCAGTGAAGGAGTGTAAATGGATTTTCACGAAATCATAATCTAGAATGCTTTACTAGTTATTCCAGAAAGTTTAACGTCGATGGCTATTATTTTTCTATTTTTTTCGAGTCGGCGAACTTGTTAGAAATTTTCACAACTTCTCCGCCTGATCAAATGAAGGTATTTTAAAATCCAGCGAAGGAGTGTAAATAATTTTTCATGAAATCATAATCTAGAATGCATTTCTAGTTATTCTAGAAAGTTTAACGTCGCTGGCTATTATTTTTCTATTTTTTTCGCGTCGGCGAACTTGTTAGAAATTTTCACAACTTCTCCGCCTGATCAAATGAAAGTATTTTAAAATCCAGTGAAGAGGTGTAAATGGATTTTCATGAAATCATAATCTAGAATGCATTTCTAGTTATTCTAGAAAGTTTAACTTCCCTGGGTAATATTTTTCTATTTTTTTTCGAATCGGCGAACTAGTTAGAAATTTTCACAACTTCTCCGCCTGATCAAATGAAGGTATTTTAAAATCCAGTGAAGGGGTGTAAAAGGATTTTCACGAAATCATAATCTAGAATGCTTTTCTAGTTATTCCAGGAAGTTTAACGTCGATAGCTATTATTTTTCTATTTTTTTCGAGTCGGCGAACTTGTTAGAAATGTTCACAACTTCTCCGTCTGATCAAATGAAAGTATTTTAAAATCAAGTGAAGGAGTGTAAATGGATTTTCATGAAATCATAATCTAGAATGCATTTCTAGTTATTCTAGAAAGTTTAACTTCCCTGGGTAATATTTTTCTATTTTTTTTCGAATCGGCGAACTAGTTAGAAATTTTCACAACTTCTCCGCCCGATCAAATGAAAGTATTTTAAAATCCAGTGAAGGGGTGTAAATGGATTTTCACGAAATCATAATGTAGAATGCATTTCTAATTATTCTAGAAAGTTTAACGTCGCTGGCTATTACTTTTCTAGTTTTTTCGAGTCGGCGAACTTGTTAGAAATTTTCACAACTTCTCCGCCTGATCAAATGAAGGTATTTTAAAATCCAGTGAAGGGGTGTAAAAGGATTTTCACGAAATCATAATCTAGAATGCTTTTCTAGTTATTCCAGAAAGTTTAACGTCGATAGCTATTATTTTTCTATTTTTTTCGAGACGGCAAACTTGTTAGAAATTTTCACAACTTCTACGCCTGATCAAATGAAGGTATTTTAAAATCCAGTGAAGGAGTGTAAATGGATTTTCACGAAATCATAATCTAGAATGCATTTCTAGTTATTATAGAAAGTTTAACGTCGCTGGCTATTATTTTTCTATTTTTTTCGAGACGGCGAACTTGTTAACAATTTTCACAACTTCTCCGCCTGATCAAATGAAAGTATTTTAAATGCCAGTGAAGGGGTGTAAATGGATTTTCACAAAATCATAATCTCGAATGCATTTCTAATTATTCGAGAAAGTTTAACGTCGCTGGCTGTTATTTTTCTATTTTTTTCGAGTCGGCGAAGCTGTTAGAAATTTTCACAACTTCTCCGCCTGATCAAATGAAAGTATTTTAAAATCCAGTAAAGGGGTGTAAATGGATTTTCACGAAATCATAATCTCGAATGCATTTCTAGTTATTCTAGAAAGTTTAACGTCGATGGCTATTATTTTTCTATTTTTTTCGAGTCGGCGAACTTGTTAGAAATTTTCACATCTCGTTGGAAACGCCCTTAACTAAAATTGTGGAAATTATTAATATTCATTCATTATTTCGAAGGAAAATGATTCAGAGTACAGCTACGTAGAAATATTAAATCCTTAAGTGCAGTTATTATTAATATTATACGCTCTAGTGGTTTGTAATTTCCGGGAGATACTGCATTTGCTTCGAAACATATTATTCTGCATCGTTCCTGTTGTTAAAACAAATAAATGAGCAAATATACCAGTTGTAAATATTTTCCCGCCGGGTGCACAAAAACACTCAGAAATAACAAATATTTGTTTTGCTATTAATATTTTCAATACTCGTATATAATTATTGCAAAACAATTTCTATCAAATTTAATTTATTAAATTACCAATGTACATGTTTATTCAATTTAATAACCTTCGTGTACTTTCTAATTAATTAAAATCTGCTCACAATTTAATTTCGGAAAAACGAACATCATGCAAATTCGGGCGCGTTATATGTTAAAAGTTTAATTAAGGCCCAAAATCATCGTGTTCCACCATATTTTGCACGAAACAGTTATTTTCTTTATTAAATAAATTAATCCTTAATAAGTATACCATTCTATAATACATAAGGTATTTACTGATCTGGCTGAATTATACGCTCAAATAATGTATATTATTCTCTGAGTGTACTAAATCTCTAATTTGCTATTGTTGAGTGGATTGTTGAAACATTCAATTAACATTTGTCAAGAGTCTTGCATGGATTTAAGTGCAGGGCTTTAAAGGATTATAATTTTCCAGATAGTAACTTAATACACGACATTTAACGGTAAAAATCCATGTTTACGTAGGTGACGGGTAATGGTGATGGAAAACCGCTTCAACGAACTTGATGTACTTTTTATTGTTTAATTATTATAACTTGAGCTTAATAGGACGTCCTATCTCCATGAGAGTCGCACCGCGAATATCCAGTGTTGCCAGGAGTAATTTTTAATTTTCCCCAAATATTTAATAAAAACCCCCCAAAATACCCCTCGCATAAAATACCCACCCCAAAAAATACCCCATCGATTAAAGTTTCCCAAAATACACCCCAAAACCTAAATTCACCGGGAAAACCCCCCAATCTGGCAACACTGGGATTAGAGAAGGCGCGCTGATAAGATTTCGGAATTTGCACAAAAAAAAGTTTTTCCGAAAATACGTAGGTAGTATATTTAAAAAATTAAAAAAATATTTATTCCTGCTGTGGTATCCTCCAAATAATTAAAATAATTCTTTAATTTCCCGGAAAGCCTTGCTAATTAACTACTTAAAATTGTTCGTATTTTTTTTTTATAATTTCCAAACAGTTCCAGTTATAGTGGGTGATCAGTTTCATTCTGGGAAAAAGTATTATATTTAACAATTACTAAAAAAACTAAATTGGCTGCAAAAATTATTCTTTTGATTTAAAAATTTTCGAATAAAAAATCACAAATCGAATCGAAATATTTGAAAATTAAGTAATTCCTTAAACACAAATCGCGCAGGCTATATTTTCTAACTAAATATCAAAGTACATTAGTTTTATCTTAAAACACCCACTATAATTAAATTAAAAACACTAAAACAAAAAAAAATCAAATTAAATCAATAACCTAAAGTTAATACAAAAACCAAGTTCAGGCCAAAAATATCAAAAATTCAGTCTGCAAAATCTAAATTATAGGGCGAAAAAATCAAAACCTTGGACCAAAAAACTCGAAAATGTTGGTCAAAAATTCGCTCATAAAAATCAACAATTCATTTAAATCTAAAGTAAAAAGCAATAAAACATTCGCTCGTTAAAATTAATAATTAGAGTAACAGACGAACTAGAAACATTGAAAACTCTTGGCAAAAGTTTATACGTTCAACGAATTTTTAGAGGATATGTAACTAGTTTACTTTTAATTTGTAAATCATGCAATAACATTTGAATGTTTTTACGTGATTTTTTATATATTTATGTATTTATTTTTAATGATTTGACGTCTCACATCCGCTCGAATGTTAACCCATTTGTAAATGATTTTATGTAGTGGATGTAGTGAATAAATATTACTTACTTACTTACTAAATAAAAAAGCAGTAAAAAAAAGAGAAAATTTCAACAAAATATTCAAAAATTTTGGTTTAGATGCCAAAAACATCTAAAATATAGGCCAAAAAAATAAAAGTGCAGGCTAAAAATTGAAATTTCAAGCACAAGAAAAATAATTTGCCATTTTCAGCCCCAAAAATAACTCTTTACCTCATAGTAAAGTGCCGAAACTCTAAACTCAAAAATAATAAAAAAATCACCCATCAAAAATTTGGTCAAGAAAATTCGAAAATACCAGCCAAATGTTCGCACACAAAAATCAACAACAATTCAGGTTAAAAATCTAAAGTATAGACCAATCAAAAATTCGCTGTTAAAATTAATAATCAAGGTAAAAAAACTAAGAATATCGAAAATTTAGACGAAAAATCGTAAACTCTCGGCAAAAGTAAAAAATACACACCAGAAAAAAACGAAAAGTCAAAAACTTCAAAATTTGGAACAAAGAAATGAAAAACACAGACCAAAAATTTAAAATATAGGCAAACAATCAAATGACCTGATGTAAAAAATAAAAAAATGCAGACTAAAAAATTGAAAAAGCAAAAGAAAAATAATTTGCCATTTCAGCCCCAAAAATAACTCTATCTCAAAATACATTGCCGGAACTCTAAACTCGAAAGTAATTTGAAAAATTCGGCCATAACAATAATTCAGGTAAAAAAATCTAAAATGAAGGACAAACAATCAAAAACTTGAAAATAACCGCAGAACAAAATAAAATCGCCCATAAAAATCAACAATTCATGTTAAAAATTTAGAGTTTAGACCAATCAAAAATTCGCTCATCAAAATTAATAACCAAGATAAGAAAAACTAAAAAAAAACGAAAAATGAAAAATGTAGACAAAATTTTTTAAAAATTAGAACAAAGAAATCTAAAATATAAGCAAAAAAAATTGAAAAATCAAGCAATAGAAAAATAATTTGCCTTTTCAGTCCCAAAAATACCTCTGGCTCAAAATAAATTGCCAACTAGAAAGGCGAAAATGTTTAAAAAAAACGATTAAGGATAAAAAATCAAAAGCTCGAAAATACCGGCAAAAAAACCGCGCATAAAAATTAATAATTCAGGTTTAAATATAGGGCCAAATATAAAAAATTCGGGCCTAAAAATAAAAAGTGCCGAACAAACAAATCGAAAATGAAGAAAAATTAGTTTAAAAGATCAGAAATGTATACTTAAAAAAAAACGATACTGCATGTCCAAAATATAGGTCAAAAAAATCAAAATCCAAAAATGCAAACAAACACCCACCCGCCACCCTTAATTTCCACTTTAAATTAACCCAACGATCTTCTTTGTTGTTGGCTATGCAACTTTTAAAATTCCAGTGATTTGACCAATAAACTTCTTTATTGAAACAGTGTTTTTTTGGTTAGGTTAAAGTGGAAACTCAGGGCGGTGGGTGGGCCCTATCCTATCCTCCAATTCTTGGAACACAAACGTGGGTTTTATAATTGTTAATTAATAAGAGAAGAATCAAATGGCTTATCGTTACTTCGACAAAAAAAAAATGTTTGTAGAAACTTTGGGGCGTGTTTAACGGATTGGAGAGTAGGATAGGGCCCACCCACCATCCTTCGTTTCCACTTTAACTTAACCCAGCAACCATTTTTATTGGTAGTCTTGCATCTTTTGAAACTCCAGTCATTTGACGAATAAATTTCTTTACTCAATCAGAGTTTTCTGGGTTAGATGTAAGTGGAAAACTCAGGGCGATGGGTGGCCTCTATCCTATTGTCCAATTATTGGACACAAACTAGGGTTTTGCAATAGTTAATTAATTGTTTAAAGAAGTACCGAACATTTTTTTAAATTTTGTTTCCTCAACAAATGAATTCGTTAATGGAAACTCTGGAGCGTATTTACCGAACTGGAGAGTGGGATAGTGCCCACCCACCACCCTTCATTTCCACTTTAAATTAACCCAGCGACCCTCTTTGTTTTTGGCTTTACAACTTCAACGATTTGACGAAGATATTTCTCTAATCAAACAGTGTTTTCTTGGTTAGGTTAAAGTGTAAACTCAGGGTGGTGGGTGGGCCCTATCCTATTCTCTAATTCTCGGAACCCAAACGCGGGTTTTACAATTGTTAATTGATAAGAGAAGAATCGTTGCTTCGACAAAAGAATTTGTTTGTAGAAACTTTGGGGCGTGTTTAACGGGTTGGAAAGTTGGATAGGGCCCGCCCACCACCCTTAGTTTCCACTTTAACTTAACCCAGAATCTCTTTATTGATGGTTTTGCAACTTTTAAAACTTCAGTGATTTGAATAAAAAGTTGATTTAATCGAAGGGTTTTTTTGGTTAATTTTAATTGGAAACGAGAGGAGGTGGATGGTTCCCATCCCACTCTTCAACTCTTGGAACACAAGTGAGGGTTTTGCAATTGTTAATTAATTGTTTAAAGAAGTACCGAACAATTTGTTATATTTTGTTGCCTCAACAAATGAATTTGTTAATAGAAACTCTGAGGCGTGTTTAACGAACTGGAGAGTCGAATAGGGCCCACGCATCACCCTTCATTTCTACTTCAACTTAACCCAGCGACTCTCTTTATTGTTGGCTATGCAACTTTTAAAATTCCAGTGATTTGACCAATAAACTTCTTTATTGAAACAGTGTTTTCTTGGTTAGGTTAAAGTGGAAACTCAGGGCGGTGGGTGGGCCCTATCCTATCCTCCAATTCTTGGAACACAAACGCTGGTTTTACAATTGTTAATTAATTGATAAGAAAAGTATCAAAAGGTTTGTCGTTGCTTCGAGAAAAGAATTTGTTTGTAGAAACTTTGGGGCGCGTTTAACGGGTTGGAGAGTAAGATAGGGCCCACCCACTCACCACCCTTAGTTTCTACTTTAACTTAACCCAGAATCTCTTTATTGGTGGTTTTGTAATTTTTGAAACTTCAGTGATTTGAATAAAAAGTTTATTTAAGTGAAGGGTTTTTTTGGTTAGATTTAAATGGAAACGAGGGCGCGAGGTGGGTGGGTGGTGTCGGTGGGTCCTATCCTACCTTCCAATTCTTGGAACACAAACTAGGGTTTTGCTATTGTTAATTAATTGTCTAAAGAAGTACCGAACAATTTTTTATATTTTGTTTCCTCAACAAATGAATTTGTGAATGGAAATTCTGGGGCGTGTTTAACGAATTGGAGAGTGAGATAGGGCCCACCCACCACCCTTTTATTTTAACTTTAACTTAACCCAGCGACCCTCTTTATTGTTGGCTTTGCAACTTTTAAAACTCCAATGATTTCACGACGAAATTTCTTTAACCAAACAATGTTTTCTTGGTTAGGTTGAAGTAGAAACTCAGGGCGGTGGGTGGTCTCAATCAGATCCTTTAATTTTTAAAACACAGCGGGTTTTACAATTGCTAATTGATAAGAGAAGAATCAAATGGTTTATCGTTGCTTCGACAAAATAATTTGTTTGTAGAAACTTTGGGGCGTGTTTAACGGGTTGAAGAGTAGAATAGGGTCCACCCACTCACCATCTTTAGTTTCTACTTTAACTTAATCCAGAATCTCTTTATTGATGGTTTTGCAGTTTTTAAAACCTCAGTGATTCGAATAAAAAGTTTATTTAAGTAAAGGGTTTTTTTGGTTAGATTTAAATGGAAATGAGGGCGCCGGGTGGGTGGGTGGTGTCGGTGGGTCCTATCCGACCTTCAAATTCTTGTAACACAAACTAGGGTTTTGCAATTGTTAATTCATTGTCTAAAGAAGTACCGAATAATTTTTTATATTTTGTTTCTTCAACAAATGAATTTGTTAATGGAAATTTCGGGGCGTGTTTAACGAATTGGAGAGTGAGATATGGCCCACCCACCACCCTTCGTTTTGGGTGGGCCCTATCCTACCCTTAAATCTTTGGAACAAAAACGAGGGTTTTACAATTGTTACTTAATTAATAAGAGAAGAATCAAACGGATTATCGTTGCCTCGACAAAAAAAGTTTATAGAAACTCTGGGGTGTGTTTGACAGATCGGAGAGTCGGATGGGGCAATGAAGACTTGATCCGACATTAATCTGTAATTTTATCATTGATTGCAAGCGGGTACGAAGTAAACTTTGGTGCTTTTGAAAAGTACTGCGCAGACGCATTTAAATTATATTGCAAGAGCAGAATTATTCAGCAAGTCAACAAAATGCCCTTTTCCGCAATAAAATATGATAATTGGTTTAAAAGTTACACACTTTAAAGATATGGAAGGATTTTTCAACAAGTTTAGTCAAATAAAACAATCAAATAAATTGACTAATATATTTAAAACAAAATAGCAAATATACAAACGATATTTTTTTTAATGTCCCGTGTTATTTTTCATATTTAAACGTCATCAAGACATCGTTTACATTCGTATTATCTTATTTTGGATCTCTTGTTACAAATACCACACACCCACTTCTTACAACTTATGCGCTCAATCCGTTCTTTTTTTATAAATCTAGTACTGAAAGTCGCACTTAAAAAAAATATTTTTTGAGGTTCATACTGTTGCAGTCTTCTCCTTAATTTGAGCTTCTTTAACAGTTTTGCTCTCTGTAACTGTAATCACTTCAGTCCCTTTCGCAACCCTTTTGGGGACATTTGACGCAAAATTTGTTTTTACAGTCTCTAAAAGAAGATCTTCGAAAGTGCCTGTTTTTGGTTCGCTTGACGAAGGATGAGGACTAACACAATGTTCAACCAACTGAGAATTATTATTTGAACTTTCTGGTAATATTGCAGCAGGTCTTTCTTTAATTAAGACATCATTTTCCTCTTTAGGATTGCCAAGGAAGTCCGCTATTTGTTCGGGAGGAAGATCTAAAAATATTAGCGGATGCTCAGCAGCTTTTTCAATTTAAATTTTATTCCTGGTCCTGATCGTTTTCTTCCATTGGTTCAGAGACATACTGCTGAAAATTGAATCCGGAATGACATTTCTGGAAAATGGGTAAAGTTCCTGCTTTTTGGAAACCGTTCAATTATATCCTTATTTAAATCTAACCAAATTTCCCCAATCAATTTCGAAAATTTTGTTTCAGGAAGTTTGACTCCAATATTCTTCTTTTGCCAGGTTACTAATTTCTGATCCCTCGTAATTTTTAAAGGTTTAAAAACACTCGGATCTAAAGGCTGCAAGACATGATTTGTATGCGGAGGCAGTTTTAAAATTGTCAGATTTTCTTTGGATGCCATTTCTATTAATTTGATACTTGTATTTCCAGTCATATATTAATAAAACCGGGCGATCAGGTCCTCTAAATAATTTTACACTGTAGCTTGTTACCGTAAACAAAATTCTTGTGCAGGGTAGTGAAATTATAAGATCAGCTATAGTGCCTAGAGGCCAATTAATAGAGGAAGTGCGAAAAGCTAGCAACACAAATTGTAAACGGATCCGGGAAACAATACTAGAAAGTTTTGCAGAAAGCAAACGATGGAAGATTTGGTGCATTTGCTACTGGTAAATCTCTTGATTTTGCTGAGATTATAAATTCGCCAGAAAGAAAACGGATATAAAAATGTTCATATCTATTTGTAAACTTTTCCATCAATGTTTTTTGTCGTTTGTTTGTGCCGAGTATAAATTGCTTTTTATAGTATATTATTTTAAAGTATAAATAATAGCATTTTAAAAGTTTTGTAGTGTGTGGGGGCTCTATAGTATATTTGCCAATGGGCGAAAAAAGTCATAATCAGGCCCTGATTGTTACACAAGTTTAATAAGAGGGTCTATTATTGTACGAGTGGGATTGGAGCATGACACGCGCAGTGATGCGTGCTCTAATGCAAGGAGTGTCACCCAAGTGTAATATGCTATTTTTTCTACTTTAGTTTTAGTTAAATAAATACATCCCGCCAGTGGCGGCTCGTGAAACACGTTGATGGTAGAGCCACTTTTACAATTTATTCGATCGGATGATACTGACATTTGAATCGTCAAAATTATGAAAGATGGAAATGACAAATTATACAAATTAAATAACGGCCAAGAAATCAAAAATTTGCACATAAAAATCAATCATGTTAAAAATCTAAAGTATAGACCATTAAAAAATACGCTCTTAATTAAGGTAAAAATATAAGCAAAAAAATGGAAAATTTACACAAGTTTCGAAAATTCGCGGTTAAAAAAAATGCAGACCGAAAATTTCAACAAAAGTTTAACCAAAGCAAAACTCTAAAATTTGGAACTCAGAAATGAAAAAACAGGTCAAAGATCTAAAATATTGACCAAAAAAAAACAAAAATGCTGGTCTAAAAATAAAAAATTCAAACCAACAAATTGAAAAATCAAGGAAAACGAAAATAATTCGCCTTTTTCAGCCCCCAAAATAACTCTTTAGCTCAAATTAAGTTGCCGACCAGAAACTCGAAAACCTCAGTTCCTGGAAGTCTCCGTCTTGAAAAAAAAAAATTGTAAAAAATTAAATTCAATCCGTTTTAGTCAAAAAGTAAAAAAATCGCCCATAAAAATAATAATTCAAGTTAAAAAACCTAAAATGAAGGGCAAGAAATCAAAAACTGTCAAAAAAACTTGAAAATATCGACAAAAAAATACAAAAAGTCGCGCATAAAAATCAATCATTTAGGTTAAAAAATACGATAAAAATTCAAAAATTCGATCCTTAAAATCAAAATTGCGGACCAAAAAATCAAAAATTTTAACAAACAAATCGAAAATTTAGAAAAAAAAATAGGCTAAAAGATTAAAAATTTAGACCAAAATACCAAAATCCGGGCTTAACGATAAAAAATGAAAACAAGAAGATTAAAAATTCAAGTCCGAAAATGGCCATTTTCAGCACTCGGGATGATTAGCTCCAGAAAATATAGGAAAAAACTCAAAATTTGCTCTGTAGCGAAGGAAATTAAAAAAAAAATATTACTTGAAGGTTTCGCTTCAAATAAATTTCAATTATACAAAAATAGTGTACTTTTGATTTCCTGAAAACAACGACATCCTCCTGCAGAAAACAAGGGAATAAACTCAAAATTTGCTCTGTAGTGAAGGAAATTTGCACTCAATGTTTTGAAATATTGTAAAAAATTAATCACTTGTAGAATTGGCTCCAAAATCACTAAAACTATGCAGAAAGAGTGTACTTTTGATTACCTGTAAAAATAATTGCAATGTTGCTACAGAAAAATAACAAGAAATTGATTCAAAACTGTACTGGAAGGAACGAAAATTGCACTCAATGTTTTCAAAAATTATAACAAATTAATCACTAGCAAAATTCGTTTTAAAATTGCTGAAACCATTCAGAAACAGTGTATTTTTGATTATTTGAAAAAACAATTGCAATATTGCATCTGGAAACAACGGGAATTGACTCAAAACTGCACTGGAGGGAACGAAAATTGCACTCAATGTTTAGAAAAATTGTAAAAAATTAATCACTTGCAGAATTAGCTCTTAATTAAGATAAAAAACTAAAACAAATCGATCATTTACACAAATATCGAAAATTCGCGGATAGAAAAATGCAGACCAAAAATCCGAAAATTTCAACAACAAAAAAAAAAACAAAAAGTTTAACCAAAATAAGGAATATTCCGGGCAAAAACTCTAAAATTTGGAACGAAGAAATTAAAAATACAGGTCAAATATCTAAAATATAGGTCAAAAAAATAAAAAATGCTGGTCTAAAAATAAAAAATGCAAAACTCAAAATTGAAAAATTAAGAAAAACAAAAATAATTTGCCATTTTCAGCCCCCAAAATAACTCTTAAAAACCAAAAGATAAGCACAAAAAATTGAAAATCTCGACAAATATCAAAAATTCGCGGTTAAAAAAATGCAGACCAAAAATCCGAAAACTTCAACAAAAAAAAATCAAAAAGCTTAACCAAAATAAAGAATATTCCGGGCAAAAACTCTAAAAATTTGAACGAAGAAATGAAAAATACGGGCCAAAGATCTAAAATATAGGCCAAAAAAATAAAAAATGCAAACCAAAAATTGAAAAATCAAGGAAAACGAAAATAATTTGCCATTTTCAGCTCCCAAAATAACACTAGCTCAAAATTAGTTGCCGACCAGAAACTCCAAAATGGTAGTCAAAAAGTAACCAAAAAGTAAAAAAAGTCGCCCATAAAAAATAATAATAATAAGTTAAAAAATCTAAAATGAAGGGAAAGAATCAGAAACTGTACTTGAAAATATCGGTAAAAAAATAAAAAAGTTGCGTATAAAAAGCAATCATTTAGGTTAAAAAAATCTAAAATATAGAATAAAAAATTCAAAACTTTGACCAAAAATTTGATCCTAAAAATCAAAATTGCGGACCAAAAATTCGAGAATTTTAACAAAAAATCGAAAATTTAGAAGAAAATTATTTTCTTTGGAAATGTGTAAAGACACATTATTCAAAATTAGTCTGTCAAAATTTTAACCGTCTGTTGGAATTTCCATGCCAATTTCTGAAAAATGCGAATTATTGGTCATCAAAATTTGCTTTTTAGTGCAACCATTTTTGTTGTGGTAAACTTGGGATTATTTTCTTTGGATTTTTGTAAAGACGCATTATTCAGAATTAGTCAGTCACAGTCTAAACCATCTGTTAAAATAAATGTGCAATCCCTACGTGAATTTTGAAAAATGCGCCTTTTTGGTCATCAAAATTTTCTTTTTAGTGCAACCATTTTTGTTGTGTTAAACTTGAGATTGCTTTCTTTGGAAATTTGTAAAGACGCATTATTCAGAAATATTAACCATCTGTTGAAATTAATGTGGAACTTCCACGCGGTGTTACAGGTGTTGTTTAACATTTAAAAAGTTTTTTTAAGAATCAGTTAAAAATTCTTGCTGAGCTTGAGTCTACAGGTAGTGCCATGGCTCCGTGGCTCTATATAACGAGCCGCCCCTGCATCCCGCGAATTAGACGAAAGTGTTTTTTTCAATCAAGCCTTTTTAAAAGTTTTTGTGGTCAGTACTTTCAAACAGAGAACACACTGTAGTTTTATTATTCCTTTGTATTCTATCGTATGTTTATTAAAAAAAAAACCTCAAGTGTGCCATGACTTTTTCGTTTTAAAAACGAGTTGGCACACTTGACACTTGTTGGGAATTGACATATAAACGTCAGATCTCTCTAGAAGTCACAATTATTCCGTGCTCACAATGGTTTACAGCAACCAGCAAAAAACGTTTCTAATTGAAAGTTATTTCCGAAATGGGATTAAAGTGGACGGAAATTGGGTGTATTCATTCGACGCATCTTTATCAGAGTTTCAGGAAGAATTTCCTAACGTGCCCATTATTTATGATGAATTTAAAAATACCTTATCACGATCTGTTGTATTATTTCGTGAAACGGGTAGTATTCTCGGTAAATCAGGAAGTGGTAGACCAGTTAAACGAACTCAAGATGCTATTAACACAGCCCAAGAAATTTTGGAAGATGAACGTACGACTTCTCTGCGTTATTTGTCACAGCAAATAAATTTATCGATAGGAACATGCCACAAGCTTCTACGAAAAGATTTGCAAGTATACCCTTATCGCATAACATCGGCGCAAGAGTTATTACCTGTTGATTACTCCAGACGACTGGAATTTAGTCAGTGGTTTTTACAAAATGTAAACGAGGATGTTTCACAAATTACTTTTTTTGCCGATGAAGCTTGGTTTTACAAGGATGGGTACCTTAATTCCCAAACTATGAGAATTTGGTCGGATGAAAATCCTCGTATATATCGAGAGAAACTACTACATCCAGAGAAAGTTGGAGTTTGGACAGCGATTAGTGGGAGAAGATTAGTTGGACCGATATTCTTTGAAGGTAAAATCCTATTTTTATTATTAATAATAAAAATTTAATAACCGTGCATTCATTTTCGGTACGATAACTGCAAACCGTTATCGTACAGAAATTTTATTGCCTTTTATATATGAATTAAATGATGACGAACTGCAAAGTGGATATTTTCATCAAGACGGAGCAACTCCTCATTGCACAGTGGATAATTTGGCCATTTTGGAGGAATTCTTTGAGGACCGAATAATAAGTCGAAATGCACGGATTCTCTGGCCGCCCCCGTTCTTGCGATTTAACACCATGCGATTTTTTCTGGCCATACCTGAAAAATTGTTGTGCGTTACGCTGATCGGGATCGCGTCGAACGCGTAACTTGCTATAGCCTTTAACGAGACAAACTTGTACGTTTTACAAATTTATTTTTATTATGTCACTCTTGACAGACTAATGACTACTTGATAAATTGTAGCAACGGCAAGGCCGTAACATGCCGCCTCCCTTGAAATGACTCATTTCAAAATAATTAAATTTAGAAATTACAATTGCAACAAATTGAGTCTAAGGAAGTAGTACTAGTGCTAAGCCTCGATAGGCAAGACACTTAGCCGCACTGCCGGTCTTTTGTATACTCCGCGCACAGTTTTTATGGTGGCGGATCTGATGACTCCATCGGCTGCTGCGTGGTTTTCCAGGATTCGCCCTAACTGCCAACAACGTGACGGGGTGTTATCTTCGTAGATTAAGACTAGATCTCCTCTTTGAAGAGCAGGACCCTCAGATGTCCTCCATTTCTGTCGTGACTGTAATTGTTGCAGATAATCCTTACTCCATCTCTGCCAAAACTCCTGCTGGAGCCGTTGTATGTACTGCCATCTGGATAACCGATTCATATTTTCGACTCGCAAGTCGATCTCAGGTAAAGCTCGTAAATAATCACCAACCAAGAAGTGGCCAGGCGTTAAGTAGGAAAGATCGTTGGGATCGGGCGACATAGGTGTTAGAGGTCGTGAATTGAGAACGCACTCGATTTCAGTAAATAAAGTATACATTTCGCTAAATGTGAGTTGCGCGTTTCCAACAATTTTATAAACATATCGTTTGAATGCCTTGACGGCCGCCTCCCATAGACCACCCATATGTGGAGCCCGCGGGATATTAAACTTCCAGGCAATACCCTGATTGGCCATTTCTTGAACAATAGAGTTTTGATTTGCGGGATCATTTAAAAAATGTTTCATTTCACGTATTGCGTTAGCCGCACCCACGAAATTTGTCGCATTGTCGCAAAAGATTTCCTTGGGTAAACCCCTGCGCGAGATAAAACGTTTTAGTGCGGCCAGAAAGACTTCTGTGGTTAAATCTTCAACCAGTTCGCAGTGCACCGCCTTCGTAAGCATGCATACAAGAATGCATCCGTAAGCCTTCGTGGTCCTACACATTTTCTGCGAGCCTTCCTTCACCAGGAATGGCCCGAAATAATCGATGCCCACCCTTGAAAAGGTACGAGCAATCTTTAAGCGAGACATGGGTAAGTCTGCCATTTTCGGCTCACACAATCGAGGATTATGTTTAAAACACGTTATGCAACTTCGAACTATTTTACGCGAAGCGTTTCTACCAGCCACAGGCCAATATCGTAAACGCGTCGCGGCCAATGTGCCTTGCATTCCGCTGTGCAGGCTTCTAATATGAACATCTCTTATTATCAAATCGCAAAGTTTTCCTTTAGGTAGTAAAATTGGATATTTTGAGTTGTATTCCAATTCCGAATTACGTAAGCGCCCACCTACGCGCAGTACTTGATTTTCGTCCAAAAATGGACTTAGCGAGAGAATTTTCGAGCCTTTCGGCAATTGTTTCGAATTTGACAATAATTTAATTTCCGACGGGAATGAAATATTTTGTACGAGTTTGATACTTGCAATTTCCGCGTTCTCTAACTCCTGCACCGTCAATACGCATAACCGTTTCGAGACTCGGTTTTTGCAATACGCTCCAAAACGTCGGCAAAAAGCGATAATTCTAAGTAACCTCAGAAGACTAGAGAATTTACCAAATAAGTAATTCGCGAATTCTTCCGATTGATTTGCTTTGTGAATTTGTGTGATTAGTACCCTTGCCTCCGGAGCTACGTGCTCAAGATTTGGCCTAAATGGTTTTGGTGCAAAGCTTCGATCGGTTAAAAATTCGGGGCCGTTCCACCATAAGCAATTAGTAGCCAATGGCTCGGAAAAACAACCGCGTGATAACACATCTGCCGGATTTTCGTGTGTGGCCACATAGCACCAGGACCCAGCGTTGGAATTGTGTTGAATTTTGGCTACTCGGGTAGCTACGAATGTTTTCCAGCGGCTTGGGCAAGCATTAATCCAGCAGAGAGCTATGGTTGAGTCAGAATAATAAGTTATGTTCGCAATTTCGTACCTTGCATCCTTATTCGTAGCACGTAACACTTTGTGCACTACATCGGTAAGTAATAATGCTGCACATAATTCAAGTCGTGGTATACTTAGAGTCTGAAGTGGCGCAATTCTGGATTTAGCGCACATCAATTTACATATTACCGGCTTGTCGAACGCGATTTCTCGTAAATATACGCAAGCGCCGTATGCACGCTCACTGGCGTCAGCAAACCCGTGAAATTCGAGTTTAGAATTTCTGCGGCTAATTAATTGCCTCGGTATGGAAAGATGCGATACGTTACGTAATTCGTTTGTAAATTGCTTCCACCGAGTGAAAATGTCGAGAGGAACCGATGCGTCCCAGGATAACTTTAGCTTCCATAGCTCTTGCATAATCATTTTAGCCAGAACTATGACGGGACCGAGGAGACCCAAAGGGTCGAATATCTGCGCTATACTACTTAAAATAGTTCTTTTCGTCGTTCGTGACGATTCTAATAGATTGCTCCTGTACTTGAGTGTGTCAGGAACGGGAGACCAGGAAATTCCTAGAGTCTTCAAACTTTCTGATTCCTTGCACTCTATGAGTAAATGAGTTTCTCGTGAAGTTAAATTGCTTAGAAGATTCTTATTATTGGATACCCACTTTCTTAAGGTAAATCCTGCGCCTTCTAATAGTTTAATAATCTCGTTACGCAACAAAATTAGTTCATCTATGTCATCGCCACCCGTAATCAAATCGTCCATATAGAAATCTCGCGCGATAGTCTCGGACAATAAACGATTCTTTTCTCCAACTTGAATGGCAAGTTCCGTTAAGCAACGTGTAGCGATAAATGATGCGGGACGGGTACCATTGGTTAAAGTCTTTAATTCGTATATCATTATGGGCTCATTTACCGAAAATCTATATAAGATTTTTTGATAACACGTATCACTTGGGTCGATCAGAATCTGACGATACATTTTGCTAATGTCCGCGCTTAATACGTATTTATGCAACCGAAATCTGATTAAAATACTAAAAAGGTCGTCTTGAATTACTGGCCCCACCATAAGGGCATCGTTAAGAGATTGATTGGTCGTGGTCTTGGCAGATGCGTCGAAAACCACGCGAATTTTCGATGTGGTACTCTCGGGCTTGTATACTGCGTGGTGAGGAAGGAAATAACCAGTATCTTCCGCGCCCTCGAATGTGTTTACTTGTGTCAAGTGACCGAGCTCCAAATATTCTTGGATAAATGTGTCATATTCGGCTTTAGCATCGTGATTTTTCAACAATTTTCGTTCTAAAGCCAAAAACCGTCTTTTGGCTATTTCTAGCGAATTGCCTAATAATCTAGGGCTGGATTTCCACGGTAGGGATGCGATAAATCTGCCCGTCGAATCGCGTTTGATAGTACGTGTGAAGTGTTCTTCACATTCAGCCTCTTCGTTAGAGCGTAGTATTGATTCCGATGTACTCTCAATTTCCCAGAACCTTGCAATGTTGTTATTTAATGCTCGCAGGACGTTTAACTGACACGAAACTGGAACATTATTTGAGACCGTCTTATCAGCGATTGCGCCTGAAATTAACCAACCAAATACAGATTTTTGGAAGACCAGGCCCGGTTGGCTGGTACGGATTTGTCCAATACATAATAATTGGAAGAACATTTGCGCTCCTATCAAGAGGTCAATTCGTCGTGTTTCGTAATAATGTGGATCAGCTAACTGAATATTTCGAGGAACATTAATAGAGCTGGCGTTAATAGATTTCGCAGGAATATTTGTAGCGATGTTGTCTAGAACATAAAACTCTAAGTTAACGCTAAATTCCAAGAATTTCGAGCGTATGTTTGCGTCAATTACTGAATCCGCCTTAGTACAATTATTGTCGATACCAACGATTGGTAAATTCGTATTCCTACTCCTTAATTTGAGTGTTCGAGCGAGTTCCTTAGATATAACATTAATTTGTGAACCTGAGTCCAGCATGGCGCGAGCGTTTTGATAACTGCCCTGGGCGTCGCGAATTTCCACGATGCAAGTAGACAAAATAACATTCGACGGGCCGTGATAATGGTCAAGAACTTGCATCGATGTTACTGGGGGCTGTTGATCGTTGCCAGTGTTATCAGGATCTTGTCGTGCGGTGCTATCAAGGTGTAAAATTGTATTGTGCAACCGATTGCATTTTCTACACCGCGACGATTTACTCCGGTTCGAAGGACCAAATGTGCGTTACGCTGATCGGGATCGCGTCGAACGCGTAACTTGCTATAGCCTTTAACGAGACAAACTTGTACGTTTTACAAATTTATTTTTATTATGTCACTCTTGACAGACTAATGACTACTTGATAAATTGTAGCAACGGCAAGGCCGTAACAATTGTATTTATACACAACCAGTACATAATCTAGAAGACATGCGGCAACGAATTCGAGATAAATTTATAGAAATTAACAATAATCCAGTGTTGTTGCGGAGCGTAATGGAGGGTGTGCAACGAAGAGTTCAGGCTTGTGTTCAAGAAGAAGGAAGGCACATACAACATTTAATATAATTTTATAGTGGAAAATTTAACGTAAGTATCTATAAATTGACTACAGTTTGTTTAATTTTGAGAAGTAACATAACCTCAATATGTGTAACCAACTTAATTTTTTAAAATTAAAAAATCATGGCACACTTGAGATTTTCTTTTAATGAACATACTTTATTTGTGTTAATCCACAATTAAGGATTTTATCACTGTATATTATTTTTCTGGTTAATGCCATCTGAAGGGTAAATGGTTTTTAATTGAAAAATATTTTGCTTTTAAACTCAAACCCGTGTATATTTAATTAACTGTTATTCCACCTTCCACTAATACCGAGATATCACTGTAGAACGCATCCTGTATACGATAAAATAACAAGATAATGCATTTTGCATGTTTGCAGCGGAAGCTATTTTTAAATAATGCATTCAGATCGGAAGCGATATTCCAAAGGACATTTCATTGGTAGTGAAGTATTTGTAATGAAAATTCCAGAACTTTCAACATGAATTTTCTTGCCTCTAAAATAGTTGGAAATCTTGGAATTCAATCACCGGACATTCCTTTATATTAAAAGATTAAAGTTTCCGCAGAAACTCGAATAAGCTTGTTTGAACGGCTTTGTGTTCCTTAAACTAATATAACGGTAAATTCAATTGGGGCGCAAATGCAAACTTACCGTACGTTATTGAAAAATTGAAACCAAGGCAAGAAGATGCGAATTATTCTTCGTTTAAAATTGGAATACCGGCGGAGGTTTCGGATGTCATTATCCACGAAAATTTCTGGCCAGATAAAACATTCATAAATAGATTCTTCTTTAAAAGACAACCTAGCAATCAAAATTTTCGCTCCAGTCCCCAAAGAATCCTGAACATGTAACTGGATTCAAAAAACGTCCTCTAAAGATTCTACATCAAAATATCCAAAGTATAAACAATTCTATCAACAATCTCGAAGCTCTTATGGAGGATATTAATGGTTGTAATATATTAGGTATCTCTGAACACTGGCAAACGACAGAAAAGCTGAATACCATAAAAATAAAAAACTTCCGTCTAGTATCAAGTTACTGCAGAGAAGAACGACAACATGGTGGTGTAGCGCTCTATAGTGATGGACATATTTCTGCCAAAGCATTAAACTTAACTACAACAACACGTGATCGCGTATTTGAATGCGCGGGTGCAGTGTTTAGTATTGACACAACGAAATTTATTGTGGTTGTCGTCTACAGACCCCCTTCAGGTGATATTACAACATTCTTTGAACTATTTGAAACTTTAACATTAAAATTGATAAATTGTGACACTGCATTTTTCATAATCGGTGATTTTAATATTAATTTTGTATCTATATGTAAAACGACTAACGACTTTAAGGATATTTTAGTTTCGTTCGATCTAAATTTTATCATAAATGAACACACACGCATCTCAGAAAATTCTGAATCATGTATTGACAACATTATAACCAATGTTAAAACAGGTATTGCAGCGTCTGTGATACATGCGGCTATTTCTGACCACTCTGCACAACTCCTCGAGTACACTGTTGATGTCAATCTAAAAAAAAGTACCAAGAAGATCAGAATATTTTCCGACGAATGCATTTATAACTTTGTTACAGACATTAGTAATGAAAATTTCCAATACGTCTATACATCTGAAAATGTAAATGATAAATACTCAGCTTTCATAAATACATTCCTAATTTATTTTAATAAACATTTTCGACAAAAAAATCACATCACCAAAAAGCGTAAAATATATCAAACCCCTGAATTATTATATTATAAAAATCAAATGCTACTTTACCAAACCATATCAAGATATCAACCTGAATATACACCTATTTTTAAAGAAACTCAAAAGAAATACTCCTCACTACTAGCTCAAGAAAAAAATAAACAGATTGAGTCTCAAATAAATAAATCCAAAAACAAATCTCGCACTACATGGAATATTATATCAACTATGGTTACGTCAAAAAAGAAAGATGGACACAATTTACCATGCAGTAACGATTTTATTAAATTAGCAAACAATTTCAATAATTATTTCAATGAAATCTTAAATGAACTCCCCCAAAATATTAATATAAATAGCGTGAATAAAATACCACTAAATCCAATTTCATTATTTTTTGAACCTATAACTGAACAGGAGTTAATTAGCATACTAACAAATATGCAAAATACAAGGAGTGCAGGGTATGATGGAGTACCAGTGTGTGTCTTAAAACACTGCGCGGGTACTATATCTAAGTCCATGTGTGATGTATTAAATAAGTGTATGGAAGATGGTGTTTTTCCAGATCAACTAAAGCACGGAATTATCACACCGGTTTTCAAAAAAGGGGACAGTGATAATATTGAAGATTATCGTCCTATCACAATTTTAAGTACGTTTTCAAAGATCTCGGAATTAGTCATTTGTAAAAGAATTATTAAATTTTTCCTCAAATACAATCTATTTTCAAATAGTCAACATGGGTTCCTGAGTGGGCGAAATACCGAAACTGCATTGTTCGATCTTACTAATGCTATATTGCTTGCATTTGAGGAACGGGATGTCACCTGTGGAGTATTCCTCGACTTATCCAAGGCTTTTGATACTATCAATTTTTCTTTATTACTTCAGAAATTTTACCAGTATGGTATACGCGGGGTTGCCCTAAATTTAATAAGCTCTTATCTACATGGTAGAAGCCATTCAACAAAATTAGTTGACACAGTTAATGGAACCGATGTGATCTCAGAGGCCTTGGACACGTCGAGGGGAATTCCACAGGGTAGTATTCTAGGCCCATTACTATTTATAATATTTATAAATGATCTTCCGTTTACCACGCCAAAAGACGTTTGTTTATTAAATTACGCAGACGATACAACTGTACTAATTAAAGGTGAAACTGTTCCAGACTTAGTTAAAAACGGTAGTTGCACCATATCATCTATAGAAAATTGGTTCAAACTCAACAGGCTAAAATTGAATACAGACAAGACCAATTGCATTTTTTTCAAAATTAACCAAAACTTAACAACACCGGAAAGCATCATCCTAAATAATAATTGCTACTCATTTATAAAATCAGCAAATTTCTTGGGAATCGTTATTGACGAAACTCTGAGTTTCTCTCCGCAAATAAATGTGGTGTGCACTAAAGTTAGTAAAGGCTGCTACGGTTTGCGGATACTAATCAATGCAAGTAACTACATGATTGCAAGACACTTTTACTATGCCAACATATATTCACACCTTAGATATGGCATTATTTTCTGGGGTGCAGGTGTTGACGCCAATAAGGTTTTGCTTGCACAAAAAAAGGCAATACGAATACTACACAAACTAAAATATCACGATAGTTGTCGGGGTGTATTTAAAGCGAACAACCTTTTAACCTGTTTTGGTATATATATTTACGAATGTACTAAGTTTGTCTGGAATCAAAAGGACAAATTTAGTGCAGCTTTATTTTCAAGTTCATACAATACCAGACATGGTCAACAGTTCACACTTCCTTTCCATAGACTACATAAATATGAAAAAGGTGCTTACTACACATGCATTAAAATAATTAATTATCTTCCCAAATCAATCAAACAGGTTGAAAGTCTATACGCCAGAAAGAGAGAACTGTTTAATTACTTGTGTACCTTAGAACCTTACTCAATGGACGAATATTACAATTACAGATAGAATCCTATAATAAGATTACCTAGTCAAATCATATCTTTTTTTTTGATTATACGTATCGTTTACTGACTATTTTTTTTCATGTACATTATTTACCTGTAAATTTGTAGTGTCCATTGAAAAAATAAATACCTATTATTATTATTATTATTATTATTATTACCCTTGTATCGTGTTCGCGTGAACACCTTCCAACGCATTTAAGTTTATACGCAGTTAATTATACACTGGGTAGTAAAAGGAAATGGGGAAGATTTTTATAACGTAATTCTGTTTTCGCATAAAAGTGTTTCGCAAGTCGAGACGCCTGAAATAAGAGGTTCAGTTATAGCGTGTGGCGAACACAGGAATTTAACATGTAAAACGACTTTTATGCATTTTGCTGCTTCTCTGATTATTTTAGAGGAAAAGTACGGGAGTTCAGAATTTGAAAATCTACCTAATTTACATTTACTACCGGAGAGGAGAAAAAATGTGAAAATTAAATACATGTTAAAATAGCTGTAGCCATGACATAGTGAACAACTGAAACTGTCAGTTTTGAAGTTGCATTATTCAATTCTTGTTTGAAAAATCAGTTTTTATTATGAGCTTCAGGTACAGCACACCGCAGCTTACAAAATTCTCAATCAAAGCGTTTGTGAAGTCCGTGATTTGTTTCAAAAAAAAAAAAAATAATAAATAAAGGAGCCTTTGACTATATACTAATGGACTGCTATTCCCCCTCTATTTCCCATATGATCACTGCTCCAAAAGTTATCCTGGAGCCCGATAAAAGTCCCGCCATGGAGCCGAAAATGGAGCGTAATTTAAAAACCGGAAAGCAAAAAAAATATTTTTCGATGTAATCATCAGCAACGTGGAGAATGCAAATGCGAGCATATTTCGGCAACTCGGATCCACTTTACTGCCTGTTATTTACAAGCAAAGCATCAACTTATAATTTGCGGAGTTCCGGATTTGATGGAAATCTAATATAGAATTTTAGGTTATAAGTCAAAAGTCAACTGACGTCTACATCAGCTGACGAGTATTATAACCGCGTTGGCATATTTACGTGGACGTATTGCAGCCTTTCGCATAGCAATATTTTGACATAGTGTGAATATTTGACAATATAAATGTTTACATACTAAAAGGTGTGAATAAATTGCAGGGTATCACAATATGCAATGCGAGCTCATAGAGTCATATGTCATAGACACAAAATAGCTACCAATTTAGTAACATACCGCAACCATTTAGGGTCCCGCCGCGCCACCGTTGCTTGGAAACACACATAAAGCGGCGCTAGCAGTCCATTAGTATATAGTCAAAGTGTATAAGCAAATTCGCGCAAGTAAATATAGTACAATCGCGCAGAGGTGACAGTGACTCATCGCTCCATGTTGCCTGAATTAAGTTTCTAGTAAACGTATGTCCATAAAATAATTCGATTCAGTCTAGGCGGGAAATTTAAAAATTCTCGAGCGTGCAAATATT
This sequence comes from Ocypus olens, assembly GCA_910593695.2. Lineage (NCBI taxonomy): Eukaryota > Metazoa > Arthropoda > Insecta > Coleoptera > Staphylinidae > Ocypus > Ocypus olens. The sequence continues at coordinate 7,558,894 of OU343052.1, read as the reverse complement.
TTCCCGACGAAATTGCGAGTGCATTTTTCGGCAATCGGTAAAGACAACTGGACATTGGTCATTAAATTTAACCTTTTTATTAATGAAATGAACACTATCGATTCTGCTCTCAATTAAATCGAAATCGGAGACGGTCAAAACCAGATACAAGCACGTGAATTTTGAGGTAAGAATGGATAGAATGAGAAAAAACATACGTTGCACTTAGCCCTTGAATTTACATATCGACATACGTTTCGTATTTAATTTCGTTTTTCTTAAGCATGCGAACGAGTATAGATATTTATCCAGACGCGATGATTAGATCGAAATAGCATGAGTATAAACGTATGCATGAGATTTGCGCAAGTCAAAAAGTTTGGCTTGAATCAATTCTGTCGTGCTGGAAAATTTGTATGAGACTGGTGCATTTTCTATTTTTCAGCTTCGGTTTATCTCCTTTATTTAAATAATACAAATCGCAATCGGAGAAAGACGTATTTTTCATCAATATTTCCATTTGTTTATACGAAAAACCAACACTATTTTGGAGATTCTGTCTAAAACATTGCAAGGTAAAAACTGAACGTGCAAACACCAACACACCTTCAGTTCATTTGCACAGTTTTGCATGCACAAATTGCATGAGCGTGTAAACGTACCTTAAGAGTATATTAAAATATAATTTATATTTCGTCACTAATTATAAGACATTCACCTGCACCGCAATTACTTACAATTGTGTAATAATCGTTAAGTGCAGCTACCGATAACGCACATTCGCCTTGGCAATGCACTTCCAACAGTAAAATGGGTGAAAGTGAATTTTCGCTTTCACGCAATAAAGTGTGAGTAAAACATTTTGCAGGTTTATGATGTAAAAGTGGATGTGAAGGGCGCCACCAAACATACACGCCCCGTTATATCACAACACAACTCGTTTCTATTACTCGTATATAAATATTAACTGATTTTTGATGATTAATTACATATTGTTCACGGGGCGTCATACAAAACATAATAAATATAATCGTTTACGGTCCGCCCATCAAGATATTGATGGCCAGAGGGTTGTTTCTATAAACGGATTTGCTGCAACATATTTCACCCTGAAGGTTGATTCTTCTTCGTTTACGTGAATAATTTCGCAAAATCGGGGATGTAATTTGATAACGCTAACCTGCGTCGGTACATATACCATGTAAAATATTGTTCTAATAAACTTATGTTGGAAGTGATAAGTAAATATCAGTTTTGATAGAATTAGTTTTTCGGAAAATTTAATGTTGAACACAAAATGTTCTTCCTGGAAAGTTATTTTCGAAACGGCGCAAGGTGAAAATGAAGAGATTAGCGGTGCTGTTAAAGCCAAGCGTCAAAAATTATTAATTTCGACTAAAATGTACAGTAATAATACAGCGAGATCGAATAAAAAAATAGTCAAAGCAGGTCATGAACAAAAAGCCGCCGAATGTCTTTTCTTAGTTCCTAAATTTGAAAATATCAATATACGCCAGCTTGACACTTGCCAATAAGTTTGGTATCGGTACGACACGGAACGGAAAAATGTGAGTTGACTCGTTTACAACTGTGTTAAGCAATTTTAGCCGATGCGTGCCGTCCGTCCGATTCTGGCAAGTGTGCGCGTAGCTTAATATGGAGGAACTTATATTGTACATTTACTGTAGTTTTGTTATTAAAATTTATATTACACAAATGTAACCTTAAACAACAGTTACATGTAAATGCAGATGTTTTACCACCAACAGAAATTTGAAATATAAATCTGTGGCCGCTTGCCAAAAGTCCACTAAACAGGGTTATTTTTTTATATTTTCAAATTTAAAGAAAGGGTTAATTATATGCAAACGAAAGCAGACAAATACACAAATTTTAATTTAAAAACCAAACCTGAAATTTCTTAAATTATGATTTTCTGGTTAAATAGGAATAGAAATTTCCTGAAAAGTAGCAAAAAAGGACCTATCTATTTTTAGCCCACAGAAATCATAACCTTTTATAGTAAAAATTATGTAATAAACGTTTTCTACAAAATAGAATACTCTTGGGTAAATGTATGTGCGCGCATTAGGCAATTGAAAATCGCTGTGTTCCCATGAATTATTTTTTTTAGACAGCACGTATCCACCATGTCTGATGAAAAGACTAAAGAATTTTAATCGCCCGTGCGCGAAGTAAATTATTGTCGGGAGATATTTAATTTTGCAATTTTTTAATTGCCCAATAAAAAATCGCCCGTGCGCGATCGGCCTTAAAGAATTTATGATTTTGCTTTCTTTTTGTTTATAACTTTCGTGATCTCGTCAGTGGATTGGATATAGTTGCAGACAATCTTGGCAAATTCCAAACCGATCAAATAATCTATTTTTTCCGCTACCGACAACGTAAATAAGCATTGCATCCATGGTTACAGGTGCCGTAAGTGGCTGATAACATTCGTGGTGTTTGTTGTCCTTAACGACGGAACTTAATTTTTACTTACGGACCTAGGAAAATAATAAACAGAAACGTAACGCTCCAACATATATGCGAGCAACACATTTTCGTCTATACTTATAGCATCGGCATCCTTTTTACATAACCACTGCTTGAAAGAGTCGTAACAGGGCACATACCTTTTTCGATTTTGCCGGTAACAGGTTCTAACACGCAATATTCGCAGCTTCGTTTGCATCCATGCCCGCAAAAACTGTCACTGGATGACACAAACAAACAAAATTCGACATTGTTTTCTCGGTTGCGGGAATGCTATAGGACGCATAGGTGACTATAAAAATTTGAATCCCAAAAGTTACAAGCCGTATTTTAGAATATTTTCTGATCTTTTTTAAGTATTATATTTCCGGTGGCGGAAAAAAATTAATAAGCAACACGGAACGTAATGACAATTAACATTTTTGGCAGGCGACGAGCCTCGGCTCCGCCTCGGCTCGTATTCGCCTACCTCAAATGTTAATAGGTCCTTACGTTCCTTGTTGCTTAAATAACTATTATTGATTTGTGATTATTCCGAAGGGAAGATCATTATTAAGGCTGTATTCCAAATCATCTAATTTGATGATCAGATTGTTTTGATTCCTTTCCTTTCAAGTGTTTACGTGTTCAGCAGTATTTTCTGCGCTATGTTTCTTCTCCCTTCGTCATATATTCTTTCGTCAAATCAGCGACGGCTCGTAGATGTTCGGCGGTGAGGTAACGGAAGAAAATTTGACCGAAAAAGCAACGGAATATTTGCTTCCTCTATTAGAGTAAGCAGTGCAGCACACACGGCATCTTTGTTTTTGCCTCACCTACGAAAATCCACGGGCCGCCGCTGCGTCAAATATGGAGAACACATTCATCACTGATGGTTAAGAATTTTTTTTTTTTTTTTTGATAAAAAAGGAATGATGTTTGACGGAATGACGGGTTAAGGAAAGTGAATGATTAAGAGAATTGGCTGCCCCCTTCTGGAAAATGAATTTATTAAATTAAAGTAACATTTTATATACTAAAATTGTATGTAGTCGCTAAATGTATACTTTAACAATCACATCAAAAATAAAAATTATAACAAAAAGTGCGTTCCACGTTATGTTTAAAGAATCCGAAAATAGTTGACGTATAACGACGAGCCGGCACGGTTCCACCCGACGCCTATAATACAGTGCGATCGAAGAAAAATTAGTCAAAGTTGGCCATGAGCCGAAATTCCCAAACTTATTGGCAAGTGTCAAGCTGGCGTATATTGATATTTTCAAATTTAGGAACTAAGAAAGACATTCGGCGGCTTTTTGTTCATGACCTGCTTTGACTATTTTTTTATTCGATCTCGCTGTATTATTACTGTACATTTTAGTAGAAATTAATAATTTTTGACAGTTGTAAATTGTTACTTTTGGCAGTTGAAAATTTCCTTTTTACTGCCAAGCTTGCCATTTGTGATGATGTGCGATTTTTGACAGTTGTCATTTTTAGCGGTTGAAATTTTCTTTTTTCTTTTAATATCAAAAATTGCCATTTTTTATTGTAAAAATCCACAATTTTTGGATGCTACTAATTTCTTTATTTACTGTTGAATCGTACCGTTTGTGGTGGCAGAAATGCAGAATTTTTGACAATTTGTAATTGTTACTTTTGGCCATTGGAAATTTCCATTTTTAATATTGAAAAATGCTGATAGTGATAGTAGAAACGCTGAAATTTTGACAGTTAACAAATTTTGGCATTTAGAATTTTTCTTTTTATTGTTGAAATGAAACCGTTTTCAGTAATGATCAATCTTTGAGAGTCCTGAATAGTTATTTTTGGCAATTGAATTTTCCTTTTTACTGCCAACGTGCCATATGGCCAACTTTGACTAACTTTTCTTCGATCGCAAGGGTGGAACCGTGCCCGCTCGTCGTTGTACGTCAACTTTTTTCGGATTCTTTAAACATAACGTGTAACGCACTTTTTGTTATAATTTTTACTTTCTCCGTTACGAAGTACGAGAAAGTATTGTGATTGTGATTTTTTTTTCAAAATTTTATTTTACGGAAATATCCGCTTTGGGGTGCCTAGATGGCATTTCAAAAATTTCTGGAAAAAAAAATCGTGTCTGTGTGTGTATGTCTGTGTGTATGTGGGGTGTGTGTGTGTGTGTCTGTGCGCGCTGTATCTCAAAAACTAATAGAGCAATTAATATGAAACTTTGAACTTAAGTCTTATTTGATAATCCGAAGAACTGAAAAGCTTTTGGAAAAATTTCGTATTTCCGAATATTTTCCTCAAGAGTCTTTTGTTCTTTTAGCCTCTTTGGGGCTTAAGGACATTATTAAAAAACCTTTCTTCGAGGATTCTTTTTCCGGACTGTTTAAAAAAAATTCCAAGACCTATTTTTAGGACTTTTTCTTTCAGGATCTTTATTTTCATTTCTTTTCAAATTTTTTTTTCAGGAATTTTATCTCGGGACGTTTTCGGGACTCTCTCAAGAACCCTTTATTGAGGACTTTGTTTACGGGATTTTTTCTGAACAAATTTTCCTCTTCCTTGTTCTTCATGGCATTTTTCAGAATTTTTTTTATGATCTTTTTAAGGACTTTTTCACATATTTTAGCTTTTTTTTTTTCAAGAATATTTTTAAAACTTTTTATTTCAGGAATTTTGCTAAGGACTTATTTTAGGCCTTTTTGCAGGACTTTTTTCTGGACTTTTTCAAGACTCTTTTTGGGATTTCTCTTTCAGATCTTTTTAAGGACTCTTTACTATCCCTTTTTTTCAGAAATTCTTTTGTTTATTTTTACATCAGGACTCTTTTTCTGAACTTCCTTCAGGACTTATTTTAGGAATTACTTTCAGGACTTTTTAGGACTCTGTTTCGGGACATTTATTTCTGTAATTTTGTATGAAGACTATTTTTCAGGACTTTTTTTCACGGCTTTAAGAACCTCTTGTTCAGGAGTTCTTTTAAGAATTTTCTTCGATCATTGTTTCAGAATTATTTTTTTTTCAAAAAAGTCCTGTAAAGAAGGGCTTCTTGCAGTACTATATTTCATTACATTTTTTACAGAATTCATGTTCAGGACTTCTTGTTCGGGACTTTTTTTTAAGACTTTTTGGGATTTTTTTCAGGAAAATTTCTTCAGAACTTTTTCAGGTGTTTTGAATTTTTTTAAAAATGTTTTTTCGGCATTTTTTTACAATGTTATTTTCATAAATTACTTTTGACTTGTTGATTTTAAATGATTTACTTACTTATTTACTTACTTACTACATAACTCCTTTTCAAAACTGTTATTACAGAACATTTTTTCAAGATATTTGATCAGGACTCTTTTTCGGGACTTTCTTCAGGACATTTTTCAGTACTTATTCTAGGACTTTCCTTCGGGACTTTTTTAGGACTTCTGTCAGGACATTTATTTCTGGTGTTTTATATGAAGACTTAATTTTTCAGGACTCTTTTTGCAGTACTTTTTTCAGGATTTTTTACGACTCTTTAACAGGATTCTTTTTTCAAGACTTTATGTCCAAAACTGTTTCTCCAGGACTTTCTTCAGGACATTTTTTTGTCAGAACTTCTTTTCGCGACTTTCTTTCAGGACTTTATTTCTGGTCTTTTTGAAGGACCTGTTTTTCAAGGCACTTTTTTGTCAAGACTCTGTTTTCGGGACTTTTTATCAGGACTTTTATCAAGATTTTCTTGTTCAGGACTTTCTAATCAGGACTATTTTTAGAAATCTTTTTCTAGACTTTCTTGTTCAGGACTTTCATTTGTTTTTTATGACTTTTTAATCAGAACTACTTTAAGAAATCTTTCTTAAGGTTTTTTTTAACATTGTTTTTAGTTTTTCAGTAAACTTGCAGTAGAGATTATAAGAATTTGAAAAATAATTTGCCATTTTTACCTTTCATCATTTTGACGTTACAATCTTTCATCATGTGAAACGCTCGATTTAAAATATGATTTAAATTGAAAGAAAAAACATGAAAGCGTACATATAAATGGCTATGATGCCATCAAGTCGGAGAAAGTAACATGATGGCCACATCACCATTTTTTCTGTTTGTATTAAATTATAACGAATAATTTTTCTATTTGGAAATCGCGGCAGTTCGCTGACAAAAAAAAACGAATCGTAACCATAGTAGCAACTAAACTGTTGGGCAATGAAACTGCTATAATTTGATTGGCTGAAACCTGTTGGGCCATGAAACCGCTATCATTTGATTGGACGTCACCTGTGGAGAAAATGATTCGGCCGAATAATGGACAACTTTCTCAATCAAAAATGATTTAACAACGTTTAAATTATTTAATAAGATGCGAAAAATACTATTATCATTAATAATTATTAAGAATTGAAGCCCAATTAACATGAATACATTTTTGAAAAATTACACGCATTAGATTTCAAAGGTGTCCTATTAATTTTCGGTCGCAATTGTACATAAACCATTTTTTTAGGTATTACTACCGAGAACCTCATACAATTTTAAGAGGGCTCCATATTTCAGAAGTTACGACATTAGCCTGGAAGTATTTGCTGATGTGCCTCAACATTAGTGCCCATAAACGCAGAATCAATCAGTTATTAACATCCTTGTGCGACATGTTAAGACCACTTCCAGAGATTAGATTTTAATGCACTATTAATTACATAAACATGTCCCCAACTGCACCATTAAATCTTTTATTATTGAACACCGGCGGCTGTTGATTCGATTAGATAGTGAGATACTGGATTTCGGCACGCAATTCTCCTTTCAACTTCAATAGCACCACCGTACGTGGCTGTGAAACTAATAAAAACACGCGAACTTCTGCAACCGTCACTTTCAACTTCGTGAACAGGGAATTTCATTAAAAAAATTACAACGGGTGCGGTGATATCGTAACTTTTGCACTATGCAAGCGGTCCGGACATTTTTCCATAGCACACTCGACATATTTGGTTCGTTTTAATTAAAATCGGATTTCTAGGGCGAATAATTAGTGCGAACCGATGTTTAATTAGTCGGTGGACAGTGAGGCATTGGCGATGACAGATGGTGAAGATGTATGGGGGTTGCTTAACACCTTCGTGCCGGAAATCCTTGCATAAAAGCATCTGATGCCGGCGCAGAACGTAACCTGATGGTGTAAAAGTTTGTTACGTGTGAAGTTTTACGTAGCAATCGGTACTTTGATATCAGATCTGAAAGTTGGGCTATTATCGTTGTTTTCTGAACTGTGATGGTGAAAAGTTTAAATTGCATTATGCAAATATGGGATCGTCGAAAATTGCACGGTATACATTCAAATATTTTTACTGAACTAGTTTAATGATTTCATGAATTTTATTTATTCCTCGAAACATGACGGAATTGCAAATTAACTAATTCATATTTGTCACGTTACGAAAATCTTCTCCATTATTTGTTTACAAATAATATCTATTTAAAGGAAGCTTTTACTCCGTTAAATACGTTTTATAATGAAGAACGAAACAGTTTTTTCTACGAACGTAAAAAATTCTACTGTTTCCATGAAGTTGTTTACGTTTTCTGGAGATAGTGTTCGCCGTACGTCGTTATGGTAACGTGCGAAAAACACTTTTCACGCCCGCCACGCGCGCAAAACTACAGTTAAACTTATAATAGATTATAATAAATTAGAACTTATTTTCGTTTATTAACACAATTAATATTATTATTAAATTTTATAGCAGGTTGTACCTCACTAATTTTATTTACTAAGCGCTTACTGGTACTATTTTGATCTAAAGAAACGCTTTCTCGTGACTGTCCCTTGACTTCACGAGCAACATATTAAGTGGTGCTGCACTCGCTGCCTCTTTTATATCTGAGACTCTGGGGGAGCACCAGTTCACTCATGTCGCTAATTTGCTGCTTATTCACGAATAAAAACTTTACTCTACCACAGGGGCGGCTCATTATGTAGAGCCAAGGAGCCATGGCACTACCTCTAATTTCAAACGAAACAAGATTTTTTTATTAATTCTAAAAACACTGATTTATCATTTTAAATGTTAAAACGATGCCCGCAAAAGTTTCACGAGACGAGAAAAATAGCAATGCATTTAATTTGAGAATATATTTCTTGAACAAATTAGCAGATTTGAAAAATTCTTCCAGAATTGTGTTTTGTGTTGTTATCTTAAAAAACAGTGATGGGGTATTTTCAGTTGTTTGGAGGTTTATTAAGATCAATATATTTTGAGTAAATTTGAAAAGTTTCAAGTGTGTTACAGTTGTTTTGTATTTATTTATTTTTTCACTCCGAAGAAGTGAAACTTTAAAAATCTTAAGCGCTGTTCTCGGTCGGTTATCTTGAAAACCTGTGATTGAGTTTGTTGAGTTTTTGGAAGATTATTGTATTTTAAGTAAATTTAGAAAGTTTCAAGTATTTTACAGCTGTTTTTATTTTTTTTTTCGCGTCAACAAAAAATGATTATGTTTCATAAATTCACACGAAAAGTCGCAAAAGCAATCGACGGAATGTATTTGAATTTTCTACGAAATCATTCTTGAATTAATATTGAGTGATTTTGGAAAGTTTCAAGTGGATGGCAATTGTTTTTTATGTTTTTTTCGCGTCGATGAATTTATTGCAATTTTTTTCTAAATTTTATCTCCGTTCACATTGAAATATTCTAATTTTTACAGAAATGTAGAATCACATATGTTGACAGTTGTTTTAGAAAGTTTCAAGTCGATGGCAACTGTTTTTATATTTTTTTCGCGTCGACGAATTTACTGCATTTTTTTTAAATTTCATCTCCGTTCACCTTAAAATATTTTAAATTTACAAACAATGCATTTCTAATTTTGACGGAAATGTAGAATCACATGTGTTGTCAGTTGTTTTGGAAAGTTTCAAGTCGATGGCAATTGTTTTTATATTTTTTTCGCGTCGACGAATTAATTGCATTTCTTCTTAAATTTCATCTCCATTCACATTGAAATATTTTAAAATTTAGAAACAATGTATTTCTAATTTTTACAGAAATGTAGAATCACATATGTTGACAGTTGTTTTATAAAGTTTCAAGTCGATGGCAACTGTTTTTATATTTTTTTCGCGTCGACGAGTTTACTGCTTTTTTTTTAAATTTCATCTCCGTTCACATTGAAATATTCTAAAATTTAGAAACAATGCATTTCTAATTTTTACGGAAATATAGAATCACATGTGTTGTTAGTTGTTTTGGAAAGTTTCAAGTCGATTGCAATTGTTTTTATATTTTTTTCGCGTCGTCGAATTTATTGCATTTCTTTTTAAATTTCATCTCCGTTCACATTGAAATATTCTAAAATTTAGAAACAATGTATTTCTAATTTTTACGGAAATGTAGAATCACATGTATTGTCAGTTGTTTTGGAAGATTTCAAGTCGATGGCAATTGTTTTTATATTTATTTCGCGTCGACGAATTTGCTGCAATTTTTTTCTAAATTTCATCTCCGTTCACATTGAAATATTCTAAAATTTAGAAACAATGCATTTCTAATTTTTACGGAAATGTATAGTCACATGTGTTGTCAGTTGTTTTTGAAAGCTTCAAGTCGATGGCAATTGTTTTTATATTTTTTTCGCGTCGACGAATTTGCTGCATTTTTTTTTCTAAATTTCATCTCCGTTCACATTGAAATATTTTAAAATTCAGAAGCAACGCCTTTCTAATTTTTACGGTAATGTAGAATTACAAGTATTGTCAGTTGTTTTGGAAAGTTTCAAGTCGATGGAAATTGCTTTTATATTTTTTTCGCGTCGACGAATTTACTGCAATTTTTTTTAATTTCATCTCCATTCACATTAAAATATTCTAAAATTTAGAAACAATGCATTTATAATTTTTACGGAAATGTAGAATCACGTGTGTTGTCAGTTGTTTTGGAAGATTTCAAGTCGATGGCAATTGTTTTTATATTTTTTTTCGCGTCGTCGAATTTGCTGCAACTTTTTCTAAATTTCATCTCCGTTCACATTGAAATATTCTAAAATTTAGAAACAATGCATTTCTAATTTTGACGGAAATGTAAAATCACATGTGTTGTCTGTTGTTTTGGAAAGTTTCAAGTCGATTGCAATTGTTTTTATATTTTTTTCGCGTCGACGAATTTACTGCATTTTTTTAAATTTCATCTCCGTTCACCTTAAAATATTCTAAAATTTAGAAACAATCCATTTCTAATTTTGATGGAAATGTAAAATCACATGTGTTGTCAGTTGTTTTGGAAAGTTTCAAGTCGATTGCAATTGTTTTTATATTTTTTTCGCGTCGACGAATTTACTGCATTTTTTTTTTAATTTCATCTCCGTTCACCTTAAAATATTCTAAAATTTAGAAACAATGCATTTCTAATTTTAACGGAACTGTAAAATCACATGTGTTGTCAGTTGTTTTGGAAAGTTTCAAGTCGATGGCAATTGTTTTTATATTTTTTTTTTTCGCGTCGGCGAATTTGCTGCAATTTTTTTCTAAATTTCATCTCCGTTCACATTGAAATATTCTAAAATTTAGAAGCAATGCATTTCTAATTTTTACGGAAATGTAGAATCACATGTGTTGTCAGTTGTTTTGAAAAGTTTCAAGTCGATGGCAATTGTTTTTATATTTTTTTCGCGTCGACGAATTTACTGCATTTTTTTTAAATTTCATCTCCGTTCACATTGAAATATTCTAAAATTTAGAAGCAATGCATTTCTAATTTTTACGGAAATGTAGAATCACATGTGTTGTCAGTTGTTTTGAAAAGTTTCAAGTCGATGGCAATTGTTTTTATATTTTTTTCGCGTCGACGAATTTACTGCATTTTTTTTAAATTTCATCTCCGTTCACCTTAAAATATTCTAAAATTTAGAAACAATGCATTTCTAATTTTGACGGAAATGTAAAATCACATGTGTTGTCAGTTGTTTTGGAAAGTTTCAAGTCGATTGCAATTGTTTTTATTTTTTTTTTGCACCGACGAATTTACTGCATTTTTTTTTAATTTCATCTCCGTTCACATTGAAATATTCTAAAATTTAGAAACAATGCATTTCAAATTTTTACGGAAATGTAGAATCGCATGTGTTATCAGTTGTTTTGGAAAGTTTCAAGTCGATTGCAATTGTTTTTATATTTTTTTCGCGTCGACGAATTTATTGCATTTTTTTTTTAATTTCATCTGCTTTCACATTGAAATATTCTAAAATTTAGAAACAATGCATTTCTAATTTTAACGGAAATGCAGAATCACATGTGTTGTCACTTGTTTTGGAAACTTTGAAGTCGATGGCAATTGTTTTTATATTTTTTTTTTCGCGTCGGCGAATTTGTTGCAATTTTTTTCTAAATTTCATCTCCGTTCACACTGAAATATTCTAAAATTTAGAAACAATGCATTTTTAATTTTTACGGAAATGTAGAATCACATGTGTTGTCAGTTGTTTTGGAAAGTTTCAAGTCGATGGCAATTGGTTTTACACTACCTGTAGTTTTAAGCTCAGCAAGATTTTTTGATTAAATCTTTAAACACTTATTTTGGTCGAGGAAGATAAATCGCTCTTTCTTTCTTCCTTCAACAAGGGGGGATATATTGTATAAGTGGCTCTATCATCAACATGTTCCACGAGCCGTCACTGCTCTACCAGCAAAAACAGAATATAACTCAAACTGACAATTCTAATGTTTCTCAAAACAATAGTGGATAATATTAATGGTATTAAACTTATTAGACTAAATATCGTAAAAATGGATTATTTTACTGTTTTTCAAAAAAATAGTGTCTACTTCGTGTGAAGGTGCGTTTGTTGCACATCGTGCGGAAATCATGCACTTTCCACACTTAGTAGATAAATAACTATTTACTTTGTTTGTATAACACTCACGTTTATTCATAGACTACACTACTTTGGAAACGTAACTAACTAAAATATATCATTATCGAAGTGGTCGGGCGAGGCATAGGGGAAATTGGAAAATATACATCCCGTTATAAAGAGAATGCAGGGAAGGGAATGATGAAAATAGATGTGAAAAGATGGATTCAAAAGGATCGGATATGACCAAATATCATGCTGGCGTACGTTTTCTGTATGTTGCGAGGCGGACGCTTCTCTCAGAAGTAAAATGCGGAATCCGTGCACTATTGCAATATCGAATTCGACGAATCTATCTTTACAAATAAGCACCGTTTGCAACATTTAATTTTATGAAATACGTGGCAGACGACGAATTCCTTACGTATATGAAGCAGGCACGTGCAATGGTTAACTTAAAGTACCAGCGTTTTAGCGTTTTAATTTTCAGTTTTGTTTTTCATACCTAAAAATGTTGAAACTACTGACGTGTCAGAAAATAATTGATGCACCTTGCTTGTAAACAAAATGGCGGCACTATTAAGATGAATTTGAGTGAGTGATATGTGCTACTCGCAATTAAAAAAATTCTATGAATATTATCGCACGGGGAATTACCTTTAAAATTTTCAAATGTATTCAGAAATGACATATTTTTGACATATCAAAAAATAGCTGGCGCACCTTGCCTGTAAACAAAATCGCGGCACTCTGAACTTGAATTTGAGTGAGTGAAATGTGCACCTCGTGTTAAAAAAAATTCTAAAAATATAATCACACAGGGAATTACCTTTAAATTTTTTTAAATGAGCTCAGAAATGACATATTTTTGACATATCAAAAAATGGCTGACGCACCTTGCTTGTAAACAAAATCATGACACTCTGAACTTGAATTTGAGTGAGTAAAATGTGCACCTCGTGATTAAAAAAAATTCTAAAAATATTATCGCACGGAGAATTACCTTGAAATTTTTCGAATGCGCTCAGAAATGACATATTTTTGACATATAAAAAAATGGCTGACGCACCTTGCTTGTAAAGAAAATCGCGGCAATCTAAACATGAATTTCAGTGAGTGAAATGTGCACCTCGTGATTGAAGAAATTCTAAAATTATTATCGCACGCGGAATTACCTTTGTATTTTTAAAATGTGCCCAGAAACGACATACTTTTCACATATTAAAAAATGGTTGACGCACCTTGCTTGTAAACAAAATCACGGCACTCTGAACATTAATTTGAGTGAGTGAAATGTGCACCTCGTGATTGAAGAAATTCTAAAAATATTATCGCACGTGGAATTACCTTTAAATTTTTCAAATATGCTCAGAAATGACATATTTTTGACATATCAAAAAATGATGGTCGCACCTTGCTTGTAAACAAAATCGCGACACTCTGAAATTGGATTTGAGTGACTGAAATGAGCACATCGCGATTAAAAAAATTCTAAAAATATTATCGCACGTGGAATTACCTTTCAATTGTTCAAATGCGCTCAGAAATGACATATTTTTGAAATATCAAAAAATAGTTGGCGCACCTTGCTTGTAAATAAAATCGCGGCACTCCAAACATGAATTTGAGTGAGTGAAATGTGCACCTTGTGATTAAAAAAAAATCTAAAAATATTATCGCAATTTTTCAAATGCGCTCAGAAATGACATATTTTTGACATATCAAAATATAGTTGGCGCACCTTGCTTGTAAACAAAATGACGGCACTCTGAACTTGAATTTGAGTGAGTGAAATGTGCACCTTGTGATCGAAGAAATTCTAAAAATATCATCGCACTTGAAATTACCTTCCCAAATTTTTGAAATGAGCTGAGAAATGACATATTTTTGACATATCAAAAAATAGTTAGCGTACCTTGATTGTAAACAAAATCTCGGCACTCTAAACATGAATTTGAATGAGTGAAATTTGCACCTCGCTATTGAAGAAATTCTAAAATTTTTATCGCACGTGGAATTACCTTTAATTTTTTTATATGCGCTCAGAATTGACATTTATTTGACATATCAAAAAACGTCTGACGCACCTTGCTTGTAAACAAAATCGCGACACTATGAACTTGAATTTGAGTGAGTGAAATGTGCACCTCGTGATTGAAAAATTTCTAAAAATATTATCGCACGTAGAATTACCTTTAAATTTTTTAAATGCGCTCAGAAATGACATATCTTACAAATCAAAAAATTATTGCTTGTAAACAAAATGGCAACATTCTGATCTCGAATTTGAGTGAGTGAAATGTGCACCACCTGATTGAACGAATTCTAAAAAAATATCGCCCGAGGAATATGCTTCAAAATTTCCAAATTTGCTTAGAAATAACATATTTTTGACGTACCAAAAAATAATTAACGCACCTTGCTTGTAAACAAAATGGCAGCACTCTGAACTGGAATTTGAGTGAGTGAAATGTGCACCACCTGATTAAAAGAATTCTAAAAAAATATCGCCCCAGGAATTTGCTTCAAAATTTCCAAATTTGCTTAGAAATAACATATTTTTGACATACCAAAAAATAATTAACGCACCTTGCTTGTAAACAAAATGGCAGCACTCTGAACTGGAATTTGAGTGAGTGAAATGTGCACCACCAGATTGAACGAATTCTAAAAAAAATATCGCCCGAGCAATTTGCTTCAAAATTTCCAAATTTGCTTAGAAATAACATATTTTTGACATACCAAAAAATAATTATCGCACCTTGCTTGTAAACAAAATGGCAGCACTCTGGACTGGATTTTGAGTGAGTGAAATGTGCACCACCTGATTAAACGAATTCTAAAAAAATATCGTCCATAGAATTTGCTTCAAAATTTCCAAATTTGCTTAGAAATAACATATTTTTGACATACCAAAAAATAATTATCGCACCTTGCTTGTAAACAAAATGGCAGCACTCTGAACTGGAATTTGAGTGAGTGAAATGTGCACCACCAGATTGAACGAATTCTAAAAAAAATATCGCCCGAGCAATTTGCTTCAAAATTTCCAAATATGCTTAGAAATAACATATTTTTGACATACCAAAAAATAATTAACGCACCTTGCTTGTAAACAAAATGGCAGCACTCTGAACTGGAATTTGAGTGAGTGAAATGTGCACCACCAGATTGAACGAATTCTAAAAAAAATATCGCCCGAGCAATTTGCTTCAAAATTTCCAAATTTGCTTAGAAATAACATATTTTTGACATACCAAAAAATAATTAACGCACCTTGCTTGTAAACAAAATGGCAGCACTCTGAACTGGAATTTGAGTGAGTGAAATGTGCACCACCAGATTGAACGAATTCTAAAAAAAATATCGCCCGAGCAATTTGCTTCAAAATTTCCAAATTTGCTTAGAAATAACATATTTTTGACATACCAAAAAATAATTAACGCACCTTGCTTGTAAACAAAATGGCAGCACTCTGGACTGGATTTTGAGTGAGTGAAATGTGCACCACCTGATTAAACGAATTGTAAAAAAATATCGTCCATAGAATTTGCTTCAAAATTTCCATATTTGCTTAGAAATAACATATTTTTGACATACCAAAAAATAATTAACGCACCTTGCTTGTAAACAAAATGGCAGCACTCTGAACTGGAATTTGAGTGAGTGAAATGTGCACCACCAGATTGAACGAATTCTAAAAAAAATATCGCCCGAGCAATTTGCTTCAAAATTTCCAAATTTGCTTAGAAATAACATATTTTTGACATACCAAAAAATAATTAACGCACCTTGCTTGTAAACAAAATGGCAGCACTCTGGATTGGATTTTGAGTGAGTGAAATGTGCACCACCTGATTAAACGAATTCTAAAAAAACATCGTCCATAGAATTTGCTTCAAAATTTCCATATTTGCTTAGAAATAACATATTTTTGACATACCAAAAAATAATTATCGCACCTTGCTTGTAAACAAAATGGCAGCACTCTGGACTGGATTTTGAGTGAGTGAAATGTGCACCACCTGATTAAACGAATTCTAAAAAAATATCGTCCAAAGAATTTGCTTCAAAATTGCCATATTTGCTTAGAAATAACATATTTTTGACATACCAAAAAATAATTATCGCACCTTGCTTGTAAACAAAATGGCAGCACTCTGAACTGGAATTTGAGTGAGTGAAACGTGCACCACCTGATTAAAAGAATTCTAAAAAAATATCGCCCGAGGAATTTGCTTCAAAATTTCCAAATTTGCTTAGAAATAACATATTTTTGACATACCAAAAAATAATTATCGCACCTTGCTTGTAAACAAAATGGCAGCACTCTGGACTGGATTTTGAGTGAGTGAAATGTGCACCACCTGATTAAACGAATTCTAAAAAAATATCGCCCGAGGAATTTGCTTCAAAATTTCCAAATTTGCTTAGAAATAACATATTTTTGACATACCAAAAAATAATTATCGCACCTTGCTTGTAAACAAAATGGCAGCACTCTGGACTGGAATTTGAGTGAGTGAAATGTGCACCACCAGATTGAACGAATTCTAAAAAAAATATCGCCCGAGCAATTTGCTTCAAAATTTCCAAATTTGCTTAGAAATAACATATTTTTGACATACCAAAAAATAATTAACGCACCTTGCTTGTAAACAAAATGGCAGCACTCTGAACTGGAATTTGAGTGAGTGAAATGTGCACCACCAGATTGAACGAATTCTAAAAAAAATATCGCCCGAGCAATTTGCTTCAAAATTTCCAAATTTGCTTAGAAATAACATATTTTTGACATACCAAAAAATAATTAACGCACCTTGCTTGTAAACAAAATGGCAGCACTCTGGACTGGATTTTGAGTGAGTGAAATGTGCACCACCTGATTAAAAGAATTCTAAAATAAATATCGCCCGAGGAATTTGCTTCGAAATTTCAAAATTTGCTTAGAAATAACATATTTTTGACATACCAAAAAATAATTAACGCACCTTGCTTGTAAACAAAATGGCAGCACTCTGAACTGGAATTTGAGTGAGTGAAATGTGCACCACCAGATTGAACGAATTCTAAAAAAAATATCGCCCGAGCAATTAGCTTCAAAATTTCCAAATTTGCTTAGAAATAACATATTTTTGACATACCAAAAAATAATTATCGCACCTTGCTTGTAAACAAAATGGCAGCACTCTGAACTGGAATTTGAGTGAGTGAAATGTGCACCACCAGATTGAACGAATTCTAAAAAAAATATCGCCCGAGCAATTAGCTTCAAAATTTCCAAATTTGCTTAGAAATAACATATTTTTGACATACCAAAAAATAATTAACGCACCTTGCTTGTAAACAAAATGGCAGCACTCTGGACTGGATTTTGAGTGAGTGAAATGTGCACCACCTGATTAAACGAATTCTAAAAAAAATATCGCCCGAGGAATATGCTTCAAAATTTCCAAATTTGCTTAGAAATAACATATTTTTGACATACCAAAAAATAATTAACGCACCTTGCTTGTAAACAAAATGGCAGCACTCTGAACTGGAATTTGAGTGAGTGAAATGTGCACCACCTGATTAATAGAATTCTAAAAAAATATCGCCCGAGGAATTTGCTTCAAAATTTTCAAATTTGCTTAGAAATAACATATTTTTGATATACCAAAAGATAATTGACGTACCTTGGTTGTAAACAAAATGGCAGCGCTCTGAATTGGAATTTGAGTGAGTGAAATGTGCACCTCGTGATTGAAAAAAATCTAAAATATTATTCATATTTTCTACAAGTATCGTTCATATAAATTTATATATATTTTTTTAGTTTACACCAAATATGATTAATTTTTATGTTTAAATTGTTTTTTTTTTGTTAATTAATGAATTTATGAAAAACTAACTAATTCCAATGATCCAATTCTTCGTTATCTTTAATATTCGTTAAAATGTTTTTCTAATATTTTTCATATTAAAAAAACATATCGGGGAAAAGTGCTCATCAATTTTAATTTTTAAATAATTTATCGAAAAAATTGTTTTAATTCGGTAAATTAAGACAAAATACGGCAATGTTAACAACAATTAATTGATTACGAAAATAAAATTCACAGATGGTACTACATGTACAATTTGGCGTAGGTGGTTTCTAAAAGCTACCACTGGATCTGGAGAAATAAATAATTTAAAAGGTTATTTCTTTGTGAAACCACTGGGAACGAAAGGGTTAAGGAGAGTGAATAATTAGGGACATTGGCATCGACCATTCTGCCATCACTATTCTATAATTTTAAATATCCAATTTAATAAAATGGACAACCAATAAACACAGTAATATTTCGTTAATAAAAGCTACTACCGAGCATGGGGCTCGAACCCACGACGTCTCGCATCGAAAGCAGTTGACAAACATCTCCGCCATGGAATGCCTCTCGTACTTATTATAGATTTTCTTTTTTTCTTTTTTTTTAAATTATAGATAGGAACTAGACCAACTAGTAATTGAATGAATGAATTTTGTTTGGAGAAACGGCCGAAAAACGCCAAAATATACTGGGACTTTTCGACACAAAATCCCAACAGCGCGATTGCGCTGCTTGGATCTCAAAGCCTTAACATCAACAACTAAGCAGCGGCGGCTCGTGGATTTCCGTAGGGGAGGCAGACAAAGATACCAATTGCGCTGAACTACTTACTCTAATAGAGGAAGCAAATATTACGTGTCATTATTTTGTTATGGAAAAAATAATTCTTGAGTACAAAGAGCTTAAGTTAACAATGCTTTAAACTTTTACATTACTAAAGTGAAAACAGTCTCTTGCCACCTTGTTAAATTTTAATGTCAATAAATTGTTTTTCAAAGCAACCTTCGATTTTTATTTAGTAAAATGGCTATTGAAATGGTTGATAAAACGAGTTTTCTGCAAATAACTTTTATTGCGTTAGGAATTGGGACAGGGTTGTTATAAGGAAAAATGTTTGTTTTTTAATTCTGCATGGAATGACAAAAATATACAGGGGCTCCAATTTAAAATAAGAAAAATTAAGTGCTTTAAAGATTGAAATGTTTGACACTAAATTTTGGACACCCTGTATAATTCGTATTAATCAAACTTAGTTAACGGGACTATCAGATCTTATTGAATAAGTACCTTGTATGATTTTATTAACAAGGCACTATTTTTATTTTTTATTAATTTTTTAAAACAATGGTGCAAAACTGATTTTTTTACTTTTAATTTTTTTTGCTGATATCCCTGAATCGGTTCCAATAAAATTATAGGAGTATGTAGGCAACCATAAAAGGTACCCAAATAAGCAATAAAATACATAGCAAGTAATTAAAAAAAATATATCATTATGACGTCACGCTTTTTTGGGACGCCCTGTATAATCAAAAATATTTTCCTGAAATGCATCATAGGATACAAATATATTCTACAAAATATCGAAATCTTAACTTAATTAGTAACTGAGCTATAGAAGACGGGAGGTGATACGCAGGACCCTGTATAATAAAACCTATTCTGTTTTTCATTTAAAAAAATAGCAATAAACTTACTGCATTCAGTTATGTATTTCATTACAAGTACATCATTTTTATTTTACTAACAATAAGACATGACTGCTCGAGTAATTTGATATGTATAAAAATGTGACCTTTGTCGTTTCAGGTACACGCACTACAATAATAATTATCCTTGACACAAACATCATTGTTATGCATGTCCATAGCCCGTGATGAATGTTCAGCGAAAGCAATATCTCATATTTGATAGAATGTTATTTGAAGTGAATGTCTCGGCTGTCTGCGTATGCAAATTAGATATAAGCCTAATTAAGAAATATTACTTGCGAATTACTATTACTTATCAAATCAAACGCAAAAAATATTAGTGCGATTTTGTTCATTTAAAATGTTTCATTATAAAACGCCCCACAAGCGGTATCAATATCTGTACATTGATGTACTCTTACTTCACTTCAATTAGCATTATAACACAGTGGGCCTAAAAAAACAGTACAAGTAGTCTTGTTTGTGTCATATCTTCGTGAGTTATTAATATTTTTTTCCGTTGCTCGTTGGTTAACGGCTAACTTTAATGTACGCAAATGTATCAAAAATCGTTCATTAATGACCCATATTAATGAACGAGTTTTCATTAATAAACGATTTTTCATTAATGAACGATTTCTAGGGCCGCGGTGGTTTAGTGGGTAGAGGTCCAGCCTCTAGGCCCCGCTGCTGCGGGTTCGAGTCCCGTCCGGGTGGTCACTTTTTTTACTTTTTTAACACGAAAAATGGCCGTGGGGGTCCCTGGATATATTTAGTCTTTGTCCTCATTTCATTTAAATGAATTATTAAATACTATACATCGGTTGTGGCTGAATGAACTAGTTGGCTAAGCCAATTCCCTATCATCCTCGATTCCCTAAGTCGAATTCCTATCAATCATATTTCCTGAAAAAACAGAACGATTTCTAGTTAAGCATTAAATAGCTATGAGTGGCTAATTACTTATAATTACTGGAAATGTAACTGATAATAGCGAGAAAACGATCTATAATTTGTTTCACATGTAAATGCAAAAGTATATCAATTCTCTGCGTTAGAAACAAATTAGCGGTGAACCGCCTTCGATTTTGTTATACAATAATGTCAAAGTGTGAAACGTCAAATTTATAAAACGCGTGTATCAAGTGAATGTCTACTGCTATGGATAGTGTCGAGTTTAAAATAACACCGCCAAAAGTACTAGCCATTGCAAATACTGCAACATTAAATTTGCTTCCGGAAAAGAGTACACATTTTTACGAAAAAACTTACGTAGAATTTATTTCCTGGTGCGAGAAGTAACAGGTAAGACGTCATTCGGAATCTGCGCTATTCGCATGTTTTGCCGATATTGCTGCAAAGGGCTTAATAACAAGTTTATTTGTTTGTTTTGTTTGGATTTTCTAATGTTGATCTAAGTTACGATCAACGGAAAAATCTTGTAACCAATTCGTGTGTTAATTGGCGATTAATGATCTCAACAATTAACGCACGAGCGCTTGTGAAATGTCTCGATCATTAATTGCCATCATTAACACACTTGTTGGTTAAATAACTATTAAATAATTAATGTAACAGTGAAATGGCCACTTCTATAGATAAGATTTTGCTCTAAAGAAATAGTACTTAAACTTGTGCCCGGATTACAAATTAATGCATGCAGGATATTTTTGTCCCAAAAACTAAAATTATTGATAGAAGTGACGGAAAATGTCTGAGATTCATTAGAAAACCCAAAACAAATCATGACCCACTAATTTTATTACCCACAAATGCGACGCGTCTTTGCAGAACCTTCATTAATGTTAAATATCCCCGATAAAAAACTTTTCAAAAATCCAATTAATCATTTTGGTACAATACGGATTCCTGAAAGGATAGAAGAAGTTCATGCATTAAGTTGTAGTCAAAAAAGTGCTCCGGGCACAAGTTTAAGTACTATTTCTTTATCGGGGGTAATACCACAAGAGGTTTAATTTGGCCGGATAAATTTTATTTGTTTGCACGAGCCATTGAATCGATACAAATTTCGAGAATGAATTAAGATGGAAAAATCCGCGAGCGCTTTAGCGCGAAGGGATTTTGCCTAATCTCAATTAATTCAAGAAGTTTGCGATGAAATAACGAGTGCTTAAAATAAAGTTTATCCTGCCGAAATTATAACCGCGAGTGGTATTTGTTGAGATAATTTAACGAATAAGAATTATATATATATATTAGCAATTTATGTTCATTAAAAGTACAATGGGCGAAAGAGCATTGTTTATTTATAATGGAATTGGATAAAGCACCAGTCGTCAAAATCGTGTGTGTTTTTTGCCAATATCTTTATAGCAACGAATTCTCTTAAGGTACATATAACAACACCAGTGTTGTTAAGAATTTCTTAACAGCACTAGTGTTGTTAAAAGTAGCTTAATATTACTCGTTGCTAAGAAGTTATTGGCATGTTAACATTACAGGATAAAATAAAATTATTTAACATGCAAAACAAAATAAAAGCCTCTATAAAAAAGTAATCATCGAAATCGGCTTTTATCCTGATGTTTGCCGGGAAATCGTAAAGAGCCGCTGATTAGTAAACTTTCACCGTCGAACTTTATTCTGAGAGTTTTACCTCTTGTTCCGAACTTTTAATAATAACGCTTTCTCAGTACAACGATTTATTATTAATGATGACCTCTTCATAACGTCGACTTCCTGATTTTTTTCTCTGAATTGTGTATCCGGATAGACTTAATAATATATGTTAATGTTGGAGACGTTTTTTTGTTATAATTAAACATTCAGTGCGTTTTATTTATTAATGCACCATAGGGATTTACATGTTAATGGTTTTTCTATTGCATATCTCAGCATGATTTTTGGATGACTTGAAGTTTGCACCTTACTGAATAGTTTTTATGATGAAAAAAGTAGCAAATATTAAAGAAATTAATCATGTGTGTATATTCGGTTGCCTAACATTATCGCCTAAACACTCGAGATTTTTGAATATTGTTTGTGAGTTTGTTTGAAAAATGTGTGGATTTTCTCTAGCCCACCATCTTAACAAAATTATCCAATCAGTTTCAAGTGGGTCGAAGCTGTTGTTGTAAAAGGAACAACATTTTAATAGCTATAAATTACGTAATTCTACCATAAAGAGATTATTTACCCTAAAGCGTGATTTACACGGGCAAGTAAAACTATAGCAAGTTTATATCTGAGGGTAAATATTTTGCGTAATGTAAACAGTGCCAGAGAGTGAGTCGTCTTCCAGCAAGTAACAAAACTTGTGGCAAGTGGTTGCAGCGAAAATCGCTTGCAGGTCTAAACAAGTTCCGAGAGCGCTCTGGGAACATAAAATTTACTTCCGTCTTGTTGAAAGTTGCGTGCAAGTGGATAGTGCAATAGTGGAACAAAATTAAAAAAAGAAAAAGTAGCCAAGGTACTGATGATAACTATAAGAGTTCCTGGGAATATTTTGAACCGCTAAAATTCCTTCTTGATCTAAATCTAACATCGGGGACTGAGGATAATTTATCGGTAAGGAAACATTTTTTTTAACAAAGTGTGTTTTATTTTCACAAATTAAAAAAAATGGTGATGTGGCCATCATGTTACTTTCTCCGACTTTATATTTACGTTTTCATGCGTTTATTTTCAATGGAAATCATATTTTAAATGTACATCGAGCGTTGCGTAAACTCGGATGAAACACGTTTAAAACGTCAAAATCATGAAAGATGGAAAAATTATACTTCAAATTCAAAAACTCGGTTTACTCAAAAACTAACGAGATTTCGAAAAAAACTTATTCTTTAGAAGTTGTTTATTTTGGCATTCTCTTCAATTATTATTCACATAAAATTGCTGTAACTATTATCGTTTCATAATTATAAACCAAAAATTAAAAAAAGTTAATAAATTTTTTTCTCGAATAGCAATGATTTTATGAAAAATATTTTCAAGCAAAAGCTATTAATTTATTTGTTGTCTTCGATGTTTGTTTAAATGTTTTTGTGATATTTTTTATATTTAAGAAAATATTGGCAAAAAAACAAAAAACAGTTAAGGTAAACACCCACTTCCGGTGTACGAAATTTTACCAAAAGCTTTTCAGTTCTTCAGATTATCAAATAAGACGTATGTTGAAAGTTTCATATCAATTGCTGTATTAGTTTTTGAGATACAGCGCACACAGACAGATACACACACACACACAGACACAATTTTTTTTTTCCAGGAATTGTTGAAATGGCATCTTGGGATCCCAGAACGGATATTTCCGTAAAAAAAAATTTTGAAAAAAAAATCACGATAACAATACTTTCTCGTACTTTGTAACACAGAAAGTAAAAACTATGCGAAGTTGTTCAGAAAGGTGTAAAATTAAAGTCTGCTGAAATTCGCAAGAGAAAAACCATGAACAGTCATAGATTTTAACATGAATTATAAATTTTGTGCTATAAAACGTAAAAAGTTTTAAATTCGAATTAATTTTAAATAAAATAATTTTAAATACTTACTAAAGTATTTTATCACAACCCAACAAACACTTAGTTCATTTCACAGAATTAGACCTTGCTTCAAGTAATTTTAATTTGAATTAATATATTTTCTTGATGATAGCTAAACAAATAAACTTGATGAAATATATGTATTACTTTCAATAGTAACACCAATGTTCTAATCTGGTACTAATCATGTCAAATCGTACCGGAGAAAGCTAAAAATTGCATTATTTATTGTATATGGAAATAACACTCGTATGAACGCAAATACATAATGTGATTTGCATAATTTATTACGTGCTTATAATTCACAATCCAGTTTCATATCGAGAAGAAAAAATCTCTATTATGCAAATATAATTTATATTATGAAATTATTTGCATACTACTTTAATTACTCACCTAGTTTCTTTTATCATGCTTCTTTTAATTACTATACAAACAGCTTTACTTTACTTTGCAACCCTCACTTTAATTTTTAACATCGTAAAAATTCGAAAGGAACGAAGCAAAACAACATTTCGTATATATTATTTGAAGATAGATACACCATAAACGAAATCTAAAGTTTTAATGAGAACTTTTAGATATTTAATGAAAGTAATAAAAAAATTATAGCTGAAATCAGCGCAAATTGACGATATTTCAAGTTTTCCACGTCCAAAGGCAACAAAATCTCGTTTTCAATTTCTTAAATTTCCCTAGTTTTTGAACGTGCTTTTTAATTTCAATGATTTATTTGCAGAAATGTAATCAGTTTCAAATCGTTTCGGCTTTCCAGTTCAAGTTGCTGTTTTGTTTTTACTTAGCATATAGCAATCGTTGTTGATCTTAAGCTTTTAAAACCAAATTCTTTGACTCTCTTCCATCTCTGCAGGCTGGTATTCAAAATGCATTCGGCCTCACGAAATTACCCCCCCCCCAAATACGATCACCCACAAATACGATCACCCTAAACTCTAGGTTAGATAACAGAGGATTATGAAAGCAGAATCTATTTTGAGTCAACTTTATGATCTGTTTTCACATTTGTATGTTTTTATTTATCCAGTTAGCTGTGTTTGACGAGTCATGACAAATGACAAAATTTTGTGTTATAACGAGTATCTCGACATAAATACAAAATATTGCCAATTATTCATGACGAGCATCCTCCTCACACAGCTGACTGGTTATCATACATTATTTATGGGAATTACAATGCGAGGTTACACACGTCAACAACTGTCAAACATGTAACATACTGTGCTATTATTGGCCAATAATTTACATCATATCGTAGTAAATGATTATGCGAACTTGATTTAAATAGAGGAGTGCAAAACCGTGTTTTAAATACATTCAACATTTGTTTTATAAAAATCACAGCGGAAATAATCAAACAATCCATTAGTAACACAATCAAAGTTGGAATGAAGTTTGTGCCAGTTAATCGAATTAATTAACTTTTTCCTATCAAAATTCATTTAACCATATATATCCAGTGAAAACATACTTAATTGAATGTAAAATGTAGAACGCGGGAAAAGCAATTAATGGATTAAATTGATGTCGAAGATATTTGCATTTGATTACGCAACGCTATTGATTAGGAAACAAATACTAATTATTTTCAAAAATGTTTGCACTGAGATTTCTCCAATTCCTAAAAGTTACGTGACCGTGAATGTTAAGCAACCAAATTTGCAAGTGGGACAGTAGACGTGCACCGACAAATTCCGGTGAATTATTGGTGTGAATGTGCCTGCATAAATCGAGTACATTAAGTATAAATATTTGATTAAATTTAGATTTTTCTTACAAAACCGTAAGTAGAGATATTCACATGATGAAAAGAAAAATATATCTGCAGGCGGGAATTGAACCGCTTGCCAGGCGGATGCCCTGACCAATAAGCTTAATTGCTAAATATTATAATAAACCGAACATGGCTATTGTTACATTTGTACATACCGGGTGTCTCGCTGAAGCATCAAAGTAACTTTTTTTCGATTGAAAATACTCCGAGTTATGGCGGTTTGAAAATAGTCTAAATTTCATGAATTTCAAGTGTTTAATTTTGCTTTCCTTTAGTATATATAACAACAATAATAGGCTGATTAAACATACACAATAAAAATAGTGAAGAGAGTGGGGTACGTTACAAAATTATATGCACCATGGGCACAATTATAGATTATGGCGCTCCGGAAATTAAAAGCCCTTCCTCGTTGGGCTTTAAATATTCCCTCAGGCCACAATCTATTGATTAAGCCCTTTATACATACAATACACAACTATACATAATCACCCAAAATGCATGTGAAATTCAATTTATGAATAAGAAATTACTGATAATTTGTAATAAGTGTAAATTGCTAATAATTATGTAACTGGATAATTTGCGTTACTCACGAAGATACAGACTTATGCTATGACGGTGAGATTGGAGCTCGGAAAGTAAGGCTCGATGATTATTTTGTAACCTTTTACTCGGTTATATAAGAATGTCATTGTAATGCATCGACGTGAGGCAACGTATTTTCTCCGTCTTTGATTGCGAATGAGTGAAAATAAGGAAAGGCGTTTATCGAGATCAGTATTTACTTCAAGAAATGATATTGCACTCGTTAGCGGCAGAAAATTTCATGTTAAACGGTTCGAAAGTTACTGGTGACCGTAATTGAGACAAAATTGTGTGCACATTTAATAAATTATTACTTATCAAAGTGACATATGCAACAAGTAAGGTTGTTTCTAATTTATTTATTATTTAAATCGTGTATTCGGTTCTACAACTGAAAACAAGATCATTTATTTCTTCACATCTGTACTTTCACTAATCACCTAAAACTTAGGTATAAAACTAGTTCAATCCTTCCATAATCTCCTCATTTGTTTACGACTCCTTCACGTTCACGGTCACCTTCACGTAAGTGTATTTTATTATTTAACATTCAATTTAAATGCGAAGCTGCACTGATGAGAGATAAATCTCGAAACGCGTCTGCAGATGGCTTTTTACTTAATTTTTACATATTTTAGGGTTCAGTTTTCAAATTCAATTTAGTTTAATTTTCAAGTTAGTCCTGTGGGTAGAAATAAACGATCTGAAACCAATGTTATTTATCTAGTAGTACTAGTAATAACATGCAAATTTCTTTTGTATCATTCAATATCCGGCGTGGCACTAGCCAGGCAAGTAGTTGTTTCAATAAGTTATTTGTTTATAGTCTTAGTAAGACTTAATTTTGCTTGCTTGAGTTACAAACAGGTGAATATTCATATATTCAGGCTACATTTCGTTTTATTGAATTTATTTAATGCTTTCCGCAACAAGTGAGGTTGTTTCTAATTTACATATGAAGAGTTTGGAATAAAACGGATATAAGTGCATAAATGCTAGTTTTGAGATAATTGAATCTAAAGTTAATTAACCGTGCAAATTTCCAAAACAAATTTATGTAAAGAAGGATGGGATTATTCTATTTCTTGTCACTGGGCTCTGATTTTAATCTGAATTATAGTACACGTAACTACACTGCCAAGCATAAAACTAGGGTCACTCCGTAATTAGAATTTTTTTTTTTGACATTTTTTAGTTTTCTACGTGTTTTTCGGTTGTAACAGTCCACTGACTGATTACTTGAAAAAAAAAGTTTTTGTTCAAAGTTTATTGAAAGTAATGAAAATGAACAATTCCAAAAAAAAATCAAATTACGGAGACCCTAGTTTTATGCACGGCAGTGTATAATAATCTGCACTCAAATTAAAAAAAAAACACTTATACTCGTTTTATTCCAAACCCTTCATATACGATTTTTATACCGAGTGTTTGGGATAAGGGGCGAACATAGGGATTTAACATGTAAAATTAAATATGTGTAATTATTTGCTCCCCTATTCATTTTAGAGAAAAATCGTAAAGGAATATTTTTTAGAGAATTAAAAACTGTAAATGTATCATCCATTTAATTTATGTTTGTACCAGCATACACCTCAGAAATAATAAAAATAAGTTTAACAATTTACCATTTAATAAAAACCCTTGCCATGACTTTGACAAATGTCATGTTTCATGTTATAGTGAAAATAATAATATTGCAAGTCAGATATCAATTCTAGTTATTACGATGAACAATAATCTGAGTTATTCCAATGAAGAGAGGGTATTCATTATTAAAACATTTTACAGTGGCGTCAGATATGGTATCAGCATGATGGATGTCCAGCCCATTATGGTTTAAATGTAAGGGAATATTTAAATGCTAATTTTCCCAATTGCAGGATTGGTCGCGGTGGCACTATCAACTGGCCACCAAGATCTCCTGATTTAGCACCATGTGATTTCTTTTTGTGGGGTCACTTGAAAAACAAAATTTACAAAAAACACCATCCAAATATTGAATCTTTGCGGGAAGCAATTTTTGCGGAATGCACATTGATTACAGATAGGCAGTTGGCTAATGTTAGACATGCATTTTATAACCGATTGGGTTATTGTTTACACCAGAACGGAGAACTTTTTGAGTACTTGCTCTAAAATTTCCCGTTGACCGCTGGTTACGGTAAAACCAAAAATATATCACGAACTGTGTGTAATCTGACACCACTTTAATTCAATTCATCGTTGCTTCTTCTGTTCCGTTTGCCTTTAATTTTAATATGTTTGAAATAATATTTGTTGAAATTGGACTATTGAAATACCTTTTGAATCATCTGCCGCTACACTTGCTGTATTTTCGAACTTTTTCACAAATTTGGAAATTGTTGATACAGACGGAATTGGTCGATTGTTAAATGTAACCGAAAATAAGTCACGAACTCAGTGTAAACTGACGCCACTGTAAATATTTTGATAATAAATAATACCCTCTCTCCATTGGAATAACTCATATTATTGTTCATAGTAATAACAATGCGTGAATTGACGTGGATGGAACTGCGGGTTAAGGAGATTGAATGATTCGGGAAATTGGCGTCGGCTACGAGGCCATCTGCTATAATCATTGTATTGTAATATATCAGAAATTAAATGAATAACTGAATAATGAAAGACAAATGCAATGTCCATGGTCCCGAGCGAATATTCCGCGACCCCGAAATCGTTCGCCCGGGCTGGGATTCGAACCCTCGCGGCACGCGGTGCAACCGGCATAAGCGCTCGCTTGTACCCACTACACCAACGGGCCGCCCGAATTAATGTTTGACTAGTAAAATTATTCTCACCATAACATGACATTTGTCAAAGTCATGGCAAGGGTTTTTATTAAATGGTAAATTGTTAAACTTATTTTTATTATTTCTGAGGTGTATGCTGGTACAAACGTAAATTAAATGGATGATACATTTACAGTTTTTAATTCTCTAAAAAATATTCCTTTACGATTTTTCTCTAAAATGAATAGGAGGGCTAATAATTACACATATTTAATTTTACATGTTAAATCCCTATGTTCGCCCCTTATCCCAAACACTCGGTATATACACCAATGAAAAAGACACTAAAGTATTTTTTTCTAAATCATTTCCAACTCCACAAAAAAGTCTGAATCAATTACAGTCATCTGGTGTATATTGTAACATGAGATCAAAATGTAGAAAATAGTTGGCAGCAAATTTAAAATCCTATAATAATAATTAAATAATACATTGGCTGTATTATTTATTTTGTCATCCAATGCTTGTTTTTAATATGTCTACTGAAAACAATGGTTTGCCTTTTGAGCATTTATTATAATTTAATAATATTTATTTTATTTAAATTTCAGTTATTTCCATCCTAAAATTCTTATTCTTAGTGACGCCACTGAAGTGTGTTAGTTACTTTAGTTTTTAAGGGCTGCCAACTATTTTACTATTTTATACTTTTTAATCTCATTGTATTTATTAATCTCTTTGATTCTTTGACTTTATACTATTGGACTGCTAGCGCCGCTTCATGTGTGTCTCCAAGCAACGGTGGCGCGGCGGGACCCTAAATTGTTACTAAATTGGTAGCTATTTTATGTCTATGACATATGACTCTATGAGCTCGCATTGCATATTGTGATACCCTGCAATTTATTCACACCTTTGAATATATAAACATTTATATTGTCAAATATTCACACCATGTCAAAATATTGCTATGCGAAAGGCTGCAATACGTCCACGTATATATGCCAACGCGGTTGGAATACTCGTCAGCTGATGTACACGTCAGTTGACTTTTGACTTATAACCTAAAATTCTGTATTAGATTTCCATCAAATCGGGAACTTCGCAAATTATGGGTTGATGCTTTGCTTGTAAAGAACAGGCAGGAAAGTGGACCCGAGTTGCCTAAATATGCTCGCATTTGCATTCTCCACGTTGCTGATGAATACATCGAGAAATATTTTTTTTACTTTCCGGTTTTTAAATTACATTCCATTTTCGGCTCCGGGGCGGTACTTATATCGGGCCTCCAGCTCGTGGATAACTTTTGGAGCAGTGATCATATGGGAAATGGAGGGGGAATAGCAGTCCATTAGTATATAGTCAAAGATTAATCTTGTAATCAGGTGGCATTGTACAGGGTCTATACAAATTTTGCCAAGGTATAATGGGCCAGTTGGAAATTTTGCGGAGAGTAATTCTGCGTGGAGCACTGATTATTTATAAATCTTTTATGTGGGATTATGGCTTAGAAATATATGTATGCATTTATTGTGTGGGAATATTTGTATAAGGGCTAAGCGGGAAGCCCTTATGAGAGCGAGGTCATGTGCGGCCACACATTTCGCACACTCGTTAAGCCGGCTTTGCGTTATAGAATTTCATAAACAAAATTTACTTCATTTTTTAATTAAGCTTATTCCATTCCATTCCATAAACTTTTAAAGTTTCTGGTCGTCAACAAGGGATCATAGTTATTTATATTCACACTTTCATGGCTTATTTTCAATTTAAAACATATTTTCAATGTATATCGAGCAGTTTGCAGGTTCGAATGAAACTGACGTTTAAAACGTCAAAATTGTGGAAGAGAATGATAAATTATACTTCGAATTCCAATAGTCAGTTCACTCAAAAACCAAAGGGATTTTGAAAAAATGGTGATGTGGCCATTATGTTACTTTCTCCTATTTGATGGTTTAATAGTTATTTATATTTATAGATTCATTCATTATTTTCATTTTAAATCATATTTTAATAACATCGAGCGTTTCATATGATCGAAAGGTAATGACGTTTGAAACGTCAAAATTATGAAATGTAAAAATGACAAATTATGTTACAAATTCTAATCATCTTTACCGCGAGTTTACTGAAAAACTAAAAAAAAATGCTAAAAAAAAGTCCGGAAAAAGATTTATAAAAATAGTCCCGATTAAAAACTCCTAAAAAAATCTCATAAAAGTCCTGAACAAGAAAATCTCGAAATGGATTTCTAAAAATAGTCCTGATTAAAAAGTCCTAAAAAACCGAATAAAAGTCCCGAAAAAGATTTCTAAAAATAGATCTAATTAAAACGTTCTAAAAACCGAATAAAAGTCCTGAACAAGATAGTCCTGATAAAAAGTCCTGAAAAAAGAATCCTGGCTAAAAATGTCTTGAAAAACAGGTCCTTCAAAGACCAGAAATAAAGTTCTGAAAGAATGTCATAAAAAAAGAGTTCTGATAAAAAAATATCCTGAAAAAAAGTCCCGGAGAAACAGTTTTGGAAATTAAGTCTTGAAAAAAAGAGTCCTTTTAAAAAGTTGTGAAAAAAGTACTGCAAAAATATTCCTGAAAAATTAAGTCTTCGTATAAAACACCAGAAATAAATATCGTTTAAACAATCCTAAAAGACGTCCGAAAAATATTCCTGAAGAAGTCCCGAGGATAGTCCTAAAATAAGTCCTGCCAAAGTCCTGAAGAAAGTCTTGAAAAAGTCCCAAAAATGAGTCCTGATAAAATATCCAGAAAAAAGTCCTGTAATAACAGTTTTGAAAAAGAGTTATAAAAATAACATCGTAAAAGAATCCTAAAAACATTTCTGAAAAAACCCTTGTAAAAAGAAAACCTGAAAAAGTTCTGAAGAAATCCCAAAAAGAGTCTTGAAAAAAGTCCGGAACAAGAATCCTGAAAATTAATCCCATAAAAAATATCCTGAATTATAGTACTGAAAAAAGTCCTGTAACGAAGGCTTGAAAACAATTCCCGAAAAAATAATACTGAAAAAATGTTATGAAGAAAATTCTGAAAAGAATCCTAAAAAGAAGTCCCGTACAAGAGGTTCTTGAGAAAGTCTCGAAAAAGTCACGAAAAAAGTCCTGGAGGAAGAGTCATGGAAATAAAGTATTGAAAAAGAGTCCTAACAAAAGCCGTGAAAAAAACTCCAGAAAAAGTCCTAAAAAATAGTCTTCATACAAAATACCAGAAATAAATTTCCCCAAAAAAGTCCTGAAAAAAAGTCCTAAAATAAATCCTGAAGAAAGTTCAGAAAAAGTGTCCTGATGAAATATCATAAAAAAATTGTCCTGTAAAAAAAGTCCCTGAAAATTGCCCTGAAAATAATCTTTAAAAAATAAACAAAAAAATCTGAAAAGAAAGCATTGTAAAAAGTCTTTAAATGGTGATCTGAAAAAAAATCCCAAAGAGTCCTGCAAAAGGTCAAAAATTCCTGAAATAAAAAGTTAAGAAAATAGTCTTAAAAAAAATTCTAAAAATATCTGAAAAAGTCCTTAGAAAGGTCAAAAACAGGTTATGAAAAAAAAATTCTAAAAAATGTTATGAAGATAATTCTTAAAATTTTTTCCTGAAAAAAATCCCCAAAATAAGTCCTCAACAAAGAGCTCTTAAGAAAGTCCCGAAAACGTCCCAAGAAAAAATTCTTAATTCTTTAAAAGAAATCCTGAAAATAAAGGTCCTGAAAGAAAAGTTCTAAAAAATAAGTCTTGAAAAAAATGTCTTAAAATGTCCTGAAGAAGAATCCTCGAAGAAAGGTTCTTTAAAATCGTTCTGAAAACTTTGTCCTGAAGTCCCAAAAAGGCTAAAAGTACTAAAAAACTGTTAAGGTAAATATTCGGAAGTACGAAATTTTACCAAAAGCTTTTCAGTTTTTCGGATTCTCAAATAACACTTATGTTCAAGTTTCATGGTCATTTCTGTATTAGTTTTTGAGATACAGCGCACACAGACAGACTATGTAAAGAAAAAAATGGTGATGTTACTTTCTCCGACTTGATGGTATCATAGCCATTTATATTTACGCTTTCATGGTATATTTTCAATTTAAATCATATTTTAAATGTACATCGAGCGTTGTGTAAACTCAGATTAAAGTGACGTTTAAAACGTCAAAATTATGAAAGATGGAAAAATTAAACTTCAAATTCAAAAACTCATTTTACTCAAAAACTAAAGGGATTTCGAAAAAAACTGATTCTTTATAAGTTTAAAATTTATTTATTTTTTTAATTTTTGGTTTATAATTATAAAACGATAATAGTTACAGTAAATTTATGTTAATAATTGGATATAATGTTAAAATGAACTTTTAGCATTCTCTACAATTATTATTCACATAAATTTGCTGTAACTATTATCGTTTTATAATTATAAACCAAAAATAATAATAAATTTTTTTCTCGAATAAAAATGATTTTATAAAAAATGTTTTCAAGCAAAAGATGTTCGTTTCTTTGTTGTCTTCAATATTTATTTAAATGCTTTTGTGATATTTTTCATATTTAAGGAAATATTGGCAAAAAACAAAAAACAGTTAAGGTAAACACTCACCGGTGTACGAAATTTTACCTAAAGCTGTTCAGTTCTTCAGATTATTAAATAAGACGTATGTTAAAAGTTTCATAACAATTGTTCTATTAGTTTTTGAGATACAGCGCGCATAGACACACCACACACACACACACACACACAGACAAAAAGTTTTGAAATGGTATCGATGGACCCCAAAACGGATATTTCCGTAAAGAAAAAAATTGAAAAAAAAAATCACGATCACAATACTTTCTCGTATTTCGTAACGGAGAAAGTATAACTCAATGCGTAACACTGAACATACAGTAATCCAAAATTTGTATCAATTCGAAACGTAATTTCAGTGGGCGGTGTTATATAATCAAAAGGAAATATTTGCAGGATATGAAAAAACGACCTTAAAACCATAAATCACGTACGTATACTACCGCACGACTTTCAAATTATTCTGAAATAGTATTAACATTAATAACATTAAATACCCCAGATTTAATTATAATGCGTGCACGCACGTTACATAAACGGGGAAATTATAATTTATTACCTTGTGTACAATTCGTAATAAATGTCTAGCACTGGATCAATGGTGGGACACTTGTTTTTATCGACGGGGAACAGCTGAACGTACGCATCCTCGATGCTGACACCTGGAGGACCTATAAAGAAAGTACAAAAATATTATTACTAGAAATGTTACATAATATTTCCGAATGGAATACTTGAAGCTAAGAAAAAATAAACATTCAGTTTCTATCAGTATTAAAATAGATTTCACATTATATTAAGCAATAATTTTTACTATAATCAGGGTCCCAGTGGAAGAAAATATCTTATTTGATCTTTCGAATAAGCACCTCGTAATTTTCTTAGTTTGTAAGCTCAATTTTGTTTATGTATAATTTATGAATATTGGTTTATTGATTTTTATGTACAGGTTATGAAAATAAAGGCCTATTACTAGAGCCATGTATCCGAATCCAAAAAAAGGCCTATTATTATTATTATTATTATTCGACTTATTGTACCGTTTCGTTTAATATACGGGGTGTCTCGTTTCGAGTGTGCCCAGCGACAACGGGAATTAGATAATGTTATTCTGAACAGAAAAGATCAAATAAACATATGTCCGATTTTTTACCGTTATCGAGATAAATTATCTAAAAAATCTTACAAATTTTGACTAAACATTTATTAGATTACCATAAATTTAAATAAAAATATTTAAGCACGTTAAAGTTTATTTGACAGTTGTTTATACAAACTTATTTGCTTCGCCAATTTGTTAATTATAACGGTATAAACTTTTTGTTTCATCTGCCCCTAGAAATAATAGTCAATAGCTGTAAGATCTGGTAGAGATGGGCACAACTGCTACTTTTGAATCACGTTGCTACCTGTGATTGCTACTTTCTAATATCAGTGATTTTAAACTGTGACTGTGATCACGGTTAGTAAACACCTTCTGAAATTGTTAATGTTTTTATTATGACTCTGCTTTTGATATCATACCTGTGACTGAAGGTAATATGTTGGCTATATTATCAGCTATACCAAATAAATATACGACTATCCTTGATTCAGTTCAAAATTCGAGAAGTATTTAGAGATTTTTGCAGAAAAACAGTAAATTTGAAAAGTTGGAAAGTTTTAGGTGTGTGGCAAATGTTTTCCTATTTTGGTTTTACCTCTGAAAAAAACGCATCTTTTAAAAGATTATTTGCTCTGTTCTCGAAGGATTATTTCAAAATAAAATCATTAACCAATAGAGATGTGGATTTTTGAAAAATTTCGTTTTAATTTTTTGAGCACTTGACCAAAAACATCGCAGAAAAAAATATAAAACGTGAATGCAGAATTCCATGAAAAATTATCCTTAATGGCCGAAGTGCAGCTTATTCGAAATCAATTTGGTTTTTGTAAATTCAACAATTTTCAATACAGAAGATCCTCAAAAATCCTTTTGAAGATTTTCGTTCTAATTCTTTAACACTAACAAAAACATCGCAGAAAAAAATATAAAAATGCAGGCAAAAGTCCATATGATATCACCCTCAATGGCGGAAGTATCGCTAATTCAAAATCAATTCGGTTTTTGTAAATCCAACAATTTTTAATAAAAATATGGATTTTTGAAGATTTTCGTTTATATTTTTTGAGCACTTGAATTAAAACATCGCAGAAAAAAAAATATAAAACGCATAAGAAAAAATTCCTTAAAATAATATCCCCAATGGCCGAAGATCGCTTATTCAAAATAAATTTGGTTTTGGTTAATTCAACATTTTTTAATGGAGATATGAATTATTTAAAATTTTAGATTAATTTTTTTGAGCATTTGAATGAAAACATCGTAGAAAAAAATATAAAACGCTCAGACAGAATTCCACAAAAAATCATCCTCAATGGCCGAAGTATAGCTAATTCAAAATCAATCTGGTTTTTGTCAATTCAACCATTGTTAATGGAGATATGAATTTTTTTAAATTTTAGATTAATTTTTTTGAGCATTTGAATGAAAACATCGTATAAAAAATATAAAACGCTCAGACAAAATACCAAAAAAAAATCATCCTCAATGGCCGAAGTATAGCTAATTCAAAATCAATTTGATTTTTGTTAATTCAACATTTTGTAATAGAGATATGAATTTTTTAAAATTTTAGATTAATTTTTTTGAGCATTTGAATGAAAACATCGTAGAAAAAATATAAAACGCTCAGACAAAATACCAAAAAAAAATCATCCTCAATGGCCGAAGTATAGCTAATTCAAAATCAATTTGGTTTTTGTCAATTCAACCATTTTGGAGATAAGAATTTTTTAAAATTATAGATTAATTTTTTTGAGCATTTGAATGAAAACATCGTAGAAAAAATATAACACGCTCAGACAAAATACCATAAAAAATCATCCTCATTGGCAGAAGTATAGGTGATTCAAAATCAATTTGGTTTTTGTCAATTCAACCATTTTTAATGGTGATATAATTTTTTTTAAATTTTAGATTAATTTTTTTGAGCATTTGAATGAAAACATCGTAGAAAAAATATAAAACGCTCAGGCAAAATTCCACAAAAAATCATCCTTAATGGCCGAAGTATAGCTAATGCAAAATCAATTTGGTTTTTGTTAATTCAACATTTTTTAATGGAGATATGAATTTTTTAAAATTTTTGATTAATTTTTTTGAGCATTTGAATGAAAACAGCGTAGAAAAAATATAAAACGCTCAGACAAAATTCCACAAAAAATCATCCACAATGGCCGAAGTATAGCTAATTCAAAATCAATTTGGTTTTTGTCAATTCAACCATTTTTAATGGAGATAAGAATTTTTTAAAATTTTAGATTAATTTATTTGAGCATTTGAATGAAAACATCGTAGAAAAAATATAAAACGCTCAGACAAAATTCCACAAAAAATCATCCTCAATGGCCGAAGTATAGCTAATTCAAAATCAATTTGATTTTTGTTAATTCAACATTTTTTAATGGATATATGAATTTTTTAAAATTTTAGATTAATTTTTTTGAGCATTTGAATGAAAACATCGTAGAAAAAATATAAAACGTTCAGACAAAATTCTATAAAAATCATCCCTAATGGCCGAAGTATAGCTAATTCAAAATCAATTTGGTTTTTGTTAATTCAACAATTTTTAATGAAGATATGGATTTTTGAAAATTTTAGTTTTAATTTTTTGAGCACTTGAATGAAAACATCGCAGAAAAAATATAAAACGCGCAGACAAAATTCCATAAAAAATCATCCTCAATGGCCGAAGTATAGCGAATTTATTATGCATTTGGTTTTTGTAAATTCAACAATTTTCAATAGAAATATGGATTTTTGAAGATTTTCGATTTAATTTTTTGAGCACTTGAATTAAAACATCGCAGAAAAAAAATATAAAACGCGTAGAAAAAAATTCCTTAAAATAATATCCCCAATGGTCGAAAATCTCTTATTCAAAATAAATTTCGTTTTTGTTAATTCTACAATTTTTAATGGAGATATGAATTTCTTAAAATTTTAGTTTTATTTTTTTGAGCACTTGAATGAAAACATCGCAGAAAAAATATAAAACGGACAGACAAAATTCCATAAAAAATCATACCCATCCCTAAGATCTGAAGATCGTGGTGGTCAGGGAAAAGTCAATTTATGAGGTGCATATTGAGAATTACTTAAACGATGCATGATTAACAAACTGTCGAAGCAAATAAGTTTCTGTAAACAACTGTCAAATAAAAACTAACCTCCTTAAATATTTTTGTTTAAATTCATGGCAATCTGATAAATTTGAACTGAAGATTTTTTTTTACTTTCGATCATTTATCTCGATAACGGTAAAAAAACAGACATATGTTTATTTGAACTTTTACAATCAAAATAACATCATCTACTTCCTGCTTTCTTTTGGCACACTTAAAACGAGACACCCTGTATACGATAGTGTTAAATTTTACAATTAGTTTATAAAAAAAATATTCAAGAAATTCGCCAAATTTTAATGTAAAGAATATTACACAACGCAAAAAATAGAGGAAATGAAAAAAAAAATAACGACAACTTTGGATGCGTTACATTGATTAAAAATATATGAAACTTCAATACGTTGGGGGTGAAAGATAATACCCTGTTTGTGTTGTTATTTAATTATGACTAAAAGGTTGGATAATTTTAAATCGGCTTGCTGCTGCGATTTTTCCCATCGGCTACAGATCTACTACGAAATTTCAAATTCTCAAGAATTTCACGATTAAGTTTAGTCCTTTGTTAGAAGTTTTGATATAATCCATGTCCGGGAATTTATGAACACAGGGGCTTTCAGTCAGGGGCGGCTCGTTACGTAGAGCCAAGGAGCCATGGCACTACCTCTAATTTCGAGGTCGGCAAGAATTTTTTCCGTTCTGGAACTGCATTAGGAACCAAATAATTTCTGGCTCCGCTCATGCGCAAGCGACGACGTGCACTTGTCAGGGTCGCGCCATCCACGATGAATGAAATTAGTTTATTACCGAATAAGCCTTTTTGCTCATGTAGTATAGAGGGCACTTGAAGATTGTCAATTTTAGCACTTGAAAATGTATTTTTTGGCACTGTGCATAGTTGAAAATTGTCATTTTTGACCCTTGAAAGTTGTCTTTTATGACAGTTGAAAATGGTTATTTTTGAACATTGAGAATTGTCATTTATGGCACTCGAAAATGATAATTTTTGATAGTTAAAAACTTTTTTTTGACACTTGGATAATATATTTTTCTGCACACGAAAATGGTTATTTTGTACAGTTGTAAATGGTAATTTTTGACATTTGAAAACTTTTTTTTTTACACTTGAAAATGGGCATTTTTGACAGATGGTAATTGTATTTGTTGGCAGCTGAAAATTGCCATTTATGGCAGTTAAAAATTATCATTTTTGGCACTTGAAAATTGTCGTTTTTGACAGTTGAGAATGGTCATTTTTAAAACTTGAAAATTTTAATTTATGGCACTCGAAAATGATAATTTTTGACAGTTGAAATGATCGTTTTTGACAGTTGGAAAATGTTATTTTTTGCACTTAAAATTGTCAATTTTGGTACTTGAAAATGTTCAGTTAGCACAATTGAAAATTGCCTTTTTGGCACTTAAAAATGTCCATTTTACACTTTTGGTAATTTTTGCCTTTTTTAACAGTTGAAAATTGCGACATTTGGCAATAAAAATTTTCATTTTTGGCACTTGAAAATTGTCCTTTTTGGCAGTAGATAATGGTAATTTTTAACCATTTATGGCATTTGAAAATGATCCATTTTGACAGTTGTAAAATGTCATTTTTGTGCACTTGCAGATTGTCAATTTTGGCACTTGAAAATTTATTTTTTTGCACTTGATGATTGTCAAGTTTGGCACTTGAAAATGTCTTTTTTGGCACTTTGTACAGTTGAAAATTGTCATTCTTGACACTTGAAACTTGTCTTTTATGACAGTTGAAAATGGTCATTTTTGTACCTTGAAAATTGTCATTTATGGCACTCATAAATGATAATTTTTGACAGTTTAAAACTATCGTTCTTGACGCTTGGAAAATGTAATTTTTGGCTATTCAAAATTGAGAATTTTGACTCTTTTTTGCACATGAAAATGGTTATTTTGCATAGTTAAAAATAGTCGTTTTTTAAGCTTAATAATTTGAATTTATGGCACTCGAAAATGATAATTTTTGAAAGTTGAAATGATCGTTTTTGACAGTTGGAACATGTCATTATTTGCACTTGAAAATTGTCAATTTTGGTACTTGAAAATGTATTTTTTGGCACTTGAAAACGGTCGGTTTGTACAGTTAAAAATTGCCTTTTTGACACCTTAAAACGTTCATTTTAGACTGTTGGTAATTGCCCTTTTTAACAGTTAAAAATTGTGACATTTGGTATTTAAAAGTTTTCATTTTTGGCACCTGAAAATTGTCGTGTTTAGCAGTTGACAATGGTAATATTTGAACCATTTATGGCATTCGAAAATGATAATTTTTGGCAGTTGGAAAATGTCGTCAATTTTGGCACTTTAAAATGTCTTTTTTGGCACTCAATGATTGTCAAGTTTAGTCTTTTGAAAATGTCTTTTTCGGCACTTTGCTCGGATGAAAATTGTCATTTTTGACACTTAAAAATTGTCTTTGTCAACAGCTGAAAAATATTTATTTTTGAACCTTGAAAATTATCATTTATAACACTCAAAAATGAGAATTTTTGACAGTGGACAACTATCGTTTTTGACACTTGGAAAACGCCATTTTTGGGGCTTTAAAATTGTGAATTTTGACTTCTTTTGCAAATGGTTATTCTGCGCAGTTGAAAATGGTCATTTTTTACAATTGAAAACTGATTTTTGACACTTGAAAGTGGGCATTTTTGGCAGTTAAAAATTGTCATTTTTGGCACTTAAAAATTGTCGTTTTTGGCAGTTGAGAATGGTCATTTTTCAAACTTAAAAATTTTAATTTATGACACTCGAAAATGATCATTTTTGACAGTAGAAATGATCTTTTTTGGCAGTTAGAAAATGTCATTTTTTGCATTTGAAAATTGTCTTTTTTTGGTACTTGAAAATGGTCAGTTTGCAGTTGTTTTTGGCACTTAAAAATGTTTATTTTAGACTCTTGGTAATTACCTTTTTTAACAGTTGAAAATTGCGAAATTTGGCAAGTAAAATTTTTCATTTTTGACACCTGAAAATTGTCGTTTTTCGCAGTTGACAATGGTAATATTTTGAACCATTCGAAAATGATAATTTTTGGCAGTTGGAAAATGTCATTGTCAATTTTGGCACTTGAAAATGTCTTGTTTGGCACTTAAAAGGGAGGTAATTTTACAAAATACAATTCGTCGTTTAATTGATTTTTGTGGACGAAGAACGATGTTACAGATTAAATGCGGGCTATTTTTCGTCTTTATTTAATTCTTTTAGTGCAGCTGCAACAAGTAAACGTTTTTAATGGTCGATTTTTCTTTCCTCAAAAAGGAGGCGGTGAGATATATTGTGTATGCTAAGTGGCTCTACCATCAAAATTTTCCACGAGCCGCCACTGCTTTCAGTTATAATTACAAAACAATGGTCGACAGGTAAATTCCCTCACATCAAAAAATTTAGCATAAAGTTGATATTTGATTAATTTGTAATCACTTAAAAATCATGGTGATGCTTTAGAAGGAAGTAGCGTCGGTATTCTTACATAATATAATTATTTGCGGTTGAAACGTACTGCATTTTTCACTTTTATAAAATTTAGGAAGTGTACTTTCAAAATATTTTGACTTTTTAGTATTTTGCGCATTTAAAATAATTAATAGTTTTAATATTAGTGAATTGGTAGTTGGTATTATTAAGAATAATAATATAAAATAATATTATTGATTACTTTTGATGCATATTGAATTACTAAGGAGGTTGAATTATAGTAATTTACGTAACAAGTTCCGAAAGTGATATTTTACGGGATGAGTAGGAAGTGGAATTCTGCGAGTCCCGTAAAATCACTTTCGGGACGTGTTACGTACAATATTTTTTCTGCAGCCGTTTTTTATGTTAAAAAAGCAAAAACACACACGAATGTTTTATGACAAGCGCTGTCATAATTAAATACGAAGTTGATGTTTTCTCAAGGCCGCCTACATATATACGCAAAATCGTCCCGAAAGTAACAAAAAACGTCCCGAAAATATAGAAATCGTTCCGAAAGTGGAACAAAACCGTCCCGAAAATAACTACGCTCAGTACGATTTATGTAAAGTGGTACTTTCGATTTAATAAATCATACCGAAAGTTTTATTTTCGGGACGGCTGCAGAAAAAAACATTTTGCTGGCATCACAAATTTTTCACTAGTCACAATAAAGTGTTTTAATTCAGCCTACTCAGTAGTATAAAATAGGTGTTATCACCAAAATAAAAACAGCAGTATTTATATCTATCTCACATTACTTATCTTGAATTTGAAAGTTTAGGTCTCTATTGGGAAATATTTCTTAGAATGCATCCACATGATAATACTATTGCATATGTAAATATATATATATAATATTGATGATTGTATAACTTACCCGGTAGCGAACTGAGCAAGCAAACCAAAAGAACATTTCCTACATCCATCATGTTGAACCTGCACGAACCGGCGCGGCGTACCACCAACACGGAATAAATTTGATTGTGTTCGGGGAGCAAAAGCCACGTAATAGGTACTGATCACCACCACCAATTTCCGCGCCTTCCACGGTGCGATATGGGTGTTGTCAACGATAAGGCAAGGTACCAAACGCGTGCCTTCACCCGAAGAAAAAAAATTGCGTAGGCTTGCG
The DNA here is from genome assembly GCA_910593695.2 of Ocypus olens. Classification (NCBI taxonomy): domain Eukaryota; kingdom Metazoa; phylum Arthropoda; class Insecta; order Coleoptera; family Staphylinidae; genus Ocypus; species Ocypus olens. The sequence goes on along the minus strand of OU343052.1, from coordinate 7,516,032 downwards.
CCGAGCGAAATTTAATAACTTCACTCTCGATTCGTACCTTACGTGCGTTGCAAATGAGAGGCGAAATTCTTCCGCAAATCTGAACGGTTGAAGCCACCTTTCCAATTTGCAGGAATCTGCACGTGAAATTATTCGAGCTTAACGTTTTATTTTGCACTGTTTGTAATAACAGAATTAACAGAACTTGACGTATCGAACAGAGCCGTTTTTAGCGAGGGACACGCTGGGTTTATGATCAGGGCCGTTCTATATAAAACCGTCTTTTTGAATTCTTCGACAAGGGTGTTTAACGAGCCTAGTCAAATCCAATTAAAAAAAAAAACATTGCATAACAAGCGATTACAAAGATTTTGGGACCTAAACTCTGACGTTTGTTGGTTGCATTCCGATTTCGGCGAATTAAAAAAATAAAATTAAGACGAGTTTTCGCCCACATTTCGTGCAATGAAGAATCACTTTTTACACATGTACAATCAGAGAAAATACAAATGCGAAACTCGCTCAGCGAGGGAATGCTGTACGGTAGAAACCCGTCCGCACTTAAAATACAATTATGAAGTAATAAAATTTACAAACCTAGTTCACTTCTCGCCCTTAAGTGATCGACTGACGGAAAATTTCATTTCGTTTTATGATTTCTATCAGTTAATGCTATATCTGTGATTTTTTCATCTTCCAATTTTTGGTGCATCATCTTCAAAAATTCGAATAACTAAAATGTTTATTTTGATATTTTTTTAATATATTTATCAACAATTGAACAGTAATTTTATATAAAATTATTGGTAATATTTTAGTAGTCATTTTCTTTTCAGTTTTGTATAAATATTTTACCCCATTTTTGCCAAGATATGACCTTGAATCCCTCGAAAAATAAGATTTCATTTTTTTAATCATTTTATTTTTCGCCCTTTCTAACCTTTGGGATAAAAATATTTATGATTTTTTTCAGATTTTTATAGTGGTTAAAAACAAAAACCCATTTTTCGAGGGTTTCATGTTCATATCTTGACAAAAAATTGGGTTGTTTATACGAAACTGAAAAAAAATTAATACTGAAATACTAATAATAATTTTACATAAAATGACTGTTCAACTGTTGATAAATATACAAAAAATATCGTAAAAATATTAGTTATTCGAATTTTTGAAGTTGTCGCACCAAACGTTGAAAGATGAAAAAAAATCATATGACGAAATAAAATTTTAAATTACATTTTTTCAAGACTTTTAAGCATTTTTTTTAGTACTCTTAAAACTCTTTGGCATTTTTTCAAGTCAATTTTTTCCAGTACTCTTTTTGGCATTTTGTTCAGGACATTTTTTCCAGTACTCTTTTTAGAATTTTATTCAGGACAATTTTTTCCAGCACTCTTTTTGGCTTTTTTTTTCAGTTCACTTTTTCAAGACTTTTTAGCATTTTTTTGGGACAATTTTTTTTAGTACTCTTAAGACTGGCATTTTTTCCAAGACAATTTTTTCCAGTACTCTTTTTGGCATTTTGTTCAGGACATTTTTTCCAGTACTCTTTTTAGAATTTTATTCAGGACAATTTTTTCCAGCACTCTTTTTGGCTTTTTTTTCAGTTCACTTTTTCAAGACTTTTTAGCATTTTTTGGGGACAATTTTTTTTAGTACTCTTAAGACTGGCTTTTTTTCCAAGAAAATTTTTTCCAGTACTCTTTTTGGCATTTTGTTCAGGACATTTTTTCCAGTACTCTTTTTAGAATTTTATTCAGGGCAATTTTTTCCAGCACTCTTTTTGGCTTTTTTTTCAGTTTACTTTTTCAAGACTTTTTAGCATTTTTTTGGGACAATTTTTTTTAGTACTCTTAAGACTGGCATTTTTTCCAAGAAAATTTTTTTCCAGTACTCTTTTTGGCATTTTGTTCACGACATTTTTTCCAGTACTCTTTTTGGAATTTTATTCAGGACAATTTTTTCCAGTACTCTTTTTGGCATTTTTTTTAGTTCACTTTTTTAAGACTTTTTAGCATTTTTTGGGGACAATTTTTTTTAGTACTCTTAAGACTTTTTGGCATTTTTTCCAAGACAATTTTTTCTAGTACTCTTTTTGGCATTTTTTTTCAGTTCACTTTTTCAAGACTTTTTAGCATTTTTTGGGCCATTTTTTTTAGTACTCTTAAGACTTTTTGGCATTTTTTCCAAGACAATTTTTTCTAGTACTCTTTTTGGCATTTTTTTCAGTTCACTTTTTCAAGACTTTTTAGCATTTTTTGGGACAATTTTTTTTAGTACTCTTAAGACTTTTTGGCATTTTTTCCAAGACAATTTTTTCCAGTACTCTTTTTGGCATTTTATTCAGGACAATTTTTTCCAGTACTCTTTTTGGCATTTTATTCAGGACAATTTTTTCCAGTACTCTTTTTGGCATTTTATTCAGGACAATTTTTTCCAGTACTCTTTTTGGCATTTTATTCAGGACAATTTTTTGCAGTACTCTTTTTAGCATTTTTTTTCAGTTCACTTTTTCAAGACTTTTTAGCATTTTTTGGGCCATTTTTTAGTACTCTTAAGACTTTTTAGCATTTTTTCCAAGACAATTTTTTTTAGTACTCTTTTTGGCATTTTTTTTCAGTTCACTTTTTCAAGACTTTTTAGCATTTTTTGGGACAATTTTTTTTAGTACTCTTTAGACTTTTTGGCATTTTTTCCAAGACAATTTTTTCCAGTACTCTTTTTGGCATTTTATTCAGGACAATTTTTTCCAGTACTCTTTTTGGCATTTTTTTTAGTTCACTTTTTCAAGACTTTTTAGCATTTTTTGGGGACAATTTTTTTTAGTACTCTTAAGACTTTTTGGCATTTTTTCTAAAACAATTTTTTCCAGTACTCTTTTTGGCATTTTTTTTCAGTTCACTTTTTCAAGACTTTTTAGCATTTTTTTGGGACAATTTTTTTTTAGTAGTCTTAAGGCTCTTTGTCATTTTTTCCAAGACAATTTTTTCCAGTACTCTTTTTGGCATTTTGTTAAGGACATTTTTTCCAGTACTCTTTTTGGAATTTTATTCAGGACAATTTTTTCCAGTACTCTTTTTGGCATTTTTTTAGTTCACTTTTTCAAGACTTTTTAGCATTTTTTGTGGACAATTTTTTTTAGTACTCTTAAGACTCTGGCATTTTTTCCAAGACAATTTTTTCCAGTACTCTTTTTGGCATTTAGTTCAGAACATTTTTTCCAGTACTCTTTTTGGAATTTTATTCAGGACAATTTTTTCCAGTACTCTTTTTGGCATTTTGTTCATGACACTTTTTCCAGTACTCTTTTTAGAATTTTATTCAAGACAATTTTTTCCAGTACTCTTTTTGGCATTTTTTTAGTTCACTTTTCCAAGACTTTTTAGCATTTTTTGGGGACAATTTTTTTTCGTACTCTTAAGACTCTTTGGCTTTTTTCCAAGACAATTTTTTCCAGTACTCTTTTTGGCATTTTGTTCAGGACATTTTTTCCAGTACTCTTTTTGGCATTTTGTTCATGACACTTTTTCCAGTACTCTTTTTAGAATTTTATTCAAGACAATTTTTTCCAGTACTCTTTTTGGCATTTTTTTAGTTCACTTTTTCAAGACTTTTTAGCATTTTTTGGGGACAATTCTTTTTAGTACTCTTAAGACTCTGACATTTTTTCCAAGACAATTTTTTCCAGTACTCTTTTTGGCATTTTCTTTAAACAAATTTCTTCAGTACTCAATTGGCTTTTTTTTTCAGGACAATTTTTTCAGTACTCTTTTTTAAGACTAGTATGGCATTTTTTTTCAAGACAATTTTCTTCAGTATTCTTTTCCAAAACTCTTTTTGGCATTTTTTTTCAAGACAATCATTTTAGTACTCTTTCTCAAGAAAAAATCGTTACTTCTATAGCAGGCTTTCTATATCATATCATATCATATCATCATATCATATTTATTTTCACGTAAGCCACCATTTACATATATACATATACATACACACATATGCAATGGATGTGGTCGTCATAAAGTTTAAAAAATTAATACATGTACTACAATACTACAATTTAAAAATATAGTGAACAATCTTACAGTGTAAGTAGTCAATATATAAAAACAATACATACATAACAGTTACAAATCTCTCCGATAATTTTCAGTTAAAAGTCTATTTGTAATTTACATATTGGATGGTTGACAACTAATAAACTCAGAAAACGTGTAAAAACAATGCTCGACAAGGTATTTTTTGAGTTTGGCTTTAAACGAGTATAGCATAACATAATTCAAAAAATATATAATTACGTAACACTAAGAATAAGAATCTCTTTTAACCAAGTTATTTTAAGTTGTTTCATGAATACATGTCTGACTTTAACTTTATGTATTTTTTACCTGACGTGTCCAATATTGTAAAGGCAATATAATGATTTAATAAAATTGTATTCTATTCTATTCCAATTTTAAGACTCTTTTAGGCATTTTTTTTTAGACAATTTTTTCCGGTACTCTTTTTGGCATTTATTTTCAGTACTCTTTCAAGACTACTTTTGGCACTTTTTTTTTCAGGACAATTTTTTTCAGTACAATTTTTTTAGTATTTTTTTCGGTATTTTTTTTAGACAATTTTTTCCAGTACTCTTTTTGGTATTTTTAATTTCTCCGTTACGAAGTACGAGAGAGTATTGTGATCGTGAAAAAAATTAAAAAAATTTTTTTTATGGAAATATCCGTTTTAGGGTTCCTAGATGCCATTTTAACAATTTCTGGAAACAAAAATTGTGCTGTGTGTCTGTGTGTGTGTGTGCGTGTGTCTGTCTGTCTATCTGTCTGTCTGTCTATCTGTCTGTCTGTCTGTCTGTCTGTCTGTCTGCCTGTCTGTCTGTCTGTCTGTCTGTCTGTCTGTCTGTCTGTCTGTCTATCTGTCTGTCTGTCTGTCTGTCTGAGCGCGCTGTATCTCAAAAACTAATGGAGCAATTGATATGAAACTTTAAACATAAGTCTTATTTGAGAATCTGAATAACTGAAAAGCTTTTGGTAAAATTTCATACACCCGAAGTGGATGTTTACCTTAACTGTGTTTTGTTTTTTCCCAATATTCTTTTAAATATGAAAAATGTCACAAAATCATTTAAACAAATATTGAAGACAACAAATAAATTAATATCTTTTGTTGGAAAATATTTTTCATAAAATCATTGTTATTCGAGAAAAACAAAATATTACTTTGTTTTTCATTTTTGGTTTATAATTATGAAATTATAATAGTTACAGTAAATTTATGAATAATAAAATGAACAACTTATAAAGAATAAGTTTTTTTTCGAAATCTCTCTGGTTTTGAAGTAAACTGAGTTTTTGAATTTGAAGTATAATTTTTCCATCTTTCATAACTATGACGTTTTAAACGTCAGTTTCATCCAAGTTTATAAAACGCTCGATGTACATTTAAATTAAAAATAAACCATGAAAGTGTAAATATAAATTATACTACCAAGTCGGAGAAAGTAACATGATGGCCACATCACAATTTTTTTTCAGGACAATTTTTTTACTCTTTTTGGTATTTTTTTTCAAGATAATTTTTTCCAGTACTCTTTTTGGCATTTTTTTCGGGACAATTTTTTTCAGTACTCCTTTTTAAGACTACTTTTGGCATTTTTGTGGGCAAATTTTTTTAATATTGTAAATAACGTTTAATGACCTTGACAAAATTCACCTAATTTGGTATTTGGGTCAATAATATATGTGATTTTTTCAGATTTTTAAAATAATTTTTTAGTGGTAAAAAAAATTATATTTGAAAGAATCTTATTTTGGGGCTTCCCGGGTCATGTAGGGTTTTTTTTTTTGATATAAGGGCACATCTAATGATATTTTCATATTTATTTAAAAATCTGTGTTGGGTGGCATTTTGACCATCTTATCTCGAGATACCCTTTTATTACCTCATAAATGGATTTTAAGCAGGGAGTGGTTTCGCCCGAACTAAGCACCGACATGCGGCAGCATCCCTCGCCGAGCGAGTTTCGCATTTGTATTTTCTCTGACTGTACCTTAAATAACTATTAGTGCATCTGCAACAAGTGAAGTCGTCTCAAATTGAATTGACATTTGAGATATTTGTATCTTTTTTTTTCTATTTCGTTATGTGATTAAAACATTGTACAAGTTTTATTCAATTCACATTTTCATAATAAATCAATAAAAACTTTCACACTTTGATTTATAACACATTACGATCGAGATGTGGAACATGACCCTTTAACGACCTGGAAACCATTACATCAAGTGCATTAAAATTGCGAATTCGACCGCATGCCTCCTTCGCCCCAGCAAAAATTATTTGACCTTAGCCGATTGCACAAAAGTGCATTTCCTGGTCGGTCAGGGCGTTCAACGCTAGGAAAATGTTATAAGACCCGTGATCTACTTTCAGCAGGTCGAACGAAAAAAATGTAATGTTACGCCCGAGCAACAATCACTCCATTGAAATTGTCCGCAATTGAATTTAATAACGTTTATTGTTCAATTTGTGATATTTATACGCGCCGATTTAATTGAATGAAATTGCACGGTTTAATAAACTATCGGAGTCATTTTTAATTTGCGTGTTGTTTGTTATTGGATAATAATGAGCGCGTGTACCAAAATTGGATTGCGTGGATATTAGTATCGGATTTTGAATTGCAAATGATCAAAACCGGGGCGAAAGTGCATTAGCTGAAAGTGACGCTAAATCTAATTTGTGTGTTTAATAAGTTATGCTTAGAAATTATTCGTTTAAGCAAAGTAGTAATGGTTTATAAATTCCGATTTCTTAAGGTGCCTTATGCGTCTTTTTATAAAATTACAAGGATCACTTATTTTAATGCATTTTTAATCAAAGTCTGCGTTAGTAATTTTAATTGGATTCTAAATGTTTCACTAGTAATTTATTTCATTAAAAGTGCATAATATTAATTTACTTCAGATTACTTCAATTACAGGGAAATATTCTACCGGGTGTTGATTTGGTGGACGCAACATAGGAAATCGCATGTTCATTTTGAAGTGGTCAAATATTGGCTCCCCTATTTATTTTAGAGGATTTTTTCTTGTGTAGTGTAAATAATTTCGAAAATGTTTACCTTCCTCAAATGATAGCGATATATTGTGCCATTTTGATAACCGCAATTGTTGTTTCAATTCCATGGCATACCATTATTTTTTATAAAATCACATTACTTTTTCTTAATGATTTCAACTTAGAGAAACGTAAAGTGCTAAGTGTGAACATTATTCAATTCAGAATTTTTCCCTCTACAAAAAACTTAAATACATTTTGTATTTATAGGGGAGCCAATATTTGAACACTTCAAAATTAACGTGCGATTTCCTATGTTGCGTCCGCCAAGTCAACACCCTGTATACTGGCCGCCATAAGTAAAAAAACACCAAGAATTCGTCGCTCAATTTTTATGAAAATTTCAGATAATACGTAAATAATCCATACTAAGAAACAGTGGCAGCTCGTCAGACACAGATTTAATATTATCCGCACATCTTTTTAAAACTTCCTATTTTCCTTCACGTTTCGATTTCAATTTACTTAAAACATTAAGTATATTTTGTTTATCTAAAATACGAAATTTACAATTTGACTTGACTATCGGGCTTGAGCCCACCTCCCCCCCCCCCAAACCTTAATAAAAAAGAACTGATCTACTCCAGTAGACAACGATTGACTAGGTGTCAAAGTGGAGAGAACTTTTATGGACCCAAAATTTTTAATAACTTACCACAATCTGTAAAATCTCTCCCTTACCATAAATTCAAGAATATCATGAAAAGTTATTTATTAAGAAAGGCTTTCTTCAGTATTGAGGAGTGCCTAAGAAATAATTTTCTAGATTGTGTATATTTTTTTAAATTTAATTTTGATTTTAGTTTTAACGTTGATTTTAATTTTAATTTTGGTTTAAGTTTTAACTTTGATTTTAATTAAATTAACAATTTTTAATGTTTGTACCTTTTTTAAAATATTTTATTTTTTATTGGATTGATGAGGCTGTTACTTGATGAAATTCCATAATGTATGTGGTAAGTAAAACACGTGTGTTTAAAAATTCCACATATTTTATTTTTTATTTTATGTATCTTTATTTAGCAGTATGAACTGTGTATAGATGTAGCAATTGAATTTATATTTATTTTGAGTTTCTAAAATTGGTTTAAATTTTTACACTTTTACACACTGAGCATTTTAAAATTTCTAAAAATCTAAATGGTGCAAATATAGTTTTTTAAGAAATCAATTTGGAATGAAATTTGAGTTCATTTGGAAAGTTTGAAGTCGATAGCAATTGTTTTTATATTTGAGTCTCCAAAATTGGTTCTTTTTTTTACAGCTTTACACACCGAGCATATCAAAATTTTAAAAATCCAGTAACGTTATGAATGTGGAATTTAAAAAAATCAATTTCGAATGAATTTTGAGTGATTTTGGAAAGTTTTAAGTTGATAGCAATTGCTTTTATATTTATTTTGAATCTCCAAAATTGGTTAAATTATTTTTTCAATTTTACAACATTTCAAAAAAATCTAGAAATGGTGTTTACAGTTTTTTTAATAAACCAATTTGGAATTAATTTTGGGTCATTTTGGAAAGTTTCAAGTTTAAAGTAATTATTTTCATCGTTATTTTTGAGTCTTCAAAATTGGTTCAAATTTTTACAATTTTATACATTATCCAAAAATCTAGAAATGGCGCAAATAGAGTTTTTTTAAGAAATTAATTTGGAATTCATTTTGTATAAGTCGATAGTAATTGTTTTATATTAATTTTGGGTCTTCTAAATTGGTTCATTTTTTTTTCAATCTTACACTTCGACCATATCAAAATTTTCAAAAATCTAGAAATGGTGCGAATACAGTTTTTCCAAGAAATCAATTTTAAATGAATTTTGAGTAATTTTGGAAAGTTTCAAGTCGGTAGTAATTGTTTTTATATTTATTTTGGTTCTCCTAAATTGCTTCAATTTTTTTTTTCAATTTTACACTTAAGAAATCAATTTGGAATTCTTTTTGAGTAATTTTGGAAAGTTTTAAGTCGATAGTAATTGTTTTCATCTATATTTTGAGTTTCCAAAATTGGTTCAAATTTTTACAATTTTACACACCAAGCGTACCAAAATTTCCAAAAATCTGGAAATGGCGCAAATATAGTTTTTTTAAGAAATCAATTTGGAATTTATTTTGAATCTCCAAAATTGGTTAAATTGTTTTTTCAATTTTTAACCACATCAAAATTTCAAAAAATCTGGAAATGGTGCGAATACAGTTTTTTTAATAAACCAATTTGGAATTCATTTTGGGTCATTTTGGAAAGTTTCAAGTTTAAAGTAATTATTTTGATCGTTATTTTTGAGTCTTTAAAATTGGTTCAAATTTTTACAATTTTATACATTATCCAAAAATCTAGAAATGGCGCAAATAGAGTTTTTTTTAAGAAATTAATTTGGAATTCATTTTGTATAAGGCGATAGTAATTGTTTTATATTAATTTTGGGTCTTCTAAATTGGTTCATTTTTTTTTCATTCTTACACTTTTTATCAAAATTTAAAAAAATCCAGTAAAATTATGAATGTCGAATTTTAAGAAATTAATTTCGACTGAATTTTGAGTGATTTTGGAAAGTTTTAAGTCGATAGCAATTGCTTTTATATTTATTTTGAATCTCCAAAATTGGTTAAATTGTTTTTTTCAATCTTACACCACATCAAAATTTAAAAAAATCTAGAAATGGTGCGAATGCAGTTTTTTTAAGAAACCAATATCGTTATTTTGAGTCTCTAAAATTGGTTCAAATTTTTACAATTTTATACACCAGGCATATGAAATTTCAAAAAATCTAGAAATGGCGCAAATAGAGTTTTTTTGAGAAATTAATTTGGAATTCATTTTGTATAAGTCGATAGTAATTGTTTTTATATTAATTTTGGGTCTCCTGAATTGGTTCAATCTTTTTTCAATTGTACACTTCGACCGTATCAAATTTTCCAAAAATCTACAATTGGTGCGAACACAGTTTTTCTAAGAAATCAATTTGAAATGAATTTTGAGTAATTTTGGAAAGTTTTAAGTCGGTAGCAATTGCTTTTATATTTATTTTGGGTCTCCTAAATTGCTTCAATTTTTTTTTTCAATTTTACACTCCGTCCGCATAATAATTTTCATAAATCTAGAAATGGTGCGAATATAGTTTTTTTTAAGAAATCAATTTGGAATTCTTTTTGAGTAATTTTGGAAAGTTTTAAGTCGATAGCAATGTTTTTCATCTATATTTTGAGTCTTCAAAATTGGTTCAAATTTTTACAATTTTACACACTGAGCATATCAAAATTTCCAAAAATCTAGAAATGGCGCAAATATAGTTCTTTAATAAATCAATTTGGAATAAATTTTGAGTAAATTTGGAAAGTTTAAGGTCGATAGCAATTGCTTTTATATTTATTTTGAGTTTCCAAAATTGGTACTATTTTTTACAGTTTTACACACAGAGCACATCAAAATTTTAAAAATACAGTAAAGTTATGAATGAGGAATTTTAAGAAACCAATTTCGAATGAATTTTGAGTGATTTTGGAAAGTTATAAGTCGATAGCAATTGCTTAATTGCTTTTATATTTATTTTGAATCTCCAAAATTGGTTAAATTGTTTTTTCAATTTTACACCACATCAAAATTTCAAAAAATCTAGAAATGGTGCGAATACTGTTTTTTAAGAAACCAATATCGTTATTTTGAGTCTGTAAAATTGGTTAAATTTTTTACAATTTTATACACCAGGCATATCAAAATTTCAAACAATCTAGAAATGGCGCAAATAGAGTTTTTTTAAGAAATCAATTTGGAATTCATTTTGTATAAGTCGATAGTAATTGTTTTTATACTAATTTTGGGTCTCCTAAATTGGTTCAATCTTTTTTTCAATTTTACACTTCGACCATATCAAAATTTCCAAAAATCTAGAAATTGATGCGAATATAGTTTTTTCAAAAAATCAATTTGGAATTGTTTTTGAGTAATTTTGGAAAGTTTTAAGTCGATAGCATTTCAAATCGATAGCAATTGTTTTTATATTTATTTTGTGTCTCCAAAATGTCTACTATTTTCTATAACTCTACACTCTGATCACATCAAAATTTCAAAAAATCTAGAAATGGTGCGAATACAGTTTTTTAACCAAGAAATCAATTTGTGATAATTTTGAGTACATTTGGAAAGTTTCAGAAAAGTTTCAAGTCGATAGCAATTGTTATTATATTTATTTCGGGTCTCCAAAATTGGTTTAATTTTTTTTTTCAATTTTACACTGACAGCATAAAAATTTCCAAAAATCTAGAAATGGTGCGAATGTAGTTTTTTAAGAAATCAATTTGGAATGAATTTTGAGTCATTATTTAAATTTTTAAGTCGATAGCAATTGTTTTTATATTTATTTTGGGTCACCAAAATTGGTTTTATTTTTACAAGTGTACACACCAAGCACATTCAAATTTTCAAAAATCCAGTAATGTTATGAATGTGGCATTTTAAGATATCAATTTTGAATAAATTTTGAGTGATTTCGGAAAGTTTCAAGTCGATGGTTTTTATATTTAATTTGCGTCTCTGTTTCTAAAATTGGTTGTATTTTTTTTTCAATTTTACACTCCGACCACATCAAAATTTCCAAAAATCTGAAATAGTGCGAATACAGTTTTTCTTAGCGAAATCAATTTGGAATAAATTTTGAGTAATTTTTCAAAGTTTCGATTGCAATTCGGGGGCTTGAGCACATTAAATATGATATTCATATTGACATACCCAACTAATAACTAATTTCTGGTAACGGGAACAACAAGCCAGGTATATCTTCTTTCCCGTTCCAGTTATCGTTACGGTTCCCGCGTTGTTGTGAAGCTGCCTTAACACAGCTGACAATGGAAAGTGCCGCGAGGCTTAAATTTTTATAATATAGGAAATTTATGGTGAGGCAATGCCTCATCTGCCTCTCCTGACGAGCCGCCACTGCTAAGAAATTATTAAAATTTCAACAAAAATTGAAAAAATATTTAATTGTAAGGATTATCGGTTGGCAATTTTTTGTATTCTTTTTTCATACAAACACCGTTTTTACTACGTGATTAATCCCGTCTTAATTTCCGAAATAAGTATGATAGAAAGGTATAATTAATCAACTTAATTCATAAATACATCTGCTATTAATCTCGGATATATTTTACAGCTGATATTAATTACCCACAATCCGCAAATTCTGTATTACACAGATCAACACTTTGTTTTGATTGTACCTACTGATAAAACATTGCCATAATTTCTAATCAGGCATGCATATTAATTTATGTAACCGCACATACATCAATTATAAACCGGTATCTGCATACATTTAACACAAACCTGCTATTACACTTGAATTTGTGAGGAGCGATACATACATAATAGGTAGTAAAAGTGCCCTAGATATAAACACACACACACACACATACGAGCTATTCAATTTCCTTGATTTCCACGACCTGGAAAGCTTTTAGGTGTTAGGTAAGAACGTATATTGAAAACTCGGGCAAAAAATCCTCGGCTGTCCCTTATTCAAGAGAAATGCGTTACGTAATTATATTAATTGGCGTGCCGCTTAATAATATGTGAAAATTGCACACGCATATTTCAGGTGTTTATTTTTTGTTTAAATTGTCTTAAATTATTCCAAATATGTACTAATTTTATCGTTTTATTAGTGGTAAGTATTTACATTCACTATGGAAAGGTGTAACATTGAAATGGTTGTATTTATCTCAGGATGTGAATAAATTTGTCGTTTAAATTAAATGTCGCTCTTATTATAAATTTTTTAAATTTATTTTATGCTTTATAATAATAAATAAAAATACGAAAGTTCATGGACGCATTGTGCATAATTTTTTGTGACTAAACTGTTTGGTTTAGAAATGGATAAATAAATAATTTATAGGAATTAAAATAACAACACCGATATGTTATAGCATATAATTTAGTTATTATGGCCCTTGGGCCTATAATATTGTTGCTATTTAAAAATAATATCAACATTCACCACGGTGTTAATTTTTGCAGCGGTCAAAAATTGTGAAAAACGACATTTTTTTTAATATTAAAAAAAAGAAATATTATGAGTGCTAAAAACGGCAACTTCGAATTGTCAAAAATTATATTGTTGCTATTTAAAACTAATCTCAACATTCACCACGGTGTTGGTTTTGGGGTATTATTATTTCGGTTAATTTTTTTGTTGTTTTTCAGAAGGAAATACGTATCCTGGCAAACGATCAGACCTTACAGTTCCAACACATTCCATTCCTCGTTGACTTATCCCGGACAAAATCCACATCTTGTACCCCCATTTATAAGGCTTTTTGGGATTATAGGTTTTCGATGTCATGCGACCTTTGAAGGCTGCGATCTGCTCGTCACAAAATAAATCTTCTTCTAGAGGTACTTGTAGACAAGCTTGTCTTATTTCATTCAACAATGAAGGGGTTTTATCTTTATTTTTACTTTCTCCGTTACGAAGTACAAGAAAATATTGTGATTGTGATTTTTTTTCAAAAATTTTTTTACGGAAATATCCGTTTTGGGGTCCCTAGATACCATTTCAACAATTTCTGGAATTTTTTTTTTACGATTTCGTAATGTTTCCCATGGTATTACTCGGGAAAAAAATGCAAGTAAAAATGTTTGATCTTAGAAAGATTAAAAAAAAAATCCATGACGGTTCTTATTGACGGGAAAAAAGCGAGTAAAGTAATTATTTTCGGAAAAAAGTCATTTGATCATTCGCCATTTTTTCCATAGTATTACTCGGGAAAAAATGCGTACAAAAAATGTTGTGTTTGTCCATGTGTGTGTTTATGTGTGTGTTTATGTGTGTTCAACTTGATATGATATGATTCCGAAAATTGGACTTTATTGCATTTAGTTAAATGCAACTTATAGTATAAGTTAAAATTATGTTGTCTTTACGACTAAAACTCCGATCAACGTTTTTTAACCATTTCAGGTGGATATTTTTGGAAGCCTTGGTGAATTATATAAATAAAATCTAATACCCTAATCATTTCCTACCTAAATATTTGTGACCCAATAAAATAATTGAAAACGCATCCAAGAATTGCACAAAGATTGACAGGATAAGGAGAAGCAAGAGGTATTTGTGACCGTCACGAGAAGCCAGCTCCCTAGAGAAGGTAGTCGACCACACCAACATCTTCTGGAGATATGACAACAGTATATTTTGGGCGCCCCACCCCCGAAAACAACGGCCCTTTTAAGGGCCATAAAAACTAACTAATTCTAAGATTCTTCTTTGTCAATGAATGAATGCATGTTTTTAAACAATGAAAGACCAAAGTGCTCACATTATAAAATTTTGAAAAATTTTAGCCAAGATTATCAGAAGACTAGGAATGAAAAGAGTTATTTTTCACTGCAAAAATCTATAGAAAATTTATTGTTCAGAATGTCCACCCAAAATTAATTTCGAAAAATTTTCACGATTTGTAACGGGAGACTAGGAACGAAAAGAGCTGTTTTGCACTTCAAAAATCGATCGAACATTTACTGTTCAGAATGTCTGCCCTAAATTAATTTCGAAAAATTTTGACGATTTGTAACAGGAGACTACTATAATAATAAAAAAAAAGTAACAGGAGACTAGGAACAAAAAGAGTTGTTTTCACTGCAAAAAATGAACGAAGGTTTACAGCTCAGAATGTCTACCCTAAATTATTTTCGAAATTTTTTTACGATTTGTAACAGGAGACCAGGAACGAAAAGGGTTGTTTTTTCACTGCAAATATAAATCGAAAATTTACTATTCAGAATATCTGCCCTTAAATAATTTCGAAAAATTTTCACTATTAGTAACAGGAGACCAGGAACGAAAAGAGTTATTTTGCACTTCAAAAACCGATCGAAAATTTGCTGTTCACAATGTCCACCCTAAATTAATTTCGAAAAATTTTGACGATTTGTAACAGGAGACTAGGAACGAAAAGAGTTATTTTGCACTTCAAAAATCGATCGAAAATTTATCAGAATGTTTGCTCACAATTAATTTCGAAATATTTTCATTATTTGTATCAGAGAAATTTGAAAAAAGACATTCTGAACCGCAAATTTTATTTAGACAAAAATATGATCTAAAATACCTCTTTTCGTTTCTAATCTCCTGACGCTCTTTTATTTCAAATTTTACATGTAAATCACTATGACGCTCTTTTCAATTCAACAGCCTGTATATAAAAGTAAAACCCAGCGTTCCATATTACTGTTTTGATTACAACATAGGGCCCATCTAACACCCACCAAATTTGCTTTATTATAACCTACAAACTTCTTTTCAATTTTCTGAAGTTTTTCGTCAAATAAATTTTGTGATTATTCGAAAAGGGCGTTTGTAGTTGAAATTAAATACGGAGGACGATGGGTGGACCCTATATTACCTTCTCCAAATGGTAAAACATAACAAAGGTTTCACAGATGGAAAACCATTTCATTGTTGAATTTTTGTTTTTCGTAAATTATTTTATTTGTAGAATCCCTGGCTTATATTTTACTGGTTGGATTGTAGGATAGGGCTCAGCCACCACCCACCGAATCCCTTTTGTCATAACCTGAAAACTTTTGCAGTATTTAATAAAGTCCTCGAATCATTTATGTAGCGTGAAATTTGATGACTTCTCTGAAATAGGATTTATACTTAAAACTAAAGTTAATGCAGAAGGTGGTGTGCCCTATTCCACCCTTCAAACAGTAAAACAAATACGAAGGTTTTATAGATGGGAAACCACGAATAGAACATTGAAATGATTTATTGTGTCATTTCTAGAAACTCTGGGTTAGGTTTTACTGTATAGATAGAACGTTTGGACCCATCCAGTATTCAATTAAATATAATCTACAAACCTATGTTATATTTAATATGATATCTATGACAATTCATCTGTAATGTTTTAAATTATTATAAACAATTTTTACTTTCTCCGTTACGAAGTAAGAGAAAGTATTGTGATCGTGATTTTTTTTTCAAATTTTCTTTTTTTACGGAAAAATCCGTTTTGGAGTCCCTAGATGCCATTTCAACAATTTCTGACAAAAATAATTGTGTCTATGTGTGTGCCTGTGTGTCTGTGTGTGTGTGTGTCTGTGCGCGCTGTATCTCAAAAACTAATAGAGCAATTGATATGAAACTTTGAACATCTATCTTATTTGATAATCTGAAGAACTGAAAAGCTTTTGGTAACATTTTTTACACCGGAAGTGGGCGTTTACCTTAACTGTTTTTTGTTTTTTGCCAATATTTTCTTAAATATGCAAAATATCACAAAACATACTTTGAAGACAACAAAGAAATGAACATCTTTTGCTTGAAAACATTTTTCATAAAATCATTTTTATTCGAGAAAAAAAAATAGTTTTTTTAATTTTTGGTTTATAGTTATAAAACGATAATAGTTACAGCAAATTTATGTTAATAATAATTGTAGAGAATGCTAAAATGAACAACTTATAAAGAATACGTTTTTTTCGAAATCCCTTTAGTTTTTGAATTTGAAGTATAATTTTTCCATCTTTCATCATTTTGACGTTTTAAACGTCAGTTTCATCCGAGTTTACACAACGCTCGATGTACATTTAAAATATGATTTCAATTGAAAATAAACCATGAAACCGTAAATATAAATGGCTATGATACCATCAAGTCGGAGAAAGTAACATGATGGCCACATCATCATTTTTTTAACAATTACCAATAAACATGGGTTTGTAGGTTATGTTTAAGATGATACAAGCAGTGGTGGGTAGGCCCTATATTCTCCTTCTACTAATGGGTTTGCAGTGGTGGGTGGACCCTATATTCTCCTTTTACTGATGGGTTTTAAAGGTGAAAAACTAATAATGGAACATGAAATTTTTTTTATCGAAAATTATTTTATTTGTAAGATCCTAAGTTTTGTTTTGTATTATAGGATAGGGTCTACCCACCACCCGCCGAATCCACTTTACCATAAACTATAAACTTCTGTACGATTTACTGAAGACACAAATCATTTGTGTTACTAGACATTTTATGACTAACGGGTCGGCGGGTGAGCCCTAATATCAACCTCTATACAGAAGAACGTACAAGAAGGTTTCTCAGATGGAAAACTACGAATAGAATGGTGAAAGTTTTATTTTGTTTCGTTAATTGTTCATCTGCAATAACCCTAGTTGTGTTTTACAGAGTGGATTGTAAGCTTGAAGACGTCCACCACCCTAACAAACACACACATTTAACAAAACCTACAAACCCATGACTTGTTTAATACAATATCTGCGATAAATTAATAGTACTGAATTAAATTGATTTTATTTACAGAAATTCACATGAAACTTTGAGCAATTCGAACATTTAAAAGCTTCTGTTAAAAAATCGCAGAATTCTACAAACTGAGTCTAAATAGAGGTTGCCGATCTCACGAGAAAAAAATGTTGATGATATCATAACTTAAAAAGCAATTGATTCAGGTAAAAAGAACTGGTTTTTATAGCCAATTGTGTAATTATAAGCCAATTTCATCACGCATTGGTTAAAGGAACTGCAAAACTGATAGTAAAATTACAAGTTTCAGTTGTTCACCATGTCATGGCTACAGCTATTTTTGCATGTATTTATCATCAATTCATTTTTACATTTTTCACGGTAAAACATTGATATCAAATGTAAATGGGATTTAGTAGATTTCTGAATTCCTGTAGTTTTTCTCTTTGGTCACAACACTCTACACGGCCAACTACTTGACTTCACAAGAAGTTTAGGTTGGCTTGAGGAGGAGGGCTCAGGAGGTGGCACAAAGGACCAACGAATGGTCTTGCTGCGACCATTTGGTCGCCCACCACAAACCATCAGTTTTTCTCTAAAATTACCAGAATATCAGCAATATGCATAAATGTGGTTCTAGATAGAGGCTAGAAGCCTATGTTAGAGTTTGAGAACGGACAAGCGGTATATATCTGTAATGTTTTATTACCAATAATCAATTAACATCGATACTGTAGAATATAATCACTATCACAAAGCTTTAACCTCCGAAACCGCCTTCATATCCTCCCAAGCCTCCCCATCCTCCGAGTCCTCCAAATCCTCCGTATGGTTCACCGTATCCATCTTGTCTACCATATTCTCCATCCTTCTTCGAATCCTTCTCGGGTTTACTTTTAGGTAAATCTCTCGGCGACTCGATTGCGCCCACGGCAATGATGGTGACGGCAATGCAGACGAGAACCAGCGCTACTTTCATCTTGTTCTAGCCGAGGTCTTCAATTGACTGTGACTGCGCAATTTATTTTCGAGCTCTTATACGGTTTGATAAAGCATACTAATTGGAATACCTGCTGTATTTATCGCATTCGTTGCATTTTGTTTGTTTTTGTAGTAAGGAGATAAGACCGTTTTAACTCAAACTGATACATAAGTATTATAATCGTCATTTTGAACCACAATCTTGTCATTATGCAAGCTTTAAAATTTTTACCGCATAACGATAAGGATTTATTTGTTTTGTTCGGTTTTTTGAAATGTACCAAAAGGGTCTCAGCACTTCTGATTTCCGAATAAATCTTGTCCTTGAAGTTTAATTTTTATTGCTGTATTAATTTTTGAGATACAGCCCGTATACGTAGACACATTAAAAAATGGTGATGTGGCCATCATGTTACTTTCTCCGACTGAATGGTATCCAAGCCATTTATATTTACGTTTTCATGGTTTATTTTCAATTAAAATCATATTTTAAATGTACATCGAGTGTTGCGTAAACTCGGATGAAACTGACGTTTAAAACGTCAAAATTATGAAAGCTGGAAAAATTATACTTCAAATTCAAAAACTCGGTTTACTCAAAAACTAACGAGATTTCGACAAAAACTTATTCTTTATTCACATAAATTTGCTGTAACTATTATCGTTTCATAATTAAAAACCAAAAATTTAAAAAAAAATTAATAAATTTTTTTCTCGAGTGGCAATGATTTTATAAAAAAATATTTTCAAGCAAAAGATGTTCATCTCTTTGTTATCTTTAATGTTTATTTAAATATTTTTATGATATTTTTCATATTTAAGAAAATATTGGCAAAAAACAAAAAACAGTTAAGGTAAACACCCACTTCCGGTGTACGAAATTTTACCAAAAGCTTTTCAGTTCTTCGTATTATCAAATAAGACGTATGTTCAAAGTTTCATATCAATTGCTTTATTAGTTTTTGAGATACAGCGCACACAGTCAGACACACACACAGACACAATTTTTTTTCCGGAAATTGTTGAAATGGCATCTAGGGACCCCAAAACGGATATTTCCGTAAAAAAAATTTTGAAAAAAAAATCACGATCACAATACTTTCTTGTACTTCGTAATGGAGAAAGTAAAAACTGATCGGAATCGTCTCTAGGGACCTTAAAATCAGTGGCGGCTCGTGAAACATGTTGATGGTAGAGCCACTTTCACAATTTATTGGATCGGATGATACTGACGTTTGAGTCAAAATTGTGAAAGATGGAAATGACAAATTATGTACCGGCAAAAAAATCAAAAATTTTGCACAAAAATCACTCACGTCAAAATCTAAAATATAGACTAATCAAAAATACGCTCTTAATTAAGGTAAAAAAAAGTTAAATATAAGCCCCAAAAATCGAAATCTCGCGGCTAAAAATAAAAAATGCAGATCAAAAATTCGATACTTTCAACAAAAAAATCGAAATTTTTAACCAAAATACCGAATATTTCTGGCAAAAACTCTAAAATTTTGAACGAACAAATGAAAAATACACGTCAAAGATCTAAAATATAGACCAAAACATCAAAAATGCTGGTCTAAAAATAAAAAATTCAAACCAAAAAATTGAAAATTCAAGCAAAAGAAAAATCATTTGCAATATTCAGCTCCCAAAATAAGTTGTCGACCAACAACTCGAACACGGTAGCCAACAAGTAAAAAATAAATCGAATAAAATGAAGGGCAAGAAATCAAAAACTTCAAAAAAAAACTCGAAAATAACGGCAAGAAAATGAAAAAGTCGCGCTTAAAAATCGATACTAAAATCCAGTGGCGGCTCGTGGAACATGTTTATGGTAGAGCAACTTTTACAATTTATTGGACCAGATGATACTGACGTTTGAAACGGCAAAATTGAAATAAAAGATGGAAATGACAAATTATACAAATTAAGTACCGGCCAAAGAAATCAAAAATTTCCACCTAAAAATCAATCATGTTATAGATACAAGTAACGTTATGTTTTTACATTACGAGAGAAAAGTTTGAAAACACGAGAGACGTAGGAGCGAGTGCTTTAAAATTCTCGAGTAATGTAAAAGCAAATAACGTTACGTGTGTCGTAACACGGTTTATTTTATCCTATTTCTATTTTTTTAATTTGAAAAATGTTTAAGGAAAACCGTCAAAAAGCGAAGTCATGTTTGTTTACCAATACCTCCATAGCAACGAGTTGCGTTAAGATAATATGACTAGTGTTGTTAAGAATTTCTGTTGGTAAAGGTACCTTAACGTTACTCGTTGCTAAGGAGTTACTGGCATGATAACAGTATAGGATAAAATAAAAAATCGAAAGTATAGACCAATAAAAAATACGCTCTTGATTAAGGTAAAAAACTAAAATATAAACGCTAAAAGTTGAAAATTTCGACAAATATCGAAAACTCGTGGTTAAAAAAAATGTAGACCAAAAATCCGAAAATTTCAACTAAAAAAATCGAAAATTTTAACCAAAATAAAAAATATTTGGGGCAAAAACTCTAAAATTTGGAACGAAAAAATGAAAAATACAGGCCAAAGATTTAAAATATAGGCCAAAAAATTAAAAATGCTGGTCTAAAAATAAAAAATGCAAACCAAAAAATTGAAAAATCAAGGAAAACAAAAATAATTTGCCATTTTCAGCTCCCAAAATAACTGTTTAGCTCAAAATAAATTGCCGACCAGAAACTTGAAAACGGTAGTCAAAAAGTAACCAAAAAGTAGAAAAATTCGCCAATAAAAAATAATAATTCAAGTTAAAGAAACCTAACTTGAAGGGCAAGAAATCAAAAACTCACAAAAAAACTTGAAAATATCGGCAAAAAATGCATAATTTAGGTTAAAAAAAAAACTAAAATATAGACCAAAAATTCGATCCTAAAAATCATTTTTTTTTTAAATTAGTGAATGCTTAATTGCAATTTTAATTCTTTTTACCTTTGTCATATTTTATTGTTTTTAATTTGTATGACTTTATTTTTAATGTGTTACATAACTTTGATTATTGTATTATTTTATATTATTTGTATTGTATTTTATCTGTGTTTTTTAATGCTTTTGTGTTATGCATTTATTTATTGTTTTAACTGATGTAATTTTAACTTCTCATGACGTATGTTTTATTTTATTTTACTTCTATTCTCTGACTTGTGTAAACTCTTAGTATTCGCACGAATAAACTATTATTATTATTATTATAATTATTAAAATTTCGGACCAAAAAAATCGAAAATTTTAACAAACAAATCGAAAATTTAGAAGAAAATTTAGGCTAAAAGATCAAAAATTTAGACCAAAATATCAAAATCCGTCCTTAACAATAAAAAATGAAAACAAAAAGTTGAAAATTCAAGTACAAAAATGGCCATTTCTAGTACTTATCACCCCAACTTTGTTTCAAATAAAAAAAAATACGCAAAATTTTCTTTTTAACTTAATCGGATGATACTTTAAAACGTCAAAATTTAGAACATGGAAAGGACAAATTATATTTCAAATTTTCATCTTTACATTCAGTTTATCTCGAAAACTAAAGAGATTTCGAAAAAACGTATTTTTTATAAGTTGGTCATTTCGGGTTTCTCTATAATTAATATTAATAAATAGAGTGATGGCTTAGTTTTTAACTTCGAATTTCAAACTTTTTTTTTTGCCAAATAGTACTATATCACAGATTACTTATTATAAAATTTCCCACCATGAATAAGTTCACGGCTAAAAGATGTCCAGTAAAACTAAATCTCGTTCTTATTTGCTGAACAATAGAATCACAAATTTCCAAGGCTTTTCTCTTCATATTTTGTTTTTTTTTTCTAAAGTCCTTCTTCCGACAATTCCAATTCTGTAATAATTTCATCCATTTCGTCTCGGATTTTCTGCATTTCATTTTCAAAAGATTTGAAATCGTGCTTCACCTCAACAGAGTTGATATTTTTCTTTTGAAGTTGATTGAGAATTATCTTAATATAGGGAATTATTTTATGAAGAATTATCAACCACCAAAATACAAAACTTGTTCTTCAATCTAAGCTTATAGAAACCAGCTTGTTCAATCGTCAAAGCCAACTTTCAAATTTTCAACATTTATCAAGTTTTTTTTTCTATATTTGAAAACCGTATGAACTCCCCGCGAATGTACATCCCATTTCGTTTGTGATGATATTTTTCAAATTTTTTTTTTTTTATTGAATAGCCCCAACATTGCGGTTTAATACTGGAAGACCACTTCATTCATATGGCTGTCCCGGCTGGCCCATTCTGTCGACCCAATTTTTCATGACATTTTCGATGGTGTGGCCCTCAATGGCTGCAATGGCGACTTCAATCTCGTGCTTTAGGTCGTCAATCATCTCTGGATGGTTGGCGTAGCACTTATCTTTGACGGCTCCCCACAAAAAATAGTCCAACGGGGTCAAATCGCTGCTGCGAGGCGGCCAGTTGACATCGCCGTTTCGGCTAATTATGCGATTTTGCGAACGTACCACACAAAATTTCGACTGTAACGTTGGCTGTGTGGCACGTGGCGCCGTCCTGCTGGAACCAAATGCCGCCGATGTCTTCCTCTTCCATTCGGGAAAGAAAAAAAATTCCAAAATGCCGCGATAGCGCTCACGATTGACGGTTACGGCGGCTGCTGCTTCGTTTTCGAAGAAAAACGGACCAATGATGCCGCCGGACCACATACCGTACCAAACAGTCACTCGTTGTGGGTGCAGTGACTTTTCCATGATTACGTGTGGATTTTCTGAGCCCCAAATGCGGCAGTTTTCCTTCTGTCAATAAGGAAAACTGACACCGAGGTGGAAATGAACTTCATATGAAAAGATGATTTTTCGATAAAAATCTTCCATCAAGCGTTCTTCGGCCCATTGGGTGAACCGAAATCGCATCGGATGGTCGTGCGGCTTCAGCTCTTGCACCAATTGAATTTTGTACGGCTTCAAACCGAGGTCTTTCGTCAAAATTCTTTGAAGGGACGTGCGAGAAATGCTGAATTCCTGCGAGCGGTGTCGAGTTGATGTTGATGGATTGTCACTCACACTTTCGGCAACAGCAGCAATATTTTCGTTAGAGCGCACTGGACGCGTTGCTTTGTCCATTAACGAGCCACTTTCACGCACACGCTTTACAAATTTATCCACAAACTGCCTGGAAGACGCTTTATTTTTTCCGAATTTTGTGCGCATTTTTCTTGCAGTTTCGGTTGAAGACGTCCATTTTGGAAGTAAGTTTTCAATATTTCCCAATTTCCTTCGAGCGTAAACTTAACCATTTCGTAAACCGCAAACCTTTTACTAAATATTTGACACATTGGCAAAGTCATTCGAGCTGTCAAAGCCGAAATAATCGATAGTTTAAAAAGCAACCGACAGATGGGCCACCCTGTATGAGTATACAATTTTATATATTTAGTCGAATTTCCGTTTTGACATTTATTTAATGAAAATTTAGGTTAAATAGTTGAATATTGATTTTTTTGATTTCAATCAATTAATTAATAATTTAATTATTAATACTTCTTCGAGTAAATATATAAATACTGGACTGAAGGATTAGGTCCATGACCATTTCTAACATATGTATATATTTTTATAAATATTTGAATGATTGAAGCAAAATTCCATATAAAGAAATACGAAACTTTCCGTAATCATTCATAGATTTGAGTATTATTGCTAAATATATGCAACTGTATATACCAAAACGTGTAAAATTGTATTTCTTAAAAGATGAATAACGACGGGAATACATAAAAATGAATTGAATTTAGGTGTCATAAAAGATCACATAAATTCTGCTTTATGGCCGAATATTAGGTTTGGTGTACCAAAAATAATAAAGCATCATGGATTTTATATTAAACGTGTAATAAGAAAATAACGACTCATAAAATATGAGTTTCAGTCGATATATCCGATTATCACTCGTTTTGGGTGTTCTCGGCTTTTTTCAGTAAAGTAGACGAGGGTGTAATTTTTATAGTTGGTAGTGGAGCTAGTGGAGCTTTGCGAATTTAATTTATGGCTCCAGGCCACTCCAGACTCTCCCGTCGGTTCCTCATTACCGGTTGTGTGGTAAATTTACAAAGGAGCCTCTCGTTTGCTCCTTTGTAACACAAGTATTAAAGTACCTAATTTTGGGAATTACAACACAACAAAAATGTATTTGCTCGCATCAAAGACCACAAGAAATTGGTTTCTAGTTTTCAGAAAATGTTACGGAAATTACATGTAGTTTCCTCAGGACCGCAATTAGAACGAAGCATCCGTAGGGCTTTTCCTGTCGTACACCCAATTAGGAATCGAATATTGTACAAAATATTTATCGACGATGAATGCAAAGAAAATGATGATGTGGCCATCATGTTACTTTCTCCAACTTGATGGTATCATTTAAATTTACGCTTTCATGGTTTATTTTCAATTGAAACCATATTTTAAATGTACATCGAGCGTTGTGTAAACTCGGATGAAACTGACGTTTAAAACGTCAAAATTATGAAAGATGGAAAAATTATACTTTAATTTTTTTTATTATAAAAATAATTTATTTATGTACATTACTCTACACCACACTTACATAACTTATCCAACTGATAAGTGAATAAGTCTGCGATCCCGTATAGTTATTATTCTGGATGATTCAAATATCTTCCCATCAGCTGTCACTCGCATACAACCAATTTTGCTATTCCTTTCCTTAGCGTCAGTATCAACGTTGTTGTGTAAGTCATTGATTTTTTTTTGTTTTAAATGTGTAGTTGAAATATTCTTGCAATCCTGTCGTCGGTGGATGAAGCCAGTATATTGGTACTCTGTTCAAATAATTTTAGCAATTTAATTGAAACGTGATACTTGAGATTGCGTATCATTGATATAATATTCTAAAGGTTGAGGTGTTTTTGATACAATACACTAAAGGTATAGATTTAGTTATAAGTTAAAACGTTTCTCTCTCTCTTTATTGGACGTAAATAATTGCTGAAAATGTATGTTCCAAATATGAAAACACAATGTACTATTCATAATTTAATTGTTTCAAAAAACTTTACATAGAAATATATACATATATTTATACTAAATACAATACACAACATTTTCAACTTCCGCCATCCACATACATTAAGATTTTTGCGATTTCGTCACAGCACATATATTATTTTTTTAAATTATAACAAATAATTACACAGCCCATATTTCGTGTTAGATAATAGGAATAATAACAGTCGATAATTACAACACACTGAATATTGCCTACATTATAAATACTAATTAATCACAATAATTCAATTCATCACTGTACATATATACATAATTAGTTAATATTCGCTTTAATGGAGAATAAAGGGGATTTCATTAAATTTAGGTAACAGGTTTTATTTGAGTACGGTACGTCCAGTTCGCAGCTCAGTGCAATTGTTTACTAATAATTATAAATAAAGAAAAGTAATATATTTTAAGATAGCCGTGATAATTGTTAAAGTTAATATTTTGTATGCTGATCAAGAAAATTGAGTAATATAGAAACAACACCCGGCGCATCCACCAGAAGATCGTACACGTGAATAAATTTAAATTATTTGTATAAAGATGTTGGTTGGGATCGTTACAATATAACAGGCTTCGACATTTTATGCAAATTTATATCACGGTATGAGTTGATTTTATTCAAATTACCTAAACTGTATTTATTTTATTCAAATCGGCACTTACTTAACTCTGTCTTTTGAAATTTTATTTTACACTCATCATTACAGAATTTTACTGTGAAAACACTTTAGTGGGATAAAGTAGGTTTTTCTGCTCAGCATCTTTGATTTTCCGTTAAAACAATTGCCGTATCGTGAGTAGAAATAAAACGGCAACAATCTAAACTTAAAATGAGAAAATGAAAAATGAATTCGGCGATTTGAAAAATTGTAAAAAATGGAAATAATTAAGGAAATTACTTACTTACAAAACTTAAGATACATTAACAAATGATGTTTCTTTGATTTTCCGTTGAAACAATTGCCGTATCTTGAGTAAAAATAAAACGGCAGCAATCCAAACTTAAAATGAGAAAATGAAAAATGCATTCGGCGATTCGAAAAATTGTAAAAAATAGAAATAATTAAGGAAATTTCTTTAAAAGCTTAAGATACATTAACAAATGATGCATCTTTGATATTCCGTTGAAATAATTGCGGTATTATGAGTTGAAATAAAACGGCAACAATCTAAACTTAAAATGAGAAAATGAAAAATGCATTCGGCGCTTTAAAAAATTGTAAAAAGTAGAAATAATTAAGAAAATTTCTTAAAAAGCTTAAGATATATAAACAAATGATGCATCTTTGATTTTCGGTTGAAACAATTGCCGAATCGTGAGTAGAAACAAAACGGCAACAATCTAAACTTAAAATGAGGAAATGAAAAATGCATTCGGCGATTTGAAAAATTGAAAAAAATGGAAATAATTAAGGAAATTTCTTAAAAAGCTTAAGATATATTAACAAATGATACATCTTTGATTTTCGGTTGAAACAATTGCCGAATCGTGAGTAGAAATAAAACGGCAACAATCTAAACTTAAAATGAGAAAATGAAAAATGCATTCGGCGATTTGAAACATTGTAAAAAATGGAAATAATTAAGGAACTTTCTTAAAAAGCCTAAGATACATTAAAAAATGATGCATCATTAATTTTCCGTTGAAACAATTGCCGTATCGTGAGTAGAAATAAAACGGCAACAATCTAAACTTAAAATGAGAAAATGAAAAATGCATTCAGCGATTTGAAAAATTGTAAAAAATGGAAATAATTAAGGAAATTTCTTAAAAAGCTTAAGATACATTAACAAATGATGCATATTTGATTTTCCGTTAAAACAATTGCCGTATCGTGAGTAGAAATAAAACGGCAACAATCTAAACTTAAAATGAGAAAATGAAAAATGCACTCGGCGATTTGAAAAATTGTAAAAAATGGAAATAATTAAGGAAATTTCTTAAAGAGCTCAAGATACATTAACAAATGATGCATCTTTGATTTTCAGTTGAAAAAATTGCCGTATCGTGAGTAGAAATAAAACGACAACAATCTAAACTTAAAATGAGAAAATGAAAAATGCATTCGGCGATTTGAAAAATTGTAAAAAATGCAAATAATTAAGAAAATTTCTTAAAAAGCTTAAAATACATTAACAAATGATGCATTTTTGATTTTCCGTTGAAACAATTGTCGTATCGTGAGTAGAAATAAAACGGCAACAATCTGAACTTAAAATGAGAAAATGAAAAATGCATTCGGCGATTTGAAAAATTGTAAAAAATGGAAATAATAAAGGAAATTTCTTAAAAAGCTTAAGATACATTAACAACTTATGCATCTTTGATTTTTCGTTAAAACAATTGCCGTATCGTGAGTAGAAATAAAACGGCAACAATCTAAACTTAAAATGAGAAAATGAAAAATGCATTCTGCGATTTGAAAAATTGTAAAAAAAGGAAATAATTAAGGAAATTTCTTAAAATACTTAAGATACATTAACAAATGATGCATCTTTGATTTTCCGTTAAAACAGTTGCCGTATCGTGAATAGAAATAAAACGGCAACAATCTAAACTTAAAATGAGAAAATGAAAAATGCATTCTGCGATTTGAAAAATTGTGAAAAATGGAAATAATTAAGGAAATTTCTTAAAAAGCTTAAGATACATTAACAAATGATGCATCTTTGATTTTTCGTTGAAACAATTGCCGTATCGTGAGTGGAAATAAAACGGCAACAATCTAAACTTAAAATGAGAAAATGAAAAATGCATTCTGCGATTTGAAAAATTGTAAAAAATGGAAATAATTAAGGAAATTTCTTAAAAAGCTTAATATACATTAACAAATGATGCATCTTTGATTTTCCGCTAAAACAGTTGCCGTATCGTGAGTAGAAATAGAACGGCAACAATCTGAACTTAAAATGAGAAAATGAAAAATGCATTCGGCGATTTGAAAAATTGTAAAAAACGGAAATAATTAAGGAAATTTCTTAAAAAGCTTAATATACATTAACAAATGATGTATCTTTGATTTTTCGTTAAAACAATTGCCATATCGTGAGTAGAAATAAAACGGCAACAATCTGAACTTAAAATGAGAAAATGAAAAATGCATTCGGCGATTTGAACTAATTAAGAAAATTTCTTAAAAATCTTAAGATACATTAAAAAATGATGTATCTTTGATTTTTCGTTAAAACAATTGCCATATCGTGAGTAGAAATAAAACGGCAACAATCTGAACTTAAAATGAGAAAATGAAAAATGCATTCGGCGATTTGAAAAATTGTAAAAAATGAAACTAATTAAGAAAATTTCTTAAAAATCTTAAAATACATTAAAAAATGATGCATCTTTGATTTTCCGTCGAAACAATTAATTGCCATATCGTGAGTAGAAATAAAACGGCAACAATCTGAACTTAAAATGAGAAAATGAAAAATGCATTCGGTGATTTGAAAAATTGTAAAAAATGGAAATAATTCAGGAAATTTCTTAAAAAGCTTAAGATACATTAACAAATGATGCATCTTTGATTTTCCATTAAAACAATTGCCGTATCGTGAGTAGAAATAAAACGGCAACAATCTAAACTTAAAATGAGAAAATGAAAAATGCATTCGGCGATTTGAAAAATTGTAAAAAATGGAAATAATTAAGGAAATTTCTTAAAAAGCTTAATATACATTAACAAATGATGCATCTTTGATTTTCCGCTAAAACAATTGCCGTATCGTGAGGAGAAATAAAACGGCAACAATCTGAACTTAAAATGAGAAAATGAAAAATGCATTCGGCGATTTGAAAAATTGTAAAAAATGGAAATATTTAAGGAAATTTCTTAAAAAAAATGGGCTACATAGTGAAAAAACGATTAATTCATTTCTCAGCGATGTATTCTCATTTTGGCTGTATCAAATTTATTTTGGACTTGTAGACAGAAGATGAAGAATTTTGTAAGAAAGGATGAGAAATTATTTTTTTTTTAGAAAACGGGTTTGGTTCGCACCTCGGTTTAATTTTCAGCAAATGGTAATAACTTAGCCAAATCGATGTTCAGAAGTAAAATTAAAAGTTTGAATATCCATACGTTCAGTATACTTTTCGTCTTTATTTTATTTATAGAATAGTAAGGATTTTCAATTTTAATTTCAAGTTTACAAATAAATAATGTTATTTAGAATTCTGGAGATAGTGCGATGCTCATGTCAATTAATTCTGAAAAAAGTTGTTTGGTATTAGAAAAATATATCTAATAATCGCTTTGAATATTTATTAGCCTTTATTGTTTCGTTGCTATGACAACAAACTTTTTTTTTAATAACCTACCCTGTTTCTTTACTTTTTGAATAAAGCATTTTTTTTTTGTTCATGACAGTCCTATTTCTTAATAGGGAACGATGAGTAAATTTGAGTTGAAAATATGCGTCTATGATTTTTTTAAAATTATTTTCCGGATCTAAAAATGATTTTAATAAAAGTTGTTGTGTATCTTATAATAATGCACATTCTTTGGCCTTTATTATTTTGTTACTATGACAATAATTTTTTTTTTCAAACAGCAGCCTACCGTTATTCTACATTTTCGAACAGTCTTATTCACATTAAAAACATTATTGGTACATAAAATTCTAAATGCAATAAAATAGTATTGTTTATTTAATTCTATGAAGCACTTGGTATTTTTATTTATAAAAATAACGGAAGTATACATTTTATAAAGAGAACAGACAATTTATTGAATTCAAATATGTAATTTGAATTCAATAAATTGTCTGTCGTTTAATGAATTTATTTTACATAAATTCAACGGAACGAGGTCTCCCAGCCCTAAATTTTATATTTTATTAAACACATTAAAGCTTTAGTGAGCAGTGGTGAAATTCAATAAATATTACTAGAAACTGTTTAGAGAAAAAACAACTATTTAGTTGTAAAAAGGTTACAGTCCGTCAATAAATAAATAAATAAGAATGATAAAAGTAAATTTTTATAAATCGTATTTCAATGTTTTGCAATAAATTTAACGACGTCAATAAACGTATTGTTATAGAAATCAGCTAAATATAGCTAATTCGGCAATTTCTCTTATTTCAGTCAGAAGTCAGAATGGTAACAGCTTCAGCAGCTTGTTAAGGAATAAATTTCCTTAAATGTGTAAGATTAATCCTTTAGGAGAAAGCACCCCCGAAACAATTTCCCTGCAGTAAATTTGTGTCTCTTACAACACCACCCTCTCAGAGAAATGTAAGTCTTGTAATATAACATGGTCTTTGAGATGTGAAAATCGCCCTATTAAGATAATCTAAGGAATCCCCAGTGTGAAATAAATTACTAATAAAAAATCCGCCAACTTTGGTAAATGTGTAAAAAGATTCCCGCGTTCATAAATCATTCACACTGCGCCACTGAAGTTAATAAGCCTTCAGCTTCAGCTTCAGATCGAAATTACATATTAAAAAAAAATCGCCTAAAATTTATCAAATCGTAAAATATTGATATTAAAATAAGACAAAATGCAAAATATTTTGTTAACCACAATGATAGGTCTTACGAAGACAACAAAAACAAATTTGCTTATTACTCGAAAAATAATCAATTAATCGAAAACTTTATTAATCGATTATTTAATTATTTGATTAATCGATTATTTAATTATTTGATTAATCAAATAATAGATTGTTTGATTAATCGATTATTTGATTGTTCGAAGAATCTATTAGTTGAATAATCAATCAATATTATTACAATATTATTTTATAAATCGATTATAATTATTAATCGATTATTGAAAATATTCAATAATCGATTATTCATTTCCATAATTGAAAATCCCTAATTGCGAGGTCGCATTTTTCAAGTCGCAAAAATAAACAATTGCAACAAACTCCAAACAGAGTGCACTTCATGCTCCCATAAATATTTTCAAAAAAGCCATATTCCCAATTTCAAAATAATCAAAGAAAATACTACCATCAAGAAAATACAAAAAAAAATGTCAATTTACAAAAAAATAGATTGCGCTTTATGACTCTATAAAAATCCACCCAACCTAGACTTTAAAATAATCACAGTATTACACCCGCGTTTTCATTTTGAGGATAGACTTTTACGAACCGCAAAAGAAAAATAGCTAAACAATTGAAACAAACTCTACACTTTTTAAGCTCGTTCAAAATAGATCGTACTTTATATTTCTAAACAAATATGCAAACATTGCTAACCAAGATTTAGAAAAAATTGACGGATAGTGTTCAAATGTGTTCAAATGTGATTATTTGAACACTATCCGTCAATTTTGAGGTTAGAGTTGCAAGTTGCCGTAAAAATAGAAAAACAGGTACAACAAATTCCAGACTTTTTACATTTACTGCAAACAAATTAGTATTTATTTCTGTAATAAAATCTGCAAACATCCTTGGCCCAAATTTGGAAATAATATAAAACTTCAATACTCTCGTTTACATTTTGAGGATAGACATTTTCCAAACAGCAAAAAAATAGAAAAACTCTAAACTTCTCAAACTTACTCAGAATAAATTTAACTTTATATATCTAAAAGAATTTGCAAACACAGCTAACCTAGATATCGAAATAATCACACTTGAACATTGTCCGATTCAATTTTGAGGTTAGACGTGGCCTTAAAAATGGAAAAAACAACTGTAACAAATTTCATACACTTTATATTTACAAAAAATAAATTTTTAATTCTGTAAAAAAATCTGCAAACTTTTTTGGCCCAAATTTAGAAATAATGACACGGGAACATCCTTTGTTTTAATTATGAGGTTCACCTAAATAATAGATAAACAAAAGTAACAAATTCTATATTTATTAAATTTAGGCAAAATTGATGAAACTTTATATATTTTCTAGAGATCTGCAAACATCCTCGGCACAAATTTTGAAATAATTACACTTGAACATCCTTTGTTTCAATTATAAGGTTGGACTTTTTTCTAGTCACCAAGAAAACATAAAAACAATTGAAACAAACAACACACTTTTCAAATTTGCTCAAAATAGATTTCACCTTATATTTCTGGAACAATTCGATTTTTATGGAATCTTGAAGTAGAATTGATTTTAAGTAACTCTTGAAAGTATCAAGTTTTTATCAATTGTATTTGTATTTTTTTTTGAGCTCTGAGGAAATGTACAACTTTAGAATTTCAATAAGTTCTTTTCTCGTGTTATTGTTTCAAATTCCAGTGAAGATAAATCTTTAGATTTTTATGGAGTTTGAAGTAGAATTTATTTTAAGCAACTCTTGAAAGATCAAGTTTAAATCAATTGTTTTTGCATTTTTTTAGCTCTGAGGAAATGCACGACTTGAGAATTTCAATAAGTTCTTTTCTCGTGTTATTGTTTCAAAATTCAGTCAAGATAAATCTTCAGATTTTTATGGAATTTTGAAGTAGAATTGATTTTGAGTAATTCTTGAAAGTATCAAGTCTGTATCAATTGTTTTTGTATTTTTTTAGCTCTTAGGAAATGCACAACTTTAGAATTTCATTAAGTCCGTTTCTCGTGTTATTGTTTCAAAATCCAGTGAAGATAAATCTTTAGATTTTTATGGAACCTTGGAGTGGAATTGATTTTGAGTAATTCTTGAAGGTATCAAGTTTGTATCAGTTGTTTTTGTATTGTTTTAAGCTGTGGGGAAATCCACAACTTCAGAATTGAAATAAGTTCTTTTCTCGTGTTATTGTTTCAAAATCCAGTGAAGGTAAATCGTTAGATTTTTATAGTATTCTGAAGTAGAATTGATTTTGAGTAATTCTTGAAAGTATCAAGTTTGTATCAATTGGTTTTGTATTTTTTTTGAGCTCTGAGGAAATGCGCGACTTCAGAATTTAAATAAGTTCTTTTGTCGTGTTATTGTTTCAAAATTCAGTGAAGATAAATCTTTAGATTTTTATGGAGTTTGAAGTAGAATTTATTTTAAGTAACTCTTGAAAGTATCAAGTTTGTATCAATTGTTTTTGTATTTCTTTTTGAGCTCTGCGGAAATGCACAACTTTAGAATTTCAATAAGTTCTTTTCTAGTGTTATTGTTTCAAACTTCAGTCAAGATAAATTGGGAGAGACTCCAAACTTTTAAAATTTACTCAAAACAGATTGCGCTTCATAATTGTATGAAAATCTGCCAACACTCCTACCCTATATTTCGAAATAATCACCCTTGAACAAATTTTTAATTCCTGTAAAAAAAAAAATGGGAGAGACTCCAAACTTTTAAAATTCACTCAAAACAGATTGCCCTTCATACTTGTATAAAAATCTGCCAACACTCCTACCCTATATTTTGAAATAATCAACCTTAAACAACTTTTTAATTCCTGTAAAAAAAAAATTGGGAGATTTTTTTTTCTCTATCCCTATATTTCAAAATAATCACTTTTGAACACTCTCTGTTTTAGTTGCTACAAACTCCAAACATACAAAATAAACTCAAAACAGATTTTGCTTTGTTGTTCTATAAAAATCCGCAAACTATTCGGTCCCTAGATTTTTGAAATTGAACCTCTTGTTTGTATTGTGAGTAGGGCTGTGCAAAAGAATTGATAAATAATTGATTAATCAATTATTTGCTTAATACGAAAAAAAGTATGAATTAATCGAATTAATATATGATATATTAACACGAACGGTGGTGGCAGATGACCTCGTAGTCGACGCCAAAAACAACAACAACAAAAATTAATCGAATATTTGATTAATCGATTATTTGATCAATCAATTGTTTGATTATTTGATTAATCGATTGTCTGACTTTTTGGTTAATCGAATGTTGGATTAATTAACTATTTGATTAATCGACCGTTTGATTATTTGATTAATAGAATGTTTGATTAATCGACAATTTGATTATTTGATTAATCAATTATTTCATTGCTTGATAAATCGATTATTTTATCATTTTATTAATCGATTGTCTGATTATTTGATTAATCGATTGTTTAATTATTTGATTAATCGATCATTTGATTAACCCGCCATTGGTGACGCAAATTTAATGGTGACGCGCCGGTCTCACCCATCGGGGTTTTCAACTGAAGATTTTTCAAAACGTGTTACTAATAGTTCATTTTTTTTTTAAATTTATGCTCCTTGACAATAAAACAAAGATATTTAATCAATTTAAGCTCTGCAATGCGGCATCTACTCGAAATTGCAACAAAAAACAATAACGGTGAATAAAGTTATTCGACACACCCGGTCTCACAGACCAGCAGGGTCGCCATTGGTGGGTTAATCAATGTGATCCACTACTAAAAATAATCAATATTCAATTATTTATTTCCACAATCGGTTAGTTAACACGCAAATTGTTTGTTGTTTAATTCAATATTCGTCGTGGTGTTAGCCAGGAAAAGAGTTGTTTCAATAAATGATTTGTTTTCTTAGTCTTTCTCATTATTGAGAGAAATATTTTCCATTTTGTTTTATTTTAATTCATCTACAATCAAGTACAACATTCGGATATTGATATTTTTTGACAATCGCATGTTCGACTCAAATTCCCTGATGGTCATCCTAAATCAGGTGTATACGCAGGAAATGTATCTGTTAATGGCAAATATAGTCTTCACCCGTTACAATATCAGTTTACTCTTTAGTATCTCCTTTCCCATTATCAGGGAGGCAGGATGGTTTCGCAACTTCGAATAATCACTTTTTTCGATAATTTTTTATATGAAAGTACAACATCTTATGAATATCCTGTGAAAATTTCAAGTCTGATAATATACTGTTCAAACATAGTTCTTTAATGTACAAAAAGAATTAAATCATTATAATCACAAAAATCTGCCCTTTTTCGGCTATCCTGCCCCCTTAATAAAAAAATCCAAATCCATGTAAACCTCCTCGTTGAAACAAAATACCTTTTCAGTATTAATAATCACAAGTTTACAAATACGATTGTCAACCAGCAACGGAGATCTTCGGAGGCTTCGTCGAATCGTTTTATCCATTCTTAACCCTATCATCCATATCAATGAATTAATTAACTTTCATGTCTTCCGAGTTTACATTGATCCACATTTCGCCATCAACAAGACAATATTTACACAAGCCTCGTATAATAATTGGAGACCTCAATGTCACTAGTAGGAACTCCCATCAAATCCTTAGCTTCCACTCTAATTCTCAACTAACTATCAAAATCTCGACGCCTCCATCTTTCATAACCCATCCCGACATCATCTTATGCATATCGAAGACCCGTCTTCTTATCTACTCTATTTCAATAATCCCAGACCCCGATTGCGCTCACTTATCCATTGAATTTGACTTTAACATACACTCCCCGTTAATTTCACTAGTAGGAACTCCCATCAAATCCTTAGCTTCCGTTCTTACTCTCAACTAACTATCAAAATCTCGACGCCTCCATCTTTCATAACCCACCCCCGACATCATCTTATGGATAACGAACATCCGTCTTCTTATCCACTCTATTTCATTAATCCCAGACCTCGATTGCGCTCACTTATCCATTGAATTTCACCTTAACACACACTCCCCGTTAATTTTCAATTACCAGAGCTATAATACAGACAGAGAGTAGCAGGTGCCATGTTATCAACTTTGCAAGACGTACAAGACACAAATTTTCCATTTTAATCAGATCCTCTCCTATTCCATTTCACTCCATACATCCAAAAAAATACAACAATTTTATAATTACCTCCTTTCCAACTACACCCTTAGACATTTGAAATATAACGAGACAGTACATTCTACGATGGCTGTTCAGCAGCCCTTAGTCCTAAGAACTTCACTCAAACGTAAATTCAATAAATAAAAACACTTATCTTAGAGAATAAAAAATATAAATGTACCGAGACATGTAATCAAATGAACGAAATGAAAGGAAAGACCTATCGGACTGAAATAAACAGGATGCCGTCTTTATATTTTGAGAGCTTCTTAAGTTCAGTGCAGTGCGTCTCCTGTCATTTCGTAAGTCCTATGGGCCCATTTATATTTTTTATCCTTTAAAATACGCGTTTTTATTGATATGTTTAGTTTATTTTCGTCTCCGTAAAATTTAATAATAACACGACATATTAATTGCTAAAGTTTTTACGTGATAATCAGATAATACATTTATACTTTTTGGTAGTAGTTCCGGTACGATTGATCTGACAAGACTTTCTTACCACCACCAACTGACGATTCAATAGACTAAACAAATCGATTTTCGATATTACACTCGGGTAACATTTGCGATAAAATCCCTTAAAAAATCTGTTCCATGATGTTCGCCCATTTATCGTAAAAGTAGTACTTCTCTTACTTCCACCAATCCCTTCTGAATGGAAACAAGGCACAATTTTATGCATCCCTAAACCCGAAAACGATCCCACACTTGTTTCTAGTTAACATCGATTTACACTCCTCTCAACCTCAGGAAATCCCGTCGAACCCCCCATTAAACAAAAATCTATAAATTTTATCTTGTACTGCCAATTTGGTTTCCTTTCCAAGATAGGCAATGCTTTGGGTCTCCATCTGAATCTCCAACTTGCAGACCAAGCACCTCGTAGGACAAAAACCAATTACAGTATTCCTTTGACATGATTTGGCCAAATCCCATTTCTGACTTTATGAGCTGTGATCCTAATAAAATAGCTTCACACGTGATAACAAACTTTTAATCTACAAACAACAAACCCCAAAAACTAGGAGTCAGTTATCCTCTACGAAAATGTATCCAGTACCTCTCAAGTTGTAGCAGCGAGGATAATAGGAAATGCATGCAACTGCAAACGGAAATGCTTCGAAATAGTTTGTGTGGTTAGTCGACTAAATCTTGACGAATTTTATAAACTACCGAGCAAGGAATTGAAGGATTTTTATTAATGTCGCAACATTACGGTGAAGCACATCTCTCGCTCGAAATAGCGTACAGGGCATCATAATAAACCCAAAAGTGTAACATGTATATTTTCTGCAAGTATTTCTCATTTCGTACAATTTGTTTTTTAAGCAAAATTTGCATGTGCACTGCTTGCAGTACATGGTTTAAAAAAAGGCAAAATAAATGGGTTGATAAATCATTTGAAAGTTAATATCATACCTCCATCAGATCGAAGAGTAAAACATGATACCAGGCCAATCCATATTACTCCGAAAACAGTTGCTCAAATACATATAATGAACTTCCCCAAATATAAATTGCATTACTGTAGAAGTGAGAATTTAAGTAAATATTACAAGAGTTTTTTTTTTTTGACTTAGGCATGAGCCATTCAGTCACGATCAGGTTATTATTTTATGTATTAATTTGGGATGAGTAAATGAACAAATGAATAATGTCAGATGTATACAACAACCATGGACCCGAGCTAATACGATCGCCTAAAAATCTTTCGCCCGGGCTGGGATTCGAACCCACACGGCACGCGGCACAAGCGCCCGCCTGTAACCAGTACACTGAAAACTGTGTAGATTTTATACTAATCTCATTTGGATAGAGCGCAAAAATTTAAAAAAATTGTAATCATTTTGGCGATACGAAAAAGAAAATATAAACAAATGCTATCGACTTGAAAATTTTCGAAATTACTCAAAATTTATTTCAAATAATCATTCCATAAAAACCATATAGATTCGTTCTCTAGACTCAGTAATAATGTCTTAAGGACACAAAGAAAATTTATAATAATTTTGGCGATTAAGAAAAAAATATAAAAACAATTGCTATCGACTTGAAAATTTCCAAAATTACTCAAAATTCATTCAAAATTATCATTCCATGAAAAAACATATAGATCCCCTCTCTAGATTTTGTGATAATCTCTTATGGACACAGAGAAAATTTGTAATAATTTTTGCGATTAAGAAAAAATATAAAACAATTGCCATCGACTTGAAAATTTCCAAAATTACTCAAAATTCATTCAAAATTATCATTCCATAAAAACCATATAGATCCTCTCTCTAGATTTTATGATAATCTCTTATAAACAGAGAGAAAATTTGTAATAAATTTGGCGATTAAAAAAATATAAAAACAATTGCCGTCGACTTGAAAATTTCCGAAATTGCTCAAAATTTATTCAAAATTATCATTCCATAGAAAACATATAGATCCCTTTCTAGATTTTGAGATAATCTCTTATGGACACAGAGAAAATAATTTGTAGTAATTTTGGCGATAAAGAAAAAATATAAAAACAATTGCTATCAACTTGAAAATTTCCAAAATGACTCAAAATTCATTCAAAATTATCATTCCATAAAAAACATGTAGATCCCCTTTCTAGATTTTGTGATAATCTCTTATGGACAAAGAGAAAATACGTGAAAATTTGTAATAATTTTTGCTATTAAGAAAAAATATAAAACAATTGCCATCGACTTGAAAATTTCCAAAATTACTCAAAATTATCATTCTATAAAAAACATGTAGATCCCCTTTCTAGATTTTGTGATAATCTCTTATGGACAGAGAGAAAATATATGAAAATTTGTAATAATTTTGGCGATTAAAAAAATATATAAAAACAATTGCCATCAACTTGAACATTTCCGAAATTACTCAAAATTTATTTCAAATTATCATTCCATAAAAATCATATAGATCTCTTTTCTAGATTTTGGGATAATTCCAAGTGGACAGAGAGGAAATACGTAAAAATTTGTAATAATTTTGGCGGTTCGAAAAAATATATAAAAACAATTGCCAACGACTTGAAAATTTCCAAATTTACTCAAAATTCATTCAAAATTATCATTCCATAGAAAACATATAGATCCCCTCTCTAGATTTTGTGATAATCTCTTATGGACAAAGAGAAAATACGTGAAAATTTGTAATAATTTTTGCTATTAAGAAAAAATATAAAACAATTGCCATCGACTTGAAAATTTCCAAAATTACTCAAAATTATCATTCTATAAAAAACATATAGATCCCCGTTCTTATGAACAGAGAGAAAATATATGAACATTAGTAATAATTTTGGCGATTAAGAGAAAATATAAAAACAATTGCCATCGACTTGAAAATTTCCGAAATTACTCTAAATTTATTCAAAATTATCATTCAATGAAAACCATATAAATACTCTTTCTAGATTTTGTGATAATCTCTCATGGACAGAAAGAAAATACGTGAAAATTTGTAATAATTTTGGGGATTAAAAAAAATATATAAAAACAATTGCCATCAACTTGAAAATTTCCGAAATTACTCAAAATTTATTTCAAATTATCACTCCATAAAAATCATATAGATCCCTAGTCTTGATGTTGGGATAATTCCAAGTGGACACAGAGGAAGAACGTAAAAATTTGTAATAATTTTGGCGATTTGAAAAAATATATAAAAACAATTGCGAACGACTTCAAAATTTCCAAATTTACTCAAAATTCATTTAAAATTATCATTCCATAAAAACCATATAGATCACCTCTCTAGATTTTATGATAATCTCTTATAAACAGAGAGAAAATTTGTAATAATTTTGGCGATTAAAAAAATATATAAAAACAATTGCCATCGACTTGAAAATTTCCGAAATTACTCAAAATTTATTCAAAATTATCATTAAATGAAAACCATATACCCTTTCTAGATTTTGTGATAATCTCTCATGGACATAGAAAAAATACTTTAAAATTCGTAATAATTTTGGCGATTAAAAAAATATATAAAAACAATTGCTATCGACATGAAAATTTCCGAAATGACTCAACATTTATTCAAAATTATTATTCCATAAAAAACATATAGATCCCATCTCTAGATTTTGTGATAATATCTCATGGATAGAGAGAAAATATATGAACATTTGTAATAATTTTGGCGAATAAGAAAAAATATAAAAACAATTGCTTTCGACTTGAAAATTTCCGAAATTACTCAAAATTCATTCAAAATTATCATTCCCAAAAAAACATATAGATCCCCTTTCTAGATTTTGTGATAATCTCTTATGAACATTTGTAATAATTTTGGCGATTAAGAAAAAATATAATAACAATTGCTGTCTTCTTAAAAATTGCCGAAATTACTCAAAATTTATTTTCGACATTATCATTACATAAAAAACCATATGAATCCCCTCTCTAGATTTTGTGATAATCTCTTATGGACAAAGAGAAAATACGTGAAAATTTGTAATAATTTTTGCGATTAAAAAAATATATAAAAACAAATGCTATTGACTTGAAAATTTCTAAAATTACTCAAAATTGATTCAAAATTATCATTCCATAAAAATCATATAGATCCTCACTCTAGATTTTGTGATAATCTCTTATGGACACAGAGAAAATTTGTAATAATTTTGGCGATTAAGAGAAAATATAGAAACAATTGCCATCGACTTGAAAATTTCCGAAATTACTCAAAATATATTCAAAATTATCATTCCATAAAAACCATATAGATCCTCTTTCTAGATTTTATGATAATCTCTTATGGACACAGAGAAAATTTGTAATAATTTTGGCGATTAAGAGAAAATATAGAAACAATTGCCATCGACTTGAAAATTTCCGAAATTACTCAAAATATATTCAAAATTATCATTCCATAAAAATCATATAGATCCTCACTCTAGATTTTGTGATAATCTCTTATGGACACAGAGAAAATTTGTAATAATTTTGGCGATTAAGAGAAAATATAGAAACAATTGCCATCGACTTGAAAATTTCCGAAATTACTCAAAATATATTCAAAATTATCATTCCATAAAAACCATATAGATCCTCTCTCTAGATTTTATGATAATCTCTTATGCACATAGAGAAAATTTGTAATAATTTTGGCGATTAAAAAAATATAAAAACAATTGCCATCGACCTGAAAATTTCCGAAATTACTCAAAATTTATTCAAGAAAATCATTCCATAAATACCATATAGATCTTTGCTTTAGATTTGCTAATAATGTCTTATGGACACAAAGAAAATTTATAATAATTTTGGCGACTTGAAAATTTCCGAAATTACTCAAAATTTATTTCAAATTATCATTCCATAAAAACCATATAGATCCCCTCTCTAGGTTTTGTGATAATCTGTTATGAACACAGAGAAAATTTGAAGTAATTTTGGCGATAAAGAAAAAATATAAAAACAATTGTCATCGACTTGAAAATTTCCTAAATTACTCAAAATTCATTTAAAATTATTATCTCTTAAAAACCATATAGATCCCCTTTCTGGATTTCGTGATAATTCCAAGTGGACAGAGAGGAAATATGTGAACATTTGTAATCATTGTGGCGATTCGAAAAAATATAAAAACACATGCTATCGACTCGAAAATTTCCGATAATCATGCACATGCCCTCTAGATTTTGTGATAATCTTATGCGGGTAGAGAGTAAAGATGTTAAAATTTGTATTAATTTTGGCGATTCGAGAAAAAAATATAAAAACAATTGCTAACGACTTCAAAACTTCCAAAATTTGTTAAAATTCATTCAACATTATGATTCCATGAATACTATACACATCCCCTGTCTAGATTTTGTGATAATCTCACGTGGATAGAAAGTATAGGTGTGGAAAATTTTAACAATTTTGG
The DNA here is from genome assembly GCA_910593695.2 of Ocypus olens. Taxonomy (NCBI): domain Eukaryota; kingdom Metazoa; phylum Arthropoda; class Insecta; order Coleoptera; family Staphylinidae; genus Ocypus; species Ocypus olens. The sequence goes on along the minus strand of OU343052.1, from coordinate 7,474,076 downwards.
AAATTTGTAGAATATGCAGGGTTAAATACAATAATTGCAATAAATTGTATTTATCTAATGCTTTCTGCAACAAGTAAGGTTATTCCCAATTTGTTTATATACAGGGTTATTCACACTATACGGCACGGAATATTGTGGCCAAAATACGTTACTTTCAAAAAGTTTGACTTTTGGGAAAAATAGGGGCTTATTATGGTTACCTTTTAAAATTAATTTCACAATATACAGGGTGTTCCAAACGGCTTAAAACTATTAAAGTTGTGTTTTTTTAATGGAACACCCTGTATGTTTTGTCATTTTTGAATTATATGGAGCAAATAAAGGTGAGTCACTTCAATACTCCCTATACCTATTGTTTGTTTACCGTTTTCGAAATATTTCGTAAGTATCATTTCGTATCAAGTATCAAACTGAAATTGCTTCATAATCTTCAAATATTGCTCTTCGGGCAATTTTTTTTTCGATTTGTTGAAATGCATGGTCTGGGTGAAATTTTATTTTTGCCCCAGTGATTGACGTTGAACCATTACAATCATTTCTATTGTTTGGTTGAGGGCTCGAACTATAGAGCCAACCATGATTTCATACAAAAAATTATACAGGGTGATAAAAAAGATGGGGTAGAAAAACCCAACTTATAAAATTGAATAACTTCGTTTTTTTCAAATGGTACACCCTGTATTTAGTAACGTATTCTCACGTAGAATTCAATTTTCAATTTCGACGACGATTTATGGCTTACCACTGTTTTGAGGGCGAGAAAGTAATTGAGACAAGAGGGCAAGCTTATTTAAAATCCATATTCATTAATAACGAAATGATTTTAGGGTTATTTGTAAAGACGACTACTTTTTAATCTTAATGTAAAACAAACAAAAACTAAGTTTATCTTTCAATTAAACTTTATTATTGACGTAGGATCCCGCACTAATTATGTAAAAAAACGGGATCTCGTGAAATAACCGATTTTTTTAATATGCTGTAGCAATGTCCTCCTGGTCAAAAAAATATAATTGACTCAAATTTAAATAATGGACAATTTTTGAGCTACAGATTACAGTTTCTGGTCTGAAAAACCAAATTTATGCAACTTTATATGGTCTGGAAAATCAGAAATAAGCTACGCAGCAGTGACGGCTCGCGGGGTGACTTATGGCACGGCCGAGGTAGGAGAGGTGGTAATACAGATAGGTGCGGTCGCTCCGCTAGCCATCTCTGCAAACGACTCTACCTATCTGCACAGTCACTTCTACATACATATTAACAAACTAGCCGATTTAACTAAAATCCTATATTTTTCAATACTTGCTGGGCTAAATTGTTGATGGAACTGGAGTAACTTCGTACTCCTTTGATAATGAGTCTAATAATTTGAAACACGTGTCAGGAAACTGTTAATAAAAACAAGGAAGAGTTTAAATTATAATAATCCTATTTTGTATATACTTAGCGCAGAGTACGTGTATCCTGTTCAAGCCATTAAATAATAAATCAGTTTTTATTTCAAATACTCTCATAATTATAAAATCTCTTTGCTCCTTCCTCTCAACTAAACGTTCGTAGGGCAACTGTTACAATTACAGCCTAAACCGAAATTTTCCTACATCTAATCACCTGAACATCCGTAGATTCATTATTGATAAATACATTTTCTTTACACCTGTTACCCGAAGGGCTCGTTTCGGTGCAGCTGTTGTCCTTCACTGGCGTGGAATAATAACTCGTTATGCTGTTCGAGCTTCTATCCGAGCAACTTAAAAGCCGCAGGAGCTTCTGCATCTTGCCCGGGGGCGGTTTCGAAACTTGCACTGAAACTAGTTTAGTGTTGGGCGTGATCATGTCCAGGTTGGATTTCGTCTCTTTCGCTACACAAATCTCGCATCGACTTTGGACGATCGGTCTGCGATGGCCCGTGGAGAGTTTATCCAATGATTTTCTGTCACAGCAACTGAAAGAAAAAAAAATGAAGGCGATTTATATGCAAAATATATTATAATATACTGGTTTGAATTAAAAATGCAACACCAAGAAAAACAGCCAGAATTTATTTAATTTTTCTACAATTGATGGCTTTCGGTATAAAAAGTAACTCATTAAAATTTCAATAAAAAACTCCTTCGTCAAACCTCTTTTTAGGATGATTTTATATACGAAAAATAGCAATATCAAATGGTGTTTTTATAAACATGGAACAATTTGGATTAGTTTTCTCGTGATAATAGTGCGAAGAACATCATTTAAAATGCCCAGAGTTCGTAACCGTCGAAATTTTGTACAACTAAGTGATTTCGAGCGAGGCCGTATTATTGGCATGAGAGAGGGTGGTCTTTCGTTTAGAGAAATTGCCAATAGAATGGAACGTGACGCAACCACAGTAATGAGGTGCTGGCGAAGATGGTCTGAGGAAGGTTTTCATGGACGTCGGAGAGGATCTGGACCACAGCGAAGAACGACAGACCGCGAAGAACGCAGGTTGAGACTTTAGGCGATAAGAGAAAGATTATCCACTACGCGGGCCATTGGAAACACTTGGAGGGATACATTAAATGTTAGAATCTCAATGGCATCGATATATCATCGAATACGGAGTTTTGGAATGCGTAGTTATCGTCATTTTTGTTGCCTTCCCCTGACTCCACGTCATAGAGCTTCTAGGTTGGAATGGTGTAGAGAACGGGTGAATTGGAGACAAGAATGGCAACAAATTGTGTTCACTGACGAATCCAGATTTTGTTTGTGGGCCAACGATGGACGTAGACGTATCAGACGTTTCCGCGGGGAACGCAGAAATATGGACTTCGCGCTTCCTCGGCATACTGCTCTCACGCAGGGGTGATCATTTGGGGTGCCATCACGTATGGTGGTAGGTCCTCTCTAGTTTTTATTCCTGGCACCCTAAATGCTTGGCGCTACGTACAGACTATTCTAGAGCCCGTTGCACTACCGTACTTACAAGGGTTGCAAAACCCTATCTTTCAGCAAGATAATGCTCGCCCACATACAGCAAGGGTAACAATAGAGTGTTTAGAAGAAGCTAATGTTATAGTGCTTCCATAGTCTTCTCGTTCACCAGACCTTTCGCCCATCGAACATGTTTGGGATATGATAGGCGTCAGATTGGGAAATTTACCCCGTGCCCCAGACACTTTGGACGAACTTCGTTTGCGGATTCAGGAAGCTTGGGATGAGCTACCCCTAGAAGATATTGATCACCTCATTCAAAGCATGCCGAACCGCGTGAATGAGTGCATTCGAAACAACGGAGGACCGACTCATTATTAAAAAAAATGCTTGTGTAAGTAAGTTTTTCAACTGAAATTTTGATCGTTTACTTGAGACATTCAAACACAACTTCTGTGAAATTTTCATTAAAATCTGACCATAACTTCTTGATGTTGCATTTTTTATTCAAACCAGTATATTATTGCTACAACTGTCATAGATATTAGTGCCTATTGATGGAATCGTTGAATTTTGCTGGTGAAAGGAAACGGAAAGGTAATAATTTAATGTTTACTGGATTACAATTCAGCCCATGCATGCATGTTTATTATATTAAATATATTAATGTAATAAAGTCTCTCTTATATTTTCAACACAAGCGATTTATATTTAAAAAAAATTAATTGTATTTTATATCTTTATTAAAAAATGGGAAAATTCTTCACGTCAAAGTGGCAGAGGAATTGGAGTATGTAAGAGGATAATTTACGAGAGAGCGGGGAAGTGTAACCATCTGGAATAAAGGAAGAAATTGGATGCCATCAGAATGTAAAATAAAAAGTAAATATACAGGTGCTCGTTATACTAAGGAAAATTGCGATGAACAAACTATTTCTAAGTTTCGTTTTGCAAACACCTCCGCTCGCTTTGGTGAATCCATGCGCCCGTTCGATTGTTGCTGATTTCCTCCATTTTCCGCGTTTTCCGCGAACAATGTTACATCTCGGTTTGTTTTAACCTTAGTGGTACAGGTGGCCAACTCCACAATATGAATTATCGAACATTTTCAGTACGTAACACATTGGAGCGTTCCAATTATCCAATGAATGATTGTTCACGGCAATTATACATTTTGATGTCGCGCCAGTCGCGACAACTAAAATTTCGCCAAAAATAGTTTAATAATGAGCAAAAACTGTAATATAATAACTCATATACAAATGTATGTGTAGACTGAAAATTCGTGAATTCGTCATAAATAAATGTGTAATATGCCAATGGCATTACAATTAATTAAAATTCTAAAAAGCACTCGTTTGTTAAGGCCAAGATTGGTGGTTAACATTCGGTATATAAATGTCTTGGGGGGGGGGGCTCAAGCCCCATAGCCACCCCCTGGGCGCGCGCCTTTTTAAAAGCCAATAAATATTTAAAAAATGGTGATGTGGCCATCACGTTACTTTCTCCGACTTGATGGTATCATAGCCATTTATATTTACGTTTTCATGGTTTATTGAAATCATATTTTAAATGTACAGTCATGCTCACATAAATCTAGTACAAACATATTAAATTCGTGTAATTTGTACCCACTTGTGTAGACAAGGTGTCTAGATTCATTCATACAAATTGACATTTGTCAATACGTCAGGTAGCATTTTCGAATTATTTCAAAAATATACGTAGTATGGCAAGAAAACTTAATAATACTAAAAAAATGCGCATTGTAGCCAAGCTGGAAGAAGGGTATCAGGCAAGTGGCAGAAGTGATGCATATAAATAAATCCATGGTATTGAACGTAAAGAAAAGGTGGGAAAATGAAGGAAGTGTGGATCGGAAACGGGGGACTGGCTTTGTAAGGATTACCACGCAGGAGCAAAATAACAATTTAGTGGAATATTTGAGAGTACATCCATTCGAGTCTGCGAGAAAAGCTGTTCTGGAAACGCATTTTCCGGGTTCCCGGCAAACGCCAAATCGAAAAATAAAAGAAAGCGAATTAAGATGCCGGGTTGCAGCGAAAAAAAAATAAATTGTGTGAAGAAAGGAAGCAGGCGAGATTACTGTATCCCTTAAATCATATTAATTATGAACCAGTTTTTTGGCAAAATGTGGTCTTTTCTGATGAAAAAACCTTTCAATCGATAAATAATAGGGCGATTTGCGTTTATAGACCACCAAATACAAGATATGAAGAACGATATTTAAATAATAGTGATAGGCAAGGGAGATTTTCAATGAACATATGGGGGTGGATCAGTTATCATAATACTGGAATGTGTTGGAAAATTGACGGAAGGTTTAATTCAATAAACTTGTTATAACTATGTTATAACTATGTTAATATTTTAGATAATGTGATGTTACCGTCTGTGCAACAAGTATATCCCAAAAATAATTTCATTTTTCAACATGATTATTTCCCTATTCATACAGCACACATAGTTACCGACTGGTTTCAACAAAATAATGTAGAAGTTTTGCAGTGGGTTTCCAAAAGCGCAGACATGAACCCTATAGAAAACGTATGGGCTGAGATGGCGAAGCTTATGCCACGTATGAGGTTCAGCAAGGTAAATGAACTGTGGGGAATAATTGAAGAAACATGGGAAACTTTAATAGAACAGACAGACTACTTTCGAAATCTTATATTGCCGAGGAGATTAAGGGCTGTAATTGACGCAAATTGTGGAGCAATCAAATATTAGTTGACTTTATTTCTTTTATTTTGTGCTTAATAAAAAGTCCGTTGTACAATAAACATTTTTAGATAATTGGGTAACTAGATCTAAATTGCTTGTACTAGATTTATGTGAGCATGACTGTACATCGAGCGTTGCGTAAACTGCGATGAAACTGACGTTTAAAACGTCAAAATTATGAAACATGGAAAAATTATACTTCAAATTAAAAAAACTCGGTTTACTCAAAAACTAACAAGATTTCGAAAAAAACTTATTCTTTAGAAGTTGTTAATTTTGGCATTCTCTACAATTATTATTCATATAAATTTGCTGTAACTATTATCGTTTCATAATTATAAACCAAAAATTTAAAAAAAAAAACATTTTTTTCTCAAATAGCTATGATTTTATGGAAAATATCTTCAAGCAAAAGATGTTCATTTTTTTGTTGTCTTCAAAGATTGTTTAAATGTTTTTGTGATATTTTTCATATTTAAGAAAATATTGGCAAAAAACAAAAAACAGTTAAGGTAAACATCCACTTCCGGTGTACGAAATTTTACCAAAAGCTTTTCAGTTCTTCGGATTATCAAATAAAACGTATGTTCAAAGTTTCATATCAATTGCTTTATTAGTTTTTGAGATACAGCGCACACAGACAGACAGACAGACACACAACAGACACAATTTTTTTTTTCCAGAAATTGTTGAAATAGCATCTAGGGACCCCAAAACGGATGTTTCCGTAAAAAAATGTTTGAAAAAAAATCACGATCACTACTTTCTCGTACTTCGTAACGGAGAAAGTAAAAATCCGAAGCCAATAATTCTTCCTGGTCTATATTCAGAAGTTCATGAATTTCCGTTAATATCTCGGCACATCCTGCACTAATATCATCGAGCACAGTGTCGGCAATGTTTGCTGCACCATCAATCACAATTTTATTTGTTAAACTCATTATGCATTCTTCTAATTGTATTAGAGCTGTCTCTTTGGCTGGATCTTCCTCAGTAGAAGCAACGTCATATTTATTTATTTGCCTTGTATTAGGTTTTCAAATAAAAATACCTAAATAATAATTAATAATAATTCCACATAAATATGTGTTAAACATTTGTTGTATCATTTGTCTGTCTTCACTTACTTGTTTCCAATCTCGTATTGTCCTTTATGGAGCTTCCAGAATTTTCAAGTTTTCCCACTTAGCTGAAATTATTTTATTTTAATTATAGGAAACTTAATGGTTTAGTGCAGGGATTTCTATACTACGGCCCGCGAGTGTCATCAATCCGGCCCGCGACCGCTAATGACTTATTGTTGTAATTGTTGTGATAAGTTGGATAAAAAGACACAGAAAGGAAGAAAAAACAACCTTTATTCAGTGGCGGTTTCAAAGGGGGGGTAATCGGGTAATTACCCCCCCCTAAGAATTTTTCGCTTATCAATTTTTATTGTTAAAAATTACCGGTATTCCATATTCCAAACAAATAATATAATATATTTTACATTATTTAACTTGGATTACTGATTTTATTTCGTGATTTTTTAATTTTTTGCTAATATTTTCGAATTTCTGGTCAGAAACTTATTTTTAGTGGCAAATTATTTTGCTTCTACCTTTCGATTTTTTGGTCTGCTTTTTTTATTTTTAGATCAGGATTCTTGATTCCTTGGCCCATATTTGAGATTTCTGCATTTCCAACTTTTTTTTATTTTTCTTTATTTTGACCAAAATATTCGATTGGTTTGTAGAAATGTTCGATTTTTTTTTGTCTGCAATTTTTATCTTCACGCTCGTTTTCGATGTTTTGTTTAAATTTTTACCGTTTTAGGCTATATTGTAGATTTTATTATTTGTTGGTCTAAATATTCTTTATTTTGACGAAAAAAATCGATTGGTTTGTAGAAATTTTGGATTTTTTGTCTGCATTTTTTATCTTTACGCCCGAAGTTTTGTTGTTTAGTCTAAATTTTCACCTTTTTAGGTTTTTACTTTTTTGGCCTATATTTTGTTTCAATTTTTGGTCTTTTGGCCGAAATTTTCTTTATTTCGACTTAAATTTTCGATTCGTTTGTTAAAAATTTTGATTTTTTAGTCTACAGCTTTGATTTTTGGGTACGAATTTTAGATTTTTGGTCTTATTTTTTAATTTTTTGTCCCATATTTTAGATTTTCTTGCGAATTTATTTTTTATTTTTATATAATCAAACATCTTTATTCACAGAAATAACATATAAATACATTATGTTAAAAACTTGAAATCCGCTTTCCGTTGGCTGTGAAAGGGCTATCGATTTTTATTTTTGCTATTATTTTCAAATTTCTCTTTGGAACTTATTTTAAGCTAAAATTTGGGGGCTAAAAATGACAAATTATTTTTCTTTTGCTTGTATTTTCAATTTTTTGGTGTGCATTTTTATTTTTAAACCAGGTTTTTGATTTTTTGGCCGATAATTTAGATCTTCGGCTGTTTTGTTCCAAATTTTTGATTTTTTGGCCAAAATATTCGATTTTTCTAGCAAGATAAATGGTTCTTTGTTTCTTAACAAAAGGAGGACGGATATTGTGGCTCTACCATCAACATGTTCCACGAGCCGCCACTGATTTCATTTAGTAGAAAAGTGCCTTGTCTCAACTTTTAAAGCTAATTAAAGCGAAAATTAAAAAAAATATATTTTCCTAAATTAAAAGAAAAATTAGAAAATGATTTTGAACAATAGAGTGATTTTTGAGACTAATTTAAACCCTTTTCTTAGAATATTCTGCAGTTTTTATTAGTAGTAGTAAATCTTTATTATCATGTTTATGTTACACTAAATTATTTTACCTACAGTAAATGTTATTTTTATTTGATAAAGGGCTACCGACCATCGGTCTTTCTGCCCTATTTTTTATTATTAAGCCTGTATTCCCGATTTGTTTTTTGACTAAATTTTTGATCATTTGGTCTAAATATTCTTTATTTTTACCTAAATTTTCGATTTCATTGTTAAAATGTTCGACTATTTGGTCCGCATTTTTTATTTCTCCTGACGAATTTTTGGTTTTTAAATTTTTGACCTGTATATTCGATATTTTTGGTCAAAATATTTTAACTTTTAGCCTAAATATCCCTTATTTAGACCTTTTGCGATTTAATTTTTTAAATTTTCGACATTTTTTTCCCAAATTTTTAGATTTTTGACCTGTATTTTCGATTATTTTTGGTCTAAAGTTTTGATCTGTTGACCTAAATATTCTTCATTGTGACATAAATTTTCGATTTAATTGTTAAAATTTTTGATTTCTTTGTCCGCATTTTTGATTTTTCGGGCCGATTTTTTAATTCTAGTTCCAAAATTTTGAGTTAATTTTGGTTAAAATATCTATAACCTGAATGATTGATTTATATGCGAGATTTCGTTTAATTTTTTTCGGATTTTCGAGTTTTGTTTGTTGAAATTTTCGATTTTTTAGTCTGCAATTATTATCTTCAGGCCCGAGTTTTCGATATACTGTCTAAATTTTCGACTTTCTGGCCAACAATATAAATATTGATTATTTTTTAAAATCTTTTGACCTAAATTTTTCTTTTCGATTTTATTGTTAAAATTTTTCGGTTTTTTGGCTCCCATTTTTGGTTTTTCGTTTAGTCTGCATTTATTATGTTTAGGTCCGAATTTTCCATGTTTTGTCTAAATTTTCGACTTTTTGACCAACATTGTAGATTTTTTGTTAATCTTTTGCCCTAAATTTTTCTTTATTTATTTTTATTTGTCTGTTCAAATGTTTGTTTCCTTGGTCCACTATTTTTGTTTGTTTAATTTTTGGTATATTTTGCAGTGGCGGTATCAAAGGGGGGATGATCGGGTAATTACCCCCCCTAAGAATTTTTCGCTTATCAATTTTTAATTTAATTTAGTGGAAGCACCAGTTTATTTATCTTTTTTTTAATTACCCCCCCTATACTAGTTGGCTGGAAACGCCCTTGCCTTTATTGGCATACACAACATTCTCTATTTCATCACTTCCTCCCCCTTCTCCTCTCTTTTGCTCATCCCAACCCGGTTTCGTCCTCTCTCATCCATTCATTCACTCCTTTTCCCCCTCCCACATTCCTCCCACACTCCCTCGCACTCCTCTGCCAAATGTCTCCATGTATCCCTTCCCCATTCACACATTACACATTTCCCAAACTCTACACCCATCCGCCTTTTCCTCCCTCTCTCTCCTGATCCACACCTGGCCCTTGCCAGCGTCACCATTTCCTCCCTGCTCAACTCCCTCTCACTCAAATACCTCGGCAGCCTCCCATGCACTTGCCACCATCTCCTCTCCTGAATTTCCACTTCCTTCTCCTCCTCTTTCACCGACGCCGCCGCATTCACTCAACTCTCTATCCATTCTTTCGCTTTAGCTTCCAATAACCCCACCCTCTCATACATTCTCTTTCGCTCCATTCTCCACTTGTACTCTCCTACACCCACACACGATTTTCACACCTCTATCACCAATCTCTCCTCCTCTAATTCACACAACTTCATCTCATATCTGACCACTCTCTGTATATTCCCTCTATTTGTTTCCTGAAGCAGTATGTACCCTGGCGTAGACTCTTCCACCCCCAACATATGCTTCAAGAACCACCGGTGCTTTCTCTCTATATATTCATACCCCTTCGTACCCCATACTTCCACCATACTTCCACCCCATACATTAAAATCATTCTCACACCTGAATCCCACAATTTACATGCCATTCTAAAATTGTTTTTCATTCAATGTTTCCATTTCCCCCATACAATACCCCACGCTTTCCTCGCCTTACCCTGCATCCATTTTACTTGTTCCACATACCCTTCCGTACTTTTAAATACGAAACCCAGGTATCTGAACACCTTAACCCTCTCGACTTTCTCACCCTTCCACTCTTCCCTCCCTTGCTTTAATCCTAAATCTCATCCACTTCATTTTCCCTATGTTCACACACAGTCCTCTCTTATCCATATACCTCTCCGCTCGCTTCAAAATATCCCTTATCCCTTCGCCATTAACACCATATCATCCGCATACGCCAACATCCATAGCTCTTCCAATCACTTGCCCTTTCCTCAACACCTCTTTCCAACTCGCTAATATATAAGTTAAACAACAAAGAGCTCAGGGCAGCCCTGCCTCACCCCCATCCACTTTCTAAATTTCTCCGATACTTCCATTCCCATTTTGCTACCACCCACGTTTCCTCATACAATCCTCTTATCCACTCCACCATCCCATCACTCACCCCTTTCCTTCTCAAACACTATCAAGTTCTCCTTCGGTATACTATCATACGCTGTCTCAAGGTCTAGAAACACTGCATATACACGTTCTTCCATTACTCTCTCTACCATCCTTGCCAGGGTGAAGATCTGATTTCTAAAACCCCCTGCGTCTCCAGTAGCAGCCCCTTCTCTTCCACTTCTCTCTCCAACCGGTTCTTCACTACAATCATGGCAACCTTATACCCACTCCCCATGTTACTCCTCTATAATTGTCCACCTTATCGTGCTCCCTTCCTTTGTGAACTGGGCACACCACACCCACTCTCCATGATCCACATTTGATTCATCAGCTCCCTAAACCTATCCTTTCCCTCTTTTCCTATCTGCTTCCACATCTCCGCCTTCAGTTCATCCATTCCTGCTGCTTTCGCTCGTTTTACTTTCTCAAACGCGTTCTCTACTCCTCTGAGAAATCCTCCATCACTCCCCTTGGCCTTCCGTTCCCTATTCTTTCTGGCCCTCCGCTGCTTCCTTTGCACTTCTTTATCCATTCCTGTATTGATACCCCCATCTGCCTCTTCATTTTCCCTCTTTTTAGGATATTCCACATTTCTGCTTCACTCTTACACTTTCTCATTTCCTCACTTGTTCTTTCTTTCTTCCTTTTACATATACTATCATATCCCTCACCCTCCGCTCCCTAAGCATTCTCTCATTGCCTCCCTCACTTCCCTCTTTGCCAGTCGACATTCTTCATCAAACCACGTACTCTCCTTCACCCTTTTCTTCCGCATCCCACTATAACCTCCTCCATCTCCTCCATTGATCCAACTTCATTCCACTGCACCTTCTCCAGCCTTTTTTTCATATGTCTAATTGCATTTATTCCACTCTCTATTCTCCCACATTCCTGTTATTGCTCCACTTCTTTCCCCTTGTCCATCTGTATCTCCACTTTTATTGGTAAATGATCCGATCCCACAGCTTTCTCCACCTCAATTATTCTCTGGTCTCCTCTGATGGCTATATAATCAATCACTGACGATCCCCGTGGTCCGATGTACGTCTTCTTTCCTCCTCAATCCCCTCCCGTGTATCCATTTAGTATTTCCCATCCCTCTTCCATCGCCCACTCCCTCATCCTCCTGCCATCTCCATTTATGTGATTATCTTGTAAACTTCTTTTTTCATCACCCCGTCCTCTCCAATCCCTCCACCCATATCACCTATCCTCGCATTGAAGTCTCTTCCCCTTCCTCCTAGCCCAGCTTTCTCATCTATCTCCCTTCTTATCTCTCCCCAGATTTTACTAACGTAAACCACCCCCACATTAATCCGGTGTCTTCCCTGTTACCATTTCATCTACATCAGTCCTTCGCCTCCCTCCATAATCTCCATCTTGCCACCTTTCCTGTCCTCTCTCCATCCAACTAACATTCCTCCCTTCGCTCTCCCTTTCATCGCACATTTTGTTGCCTCCTTTATCTCCCATTTAAAACCTCCCGGCAACCATTTTTTTCCTCCCCATTTCACGAAATTCCATTCTTAGGATATACGGTATCCGAGAAGGGAACGAAACCACTTGACGAGAAAGTCAAGGCCGTAAAGGAATTTCCACTGCCACAAACAGCGAAGAAGCAACGACAAATGCTGGGAATGATTAACTACTACAGACGTTTCATCCCAAATGCAGCAAAGACACAAGCACCGCTAAACGAGTTGCTGAGACAAGAAAAAAGGCAACCAGCCCATCATTTGGACCGAAGAGGCGCGGGAAGCATTCAACAGATGCAAGGAAGAAATCAGCACCACAGAACTGTTGTCACACCCAAGAGCCGACGTCAAATTAGCAGTCACAACAGACGCCTTAGACCATGCGATAGGCGGAGTAATCCAGCAAAGGCAAGAAGACGGTTGAAAACCACTAGCATTTCTATCAAGAAAGCTGAACAAAAGTACGCAGCGTACGATAGGGAATTGCTGGCGATATACGCGATGATCAAACATTACCAGCACATCTTGGAAGGACGAAATTTCACCATCTTCACAGACCACAAGCCAATTACAAACGCGTTCGCACAGAAGTTAGAGAAATGCTCACCAAGACAATTCAGATACCTCGACTACATAGGACAATTTTCCACCGACATTCAACATATCAAAGGAAAAGAAAACGTAGTCGCCGATGCATTAAGCAGAGTCGAACAAATAACAACGGGAATTGAATTCGAAAACAAAGATACCGAACTAAAGAAGATCCTGGACAACAAAAATTTGAACCTGAAGCTGAAAAGTAAACTTCCCAGAGTATAAAACGGACATATACTGTGACGTCACCACCAACACAGTCCGACCATACATTCTGAGCAGGCAAAGGAGACAAGCATTCATCAGCATGCATCAATTGTCGCACCCCGAAACAAGAGCCACAACCAAACTAGTGACGCAAAGGTTCGTGTGGCCTAGAATCCGAGCCGACTGCAAGAAATGGAGCAGAGAATGCCGTATCTGCCAGCAAGCGAAAGTGACCAGACACAACATACCAACCCCAAGAGAATTTCGATTGCCCACATAGAAATTTAACCACATACACATGGACATCGTTGGCCCACTACCAGAATCAAACGGAAAGAAATACATACTCACATGTATCGACCGATTCACGAGGTGGCCTGAAGCTATACCAATGGCGAACATAGAAGCAACCACTGTAGCTAAACTACTTGTCACGCAATAGATAGCCAGATATGGCACGCCACTACAAATAACGACGGACCAAGGCCGACAATTCGAGTAGTAGCTTTTCCAGAAGTTAGAAGAAATGCTGGTTTCAAGCGAATGGCTTGGTAGAAAGGTTTCACAGACAGCTAAAAGCATCACTAATGTGCCACAAGGACGAACCCTGAACCGACGCATTATCGATAATACTTTTAGGACTTCGAACGGCCTGGAAAGAGGATATCAAGGCAACGACAGCAGAAATGGTATACGGAAAGACACTATGACTCCCAGGAGAACTACTATCCACGGTTTCACAGAGGCCATGGATAGAACCAGAGAATTACGCGACACGAATGCGGAACATCATGAAAGCAATCAAACCAACACAAACATCGAACCACAGCAAGACAAAACCGTTTATCTTTAGAGACCTAGCGAAAGCTACGTACGTATTCGTACGGAGAGACACCATGCGAAAATCACTCCAACCACCGTACGAACGTCCATACCCAGTGATCTCACGGAACACGAACACAATCGTAATAAGGAAGTACGGACAATCAACGACAGTCTCCATGGAACGAGTTAAGCCAGCGTTTGTAGAGAAGGAGCTCTAAGACACGAACAAAAACCCGGTAGAAGAAACGAAAACGCTGCCAACAACCGCGACGAGGTCAGGCAGGGCGATCAAGAAAACCGTACGTTTTCAACCATGACTCCGTCACAACGAAGGGGGAGTGTGGGGGCCGACGCTAGACAACCATATATATGCATACACACCACCTAGCGACCACGAGCAAACGCGAGACCAGCGAACGAGCCGACTCGCCGCTCCGGCAAGGGATAGGCGCGCCACCAGCAAGGGCTAATGTACCACCCGCCGACGAGAGAGGACGCGCCTAGAGTATGCCTAGGGCAAAGACGCGATGACCCTTCATAACGCGCTGCGGACGAAGCAGAGGCAAGCTCTCCTCCGACAAACCGTCGGGAGGTACCATTAGCTAGTACAGTAATGCGGAAAGCGTCGAGCTTTCATCTAAATCTAAAACGCCGAGTGCGACGATTAAGAAAAGTCCCAGCAGCTTTATCACCGATCTCGACACCCAAGAGGAGGATTCGGTCAGACCCGCTGACAACGCCGCCGAGGCAGACGACAGACTACCAGCAACGAATGACGCCCAGTGTCACCATTGCCTCCGACGCCCAGAAGGAAACGGACAGCTAAACCATATCCTCGCCTACATCGTATCGCATCGACCGCGACACTCTACGCCGGACTACGCCTTGGAGGGTTCGCCTCGCGATCCCAGAAGACACTCAGTGCGGATACAATATCGCCGCTCACAAGAGGGAAGACCCACACCCTGTATTAAATGTAAATAAATTGAAATAAAACGATTTAAAGACCACCTCTATTTGATCACCAAATAAACCGAACACAAACAACCCCAAACATACTTTACAATGGAGCCATGGGCCGTAAGTTGATCGGACCGCCCGGAGGGCAAAGCTTGTAAATTAAAGAAAATGATCGATCCGGCAAAAAATATGTTTTTTTTTATTCAAGACAGAAAGATTTAGGTATAAGGTTATAACATAGGCTATGGAATCAACACTTTGAATATTCATTAATTCAACCTGATCGTAAATTTACAAAATTAAGGGGATTCACCACTGAAAAAATACTTTTTTTGAAATACACAATAAAAATGGCTTAACTATTTTTTTTCTAGTGTGTAGTAGGCTAACATAAAATACAAAAATATGAAACGGCAGCATTAGTGGTTTATAAAAAATCGTAGAGTAAACTTTAGACTTTTTTTCAAAAAGACATGCATTTATATATAAAATTATGTATCTAAGCAACATATTTACCTAAAAGTCTAATTCTACCTAAATATTTAGTAAAAGATCTACTAAATATGTGGTGAAAATATGAACTCTCTATCTCAATTGGTTCTCAAGATATATCGATTTTTATCAGAAAATTTGTTGAAATTCAAACTTTCGGAAAACCGCGTTTGAAAGTAAACGTACGTTCAACACTAATATTTCAAGTATATTTTTTAGTTTATGATTGTGAAATAAATTTACACAATATATTAGGTCAAAAGCTTGTATTGTACATCAATATTAGGTCACATTATCATGTCAGTGTTCAATAAAAAATATATATACACCTCGTAAAATAAAACAGAGTTCGGTTGTTGACGTTCAAAATTCACCGGCACCATATGTTTTCCCCTCCGCTTCTATTTTCCTGTTTTCTTTCTCAAGCTGTGCATGTCTCAACTTCCTTCTGTACTCTGTGAACTTCATCTTTTTACGTTTCTGTGCCAGTGCTAGTCTTTTATTGTCGAAGCGCTTGGCAATCTTGGCAGCGTTTCTTCCAGGGCTAAGACCAATTGACATTTGAAGATCAGATATTGCTTGCCCATAGCCAGTATTATATTGGCATACTGCTTCGCACACCTGCATCTCTAGTTTTCTTCGAGATGCGAAGGTATTTTTGGGACATTTCGTCCAAATCACGCCATGCAGAGCCTCGTTGGCGTTTTGTGTTTTTCCGGAGACGGACCTGGCGAGTAACGCGTCACTAGCAAGACGCTGGTATAGTGGTAGAATTTTGACAACCACTCTCTCAGTCAACGGGGTTTTCACATTATCCTTGTGAAGGCCAGGTATTTCCCCTTTGGCAATGGCCCGGTTGTAAAAACACCATGATTCATTACCTTCCGGGCACTTTTTGTGATTCGGTTTTTCGTCAGTAGAGGAGCAATGTGACAGAGTTGCAAGCACAGCATTTTTCATTTTTTTTACATTTCCTAAATTGCTATGAATAGCATTTCTATAATAGGTAGTTAGTTTGTTTATAGTTGTTAATTTCAAACTACCATATGACTTCCCTCCCAAGGTATTGCCTTTTCCGGTGTTTTCCGAAACAATTTTACGGAGGCCGGTTCCAAGGCGCTTGGCAACATGGTTCAAACATTCTTCCTTTTCAATTGGAGTTTCATACAGATTTAGATCTGTAAGGTGGCTAAACGTTTCAGAGTCACCATCTGAGACTAATGTTGTATAACGGAACCCGTGTTCCTCCGATCTTTTCCATATGCGCTCCGCAGCCTCAGTCTCCATAGACGGCGAAGACCCATCATAGTTTTTTTGGCAATTAGGTTTGTGACTTTCAAACCATGCTTGAAACCTATCTGTTCCTGAACCCACATTCTTTTTCATTTTATCACAAACCCTGCAGTATTTGGATAACACTTCATAGTCCACTACTAGACCGGTTATCACATCGATGCAACAACCGATGCCATTTTTTGAGGTGAACCCTCGCTTCTGCCAGCTCCCATCGAAACTAACGGAAATGTTTATTGAGCCATGGTCATCTACATCAGTATTGTTTATAATAGAATAAGCTTTTCTTACTTCTGTTCTTGCTTTTTCCAAGGATTCGTTTGCCGTCTTGATGTATTGTTTTTCCATTTGTCTCATATGTTGATAATATGCGTTACAGCTCATAGGCTTCATATTCATTGACATACTGAATGCCTCTAGTCCCCTGTGGCCTTTTCCTAAGCTACTAAAGGTTTGTATAACCCTTCGGTTTACATCGTACGATAAGCGTGAAGACGCGCCCTCATGTTCGACTGTTTTGTTAGACGTTTCAAAATTATTTTTGTAATCGCATTCTTGACACCATATATTAAAAACATGTGCATATCCTTTTGAAGGCATTTGAAGGACTTGAAGATTCTCTGCACACTCAGGACAAGGAAATGTTTCCATAAAATTTGATAGTTTGTTTCCATCTATCAAAATATAGTTAGGCGCATTATCGTCAAATGTGACTTTTGTTTTATAGCTATTGTAAAGCGCTAAGCCTGTAGGTTTATCGGGAACTTCATTCTCATTATTAGAACATGAGGTACCTGGTTCAGATGTACTTGGTACAGTAACATCATCATTAGGTAGTAACATAACCCCACTTTCATCATTGATACCTGTGTCTGTATCAATACTTACAATACTTGCAGGTTGCACCTCATACCGCTTTGCAATATTGTTCTTATTTCTTCTAGCAACATTTTTTCTTGTATTCTTGACTCTTCCCATATTTTATAGCATAACACTGAACTAAACCTTACTCAAAACAAACAACCTAAAACTCAACAGCAGAATGACAGATGACAGAACACATGTTGTTTTGTTTTTATTCTATTAGGCCTACTACTTTTTCTGCTTTAGCATAGAGTAATGAAAATAAAACAGTATAGTTTATTGAATATGTGTATGAAACAAGATCTAAATATGTGGTTTGCATATTTATAATGAAAATATATCAAAGAAATAAAGATTATGGTGTTTCTAGCAAAAAATAAGGAATTTTTAGTAAAAATGTGAAATTTCGGACATTGATGTATATGCAAAAAATATTATTTTTTTCATACTTAGGGGTCTTAGGGTACTATATTCTTGTTCAGTAGGTTCCAAATGACAAAATCAGGCAAAAAGACTTTTTTCGAAAATTTAATGATTTTTCACTATTTTCAGTGGTGAATCGCCTTAAGTCTGGCAAAGACTAAAAGAAGACTTAATTTTGTAGACTGACAAACAGGTTAAATATTTATAAATTTTTTTATAGTTTTTATTAAATGGTGTTATTATTAATTAAATTAAAAAGTCATTAATTTAATATAACCTTTTACTTAAGAGATCAGAATATTTTTTATTTATAAAAAGATATTAAAAAAATAATCAATTTATTAATACATAAAAATTAAATTCACAGAATTAATTAAAATAAGAAAAATCTGCAGCTTAGTGATAACATTCAACTCGAATTTGCATACCGTGAGATCAAAAAGTCGAGAATAGTTGGCAGCCCTTAAAACATAACCTAAATAACAGAGGTTCAGTGGCGTAACTAAGAATGGAAATTTTCACATGGAAAACCCTGCAATTTAAATAAAACAGCTATTTATGAATCTTTAATGTATTATTAATAGTGATAATCAGTTCTGCTAATGTTTAAAATCGGTAAAGTCGGCAGATAAAAACACACAAAACTATTTTGTTCGATACCTCGCCGGAAAGTGAGTCTGTATCCATGTATCCATAGCAACCAGTGAGTGAATGTTCCTCTTTCACTTATTTAACTTTCGCTCCCCGCTTTTCGCTCACTGTCTTTCACTCACTTGCCTTCATTCACGCACAATGATCTGTCAAATTTGTTTTTCCAATTCTTTCTGATAATGTGATTTTGATTTTTATGCAACATTTGGTACCTTGCGGCATTTGCGACTTCCAGGACATCATCAGGAACATCCCCAGGAACATCCCCAGGAACATATAACTCTTCTTCATCCATGTACAGAAGTTCCACAATGCACACGTAACCACTTTATTGACGTTAAAGAACGTTGTTTATTTTCTTTTTGTTTTTTTCATGGCAACAAATGACTCCGAACATGTAATTTATTTTTATTTAAAATTTTGAATACAAAGTTACAGACTTTCTGGGGAGGTATCGAACAAAACCTCGAGAGTAAGCACATCTTTCGTTCACTTGAATTGCATCGTCCGCGCAATTAGCGGCAACAAAAGCTTCACCTTCCTCACTCTTACTATAAATAACTGTTTAAAACAAGTAACCGTAACAAACCAGAACACTGCACCGAATTGGAGAATTCCAATTTTACTTGAATTTTCAGAAAATGTGCTGCCAACTATTTTTGACTTACTGATCTCACTGTACATAAAAGGATTCGCAAGCTCCAAAATATAATCAAAGTTTATGTATAATCTTCATGCACTGTCATCACCATTGTCATCGTACCTTCTTCCAGCGGGCACGAAGATGATGGAGTCAACGGAGAACTTGTGGATTAGAGTTGAGTTGGTGTGTATACTTGGGTCGTCCTTGTGGGAGTCTGAAGAGTCAGGCACCCGTTGGTTGGAACGCGAGAGAACGGTATAAAAGCCTTGCGGTTCCCCTGACTTGAGACCAGGCCAACTGCAGCACCGTCTCGTGATCGTTTCCTGAAAAAGAAACTCTGTTTGCTTTACTGTATGTACTATTCGAATCTTCACATATATCATTTTAACCGTTCATGTCATTAAAGAGAAATATGTAAATAGCATACGCATTTTAATGGTATCACGTAGTAGCAACTATTCTGAATAAATTTAGAAAGTTTTGCGCTTGTAGCAATTTTTATTTTTATTTTTTGCCGATTAGAAACAAGTAACTACTGAAAGAACAAACGGGCTTTCAGGTGCTATTATCTCAAAATTTAAAGAAGAGGTGTTTTAGCATTTTAATGGTATGACATTGTAGCAACCATTCTGAATAAATTTAGAAAGTTTTGCGCGTGTAGCAATTTTTATTTTTATTTTTTGCCGATTAAAAAAAAGTAACTACTGAAAGAACAAACGGGCTTTCAAGTGCGATTATCTCAAAATTTGAAGAAGAGGTGTTTTAGGATTTTAATTGTATCACGTAGTCGCAACCATTCTGAATAAATTTAGAAAGTTTTGCGCTTGTAGCAATTTTTATTTTTATTTTTTGCCGATTAAAAAAAAGTAACTACTGAAAAAACATACGGGCTTTCAGGTGCGATTATCTCAAAATTTGAAGAAGAGGTGTTTTAGCATTTTAATGGTATCACGTAGTCGCAACCATTCTGAATAAATTTAGAAAGTTTTGCGCTTAAAGCAATTTTTATTTTTATTTTTTGCTGATTAAAAAAAAGTAACCACTGAAAGAACAAACGGGCTTTTAGGTGCGATTATCTCAAAATTTAGAAAGTTTTGCGCTTGTAGCAATTTTTATTTTTATTTTTTGCAGATTAAAAAAAATAACTACTGAAAGTACAAACGGGATTTCAGTTGCGGTTATCTTAAAATTTGAAGAAGAGGTGTTTTAGCATTTTAATGGTATCACGTGGTAGCAACCATTCTGAATAAATTTAGAAAGTTTTGCGCTTGTAGCAATTTTTATTTTTATTTTTTGCCGATTAGAAACAAGTAACTACTGAAAGAACAAACGGGCTTTCAGGTGCGATTATCTCAAAATTTAAAGAAGAGCTGTTTCAGCATTTTAATGGTATGACATTGTAGCAACCATTCTGAATAAATTTAGAAAGTTTTGCGCGTGTAGCAATTTTTATTTTTATTTTTTGCCGATTAAAAAAAAGTAACTACTGAAAGAACAAACGGGCTTTCAAGTGCGATTATCTCAAAATTTGAAGAAGAGGTGTTTTAGGATTTTAATTGTATCACGTAGTCGCAACCATTCTGAATAAATTTAGAAAGTTTTGCGCTTGTAGCAATTTTTATTTTTATTTTTTGCCGATTAAAAAAAAGTAACTACTGAAAAAACATACGGGCTTTCAGGTGCGATTATCTCAAAATTTGAAGAAGAGGTGTTTTAGCATTTTAATGGTATCACGTAGTCGCAACCATTCTGAATAAATTTAGAAAGTTTTGCGCTTGAAGCAATTTTTATTTTTATTTTTTGCTGATTAAAAAAAAGTAACCACTGAAAGAACAAACGGGCTTTTAGGTGCGATTATCTCAAAATTTAGAAAGTTTTGCGCTTGTAGCAATTTTTATTTTTATTTTTTGCAGATTAAAAAAAATAACAACTGAAAGTACAAACGGGATTTCAGTTGCGGTTATCTTAAAATTTGAAGAAGAGGTGTTTTAGCATTTTAATGGTATCACGTGGTAGCAACCATTCTGAATAAATTTAGAAAGTTTTGCGCTTGTAGCAATTTTTATTTTTATTTTTTGCCGATTAGAAACAAGTAACTACTGAAAGAACAAACGGGCTTTCAGGTGCGATTATCTCAAAATTTAAAGAAGAGCTGTTTTAGCATTTTAATGGTATGACATTGTAGCAACCATTCTGAATAAATTTAGAAAGTTTTGCGCTTGTAGCAATTTTTATTTTTATTTTTTGCCGATTAAAAAAAAGTAACTACTGAAAAAACATACGGGCTTTCAGGTGCGATTATCTCAAAATTTGAAGAAGAGGTGTTTTAGCATTTTAATGGTATCACGTAGTCGCAACCATTCTGAATAAATTTAGAAACTTTTGCGCTTGAAGCAATTTTTATTTTTATTTTTTGCTGATTAAAAAAAAGTAACCACTGAAAGAACAAACGGGCTTTTAGGTGCGATTATCTCAAAATTTAGAAAGTTTTGCGCTTGTGGCAATTTTTATTTTTATTTTTTGCAGATTAAAAAAAATAACTACTGAAAGTACAAACGGGATTTCAGTTGCGGTTATCTTAAAATTTGAAGAAGAGGTGTTTTAGCATTTTAATGGTATCACGTGGTAGCAACCATTCTGAATAAATTTAGAAAGTTTTGCGCTTGTAGCAATTTTTATTTTTATTTTTTGCCGATCAGAAACAAGTAACTACTGAAAGAACAAACGGGCTTTCAAGTGCGATTATCTCAAAATTTGAAGAAGAGGTGTTTTAGGATTTTAATTGTATCACGTAGTCGCAACCATTCTGAATAAATTTAGAAAGTTTTGCGCTTGTAGCAATTTTTATTTTTATTTTTTGCCGATTAAAAAAAAGTAACTACTGAAAGAACAAACGGGCTTTCAAGTGCGATTATCTCAAAATTTGAAGAAGAGGTGTTTAAGGATTTTAATTGTATCACGTAGTCGCAACCATTCTGAATAAATTTAGAAAGTTTTGTGCTTGTAGCAATTTTTATTTTTATTTTTTGCCGATTAAAAAAAAGTAACTACTGAAAGAACAAACGGGCTTTCAAGTGCGATTATCTCAAAATTTGAAGAAGAGGTGTTTTAGGATTTTAATTGTATCACGTAGTCGCAACCATTCTGAATAAATTTAGAAAGTTTTGTGCTTGTAGCAATTTTTATTTTTATTTTTTGCCGATTAAAAAAAAGTAACTACTGAAAGAACAAACGGGCTTTCAAGTGCGATTATCTCAAAATTTGAAGAAGAGGTGTTTTAGGATTTTAATTGTATCACGTAGTCGCAACCATTCTGAATAAATTTAGAAAGTTTTGCGCTTGTAGCAATTTTTATTTTTATTTTTTGCCGATTAAAAAAAAGTAACTACTGAAAAAACATACGGGCTTTCAGGTGCGATTATCTCAAAATTTGAAGAAGAGGTGTTTTAGCATTTTAATGGTATCACGTAGTAGCAACCATTCTGAATAAATTTAGAAAGTTTTGTGCTTGTAGCAATTTTTATTTTTATTTTTTGCCGATTAAAAAAAAGTAACTACTGAAAGAACAAACGGGCTTTCAAGTGCGATTATCTCAAAATTTGAAGAAGAGGTGTTTTAGGATTTTAATTGTATCACGTAGTCGCAACCATTCTGAATAAATTTAGAAAGTTTTGTGCTTGTAGCAATTTTTATTTTTATTTTTTGCCGATTAAAAAAAAGTAACTACTGAAAGAACAAACGGGCTTTCAAGTGCGATTATCTCAAAATTTGAAGAAGAGGTGTTTTAGGATTTTAATTGTATCACGTAGTCGCAACCATTCTGAATAAATTTAGAAAGTTTTGCGCTTGTAGCAATTTTTATTTTTATTTTTTGCCGATTAAAAAAAAGTAACTACTGAAAAAACATACGGGCTTTCAGGTGCGATTATCTCAAAATTTGAAGAAGAGGTGTTTTAGCATTTTAATGGTATCACGTAGTAGCAACCATTCTGAATAAATTTAGAAAGTTTTGTGCTTGTAGCAATTTTTATTTTTATTTTTTGCCGATTAAAAAAAAAGTAACTACTGAAAGAACAAACGGGCTTTCAAGTGCGATTATCTCAAAATTTGAAGAAGAGGTGTTTTAGGATTTTAATTGTATCACGTAGTCGCAACCATTCTGAATAAATTTAGAAAGTTTTGTGCTTGTAGCAATTTTTATTTTTATTTTTTGCCGATTAAAAAAAAGTAACTACTGAAAGAACAAACGGGCTTTCAAGTGCGATTATCTCAAAATTTGAAGAAGAGGTGTTTTAGGATTTTAATTGTATCACGTAGTCGCAACCATTCTGAATAAATTTAGAAAGTTTTGCGCTTGTAGCAATTTTTATTTTTATTTTTTGCCGATTAAAAAAAAGTAACTACTGAAAAAACATACGGGCTTTCAGGTGCGATTATCTCAAAATTTGAAGAAGAGGTGTTTTAGCATTTTAATGGTATCACGTAGTCGCAACCATTCTGAATAAATTTAGAAACTTTTGCGCTTGAAGCAATTTTTATTTTTATTTTTTGCTGATTAAAAAAAAGTAACCACTGAAAGAACAAACGGGCTTTTAGGTGCGATTATCTCAAAATTTAGAAAGTTTTGCGCTTGTGGCAATTTTTATTTTTATTTTTTGCAGATTAAAAAAAATAACTACTGAAAGTACAAACGGGATTTCAGTTGCGGTTATCTTAAAACTTGAAGAAGAGGTGTTTTAGCATTTTAATGGTATCACGTGGTAGCAACCATTCTGAATAAATTTAGAAAGTTTTGCGCTTGTAGCAATTTTTATTTTTATTTTTTGCCGATCAGAAACAAGTAACTATTGAAAGAACAAACGGGCTTTCAGGTGCGATTATCTCAAAATTTAAAGAAGAGCTGTTTCAGCATTTTAATGGTATGACATTGTAGCAACCATTCTGAATAAATTTAGAAAGTTTTGCGCGTGTAGCAATTTTTATTTTTATTTTTTGCCGATTAAAAAAAAGTAACTACTGAAAGAACAAACGGGCTTTCAAGTGCGATTATCTCAAAATTTGAAGAAGAGGTGTTTTAGGATTTTAATTGTATCACGTAGTCGCAACCATTCTGAATAAATTTAGAAAGTTTTGCGCTTGTAGCAATTTTTATTTTTATTTTTTGCCGATTAAAAAAAAGTAACTACTGAAAAAACATACGGGCTTTCAGGTGCGATTATCTCAAAATTTGAAGAAGAGGTGTTTTAGCATTTTAATGGTATCACGTAGTCGCAACCATTCTGAATAAATTTAGAAAGTTTTGCGCTTGAAGCAATTTTTATTTTTATTTTTTGCTGATTAAAAAAAAGTAACCACTGAAAGAACAAACGGGCTTTTAGGTGCGATTATCTCAAAATTTAGAAAGTTTTGCGCTTGTAGCAATTTTTATTTTTATTTTTTGCAGATTAAAAAAAATAACTACTGAAAGTACAAACGGGATTTCAGTTGCGGTTATCTTAAAATTTGAAGAAGAGGTGTTTTAGCATTTTAATGGTATCACGTGGTAGCAACCATTCTGAATAAATTTATAAAGTTTTGCGCTTGTAGCAATTTTTATTTTTATTTTTTGCCGATTAGAACAAGTAACTACTGAAAGAACAAACGGGCTTTCAGGTGCGATTATCTCAAAATTTAAAGAAGAGCTGTTTCAGCATTTTAATGGTATGACATTGTAGCAACCATTCTGAATAAATTTAGAAAGTTTTGCGCGTGTAGCAATTTTTATTTTTATTTTTTGCCGATTAAAAAAAAGTAACTACTGAAAGAACAAACGGGCTTTCAAGTGCGATTATCTCAAAATTTGAAGAAGAGGTGTTTTAGGATTTTAATTGTATCACGTAGTCGCAACCATTCTGAATAAATTTAGAAAGTTTTGCGCTTGTAGCAATTTTTATTTTTATTTTTTGCCGATTAAAAAAAAGTAACTACTGAAAAAACATACGGGCTTTCAGGTGCGATTATCTCAAAATTTGAAGAAGAGGTGTTTTAGCATTTTAATGGTATCACGTAGTCGCAACCATTCTGAATAAATTTAGAAAGTTTTGCGCTTGAAGCAATTTTTATTTTTATTTTTTGCCGATTAGAACAAGTAACTACTGAAAGAACAAACGGGCTTTCAGGTGCGATTATCTCAAAATTTAAAGAAGAGCTGTTTCAGCATTTTAATGGTATGACATTGTAGCAACCATTCTGAATAAATTTAGAAAGTTTTGCGCGTGTAGCAATTTTTATTTTTATTTTTTGCCGATTAAAAAAAAGTAACTACTGAAAGAACAAACGGGCTTTCAAGTGCGATTATCTCAAAATTTGAAGAAGAGGTGTTTTAGGATTTTAATTGTATCACGTAGTCGCAACCATTCTGAATAAATTTAGAAAGTTTTGCGCTTGTAGCAATTTTTATTTTTATTTTTTGCCGATTAAAAAAAAGTAACTACTGAAAAAACATACGGGCTTTCAGGTGCGATTATCTCAAAATTTGAAGAAGAGGTGTTTTAGCATTTTAATGGTATCACGTAGTCGCAACCATTCTGAATAAATTTAGAAAGTTTTGCGCTTGAAGCAATTTTTATTTTTATTTTTTGCCGATTAGAACAAGTAACTACTGAAAGAACAAACGGGCTTTCAGGTGCGATTATCTCAAAATTTAAAGAAGAGCTGTTTCAGCATTTTAATGGTATGACATTGTAGCAACCATTCTGAATAAATTTAGAAAGTTTTGCGCGTGTAGCAATTTTTATTTTTATTTTTTGCCGATTAAAAAAAAGTAACTACTGAAAGAACAAACGGGCTTTCAAGTGCGATTATCTCAAAATTTGAAGAAGAGGTGTTTTAGGATTTTAATTGTATCACGTAGTCGCAACCATTCTGAATAAATTTAGAAAGTTTTGCGCTTGTAGCAATTTTTATTTTTATTTTTTGCCGATTAAAAAAAAGTAACTACTGAAAAAACATACGGGCTTTCAGGTGCGATTATCTCAAAATTTGAAGAAGAGGTGTTTTAGCATTTTAATGGTATCACGTAGTCGCAACCATTCTGAATAAATTTAGAAAGTTTTGCGCTTGAAGCAATTTTTATTTTTATTTTTTGCTGATTAAAAAAAAGTAACCACTGAAAGAACAAACGGGCTTTTAGGTGCGATTATCTCAAAATTTAGAAAGTTTTGCGCTTGTAGCAATTTTTATTTTTATTTTTTGCCGATTAAAAAAAAGTAACTACTGAAAGAACAAACGGGCTTTCAGGTGCGATTATCTCAAAATTTGAAGAAGAGGTGTTTTAGCATTTGAATGGTATCACGTAATAGCAACCATTCTGAATAAATTCAGAAAGTTTTGCGCTTGTAGCAATTTTTATTTTTATTTTTTGCCGATTAAAAAAAAGTAACTACTGAAAGAACAAACAGGCTTTCAGGTGCGATTATCTCAAAATTTAAAGAAGAGGTGTTTTAGCATTTTAATGGTATCACGTAATAGCAACCATTTTGAATAAATCTAGAAATTATTGTAGAATTTACGAAGAGCTTGAATATTCGCAGATTCAGGCTATATTTTGATTTTATTAATCAAATTTAGTTGTAGCAACAATTTGTGTAAAAATAAATAATCGTTCACGATCTTTAAAAGTGTTAATCAATTGCCGGTTGGTCGGAGCTTAACGAATTCAATCACTATTACTATGTTTAATTCTAAAGCCTCTTTCAATTACAAAATCGAATCGCGTGTAGTCCTGTTGGACATTCTTTTATCTCTCAACCATGAATTTTCCCATTACCCCCATTTCACCAGGATTAGGGATTAGACCCTTTTATTCGAGCAGCCATTACGTGCCCTGTTATCTGACTTGTGAGCGGTATAATCTTTTATGCAGTGGAGATTTTATGATTACGCCAGCGTTCCACTTTATACAATAAGAGTTCAATTCTTATTCAATGCACCTAAATAATAAATAACTTCGAGTGCGAAACTGGAGGGAAACTGGTGTTTTTATTTTCTTACAAGTCGTTTATAAATATTTATAAAAGAATAGGAGACACACTAAATGTTTACAAGTATTGGAGCTTAAATAATGAATTGTGAAAAATTTACAAGGTCAGGTGAATTTTGCATAATTGTTATCGAAAGTGAGGTGAAGTGCTAGCAAGGGCGTTTCCAACCAACTAGTCTAGGGGGGTAATTAAGAAAAAAAGATAAATGAACTGGTGCTTCTGCTCTCATACATCCGTAAAATCTCCCTATCCTTTTCCAACGTTATAAAGCGTTGGAAAAATTTACCGGTTATATTATTTGTTTGGAATATGGAATATCGGTAAATTTTAACAATAAAAATCGTTAAGCGAAAAACTCCTGGGGGGGGGGGGGGGTAATTAAAATGCGAGCTAGCCACGAGAAAAATTATGAATCTAAGATATCTATATGTGCACGTAAGAAAAAACACAGTGGGGGACCGAATGTGCAGGATAATTTCAATCATTGTGCTTTTAAAAGGAAAAACGTGGAAATATAAAAACGTAGAAGGTTCTACTAACAAACCACTTCTGCAAAAAAATCAAGGCTCTATACAGGGACCCAACGATGCATTGTGCAAACTCTGAGGCGAACACAGGCACCAAATTAGTCCATTTGTAATAAATCTGAGCTGGTGTTAAACGGATTGGTTTGTAGGATAGGGGCTACATATCACCCTCCAGATTATATTTTATCTTGGCTACAAACTCCGTGTCTTGCTATAATTAAACCTTCCACATCTCCAATTATTTGGAGATGGATTTCCTCTAACAAGTGCAATTTTATAAGTTAAGTTAAAGTAAACAGAAAGGGTGGTAGGTAGTGGCCTACTACACTATCTTAAATTTAAATATCAGCAAGGGTAAGGGCGCTAAAAATTTATTTGATTGTAGCTCAGGACTATTTCTACAAATCAAAACTTACATAAAAAACAAAGTTCTTAATAAGCCTTATAAACCATAATATTTCATGTCTGAAGACAGACTAATAAATTGCCTTAACATATTTGAATTAGTTTAACAGAGAATATCTGGGCACGAATTGGTGAATCCGTAACTAAATAAATAAATTAATAGATATTTGCCTAAAACAAATTAAAACACCTTTATGGTTTCGCAATTTATATACTGTAATGTGTTTATGTATGCAACCTAATTTTCATATTTTTATTTAATGTCAAGTCATTTCAAATTTCCCTTTGTATACTGTACTGTATTTATAATGTATGCAACGTATTTTTCACATTATAATTTAATGTCTAATCATTTCATATTTCTCTTTGTATACTGTAATGTATTTATAATGTATGCAACTTAATTTTCACGTTTTAATTATCTAGTCATTTCATATTTCTCTTTGTACACTATAATGTATTTATTATGTATGCAACCTAATTTTCACATTTTAATGTCTAATCATTGATATTTCCCTTTGTATACTGTAGTGTATTTGTAACGTATGCAACTTAATTTTAACATTTTTAATGTTTAGTCATTTCTTATTTCCCTCATTCGTAATTATGTAATACATACCTTAAATGCTTCTCTGAATTTGTTGGACATGATATTGTAGAGCAGAGGATTGATGGTGGTGGAGACGAAGTACAGAATTCCACTGATGTAAGTGACGATTTCGTATATTTTTAAATAGGTTTCCCTTTGCGACATGTTCGTGAAATCGACGTAAATTGCCACCAACCTCTGGGCGTGGAACGGGGCCCAACATATGAAAAACGCCACGACAACAGCAACTGCAAGAAAATATAAAAGAAATCACCACACAGAAAATCGTACATCTAAATGGGCAAAAAATACAAGGCTCTGGTAAAACTCATAATAACTTTGTTATGAGACACCCTGTAGGAATTTTAATATTTTTTGCAGCTCACTATATAAGTTTTGTATAAAACATTTTTCGAAATTTTGAAAAATAAGCACGTGATTGACCGTTCCCAGAGCTCTGAAACACCCTGTATATAAAATTGATACACAGTGTACATCGAACGTTTTGCAGGATTGGATAATAGTGACGCTTGAAACATCACAATTACGACAAATTATATTTAAACATCTTATAATTTTTACCGTCAATTTACTCAAAAACTAATTTCGAAAAAAAAAATAACGTCAAAATGTGCCAATTTTACATGAATTTTAAAATGCGATTTCGATTTTTTTAAATTGATAAACATGCGTTTAGTGTAATTTTACAATGGATTATGAAACTTGCTTATTAAATTAACACAAAATCAAAAATTTAAGATTTGATTTTTTTTAAATCGCGATTTTGATTTTTTAACTGCCGAACGCGAAGTGCGATTTTGTTGATTCCAAACAAATTTAGTGCAATTTAAAAGTTAACTAAGAAATATTTTTGTAAAATCAATGAAAAACGTCCAGATTTCACGTTTTTGAAGTTCGAATCTCTGATTTTGAAGATTCAAATTTGAAAATATGGAAAATTTAGTGTCATTTTTAAATGTACAAAAATGTACAAAATTTGCTCGTAAAATTACTACAAAATGCAAAAATTGCATTTTTCAATGTTTGATTATTTAAAATCGCGATTTTTATTTTTTAACTGCCGACGCGTTGTCCGATTTTGATTATTCCAACGACAAAATGTACCAAATTCAGTGCAATTTAAAAGTTAAAGATATATTTCTGTAAAATTAGTGCAAAATATCCAGATTTCACGTTTTTGAAGTTTGAATATTTGAAATTGCGATTTTGATTTTTTTCTAATTGCAGAACAACCAACCTTGATTTCCGATTTTGAAGATTCAAATGTCAATATATGGAAAATTTTGTGTAATTTTAAAATGGATTACAAATTTGTTTCGTAAAATTAACGCAAAAATTGCACTTTTTTAAAGTTTGAATTTTTCTAAATGGCGATTTTAATTTTTTAACTGTCGAACGCGTTGTTCGAATTTGATGATTCTAACGACAAAATGTACCAAATTTAGTGCAATTTAAAAGTTGGCTAAGACATGTTTCTGTAATCAATACAAAAGTGCGGATTTCACGTTTTTGAAGTTTGAATATTTGAAAATGCGATTTTGATTTTTTTTTTTCAATGTATGGAAAATTTTGTGTAATTTTAAAATGGATTACAAATTGTTTTCGTTAAAATTAACGCAAAAATTGTACTTTTTTGAAGTTTGAATTTTTCTAAATCGCGATTTTGATTTTTTAACTGTCAAACGCGTTGTTCGAATTTGACGATTCTCGCGACAAAATGTATCAAATTTAGTGCAATTTAAAAGTTGGCTAAGAAATATTTCTGTAAAATCAATGCAAAACGTCCAGATTTCACGTTTTTGAAGTTCGAATATTTAAAATTGCGTTTTTGATTTTTTTTTAATTGCAGAACAGCCAAACGTGATCTCCGATTTTGAAGATACAAATTTCAAAATATGGAAAATTTATTGTATTTTTTAACGGATTACAAAATTTTCTCGTAAAATTAACACAAAATGCAAAAATTGCACTTTTTTAAAGTTTGAATATTTTAAAATCGCGAGTTTTATTTTTTTAACTGCTTAAGGCGTTGTGCGATTTTGATGATTTCAACGACAAAATGTACCAAATTTAGTGCAATTTATAAGTTGACTAAGAAATATTTCTCTAAAATCAATTTAAAACGTCCGGCATTCACTTTTTCGAAGTTCGAATATTTTAAGTTGCGATTTCGATTTTTTTTTAAATTGCAGAACAGCCAAACGTGATCTTCGATTTTGAAGATTCAAATTTCACAATATGGAAAATTTAATGTAATTTTAGGACTGATTACAAAATTTTCTCGTAGTATTAACACAAAATGCAAAAATTGCACTTTTTCTAAAGTTTCAATATTTTGAAATCTCAATTTTTATGATTTCAACGACAAAATGTACCAAATTTAGTGAAATTTAAAAGTTGACTAAGAAATACTTCTCTAAAATCAATGCAAAACGTCCGGCTTTCACCTTTTCGAAGTTAAAATATTTTAAATTGCGATTTCGAATTTTTTTTTAAATTGCAAAACTGCCAAACGTGATCTTCGATTTTGAAGATTCAAATGTCATAATATGGTAAATTTAATGTAATTTTAAGACGGATTACAAAATTTTCTCGTAGAATTTACAGTAAATGCAAAAATTACAATTTTTTAAAGTTTGAATATTTTGAAATCGCGATTTGTATTTTCTTAACTACCGAACGCGTTGTGCGATTTTGATGATTTCAACGATAAAAGGTACCAAATTTAGTGCAATTTAAAAGTTGACTATGAAATATTTTTCTAAAATCAATGAAAAACATCCAGATTTTAAGTTTTCGAAATTCGAATATTTTAATTTGCGATTTTGATTTGTTTTTAACTGCAGAACAGCCAAACATGATCTCCGATTTTGAAGGTTTAAATTTCGAAATATGGAAAATTTAGTGTAACTTTAAAACGGATTACAAAATTTTCTCGTAAAATTAATTCAAAATGTAAAAATTGCACCATTTTAAAGTTTGAATATTTTGAAATCTCAATTTTTATGATTTCAACGACGTAATATATCAAATTCAGTGCAATTTAAGTTGACTAAGAAATATTTCTCTAAAATCAATGCAAAACGTCCGGATTTCACCTTTTCGAAGTTCGAATATTTGAAAGTGCGATTTTGATAATTTTTTTTTAAATTGCAGAATGGCTAAACGTGATCTTCGATTTTAAAGATTCAAATTTTAAAATATAGAATATTAATTGTAATTTTTGATAGGATTACAAAATTTGCTCGTAAAATTAACACAAAATGCAAAAATTGCACTTTTTTAAAGTTTCAATGTTTTGAAATCTCAATTTTGACGATTTCAACGACAAAATGTACCAAATTTACTGCAATTTAAAAGTCGACTAAGAAATATTTCTCTAAAATCAATGCAAAATGTCCGGCTTTCACGTTTTCGAAGTTCAAATATTTTAAATTGCGATTTCGATTTTTTTCTTTAAATTGCGATTTCGATTTTGTTTTAAATTGCAGAACTGCCAAACATGATCTTTGATTTTGAAGATTCAAATGTCATAATAGGGTAAATTTAATGTAATTTTTGGACGGATTACAAAATTTTTCGTAGAATTTACACAAAATGTAAAAATTGCACTTTTTTAAAGTTTGAATATTTTAAAATCGCGATTTGTATTTTCTTTAACTGCCGAACGCGTTGTGCGATTTGGATGATTTCAACGACAAAATGTACCAAATTTAGTGCAATTTAAAAGTTGACCAAGAAATATTTTTGTAAAATCAATGCAAAACGTCCAGATTTCACGGTTTTGAAGTTCGAATATTTTAAATTGCGTTTTTGATTTTTATTTTAAATTGCAGAACAGCTAAACGTTATCTCCGATTTTGAAGATTCAAACTTTAAAATATGGAAAATTTAGTGTAACTTTAAAACGGATTACAAAATTTTCTCGTAAAATTAACACAAAATGTAAAAATTGCACTTTTTTAAAGTTTGTATATTTTGAAATCTCAATTTTTATGATTTCAACGACAAAATGTACAAAATTTATTGCAATTTATAAGTTGACTAAGAAATATTTCTTTAAAATCAATGTAAAACGTCCGACCTTTACCTTTTTGAAGTTCGAATATTTTAAGTTGCGATTTCGATTTTTTTTTTTAAATTGCAGAATAGCCAAACGTGATCTTCGATTTTGAAGATTCGAATTTCAAAATATGGAAAATTTAATGTAATTTTAGGACGGATTACAAAATTTTCTCGTAGTATTAACACAAAATGCAAAAATTGCACTTTTTTTAATGTTTGAATATTTTGAAATCGCGGTTTTGATTTTTTAACTACCGAACGCGTTGTCCGAGTTTGATGATTCCAACGATAAAATGTGGCAAAGAAATATTTTTGAAAATTAATATAAAACGTCCAGATTTCACGTTTTTGAAGTTCGAATATTTTAAATTGCGTTTTTGATTTTTTTTAATTGCAGAACAGGCAAACCTTATCTCCGATTTTGAAGATTTAAATTTTAAAATATGGAAAATTAATTGTAATTTTTGATAGGATTACAAAATTTTCTTGTAAAATTAACACAAAATGCAAAAATTTCTCTTTTTTAAAGTTTGAATATTTTAAAATCGCGATTTTTATTTATTTAGCTGCCGAACACGTAATAAGATTTTGATGATTTCAACGACAAAATGTACCAAATTTAGTGCAATTTATAAGTTGATAAGAAATATTTCTCTAAAATCAATGTAAAACGTCCTTTTCGAAGTTTGAATATTTTAAGTTGTGATTTCGATTTTTTTTAATTGCAGAGCAGCCAAGCGTGATTTTCGATTTTGAAGATTCAAATTTAAAAATATGGAAAATGTATTGTAATTTTTTAACGGATTACAAAATTTTCTCGTAAAATTAACACAAAATGCAATTGCACTTTTTTGAAGTTCGTCGATTTTAAAATCGTGATTTTGAGTTTTTAAATTGCACAAATGTTGAACGCGTTGCCCGATTGCGCTAATTCTAATGTCAAAATGTGGAAAATTTTGTGCACCTTAAAACCTGGTTTATAAATATTTTCGTTAAATCCATGCAAAACGTCTGAAAAAATGCAAGGAAAAACTTTTTGATTACTGTCGATTAAAGTGGCCTTAGAATAGTACAATGAAAGTACCCTTAGGTTTTTTCTAAAAAGGGAAAGCGACAAATAGGACCGTTGACATTTGCAGTACAAGGATCTCTTAATGACTTCCGCAAGTGATAATTATGTGCCTCTGTTGCAAAAGTGGTAGCGAATTGATACAGAAGGGAGCTCCCCCAGCAAATGTTTTTGCCCACCATCCATCTGGGTGGATTCAGACTGACATTTTCAAGGAATGGTTTAACCATTTCATAGATTATGTAAGACTAAGTGCCGAAAACACAGTACTTTCGGGCGTCACACACACACATTTAAATGTTAATGTCGCTTTTAGAGGCCTTTTGTTTATTTTATGTTTTATGCGACATACCTCTTAAAAATAACGAACAAACATATTCATTTCAGATCCTCAAAATAGTAGTTGCTGTTGTGAACTGTCAGTGCATGTCAGCTCAAATTATCAGACACACAGGAGGTTAATTGAATTTTTTCACAAACGAAAGAGAAAATCGATTTCTCAGCCCTCAAAATTGTGAGAGAAGTAAAATTTCTCTCCCTATGAAGAGAAATGGTTATGCGAGGTTCCATTATTTATTTTAACTGTCACGTCTGACAATTTTTTTTTCTAGGTTGGGTTTTAGGAACGAACGTTTTATTCTTAAAATATCCCGTTTGTGAAAAAAATTGTATATATATATATCTCGGGAGAGAATGCTATTTTCCCTAGGTGCGTTGTATCCCAAGGGCAAAAGCCCAAATTTGCACCTCGGGAAAAATCACGCATTTCTCTCTCTTGATATACAATCTACTATTTAAAAAAAATCATAAAATTAAATGGTAGTAATTATTTAGTGTTTACGTGCTTTCGGTGGATTTGCATGCATGCTAATTCCTTTGAAAACATGTATTCTATAAATAAATTATTCATCTATATTTACTATCAATATTTGAGATGTGCTCAGCGTTTATCTTATTAAACGTACGATATACGTTCAAATGTTTACCTGTTTACCTCGTGTTTGACAGTGACAGCTACAACCACATTAAATATGTGCCTAGTCTAAAATGCATCAATATTTGCTCTGGGGAAAGGATATTGGATCTGCGATGATTTCCGCGTAGTAAATGCATCATCAATATTTTCTTGTAAATACTGTATTTGCTTTGTATTGAGTTGGGAATAAAGCAGTCTGCTCTAGTAATACCCAGACGGAATAGGAAATAAAATTATTCCTAGTATTTGAAACTGTTCTGTGCCCTAATTATTTCACTGCCGACGTTAAGCGATGAAACGTTGAAATGTTTCAATGCAATTTCCTCCATTCAATTATTTATTACTTTAAATAAAATTTCAGCGAACGGTCCATTAGGCTATACTTTTAAAGGAATTTCATTCAATAAAGCGTATGCAATGAGTCTAGCAACCCTTGAAATAAAGTACCATTTTGAAATGATTGCATTTTACGCTCAATAGAGTTTTAAGGCTTTTAGAACCACACTCAGATGTGGTTATCCTTTAATATAGCGTTAGATTGCCAGATTATGCATTCTATTGTTGCGCCGCACCCCAGTGCCGACAAATTACTACCCACTTCCGTTTAACAGGCCTGGAATTCACATCTGGAGATTGTAAGTGCTCTTGCAATTCAAGGAATGTGTATAGGGAACGGCAAACAGTGCCGGGGAAATGAATTGTAAATATGTATTTTGGGAAGTAATGTTTCTAGAGGGTCGCAAAAGTTAACAGGAGGATATATGAATTCGTTTAACCTGTTGCGGTGCAAATATCGTGTTCTTAAAAAAAAAACCTTAAGTGTGCCATGACTTTTTCGTTTTAAAAATTTCAGTTGGCACACTTGACACTTGTTGGGAATTGACATATAAACGTCAGATCTTTCTAGAAGTCACAATTATTCCGTGCTCACAATGGTTTGCAGCAACCAGCAAAAAACGTTTCTAATTGAAAGTTTTTTCCGAAATGGGATTAAAAAGGACGGAAATTGTGTGTATTCATTCGACGCAGCTTCGGCAATGTTTTAGGAAGAATTTCCTAACGTGCCCATTATTTATGATGAATTTAAAAATACCTTATCACGATCAGTTGTATTATTTCGTGAAACGGGTAGTATTCTCCGTAAACCAGGAAGTGGTGGACCAGTTAAACGAACTCAAGATGCTATTAACACAGCCCAAGAAATTTTGAAGGATGAACCTACGACTTCTTTGCTTTGATAGTGAAAAATTGAACGTAAGTATCTATAAATTGACTACAGTTTATTTAATTTTGAGAAGTTACATAACCTCAATACGTGTAACCAACTTAAATTTTTAAAATTAAAAAATCATGGCACACTTGAGGTTTTTTTTTAATGAACATACTTTAGTACCGCTTAGTGGCCGACTACGCATTATGTTTTAAATTCATGCGGTTTGGCGGGATCGTTTGTTGTGGTCGTGGGTTGAACGGCACATTAACAATTTCTCAAACCGCATGCGATTAAAACGCAACAGTAACAAGATTTAGTATTTCTTTATAGAACACCAACTACAAAACACATACTGGCAACTCTGTATAATATCTAAATTTGCCAAATGCTTTGACCATCTTTAGCTATCGACCCGGGCTGTATCATCAACCAGAAATACAGTTTTGATTATAATTTCTTTTGAACTTGTATTATAATGTACTCTTAGTTGTAAACGTTCAAACTATATTTATTAACAAACACCTTCTGTCTGTGCACTTTGTACGTTCGTATTTAATTAGAATGGAAATTAAATTGCGAGAGATGCTTATACTCGTATTTGTAGATGGATAGTTAGCAACAAATATGCAAGTTCGAAATGAAGTACTCAGTATTTATTTTGTGTTAGACAATGCACGTTCTTAATTGCCGGTAGGAGTATTTACATTCTGATGTAAATAACAAATAACGATATAGCTGACGGTGCAGCCATGTAACGATCGCTGACGGGCCAATAATAGAAAAAGAAAATAAGATTGTGTGGAATATCGATGCGAGAAAGTAACTAATTAAATTAATCCGACTGCCAAAAAAACCGTCTCGCTTAATAAATCACCCCCAATATATGAGTACCGAAATAATATATTGTTTCATACTTTGTTATTGTACGTTTTTCTCTCTTGTTTTTTATATCCTGTTATCCATTTCACGAAATTATCGCTCGTTTTGTTTATCCTTAACTTCCAACTTCGACGGTATAGCTGCGGGCGACTCTTTCTCTAATGGGGATAATCCAGAATACGTAGAATTTAATGCAGCAAAAAATATCAGCAACACCAATGCCGATCAAGTATACTTAGATATATTTGCTTAGATATACTTACATTTACAAAGGGTATCCCAACAAGAGCGCCGGATTTAAATTTGCCGCCATTTTGTTAATACAAGTTGTACGGTGATTTTTTTTTACAGTTGTCACGTACACACCACGCTATTTAAGAATATGGAGGAGTATTCAAACGAACAACGTTTATTTATTGTGAAAACACATTACAAAAGTGGTGAAAGTTTTGCGAAAACAGTTCGCCAATTACGTCAAGTTTTCGGTCGCAATAATGCGCCAAATAAATCGACAGTCAGGCGGTTAATTACAAAATTTGAGACCAAATTTACGCTGATTGATCAGAAGACCATTGTTCGTCGCCGTCCTTGTCGGTCACTCGAAAATATAGCCACAGTAAGGGAATCTATGGCCGAGAATCCAGGAACTTCCATTCGGCATCGTGGTCAAGAATTAAACATTTCCAGAAGCACTATGCAACGAATTTTGATGCGGATTTTTCGAAGAACATCATTTTTTCAGATGAGGCACATTTTCTACACGACGGATACGTAAATAAGCAAAACTGTGGGATTTGGGGTGCTGAAAATCCTTGTGTGATACTCAAACAACCAATGCATCCACCGCGAGTAACTGTTTGGTGTGCATTTTGGGCTGGCGGAGTTATTGGGCCGTATTTCTTTGAAAATTCGGCTGGAAATGCGCTAACTGTTAATGGTTTGCGATATCGCGAAATGTTAAAGCTTGAATTACATTATACTTTTTCCGTCTTTTTTTGTCTAGATTCTCGTTAGATTTTGCTTCCAGACAATCTAGTATGAATGTAATTCAGAAAATTCCATCCAATTTCCGTTCAAGTTTCTTGAATAGAAATATGCAGCCGGTCCTATTTTCCTTTCTATATTGGTCCAAGTTTGGTACTGCCAACGACGAAAAAAAAAACAACAAGCATGAGTTGTTTGTGCAAGCAACATAACCTATATAACCTGGTGACCGCGTTGATGTTTTCAATTTAATTCATTTTTACAATCTCAACTCTTAACTTCACTTGGACTTCACGCGAACACAAATACTTTCTATTTAGTGGGTTGGTAATTATGTCGTCCGCTAGGGTCGCCCTCTATATCGAATGCAATTAACTATAAATTGAACGAAAATCGAAAGCAAAACTTGAACGAGAATCCAGACGAAAAAAGTATAATGTAATTCAAGCTTTACAGAGTTTTTTTGGGGCCAGAATTGGTTGTAATTGATTTGGAAGACATGTTTTTCCAACAAGACGGTGCGACCTGCCACACAGCACGTGAAACAATGGTGTTACTGCATACCAAGTTTCCAGGCCGTGTCATTTCTCGATTTGGCGATCAACATTGGCCACCAAGATCGTGCGATCTAACACCGATGGACTTTTTTCTTTGGGGCTATGTGAAGGAAAAGGTACAGCCACATTTATGCGAAAACTTTATTCAAAATTTCAACAAAAGAATAAACCTCTGCCAGAGGTTTCGTGGTGGCCATTTGCCTGATGTATTTCACGTTTAATCGGAACATTTTTTCTTTATGTTGAAATAAAAATGTTTGCTTAATTCAAAAAATAAATCTGTTTTTCATTAAAGTTAAATCCGGCACTCTTGTTGGGACATCCTTTATTATAATTTAGTGATTATTATTATTATGTATTTTACCAAGTTTAAGAATTTTTTGTAGTAGCTGATAGCTACTAGCTGTAACTTTTTTTCTCTCATTACTTATACACAACATACAGAAAAAAAAATGAAACACTTGAAATTTGTAAAATTTTGACCATTTTCCATAACTCGGCGTATTTTCAATCAATTTTGATGAATTTTTAAGGGCGAAAAACTTTGAAGTGTCTTCTTTAAACTCATGCATGCGAACTTAAGCGTAACCCCTTCTATCCCCCTCTAGCGCCCCTGTTAAAAAAATGTTTTTTCAGGAAACCATGTCCAACTTTGACGATGTCTATGGAGTTGGAAAAATTTTGTTGACTCGATCCACCATAAAGGCATTAAAATCTGATAAATTCGCTATGTAGGACTCGAAGAACGAAGTTCCTACGACAATTGGGCACCAAGTTATGGGTGTTTAAAAATAAGTGTATTTTGAGGTTTTTCGCACTTAACTCAGCGACTTTTCAACCAAATTTGATGATTCTTTCGGGAAAAATCTCATTTTGGCCCTACTTTAAGGGGATAAGCTCAGATTGAAACGATCCCTTTTCGAACCCTTAAACCCCCGAACAAAAACCCGTTTTTTGGGCAAAAAAACGTCCATCTGTGGCAACGTGTACCGAGTTGGATAAAATGTGTCGACTCGATCCACCAAAAGGGCATTGAAATGTGTTCAATTACCTGTGCAGGACTCAAAAACGAAGTTCTTACAGCCAGGGGCGGCTCGTTATGCAGAGCCAAGGAGCCATGGCACTACTTGTAGTTTCAAGCTCAGCAAAAAATTTTAATTAATTCTTTTTTGCGAGTTACTTTGGTCTAGGAAGATAAATAGTTCTTTCCATCTTCAAGAAAACAGGGGGGGAGGTATATTTTATATGTGGCTCTACTATCAACATATTCTACGAGTCACCACTGATGTTAGGTACGGCTTTTAGCAATGAGATTATGATAGAATATTTCTAAAACATCTCCGTATGTCCGAAAAAAAAATTATAATAAAGCCCTGATATTGATTAGTGATTTTGAGTGACAGTCCGTTATGATTTCTTTTTATTTTAACCGAAATTTCACCTTTTCCCAATATTTATTAAAGAAAAAACTGATATGTTCGACTTTTTAGTTGAATAATTCAAAATCAATCTGCAAAATGTTTTGATCTTCTGCAAAAATATTGAAGCCCTGATAACGATAAATGATTTTAAAGGATCATTGTGCTTTGCTTTGATTTTAACCGAAATTTCACTTTTCCTCAATATTGTTACAAAAAACGGATATTTTCG
Source organism: Ocypus olens (assembly GCA_910593695.2). NCBI lineage: Eukaryota > Metazoa > Arthropoda > Insecta > Coleoptera > Staphylinidae > Ocypus > Ocypus olens. Next base: position 7,433,802 of record OU343052.1, on the reverse strand, counting down.
AGTTTTCCTTTGAATAACTCAAAAACCATCTGCAGAATGATTAATAAGTGATTTTAAGTGACAGTTCATTGTGATTTATTTTGATTTTAAACGAATTTTAACTTTTTCTCAAAATTTAATATAAAAAATGAACATTTTCGAGTTTCTAGTTGAAAAAATCAATCTGTAGAATGTTTTGATCTTCTGCATGTATATTAAATCACTGATATTAATAAGTGATTTTGAGTAACAGTTCATTGTTTGAATTTAAACGAAATTTTCACTTTTTCCCAATATTTGTTACAAAAAACTGATATTTTCGAATTTTTAGTTGAATAATTAAAAAAAGCGTCTCCAGAATGTTTAGATATTTTGTTTGAATATTAAAGTCCTGATAATGATAAGGTTTAAGTGATAGTCCGTTGTGATTTGCTTCGATTTAACCAAAATTTCAGCTTGTCCAAATATTTGATTAAAAAAATTGACATTCTCGAGTTTTCATTTGAATAACTCAAAAACCATTTCCAGAATATATTGATTTTTTGCTTAAATATTAAAGTCCTGCTAATTAATTAATTTTAAATGATAGTCCGTTGTGATTTACTTCGATTTTAGCCGAATTTCATATAGTCTCGTATTTTCTATTTTAAAGATGAAATAGGATGTTTCGAGTGTGGTATCATAAATGTTTTTAACTTTTATGTTATTCAGGGGCGGCTCGTTATATAAAGCCAAGGAGCCATGGCACTGCCTACAGTTTCAAGCTCAGCAAGAATTTTTAATTAACTCTTAAAACACTTTTTCGCCAGTTGCTTTGGCCTAGGAAGATAAATCGTTTTTTCTTTCTTTAAAAAAAGGAAAGGGGTGGTATATTGTATATGTGGCTCTACCATCAATATATTTCACGAGCCGCCACTGCTTACAGCAATTTGACACAAAGTGATGGGTATTTAAAAAAGTGATGGGTGTTTAAAAAAAGTGCATTTTGTGGTCTTTTTATTTTTTCGTTTGGAGGGGCGTAGAGCCCTCTCTTTGAGTGGGGGATAAACCCTCTCAAAGAGGACACATTTTGCTTTTGATTTCTTAAAAGATCGTCGAAATCGGTTGAATAGAAGCTGAATTATGGCCATTTGAAAATTACCTAAATTTTTACAAATCGCAAGTGTTTAATTTTTTTCCGTCAGTGCAATTTGTTTGTTTTTTTGGACGAATGGAAAATGAACGAATGGTGGTGAGTTAGGCCCACATTTATTTCCGACCCTACAGAGATCATTAAAGTGAGCCTTTTTTGACCTAAAATAAAGTTTCTTGTTAATGGAATTCAAAGGTACAAAATGCGATATCCATAATTTTGCGCAAACAATGAATTTTCGTATATACCTCAAACGAAATTTCTTTTGCAAAAAAAATTTTATTCGTGAAAACGAAAACAATTTCGTCGAAAAACTTCGGACTTATGAGTCAATAAACAACAAAATTTGCTTTTTTCAAACACCCATAATTTTGTGCCAAATCGTTGTAGGAACTTCGTCATTTTTGAGTCCTGCACAGGCAACTGAACACATTTCGATGTCCTTTTGGTGGATCGAGTCGACACATTTTTTCCAACTCGGTAAAGTTGCCGAAGTTTTTTGCCCAAAAACGTGTTTTTTTGTTCGGGGGTTGGAGGGTTCGAAAAGGGATCATTTCAATCTGAATTTACTCCCTTAGAGTAGAGCCAAAATGGGATTTTTTCCTGAAAGAATCATTACATTTGGTTGAAAAGTTATGTGCGAAAAACCTCAATAGCACTTTTTTTCAAACACCCATAACTTGGTGCCAAATCGTCGTAGAAACTTCGTTCTTCGAGTCCTGCATAGGAAATTGATCAAATTTTCATACCTTTATGGTGGATTGAGTCGACAATTTTTTTCCAACTCCGTAGACATCGTCAAAGTTGGACATGGTTTCCCGAAAAAAACGCTAGAGGGCGCTAGAGGGGGCGGAAGGGGTTACGCTTAATTTAATATACATGACTTTAAAGAAGACACTTCAAAGTTTTTCGCCATTAAATATTCATTAAAATCGATTGAAAATACGCCGAGTTATGGCGGTTTGAAAATGGTCAAAATTTCACGAATTTCAAGTGTTTTCCTTCAGTATATATTTGTATTGTCCTGTAATTGATAACTGTTGGGCAATTAAAGTTTATTATTATAATTATTACTAATGTTGTTTATAATCAATATTGATCATTTACCAAATATTATTTCAAAAACAAATTCACTACCAGCCCAAGTTTTGCTCATCTGTCTGTCATACACTGACCCATAAAGCCTTTTTAAATGACCCACACGTTGATTTTTATGAACTTATTTTTTATGACATAAACGAGACAACGGACAATCGAAAATATAGAAAAATTAAAGTACAAATATTTTACGTCAAATGTATAAAGCATATTCGAAATTAACGTTGGCCAACTGATTTTCAATGGGATATTTCATGCAAACATGCTGTACATTTATGAAAAATTGTAATCATTTTATTCACTCGAAAAAAATACAAAAACAATTAATATACACTTGAACCTTCTCAAAATCACTCAAAATTAATTCAAGTTTGGATTTGTGAAAAATTACAATAAATTCCGTCATTAGCTTTTGCGATATTTCACGTACACTGTGTTAATTTATTAAAAATTGTAATAATTCTGTTAACATGAAAAAATTTTAAAAACAATTGCTATCCACTCAAAATCACTCAATATTAATTCAAGATTAATTAGGTGAAAAATTGCACTACATTTCATAAATACCGTTTAGGATATTTCAAACCACTCTTATACAACAAATTTGTATGTGCAAATTACTGTAAAGATAAAAAAAATTATCTATTAATAAAACAGTAATTAATCAGCCGACTATCTAGGACCAGGCGCACGAAACATAATAAAATAATCCTCGAACAAGCTTGCCTAATGGTAAATAATGAGATAAAAAAGCAGCTTAACGTGAACCTATAATTGAATTTCAGCTTAGATACGAAATTTGTAGGAATCATGGAGTAGGGTCAAAATCTATTCACAACACAAAGCAGAATAATCCTCTGTATTGTTGGATTCTCGGGTCGAGTATTTCCGTGAATAGATTGAATACACACGATTATTTAAACAGTTTTTTTTTTATTTACAAGTTCAGTTGAACATGATATGGATTAAATCGGTTTTTCCTTGTGATTTTGCTTGCAGAAGATTTTGCGAAATATGTTAACTATTAGAAAGAGTATCGCCATGTGTAGATTATTCGCCATTTTATGCACACCCGATATATACAGAGTGTCCCATTGAAATCTCACATAAAAGTATATAGACTTTCAATTAATGTATTCTAAAGAGATTTTCAACATTCAAATCGTATGTGCTCTTAGCAATGAAAAGTTTCAAGAATTTACGACTTTATACCCGAAGTAACCTCAACCTAATTAATTCATTTAAATGAAATGTAATATTTCTTATCCTATATTTAAATTCTACTTAAAAGTCTGCGATCTATACAGGGTGAGTTTTCTTCGATGTTTAGTATGGAAACTATAAGAGATAGAGAACGGTTAAATGTGTGCAGTTTTACGAGTCAAATAAAATGATACTTTGAAAAAAGTCAATGATAACTAAATATGATTGATTCATGAGGCACTCAGGAGTTAAAATCCATTTTTAATTTTGAGGTAAACACGTTTGTTTGATTTTCAAATATAGTTTATTTAAACTACTACATATGTTTCGCCACACTGTGGCTTCTTCAGGTGAAGAAAATAAACAAATAGAAAAACACAGTACTTCTTATATGTATATTAAGTGTTTGCTGTTGGCGGGGGAGAAAACATTTGATAAATCTGTCTGTACGTTGAGTAGATGGCCGGTCAAAAAAAAAAAACTATTTAGTCTAATTTAATTTAATACTTTGCCCCTTACAGTTTTTATGTATGTCTTGTAACATTTGAAAAAATCGATTTAAAATAAGCACTTTTTACATTTTGAAAATATCTAGTTACCTTTAGCTCTGCATAAAATTTTCTAAGTGTCCTTATATTCGGATCGTAAAACTGCAATTCTTTCCCCATCTTTGCCAGTTTCCCAAATACCCAAACTAAACATCGGAAAAAGCTCTCCCTGTATATCTACATTTATATTATTTGTATGAATATATCGAATAAACAATCCCCTTGCAAAGAAAAGTAGAAAACGTACAAAGAATAATTGGATAAAATTCAGAGACCGTAAACATCCTTATGTACAGACCACAATTAATTCTTGACATTCGCATTCCTTTTCATGCTATCGTAGTGCCATCAATATTCAATTTAAGATTCAATTATTTTTTCCATTCACGAATCAATGACGAGTGACGTTTTTGCCTGATGTTAACAAATTGAATTTTGTAGGCGTGTAATAATAATAATTTACTAGAGACAGTAATTGAAATTATTATTATTATTATATCACGGCAATAGATATTATATAGGATGGGAGATAGAGGGTATCCTTGAGAAACATCTTCGTGAAGCTTCAAAGGTGGGGAGAACTATTGACGGATTTCTACTATACAAGTTCGATTTGTTAGAAATTTGTAGATTATAACAAAAAGATGGCGGGACATATTTCATAGAAAGCATTTATATCGCCGCCTTGATGCCACACAATCTAACGCTTTTTTAATATATAGCAAAATAACTGCGGTCGAGTGGCCTTCGAGGTGCTTTATCTGGACGCTATAATGGTCAGAGGAAGAGTGGTTGATTTATTGGGAATGCAACTAAGTTGGTAGTAGTGACGGTTCGCGGGTTTTTTTTTCTGGTACGGCCGAGGAACAAGAGGTGGTAATACAGATAGGTGCGGTCACCCTACCTATCTGTATTACCACCTCTTGTTCCTCGGCCGTACCGAAAAAAAAACCGCGAACCGTTACTGGTTGGTAGTAAGGGATTGAAAATATTGATTATATAAGGATTTTTTGTTTTAAAAGGGATTCAAAAAGCTTGGCAAGAACTGGGAGTGAGTAGCAGCCCGGACGCCGAGACGACCAGACCTACTACAACCGAGCTCTCTAGATCCAGGACCGAAATCGTTTTCATTACTAGGCGAACGGACGCATAAATTCTGTAATCGACTAGCCGTTTTCACGGCTCACCATGTCTGAAGACTACGCCACACAATTCGCCGGGGCTCAGGCAGCCACCCTCACAGATGAAGAACAACGCCCTGAGACAGGAAATTGCCCAATACTCCATCGATTCTGCCAACCAGACAGTGAGGATCGTTCAACTTGATCTACAAATCGTAGAACTGAAGAGAAGCTTAGAAGGAATATTGAGGCCAGCGACACCGAGATCAAAGACGACGACACCAACGCTGTCCGTACCCACGGAAAATAGCTACGCTGTCCTCATAGAGGCGGACGACTCCGACGAAGATGACACGGCCTGAACACCTAGGCCGAAAAACACCAAAAATATGGTCGCATCTCCACCTGCGACCCCCTCGACCGCTAAAAAAAGGCCACCCAACCAGCCGCCAAAGCAGCACCCAAGGTCCCGACCCGACCTACACCGACGACCACCCAGGCTGTCCAGTCCAACACAGCCAACCTCACTGCCGATCCACCCACGGCGGTGCCGCACAGGAAACCGCCTCCAGTTGTCTTACCAGCGGACACCAACTGGAATCACACTCCATCAAGTAGTACCAGGCCAAATACGCAGGGCAGGGACTGCGTATTTTCCCGGAGACGCCGACCGACTTTAGCACACTGACGAGAGTCCTTGACGACAACAATGCTCCATACCATACGTACCAACTCCACGAGGAGAAAACTATCAAGGCGGTTGTCTGGAACATCTCCCCGTCACTGAGGGTCTCTGTCACCGAAGACCTGACAAACAAAGGACTCCCCATGACATCCGTTAAACGGATGACCCGGAGTGATGCTCAGACTGAATGGACAATTCCACTGTGGATGGTCTATTTCCATCTCGATGCCAGTGAAAATGCCCGACGCATTTTCCAAGTAAAGCAGGTCAAGGGGCTCGGCATGAGAGTCGAGCGCAAATGACACGACGCCGACGACGGTAGCAAACAACAGTGCTACCGTTGCCAGCAGCTAGGGCATACGCGGAGCTGCTGCCAAAGTACGTTAAGTGTACACCGGACGCAGGAATGCGACAGGCCCAGGCCGGACCCGGAAAAGTGCGCCAACTGCGCCGAGACCCATCCGGCTTCGTACCAAGGCTGCACACGCTTCCTCGCCACCCAGAGGAAGAGTGACACAATAAAGCCCCAGATAAAGATCTAAGCCACCGCGAAGTCTGCAGCCCAGGCCCCCAAGGGACCCGACTACGCCCAGGTCGGCAGCATTGTGGCGGAGATGCTGGCAGCTTTCAACACGGCGAGAGAATCAGTGGACACCACCACCATTGTGACAACAGCAGTCCCTAAGATCGTCCTGGCTGTCTTGGGGACCCAAGGCCACATTTAAGTAATTTTACTTTTGTTACAAGTTACAACAACTTCGCGGACACCAACGAGTTCCCGGTGGCAATTCTTCCGCCACCGCACTCCTACCCCGAATATCCAGGCAGACAAAGACGACCAGAGCGGAACCTTCCCCGGCAGGGCATCACTCGGTCTCGCAAGACGACAAAGATATAGAGTTTTAGCTGGTATGCTCTTCAGGTGAATCCAGCACTGTTCCGTTATGGGAGCGTCTATAAAAGATTTCTCCTCGCATCAAAATAGGCAAGAACTGGAATCAGGATGATCGGGCGGATGAAGGATTTAAGTCGGCTTTTGGGACACAGATGTGTTCTTTTCGTTCAAAAAGAATTCATGTGGAACAAATTTAGGATGTTTAGGATAAATTCATGGACATTGGCGGGTTTTTTTTAAGAAAGGAACGTAGGATGTTATCATGACCAGGAGCGGAATTTTTACCAGAATTTAGCACTGCGAAATAGTCTTATCAGATTCTTCGTCAGTTGGAACAGTTGTGCGGTTTATGGCAAAATTGTCATGTATCATGACCAAGAGCACTGCGAAATAGTCTGTTTCCTGTTTCGTCAAATTCTTCATCAGTTGGAAGAGATGTGTGGTTTATGTCAAAATTGTCATGTATCATGGCCAGGAGTACTGCGAAATAGTCTGTTTCCTGTTTCGTCAAATTCTTCATCAGTTGGAAGAGATGTGTGGTTTATGTCAAAATTGTCATGTATCATGGCCAGGAGTACTGCGAAATAGTATGTTTCCTGTTTCGTCAAATTCTTCATCAGTTGGAAGAGATGTGTGGTTTATGTCAAAATTGTCATGTATCATGGCCAGGAGTACTGCGAAATAGTCTGTTTCCTGTTTCGTCAAATTCTTCGTCAGTTGTAAGAGATGTGTGGTTTATGTCAAAATTGTCATGTATCATGACCAGGAGTACGGCGAAATAGTATGTTTCCTGTTTCGTCAAATTCTTCGTCAGTTGTAAGAGATGTGTGGTTTATGTCAAAATTATCATGTATCATAGCCAGGAGTACTGCGAAATAGTCTGTTTCTTGTTTCGTTAAATTCTTCGTCAGTTGGAAGAGATGTGTGGTTTATGTCAAAATTGTCATGTATCATGGCCAGGAGTACGGCGAAATAGTATGTTTCCTGTTTCGTTAAATTCTTCGTCAGTTGTAAGAGATGTGTGGTTTATGTCAAAATTATCATGTATCATAGCCAGGAGTACTGCGAAATAGTCTGTTTCTTGTTTCGTTAAATTCTTCGTCAGTTGGAAGAGATGTGTGGTTTATGTCAAAATTATCATGTATCATAGCCAGGAGTACTGCGAAATAGTCTGTTTCTTGTTTCGTTAAATTCTTCGTCAGTTGGAAGAGATGTGTGGTTTATGTCAAAATTGTCATGTATCATGGCCAGGAGTACTGCGAAATAGTCTGTTTCTTGTTTCGTTAAATTCTTCGTCAGTTGGAAGAGATGTGTGGTTTATGTCAAAATTATCATGTATCATAGCCAGGAGTACTGCGAAATAGTCTGTTTCTTGTTTCGTTAAATTCTTCGTCAGTTGTAAGAGATGTGTGGTTTATGTCAAAATTATCATGTATCATAGCCAGGAGTACTGCGAAATAGTCTGTTTCTTGTTTCGTTAAATTCTTCGTCAGTTGGAAGAGATGTGTGGTTTATGTCAAAATTGTCATGTATCATGACCAGGAGTACGGCGAAATAGTATGTTTCCTGTTTCGTCAAATTCTTCGTCAGTTGTAAGAGATGTGTGGTTTATGTCAAAATTGTCATGTATCATGGCCAGGAGTACTGCGAAATAGTCTGTTTCCTGTTTCGTCAAATTCTTCGTCAGTTGTAAGAGATGTGTGGTTTATGTCAAAATTGTCATGTATCATGGCCAGGAGTACGGCGAAATAGTATGTTTCCTGTTTCGTCAAATTCTTCGTCAGTTGTAAGAGATGTGTGGTTTATGTCAAAATTGTCATGTATCATGACCAGGAGCACTGCGAAATAGTTTGTTTCCTGTTTCGTTAAATTCTTCGTCAGTTGTAAGAGATGTGTGGTTTATGTCAAAATTGTCATGTATCATGACCAAGAGCACTGCGAAATAGTCTGTTTCCTGTTTCGTCAAATTCTTCATCAGTTGGAAGAGATGTGTGGTTTATGTCAAAATTGTCATGTATCATGGCCAGGAGTACTGCGAAATAGTCTGTTTCCTGTTTCGTTAAATTCTTCGTCAGTTGTAAGAGATGTGTGGTTTATGTCAAAATTATCATGTATCATAGCCAGGAGTACTGCGAAATAGTCTGTTTCTTGTTTCGTTAAATTCTTCGTCAGTTGTAAGAGATGTGTGGTTTATGTCAAAATTGTCATGTATCATGACCAAGAGCACTGCGAAATAGTCTGTTTCCTGTTTCGTTAAATTCTTCGTCAGTTGGAAGAGATGTGTGGTTTATGTCAAAATTGTCATGTATCATGGCCAGGAGTACTGCGAAATAGTCTGTTTCCTGTTTCGTTAAATTCTTCGTCAGTTGTAAGAGATGTGTGGTTTATGTCAAAATTATCATGTATCATAGCCAGGAGTACTGCGAAATAGTCTGTTTCTTGTTTCGTTAAATTCTTCGTCAGTTGTAAGAGATGTGTGGTTTATGTCAAAATTGTCATGTATCATGACCAAGAGCACTGCGAAATAGTCTGTTTCCTGTTTCGTCAAATTCTTCATCAGTTGGAAGAGATGTGTGGTTTATGTCAAAATTGTCATGTATCATGGCCAGGAGTACTGCGAAATAGTCTGTTTCCTGTTTCGTTAAATTCTTCGTCAGTTGTAAGAGATGTGTGGTTTATGTCAAAATTATCATGTATCATAGCCAGGAGTACTGCGAAATAGTCTGTTTCTTGTTTCGTTAAATTCTTCGTCAGTTGTAAGAGATGTGTGGTTTATGTCAAAATTGTCATGTATCATGACCAAGAGCACTGCGAAATAGTCTGTTTCCTGTTTCGTCAAATTCTTCATCAGTTGGAAGAGATGTGTGGTTTATGTCAAAATTGTCATGTATCATGGCCAGGAGTACTGCGAAATAGTCTGTTTCCTGTTTCGTCAAATTCTTCATCAGTTGGAAGAGATGTGTGGTTTATGTCAAAATTGTCATGTATCATGACCAAGAGCACTGCGAAATAGTCTGTTTCCTGTTTCGTCAAATTCTTCATCAGTTGGAAGAGATGTGTGGTTTATGTCAAAATTGTCATGTATCATGGCCAGGAGTACTGCGAAATAGTCTGTTTCCTGTTTCGTCAAATTCTTCGTCAGTTGTAAGAGATGTGTGGTTTATGTCAAAATTGTCATGTATCATGACCAGGAGTACGGCGAAATAGTATGTTTCCTGTTTCGTCAAATTCTTCGTCAGTTGTAAGAGATGTGTGGTTTATGTCAAAATTATCATGTATCATAGCCAGGAGTACTGCGAAATAGTCTGTTTCTTGTTTCGTTAAATTCTTCGTCAGTTGGAAGAGATGTGTGGTTTATGTCAAAATTGTCATGTATCATGGCCAGGAGTACGGCGAAATAGTATGTTTCCTGTTTCGTTAAATTCTTCGTCAGTTGTAAGAGATGTGTGGTTTATGTCAAAATTATCATGTATCATAGCCAGGAGTACTGCGAAATAGTCTGTTTCTTGTTTCGTTAAATTCTTCGTCAGTTGGAAGAGATGTGTGGTTTATGTCAAAATTATCATGTATCATAGCCAGGAGTACTGCGAAATAGTCTGTTTCTTGTTTCGTTAAATTCTTCGTCAGTTGGAAGAGATGTGTGGTTTATGTCAAAATTGTCATGTATCATGGCCAGGAGTACTGCGAAATAGTCTGTTTCTTGTTTCGTTAAATTCTTCGTCAGTTGGAAGAGATGTGTGGTTTATGTCAAAATTGTCATGTATCATGGCCAGGAGTACTGCGAAATAGTCTGTTTCTTGTTTCGTTAAATTCTTCGTCAGTTGGAAGAGATGTGTGGTTTATGTCAAAATTATCATGTATCATAGCCAGGAGTACTGCGAAATAGTCTGTTTCTTGTTTCGTTAAATTCTTCGTCAGTTGGAAGAGATGTGTGGTTTATGTCAAAATTATCATGTATCATAGCCAGGAGTACTGCGAAATAGTCTGTTTCTTGTTTCGTTAAATTCTTCGTCAGTTGGAAGAGATGTGTGGTTTATGTCAAAATTATCATGTATCATAGCCAGGAGTACTGCGAAATAGTCTGTTTCTTGTTTCGTTAAATTCTTCGTCAGTTGGAAGAGATGTGTGGTTTATGTCAAAATTATCATGTATCATAGCCAGGAGTACTGCGAAATAGTCTGTTTCTTGTTTCGTTAAATTCTTCGTCAGTTGGAAGAGATGTGTGGTTTATGTCAAAATTGTCATGTATCATGGCCAGGAGTACTGCGAAATAGTCTGTTTCTTGTTTCGTTAAATTCTTCGTCAGTTGGAAGAGATGTGTGGTTTATGTCAAAATTGTCATGTATCATGGCCAGGAGTACTGCGAAATAGTCTGTTTCTTGTTTCGTTAAATTCTTCGTCAGTTGTAAGAGATGTGTGGTTTATGTCAAAATTATCATGTATCATAGCCAGGAGTACTGCGAAATAGTCTGTTTCTTGTTTCGTTAAATTCTTCGTCAGTTGGAAGAGATGTGTGGTTTATGTCAAAATTATCATGTATCATAGCCAGGAGTACTGCGAAATAGTCTGTTTCTTGTTTCGTTAAATTCTTCGTCAGTTGGAAGAGATGTGTGGTTTATGTCAAAATTATCATGTATCATAGCCAGGAGTACTGCGAAATAGTCTGTTTCTTGTTTCGTTAAATTCTTCGTCAGTTGGAAGAGATGTGTGGTTTATGTCAAAATTATCATGTATCATAGCCAGGAGTACTGCGAAATAGTCTGTTTCTTGTTTCGTTAAATTCTTCGTCAGTTGGAAGAGATGTGTGGTTTATGTCAAAATTATCATGTATCATAGCCAGGAGTACTGCGAAATAGTCTGTTTCTTGTTTCGTTAAATTCTTCGTCAGTTGGAAGAGATGTGTGGTTTATGTCAAAATTATCATGTATCATAGCCAGGAGTACTGCGAAATAGTCTGTTTCTTGTTTCGTTAAATTCTTCGTCAGTTGGAAGAGATGTGTGGTTTATGTCAAAATTATCATGTATCATAGCCAGGAGTACTGCGAAATAGTCTGTTTCTTGTTTCGTTAAATTCTTCGTCAGTTGGAAGAGATGTGTGGTTTATGTCAAAATTATCATGTATCATAGCCAGGAGTACTGCGAAATAGTCTGTTTCTTGTTTCGTTAAATTCTTCGTCAGTTGGAAGAGATGTGTGGTTTATGTCAAAATTATCATGTATCATAGCCAGGAGTACTGCGAAATAGTCTGTTTCTTGTTTCGTTAAATTCTTCGTCAGTTGGAAGAGATGTGTGGTTTATGTCAAAATTATCATGTATCATAGCCAGGAGTACTGCGAAATAGTCTGTTTCTTGTTTCGTTAAATTCTTCGTCAGTTGGAAGAGATGTGTGGTTTATGTCAAAATTATCATGTATCATAGCCAGGAGTACTGCGAAATAGTCTGTTTCCTGTTTCGTCAAATTCTTCATCAGTTGGAAGAGATGTGTGGTTTATGTCAAAATTGTCATGTATCATGGCCAGGAGTACTGCGAAATAGTCTGTTTCCTGTTTCGTCAAATTCTTCGTCAGTTGTAAGAGATGTGTGGTTTATGTCAAAATTGTCATGTATCATGACCAGGAGTACGGCGAAATAGTATGTTTCCTGTTTCGTCAAATTCTTCGTCAGTTGTAAGAGATGTGTGGTTTATGTCAAAATTATCATGTATCATAGCCAGGAGTACTGCGAAATAGTCTGTTTCTTGTTTCGTTAAATTCTTCGTCAGTTGGAAGAGATGTGTGGTTTATGTCAAAATTGTCATGTATCATGGCCAGGAGTACGGCGAAATAGTATGTTTCCTGTTTCGTTAAATTCTTCGTCAGTTGTAAGAGATGTGTGGTTTATGTCAAAATTATCATGTATCATAGCCAGGAGTACTGCGAAATAGTCTGTTTCTTGTTTCGTTAAATTCTTCGTCAGTTGGAAGAGATGTGTGGTTTATGTCAAAATTATCATGTATCATAGCCAGGAGTACTGCGAAATAGTCTGTTTCTTGTTTCGTTAAATTCTTCGTCAGTTGGAAGAGATGTGTGGTTTATGTCAAAATTGTCATGTATCATGGCCAGGAGTACTGCGAAATAGTCTGTTTCTTGTTTCGTTAAATTCTTCGTCAGTTGGAAGAGATGTGTGGTTTATGTCAAAATTGTCATGTATCATGGCCAGGAGTACTGCGAAATAGTCTGTTTCTTGTTTCGTTAAATTCTTCGTCAGTTGGAAGAGATGTGTGGTTTATGTCAAAATTATCATGTATCATAGCCAGGAGTACTGCGAAATAGTCTGTTTCTTGTTTCGTTAAATTCTTCGTCAGTTGGAAGAGATGTGTGGTTTATGTCAAAATTATCATGTATCATAGCCAGGAGTACTGCGAAATAGTCTGTTTCTTGTTTCGTTAAATTCTTCGTCAGTTGGAAGAGATGTGTGGTTTATGTCAAAATTATCATGTATCATAGCCAGGAGTACTGCGAAATAGTCTGTTTCTTGTTTCGTTAAATTCTTCGTCAGTTGGAAGAGATGTGTGGTTTATGTCAAAATTATCATGTATCATAGCCAGGAGTACTGCGAAATAGTCTGTTTCTTGTTTCGTTAAATTCTTCGTCAGTTGGAAGAGATGTGTGGTTTATGTCAAAATTGTCATGTATCATGGCCAGGAGTACTGCGAAATAGTCTGTTTCTTGTTTCGTTAAATTCTTCGTCAGTTGGAAGAGATGTGTGGTTTATGTCAAAATTGTCATGTATCATAGCCAGGAGTACTGCGAAATAGTCTGTTTCTTGTTTCGTTAAATTCTTCGTCAGTTGTAAGAGATGTGTGGTTTATGTCAAAATTATCATGTATCATAGCCAGGAGTACTGCGAAATAGTCTGTTTCTTGTTTCGTTAAATTCTTCGTCAGTTGGAAGAGATGTGTGGTTTATGTCAAAATTGTCATGTATCATGACCAGGAGTACGGCGAAATAGTATGTTTCCTGTTTCGTCAAATTCTTCGTCAGTTGTAAGAGATGTGTGGTTTATGTCAAAATTGTCATGTATCATGGCCAGGAGTACTGCGAAATAGTCTGTTTCCTGTTTCGTCAAATTCTTCGTCAGTTGTAAGAGATGTGTGGTTTATGTCAAAATTGTCATGTATCATGGCCAGGAGTACGGCGAAATAGTATGTTTCCTGTTTCGTCAAATTCTTCGTCAGTTGTAAGAGATGTGTGGTTTATGTCAAAATTGTCATGTATCATGACCAGGAGCACTGCGAAATAGTTTGTTTCCTGTTTCGTTAAATTCTTCGTCAGTTGTAAGAGATGTGTGGTTTATGTCAAAATTGTCATGTATCATGACCAAGAGCACTGCGAAATAGTCTGTTTCCTGTTTCGTCAAATTCTTCATCAGTTGGAAGAGATGTGTGGTTTATGTCAAAATTGTCATGTATCATGGCCAGGAGTACTGCGAAATAGTCTGTTTCCTGTTTCGTTAAATTCTTCGTCAGTTGTAAGAGATGTGTGGTTTATGTCAAAATTATCATGTATCATAGCCAGGAGTACTGCGAAATAGTCTGTTTCTTGTTTCGTTAAATTCTTCGTCAGTTGTAAGAGATGTGTGGTTTATGTCAAAATTGTCATGTATCATGACCAAGAGCACTGCGAAATAGTCTGTTTCCTGTTTCGTCAAATTCTTCATCAGTTGGAAGAGATGTGTGGTTTATGTCAAAATTGTCATGTATCATGGCCAGGAGTACTGCGAAATAGTCTGTTTCCTGTTTCGTTAAATTCTTCGTCAGTTGTAAGAGATGTGTGGTTTATGTCAAAATTATCATGTATCATAGCCAGGAGTACTGCGAAATAGTCTGTTTCTTGTTTCGTTAAATTCTTCGTCAGTTGGAAGAGATGTGTGGTTTATGTCAAAATTGTCATGTATCATGGCCAGGAGTACGGCGAAATAGTATGTTTCCTGTTTCGTCAAATTCTTCATCAGTTGGAAGAGATGTGTGGTTTATGTCAAAATTGTCATGTGTCATGACCAGGAGCACTGCGAAATAGTTTGTTTTCTGTTTCGTCAAATTTTTCGTCAGTTGGAGGAGTTGTGTGGTTTATGTCAAAAGCAAGAGCTCTACTCACTAGGCAATGTCGTTGTTTAATTTAATTTAGTTTTTAAGTAAACCGAGGTGAAGATTTTTAGAGTTTGAAGTAAGACATGATAGTAGATTTCATGAATATAATAATTAAACAGATTATTTCTACAAATTAATAATTAAAATAATTTCAACTTCACTAAGCGAAAAATGGCGATACATTTTATAATCAAAAGCTTAATTTCAACATAAACATAATAATAAATGTTATAAGCAATTAAACACTGGTTGATCCAATGAGAGGATAGCTTCTCTACCCCCCCTACCCCCCCACTACGATTTTTTATTCAATTTGAATCGAATTCTTCTCTAAGACACCATCCGGATCCGCCCCTACAATTATATATTTTAATGGAAACTTAACCGATAAATTTAATTTTAAGTTGTTTTATTAAACTTCTGCACAGTTTGCTCCGCCCTCTCACGCAAATTCCGGACTGGCTCGAAATATATATTTCTGCGAATTGAACACTTTTTCCAGAATGAATTTTTGAATATTGCTTTTATATTATAAACTGAAATACCGATGAGTGTCAAACATGCAGGTTTTCGCTTTGTATGTGAAAAATCGATTTGTTTGATATTTCATCAGCATTCTGATATAAAAGTAAAGGTATATTTGCATTCATTCATGTACATTTAACTATACAGTGCGAACGTTGGCTGTGGAACGCTCCAAATAAAAAATTCCCCGATCATCTGCGGTCAAAATCCTCAGATAAGTCAACCTTATTTGTTGAAAGCGCATCTTTTCTGATAGTTGTGTATTTTCCATACCCCCACCCCTTTGCGTAATGATGTCATCGCCATTTTTTTTTAATGGAAACTATTTTTTTTATTTCACTAAATTTGTAGCTCTTTTTATTCTCTTTACGACTGTGTCAAAATATTTGTTTTTGTTTTTTTTTATTTAAGAAATTAAATGAATTAAATTAATTATTATTTAAGAAATGGGACAAATTCTATCAGAATTGGGGTTTTATCATCGAATAAGTTTAAAAAATGTTTTTTTTCAATTTCTGAAATAAGAAACAAAATAAAATTTTACACAGTCGTAAAGAGAATAAAAAGTACTACAAAAGGTATAGCCGAATAAGATGGTCAAAAGTGCCCCCAAAGCAAATCAATAATCGCGATGACTGGATGAAAGATAATTAAAAATGCTGTTGATTGCTCGAAATTTCAGCCTCCTGAAGCAATTCGTTGTCAAGATATGACTGAAAACGTGAATTTTACGTTTTATGTTTTTCTCTCGTTCTCTATGGCACGAATCAAGCTGAAACCACATCTACCCAAAACAAAAAAAAAATGCTTCTCGCAGTATTTTTTTCAATTTTTTTGGTGCCAAATTCAAATAGAAAAATTAAGTTAAAGTTTTCAAAATTCATTTTAGCAGTGAAGGCAACTATCTCAGTTGTTTTTTCTGTAATTGTGTTTTACCAAATTCTATAACATATATTTTTTCAGAATTTTAAACAGTGTGGAAGATAGTTAAAATAATTAAAAATCACTTTTACCACCTTAAAAATTTGAATTTCGCGCCAACATTGTGATAAAGAAGTTATTTTTGTGAAATGATTATCTTTTTTTTTTAATTAGAATGATACACTTCACAAAAATAACTTTTTTTATCACAATTTCGGCGAGAAATTCAAATTTTTAAGGTGGTAAAAGTGGTTTTTAATTATTTTAACTATCTTCCACACTGTTTAAAATTCTGAAAAAATCTATGTTATACAATTTGCTAAAACACATTTACAGAAAAAAAACTGAGACAGTCCTCGAATACCTTCACTGTAAAAATGAATTTTGAAAACTTTAACTTAATTTTTCTATTTGAATTTGGCGCCAAAAAAATTGAAAAAAATACTGCGAGATGTATTTTTTGTTTTGTTTTAGGTGGACGTGGTTTCAGCTTGATTCGTGCCATAGAAAAGGAGACAAAAAATAAAACGTAAAATTCACGTTTTCGGTCATATCTCGACAACAAATTGCTTCAAGAGGCTGAAATTTCGAGCAATCAACGGCATTTTTAATTATCTTTCATCCAGTCATCGCAATTATTGATTTGCTTTGGGGGCACTTTTGACCATCTTATTCGGCTATACCCTTTAGTGAAATAAAAAAAAAATGGTTTCCATTAAAAAAAAGGCGATGGCGTCATTACGCAAAGGGGTGGGGTTATCAGAAAAGATGCGCGTTGAAAAAATAAGGTTGACGTTTCGGAGGATTTTGGCCGCAGATGATCGGGGAATTTTTTATTTGGAGCGTTCCACAACCAACGTTCGCACTGTACATAAAAACTCTAAATACAGTAGTTGATGATAAACTCTACCTCTTAATATTAATTTGCTGAATTTTAAAAATCTTAAGCAACTTTTAAAGAATTACGCTCAAAATGTTTCAAGAATAGTATTTGGCGATTATTTCTTTACTTCAACGGTGGATTTCACAAACATTTATTTAAGCCAGGTTTCTCGTAAGCCGGTATTATATTTTCAGGTGTGTAAACGTTTTCTACTGTCACTGTCAGTCACCGAATACATTTTTTAATCGTTACTGTTTAGAGTCTCAGAAGAGCCTTTAAGGAAAAAATACATCAAAAGCGAAAAGAATGTGTTATTAAACATTGTGAAAGAGTAAATATTAACTAAAATATGTGTAATGTAATCGCAGAACCATTCCGTTTATCATTTGAAAGATCGTTTACACAGCCGAAAGTATAATACCAGTGTTATGTCATTTAAGCCAGAGTTATAGTTATTAGCACCTTTGTGAAATGCACTGCAAGTGTTTTATTTAAAGAAAATACTACTTTTTATTTTTGATTTTATTTTTACGGTAAATTTTTATTCTAAAGATTCCAACTATAAAATAATCCGCAGTTTAATTGGTGTGAGCTTATTTTTAAGAATTGCGTTTTGCATATTTAATATAATTTTTGTCTCAAGTTTAATTAATTTAAGACAATACATGTTTCTTATATTTACAATATATTTAATGATGTATAATTTTCATTAACGTTTACAGGAAAATTATAATTTTATTCGTTTTACCTGTACACTTAACAGCCATTTAGAGACTGCCTCATTTACATCAGCAATGTTAGCTTGGGGATCGTAAGTAACTTTAAATTTTAAATTATGTTCAACCCTCGCTTATTTGTTTAATACTAAAACCTGTGTTAGCAATATGATCTCTTTCAAGAATATTATACGAGAGTCGCCTTTTAAGTGTTTCAAAACGACCACTAGGTGGCGCTTTTGATTTTCGAAAAATTTGACAAATTTCGTTGTGAAAATCAGACCCGGGCTGATCGATTCTCGCAATCACTGGTGTACGTGTGTGACAGTAATAATTAATTTAGATGATTATTTGATATATAAAAGATCTTTATTCAGACTATACATTTATACAAATACAAAATACAAAATGAACATGGATTTTAAAAATATTATGGGCTCTTATTATTTTTTTGTTGTTTTTTTTTTGGCATAGGCACTGACCGTTCAGCCACTAACGAAGAGATTTACATAATAAATACTCAAACTGCTCATTAACTGTCATAAAATATAATAAACCTTTTTATAGCAAGGGTCGTTACGACCTTGTAAACAGTTTAATAGTTAATGCCAACAATAAATTATCCACGAACCATTGCGTAAAGTTTGAAATAATATACAATCAAATTATTATGTGGACTGGACGAGGGTTTATTAAAAAACGAGTTCGATAAACGCGTTTTTTTTGCACGCGTCCAAGTTTAGAAAACGACGAGCGTAGCGAGGAGTGCGAAAAAAGGCCTTATAAACGAGTTTTGTACAGTATTTTTTTCTACTTTGCCCCTTTTATTCCATTTCTAAATTACAAAATCGCCCTGACATATTTAGAAAATTGGTAACACTGATAATTGACATTTCAATTCGAAATTAGTTTGCGATTTCCACACATCACATAACCTCAAAACTATCTCGCTGAAAATTTAGCACAGGTCGACACCTCTGAATTTCAACGGTGCCAACCTTGAAAAACTGATATTACCGCAATGAGCGAGCCCTTAACGAACCCATATGAGTGCGTTAATGACTCTTTTTTTTAGGCGCAAAATAGAAAATAGTATATTATTAAACGGGTGAGAAAGTTGGCCATTGCCACGAGGGTGAAGTTTGCAACACGAGCCGTAGGCGATTTTATTTACCCGAGTGACAATGGCTAACTTGTTCACGAGTTTAATACTATACTTTTTCGCATCATATTAAATAATTAAAAAGATTTTTCTGTTTGTATTAAATTACAACGAATAATTTTTCTATTTTGAAATTGCGGCAGTTCGCTGACAAAAAACGAATCGTTGCCATAGTAACAACTAAACGGTTGGGCAATGAAACCGCTATCATTTGATTGGACGTCACCTGTTGGGCAATTAAACCGCTATCATTTTATTTGACGTCACCTGTAGAGAAAATGATTCGGCCGAGTAATGGACAATTTTCTCAATCAAAAACGATTTAACGTTTATATTATTTAATAATATGCGAAAAATATATTTATTAAATCATAGTAACGATTGGTCATTATCATTCGTAAATTAAATTCAAACTTGGACAATTAAAATTCTCAGCAGAAATCTTTTAATCGTTTATAAATGAATTCATCAAATACTGAGAATTAATTAATTCCCGTTAAAGTTGTACGAGTATATAATCAGCATTTAACGCAGGATTGAAATTTAATTAAATAGCAAAATTCCTCATGTTTATTGATTTTACACGAAAATCTTGCAAACATAATTTAATCTCCCAAATACGCTAAATTATTGCTCAATAATTTTTTACATAATTAATATGGAATTTAAATTTAATTAACTAAATTGCTTACCTTTATTGATTTCTGATGAAAATCTCAGCTAAACTTTTTGGAGTTATTTTATTAATTACGTTGAATTATTTGCCCTTAACTTTGAATATAATAGAACATTAAATCTGAATAAATAAACACATTGAGCAGGATATTATCAACAATAATCCAACAAGTGCCTATGATTTTGCCAGCAGTTATTAGCGTCACGATCACGATTTTCTAGAAGTAACAAGCAAGAGTGATACAGACGCTAATAATTGCCTAGGAAAGATCAGTCATGAGAAGACAATTGGCCGAACAGAAAGGTAACACTTCATTATTTGAGAAATTCAATTTAGTGACATCAAGTGTCATACGTGTATTAATCTGTGCCACAATAATTGTAGTAAAAATGAGCTTACCAAGATTTTGAGAAATGCCTATGAATACCATTACTGATGAAAGCACACGCACATTAAAATCGAATTAAGTGAGCAAAGCATTTTAAAAGTCCGAAAAGACAATAACTGTGTTTTATACGTTTTATAAAATGTAGTAACGCGTTGCTAGGCAATACTAACATTATGTATTCCCAGGATTAACACCCACCCAGGGTGTATTGCCAATCATAACGTGCGCATCCTAATTAGAATTTTATTGGATCATGCCATCAACATTATTCGATTTCATTGGTTAACAAGTGAGTACAATGGTCACATGTACATATTCCGAAATCATGCAATGATCCATTGGAAATTACGAGCAATCGTCCAATTACCATGCTTACGGTTCTCGGTAAGTTATTTGAAGCGATTATTAAATCGAAACTCATATCCCACATTTCTGATCATATCCATCCGCCAACCTCGTGCTACATGCATTAGCGAAAGTACTCTTCAGGGACTGATAGTATACAATTGTCGTTTGCCAAATGCCGGATGTCAATCAATCAAAACAAATCCCAATTATGTATCCCTTTTCATCGCCCTCATAATTTATTCTTCAATGTAATTATAAACAATCGTCGCTTATCAACATCTCTTACTTCCTGTAATTCTCACAAAAAAATTGTATAAACTAATAGTGTTCGGAATGTTCTCCTAGACATAAAAAAAAAAAAAAAATTTGAAGCAAAATTAAATTTAATCGTTTTTTGACATTTCCAATCAATTTATGCACCATCCACAAAGAAAGTAATTTTGCGCATCTCGATTCCTGTAATTCTCAATCAAATTTTATAGACAAATGGTATTCAGATTGGTCTCCTGGTCATAGCTAGCTCCAAGATGCAACATTTTACTGGCAAAATGCTTACATGAAATAGTTTACTGCGAAATAGATGATAGCTAGTACATTTCAACATCCCCAGATTTTGCAGTAGAATGCCGAGATGTATATCAGCAAATCCATGAATAGAGCGACCGG
Source organism: Ocypus olens (assembly GCA_910593695.2). NCBI lineage: Eukaryota > Metazoa > Arthropoda > Insecta > Coleoptera > Staphylinidae > Ocypus > Ocypus olens. The sequence goes on along the minus strand of OU343052.1, from coordinate 7,412,728 downwards.
ATTTTGATTAGGAAAAACGAGGAGCACACTCTTCCAAGCCGATTCTTCCCTTAGTTTGGACCCTTTCGAAACTCCTCAAGCCAATGAACCAAGAAAAACGCACTGATAGAATAGTTTTTTCAGCCTTTTTTGTTCAAAAACCCGACAAAAAAAATTCCGACATTTTTCGGGTTATTCAATGTTTCCACATGTATTTAACGGACTCTTTTATTATGGGGGCAGTCTCCAGAGCAGAGCAGGAGATATTTTCAAGTGTGAACGGGACCAAAATTTGGAAACCTGGCAGAAAATCGCCATTTTTGACCAAAGACTGATCATTGATTTTTCGCATTGATATCTAGCTGTATAGATCCGTAATGGCTTAAGGAGCCAAAAAATGTCGAAATATTGACTCCACACATTTGGCCAAACTCAAAAGACGCAAATGGCCATCTTGGACCATCTTGTCCTCTCTGCCCTGTTGAAGGGATTTTTAAAACTTTGGAAGTGCTGCGAAGCAGGGAGTGTTAGGAAAGCTCAATTTGAGTGACGCGAACCATGTGGGCCCACTGAAAGAATTTACAGATTTGACAGAAAATTGTCATTTATGATGCCGAGGCTCGGTTGGGTTTTCTGGCCTAGCGATGGCGAGTGAAGAGGTTTAATAGAAAAGAACAAAGAAGAGAAGAAAGAAGCCTCTAGATGGCCAAAAATAAGTCTCTATGATTTGTTTGAAGTTCTGTAAAGGGGATCAAGAACTTTGTGTATTAGTTGAAAAAACTTTATAACTTTGCTTTTAGTGAAAATTAAAAAAAAATTTTAAAGGACGATTTTTTTAGCCTTCACTTGATAATGTCGGATTCTTGCCGAAAATTCTATGAAATTACTGAAATAACTCTCAAAATAGACAACCAACTAACTCCCCAAAAAATTTACTAGGCATACACATTGAAAAACAATGTAACGACGCCATTCTTTCAGCAATTAAAAAAAAATCCCTCCGATTATGCAAAGTAATTTCTCACGAGTTTCAATTGCACGGAGATCCAGTCGCAAACTCCCGCTCTAATCTGGAGACTGCCCCCATAATAAAAAAAGTCCGTTAAATACATGTGGAAATATTGAATAACCCGAAAAATGTTTGAATTTTTTAGTCGGTTTTTTTGACAAAAAAGGCTGAAAACTATTCTAGCAGTGCGTTTTTTTTCGGTTCATTGACTTGAGGTGTCTCCTAAGAGTCCAAACTAAGGGAAGAATCGATTTGGAAGGGTGTGCTTTTAAAGCCACCTTCGATTTTTATTTAGTAAAATGGCTATTGAAATGGTTGATAAAACGTTTTCTGCAAATAACTTTTAATGCGTTAGGAATTGGAACAGGGTTGTTATAAGGAAAAATGTTTGTTTCTTAATTCTGCATGGAATGACATAAAAAAATACAGGGTCTCAAATTTAAAAAAAGAAAAATAAAGTGCTTTAAACTTTAAAATGTTTGTCACTAAATGTTGGACACCCTGTATAATTCATATCAATCAAACTTAGTTAACGGAACTATCAGACCTTATTTAATAAGTACCTTGTATGATTTTATTAACAAGGCACTATTTTTATTTTGTATTCATTTTTTAAAACAATAGTGCAAAACTGATTTTTTTTAGTTTCAATTTTTTTGCTGATATCCCTGAATTGATTCTAATAAAATTATAGGAGTATGTAGGCAACCATGAAAGGTACCTAAATAAGCAATAAAATACATAGCATGTAATAGACGCAGGACCCTGTATATTGCAACTCGCCCATAAATACTATGTTTCGATTATCCAACGGCATCCAAAATTCTGTTGAAATCATTAATTGTAACTTGAGACACTTTTTAGCGGATGCATTGGAGCCGCTATAAATTTAGTTTATTATTATTTACGATGTGGCTTTTACTTTCGCTTCAATTTTACTTTAATTTGTTTTTGTTTTTAAATTAATTCACAATATTATGTACTTTATATTATATAATTTTACCCGTAATTGGAATAATCTGTTGGGAAATAAATGAATTATTATTATTATTATAACGCACCTATAAATATCACCGATTGTGTAATAAATTTCAAACACGAATCCGGCGCTTTCACCATTTATGCATTTAGTAAATTTCTAAGTAATCTCTACTAATTTAATTGATAAAAACAAATCGTAATTAATCAAACAACAGTGATGCTATAGTAATAACACAAAGCTTTTAACTAATAATTCACCTTGATTTTTCGAAACTTGGTCAATTAAAAAAAATCAAAACTAATTGTTATGCGTAATCTACAATTGATATTTTTGGCCACAAATATTCTAACGGGCTTTGTTAATAATATAAAAAATAAAATAGAGAGGCATATTTTTCGTCTTCATTTAAGTATTTTTTTACTTTTGCACAATTATGACATATATTCAATTAAAAAAAAATTGTAAGGCTTAACTTATATTCGATATTTTTGGTTACAAATGTTCTAAATGGCAGGGTTTGCCAGACATAGATAAATATTTTTAATTTTAGCTTAAATATTTTTTTACCTTAGCACCATTACGAAATTTAGGAAACATAGACGTTAATAATAGTATGTTTAGTGTTAAAATAAAAATCTTGTAAAAAAAATTCATTAAATTCCTCATATGAATTAATTTATTTAATTTATCGAAGTATTTTCCATTCACTTTGTATGTAATTATCACATAACATGAAATTTCAATGAAATAAATGAATGAAATTCTATGCAATTATGGATTTCTGTACAGCCTATTACGGGCCCCACGGACATGACATGTACACCGGGAATTCAATAATTCATCAAATACTAGTTTTCCAACAACTGAAAATAATTAAACATAATTAATAGTAATTTAATTTTCATACTGATAACAATTGCAATTATCGATCAGTTGGCAATTAAAGCAATGTGTAATTACATTGTTACAACTAGTTTATTCAATTTGCAACCGCAGTACCATATTTCTGGTTACTAATAAATTAAGGTTTTTTTTATTAGTTGAAATTTTTTTTGTAGAAATTAAATTATGAGACTGAAAAATATTATTATTAAAAAAATAATAATAAGAATAACAGTTTCAAATTCATACTTTTTGTACGTATGAATTGGGTTCATTTTTATTATACTTTTAATTCTGTTAACTGAAGAATCGACTTTCATGCAAAAATGTGTATTTTCAAGTTCGAGGATTTTTTCCCAAAATATTTTATTTCGGTTTTACTGAATTGATTCCATACTTTAGGCACGCCCGGTATATATTATAAAAGTATTTTAAATAACGAACAGGCTCGTAACTACAAAGAGATTAAATTATTTTTAAACAATATTCGCAATTATTTTGTTTATAACTGTAACAAAAAGCCCGCAATTAATTATTAAAGTTTTAATGAGTGAAAATACGCAACATGTTTGGGGGCAGTGGTAATGTGACCTAATTTTTAAACGGCATCGGCTTTATATATCGAATTACAGCAAGCGCGTAGGAAATATCTGAGTGCTCTTTAAGCGTCAATGAACTTGAGGACTGTTTATCTTTTACAAAAAATAAACGTTGCGATAACACTTCAAATTTCGGAGGCAAGAAATCGTATCTCGTGTTTTAAATAAACAAACACACATTCCATGCAGATCTAATTAAATGAGAATAGCATCGGTTCTCAAAATGTTTAAAAAACCTCGAAAAATTAGGAAAATTAAAAAAAAAATTCGAATAAATTTTGACGGAAATGGGTTCACAAATATTTTGTGTATGTGCCCTTAAAAGCCTGTTCGTTATTTCAAATACACCCTGTATGTGATACACTTTTATTCGTTGCATTTAGAACGAATAATTTCCCCAGAAACTAAAACTCGAATTGCTTATTTAAATAACGTCATGTTTACATAATGTAGAGACGCGCCACATTCAAAATTCCCTTGTGTTTCTGGTTGATGTAAATTCCCATCATTTTTGACTTTCGCCCTAAATAGAAAATTCAAATAATGCAACGGCTACTGCTTCCATTTCCATTTGTAGCGGGATGGCGAAAACATGAAAACTAATATCGGTATATCAAAGGGTGTGTGGGAATGGCATTGTATCCATTTTTGTATTCTCGGGGGGGTAAATCTAAAGCTTAAGAGATCTGAGACGCTTCGATTTCAATCAGACGTTTCGTTTGGTGCATCAATAAGTAATTGAATTTCAATCTCTTGTATTTGGTGAGATTCAATTCATAAATATATGCCCTCAATATATTACGCTTGCAAATCCTTCTGAAATAGCAGATTTTATAGTGCGTGAAATAAGTGATAAATGTAAGTTTAGTTTTGTGTCGCACTTATAAATAAAAATATCTATGGCACATTTAATTAAATATAAACGTAAAACATAGAATAACGCACATTATGCAACGTGTTTCTAAATTAATGCGGGTGATTTTTCAGCAAAAATTAGGGGAGGTCTTTCATATAATGTTTTGTTCAAAACCCCTTCCTGTCCAAGTTACAGCCCTCCAAAGTTTGTTTTTATTTCATATATTCACTATTGAAGAATTTAGAAGAATGACATTTGACAGATAACTGTTTCTAATAAAATTGCACTTTCTGACGATTTTTAATTTTTCTTAACCAATCTATGAATTTATGTCAAATGGGTCTAAGGATGATTTCATTTTTTAGTGATCAAACTTAACAATTTGGTGGTTTTCACAGACACGTAATGTTAACATTCATTATAAGTTAATTTCGAAAGTTTTAGGTCGATGGCAATTGTTTTTACACTTTTTCAAGTCACTAACTCACTTAAGGTTCTTGTCATGTGAATTTATTCCAAGATTTAGGGAAGAAATATGCACAGTTTTTAAGGAAATATAATTTCGCACTGTTTATGCGTAATTATGGGAAGTTTCAGATTGATAGCAATTTTTTTTTATATATTTTTCATGACACTAAAATAATTACATTTTTTTTTAAACTTAAGTTGCTCTTCATGTGAAATTATTCCAAGATTTGGGGAAGAAATATTTATGGTTTTTAAAGAAATGTAATTTTGCCCTTTTTGTGCATTACTACAGAAAGTTTCAGATTGACAGCAATTGTTTTTTATATACCGTGTGTTCGATAAAAAATGCCCAACGCCATAACTCTGTTATTCATTGACCGATTTGACTGAACTAAAAAATAAAGTTAATGGCTGTTTAAATACTATAAAATGACGGTAATTATTTTTTTTAATTAACTTCATTGCCAAATGATGTATTTTTTTTAAATGGCTGCATATACTTTTCTAATTTTATAATATTAGACATTGTGTTTCTGAATCCAATTACGCCTGTTATGTTGGTTTTAAGTTAATATTTATGCCAAAAAAAGATAATAATAAATCTTGTTCACATGATTTTTTGGTAATAAATGTAGTGTGCCTTGAAAAAAATTCGAATCGACAAATGTCATTTATTGTATAAGTAATGTCAACCATTTGTTATTAGTGTGTGTTTCAGACAAAATCACGAACAATATCAAATTAATAGACATGTTACAAATTTATTTTCTATGTAATAGAAATCGAAGAGCTGCGGCACGAATTTATCATCTACGGTTTTCAGAGCGGCGAGCACCAGAACCTAAATTTAGAAGGTTATAAGGAAATTTGAGACGATATGGAGCCTTTAAAAAGTCGAAGACAGTGGATCGACAATTTCTAGGACTTGTAGAGTTCGACGTTCTACTTAGTGTTTACAATAATTACAGAACATCTAAATCGCAAGTGAATTATGACTTATTTATTCTATTCTACATTCAGGTGTAATATAGGTACTTATTTATTGGGTCCTTATTGTTCGTGTTTGACATAACCTTACAACAAATGACATTTGTCATTTTTTTCCAAGGCGCGCTAATTATAATTTTTGAAAAATATAATTTAAAATGGAAGATTTATTTTAATTTTTTTCGACCAAAATATTGAACGAAAAACAACATATTGGGCATTACTGGATTCAGAAAAATAATGTCAAATGTAAAAAAATTTATACATTATATACTGCCCTTTCAAAATTTTAAGTTGGTTATCATTTGACAATGAAGTTATTATTGAAAAAAATCAATATTGATGTCATTTGTTAGTATTTAAACTACCATTGTCTTTCTTTTTTAGTTCATTCAAATCGGTCAATAAATAACAGAGTTATGGCCTTGGGCGTTTTTTTTATCGAACACACGGTATTTTTCAAGGCACTAAAATAATTACATTTTTTTCTAAACTTAAGGTGCTCTTCATGTGAAATTATTCCAAGATTTAAGCAAGAAATATTCATAGTTTTTAAAGAAATGTAATTTCGCACTGTAACCATGGAAACTTTTGCAAGCGTCATTTTATGCGGCTCGTAAAACTGCTCTTTTTTGCCCATTAACCGTTTCTCTATCTCTTACAGTTTCTGAGATACCCATACTAAACATAGAAAACACTCACCCTGTATACAGGGTGTTTCAAATTAAAGGCTCACCATGGGGATCTTTATTAGAAGAGATAGAGGATATGTTTACATTTGGCCTCAGAATTTTATGCTGATAATAATCCGTTGAAAAAAATTAATTAAAATATTTTGTTTTCGAGTTATGTTAAAAAGAAACTGAAAAAACGGATTTTATTTTTTTTTATATCTCCGTTATTTGAGCTGATATTTAAAAACGGAAAAGACGCCCTTATAGCACTTTTTTATTATCTAATAGATAGCGTAAGAATTTCCTTTGTAACATGTTTCGTTTCTTTTGAACCATCATCAACTTTCTTATTTCTCATGGAAGCCATATTTATTTTTTATCGCATCTGAATGCTTAATTTATTGTGATGGCAACAATATAACACAACATATATTTAATATCGTAAATGAACATATAATCGTTTAAAACACTTTTATTGGCAATCTATGTAGCGCGTACTACAAATCATCTGTGCCATGGAATTAGAAACAATTAAAAATTGTCGCATACCATACGGTAATAAAATTACTCAAGAAAATCTCAATCATATTTTGGAAATGGTAATAATAAATGTATCTTAATTAATTAATTTTACGTTTACTTACAAAACATATTTCACGCAAATCAAAATGCGAAGTAGCAGCTGAATTAAATTTGCCGCCAACGCAAGTACGGAGAATTTGAAATAAATTCTATTGTAAACAATATAAAATTAATATGGGCCATACACTGTCACCTGGTGACAATTTAAGATGCATTTTGTAATTGGTTGCTACAAAAGTGTAATGAGATGATATTTGAACAGATGAATGCAAATTCATAAAGGGTGGCGTATTTCATCGTAATAATGAACATTATCCAGAAAATCCAAGCCAAGTCTTAAGTGGTCGGCTGTTTTGGAATAAATGTTTGGGAATTTATGACGGAAATTTATTAGGCCCGATTTGAACGTCTTGAATTTTTTCTTTTTGGCGTTTTGTTAAAAATGTAGTTTATTGTTATACTCTTAAAAATATTGAACACTTCAGAGATGGGATTATGAATGCTTTTATTACGATTCCCGGAAGAAGTGTTTATAGCGAAATAAATAATGTTAAAAAAAAACGCGCTCAACTGTGCATCAATGAAACCGGTTTTTTTTTTATTTGAACATAAATTATAGTTAATAACCTTCATATTTATATTATTAGTATTAATTTATAAATTATTTTATTTATTAAGAACATTTATTTTATGTCTTTTTACACAACAACAGTTCGAAGGAGTTGCCTTGTTTCTGGATACATTTGTAATTATTTTTGACTAGCCAATGTATTTCCGTTTACTGAATTAGAAATATGTTACATATCTTGCTTTTCTAAATTATCGAACGTCATTTTTAATTATAAAGAATTATAATGTTTACCAAAAAGTTATTTGGATTTCTAATTGTTTTGAATTTCATGGCTCGGATGATTTTTAGTAAGTGCTACATAAAAGTGTTTTAAACGATTATCTATTCATTTATGAAATTAAATATTTTTTGTGTTATATTGTTGTCATCACAAAAAATTGAGTATTCAGATGTGATAAAAAATAAATATGGTGTCCATAAGAAATAAGAAAGTTGATGATGGTTCAAAAGAAACGAAACATGTTACGAAGAAAAATGTTATGCCAACTATTAGATAATAAAAAAGTGCTATAGAAACGTCTTTTCCGTTTTTAAATATCATCTCAAATAACGAAGATACAAAGAAAAAAAGAAAATCAGTTTTTTTTCAATTTTTTTTTTTAACATAACTCGAAAACAAAATATTTTAATTAATTTTGTTCAGCAGATTATTAATCAGCATAAAATTCTGCAAAAGTGCCAAATTTAAACATACCCATCTTCTTATAAGCGAGATTCCCATGGTGAAGTAAGCCTTGAAATTAAAACACCCTGTTTATTTATGGGTATGTAACAATTATTCAATATATACCGTGCTTTCAATAATACACCAAATATAGGGAACGCAGGAGACGTAATTTGAGTGACTCGGAATAAGAGTGGAGATTAGTGATGGGATCATTCGAATGACGATAATCGATTCATTCGATTATCAACATAATCGATTATCTCCAGAACTTATTTTTTAATTCGAATGATCATTCGAATGATCGGTATTCGAGTGATAATTCGAATCGTCATTCGAATGATCATTCGGTACTCGAATGATCATTCAAATGAGCATTCGAATGATCATTCGATTGGCATTCAAATGATCATTCGAATGATTTATTCGAGTGATCGGTACTCGAATGAACAATTCGAAAACTGGCTATTGGGATAATCTGAATGACCTTTTGAATGTCATTATACCAATTTGTACTCGAATATATATCATTCAAAACTTTACGTAGCGTATTAATAAGATATCTTTCCCACGAAACATTACAGCGAAGTACTCTGATATTGTCTACAATATATTCTAAATTATAATTTTATTATGATATATTTCTGAAATCAGAACACAAGTATTTATGAACGATTTTAAGCAAAATAACCGGAGTTCTATTTTTGGTATTTAAGTCACGATAATTTGAGTATTCCGATATGTCTATACCACTTGAAAAATAAAAATACTCGATTCACGATCATTCGAATTATTAGTCGAACTTTTATTTGAATGACCATTTGAATGAATAATCGATTTTCATATCATTCGAATGATCACTCGAATAATCATTCGAATAAATAATCGATTTTCAGATCATTTGAATGATCATTCGAATGATCACTCGAATTATCATTCGAATGAATAATCGATTTTCAGATTAATTCGAATAGTAAACATTCGATTATTGAAATCATTCGATTATGCCCATCACTAGTGGAGATCCCACTGCGGCTTGACGATTCTAATTCGATAGTAACGTCGCCCGTCGTTTAGCGTCCTAAAAATTACGATGCTCGATACTCGTACTTCGTTCGCAGTGGGAGCGAGTCACTCCGACTACGTCGCCTGCGTTCCCTATGTTCGGTGCATTATTGAAAGTACGGTATAGGAAAAGCCACATTCGAGTACTACTGCAATCCATACATTTTCACAACTTTTTATTCATCTGTATGAAATTTCTAAATGGAGGTCGAACTAAAAATATATGGTCAATTTATCATACCCAGATGTCGAGCAAGTGAATTTATGGCTAAAAGTTATTCACAATAAGACATACGAAACAGTTTTAAAAAGTTCTGCGATATATTCCATATCCACTACATTTTCAATTCCCTTGGTGATGCACATGCATTTCCGAATCATTTATTATTATAAAATCGGTAATAATGTGTCACATATTTTACACGCCACTTAATATCCTCATAAATCTCAAACTAAATTAATATTAAAGCATTATTTTTAGTTACATCGTATTTCCATTCATAAGGATGGAAATCCATTATTAAACCGATTTATGAAGTTTCAGTAAATAAACATGTTGCACTTTAGTGCTTTTGCGTGAAGTTATTTTCATTAAATGTATAATGAACAGGATTTCAGAAACAAAAGTTACGATAAGTGACCGAGCTTATTACTCCGAGAAGCGTCGTTGATTGGTAAAACTGGGTCAACTTTCCTTAACTTTCACAATCGCTTCAGTCCAAAGTGTCAACCACTAGCGTTAATAGGACTTATTTACGTAAGTATATTTTACGGAAAGTTTTAATAGCTTTATGTTGTATTCATCTGAAATGAAATTAGTTTAAATTGGATTTTATTTGAAACCTTAACTGCAATCAATATAATATATCGCTGATGGTAATCAACTTGGTTTGAAAGGTAAATTTTATTATAAAATAAAATGTAGTCAGTAAAATTAATTATAATTAAGGAACTGTACTTTCTATTCGTTGTGTCGAATCGATCCACCAAAAGGGCATTGAAGTGTGTTCAATTACCTACGCAGAACTCAAATAACGAAGTTCCTACGACGATTTGGCACAAAGTTATACGGGTGTGAAGTTAGCAACAGATTTCAGTAATAGATTTTAAAATTCATTTTTTGCCATAAAAATATATATTTTCCAAAAACCTTCTACTACAAAATACACATAAACCTCCCCCACCCTAAATTTTCAACCCTCTACAATTTTTCACACTATATAAAAAAAAAATCTCCTTTTTCGCTAACTTCGATGACCGATAAGAAAATGCTGAAAACATGTTATTATTTTACATACTTAGACGTACTAATACAAAAAATAAAAATAAAACGTTCCGGCCCCCAGATCACTTCAAAAAAATTAAAAACTTGTCTGCCCCATGCACCGTGAAGAGGTGCGCGGGCACACTTACGTTTTTTACGATATTCGATGTCCGTCTCAAAAAAGTAAAAAATTCAATAACAATCTAGACATACAGGCCTAACAACAGGAGAAATAAAAAAAATGTGCCGGCCCCTTGATCACTTTGAAAAAAAATAAACAATCCGACACACTCTCCGAAAATGTATGCGCCGTCACATTAACTGACGTTTTTTTCAAAATTCGATGACCGCCATAAAAAAGTTAAAAATTTATAAACAATCCAGACATACCGGCCTAACAAATGGAGAAATCAAAAGAATGTGCCGGCCCCTTGATCACTTTAAAAAAAAAAAACAATCCGACACACACTCCGAAAATGTATGCGCCGTCACATTAACTAAAGTTTTTTTCAAAGTTCGATGACCGCCATAAAAAGTTAAAAATTTATAAACAATCTAAACATACATGCCTAACAAATGGAGAAATAAAAAAAACGTGCCGGCCCCTTGATCACTTTGAAAAAAAATTATCCGCCACAATTTCCGAAAATGCGTTTTCTCTTTTTTTCACAGTATGAACATTTTAAAGAATAATGTATACAACACGTAAATCAGTTTTGTGTCAAACACAATTCACAGGTATTTTGAAATTTCAAATTAGTGACACATACTTTACAGCAAATCCTGCTACATTGTTGACACAGAAATCCAGAATTTTCTTCAGCATAATATAAATACATTTTGGTTATGTCATTCAATTTTTCCAAAATCATATTTTTTAGCATAATTCGGTAGTAGCATTGACATCTAGTTTATCATTCCAAGATAAATCATTTAAAATGACATGGCAATAATAAATAACATACAAACCGCAATTCCAAGAATCGGTCTGTATTGGATATTTGTGTGGATTCTGGCTGATAGTACTAATTGAGGAATCTAACCCTACCTTGTACAAGAAATGAGCAATTTTCCGAAATACTGATTTTCCGCTGCGACTTTCCCTAGAGAGTGGATCAAAAAATAAAACGTCCTTTTTACCTATATCAACATATAGAAGAGTCCAGTGGCTGTTTTCAAGAATTGGAAATAAAAATTTTGACTCGTTCCCACTGTTAAATTTAAATAAAATTAGATTGAACATTATGTTTGTGACTTTCGAGAAATATTTTTACAGTTTTATTTTTTTAGTCCACCAAAAAATTGTCCAGCCACATATCTTGGCTATTAGTCGAGCAGTTGAGAGTAGAATAGCTTTCATAATATAATTTATATTTGTCAAATTTTGATATTACATAGTTTTTACTTAATTTGGGGATTTTCACAGAGTGAGTCGGATTGTTTATTTTTTTTAAAGTGATCAAGGGGCCGGTACTTTTTTTTTATTTCTCCGTTTGTTAGGCCTGTATAGATTGTTTATACATTTTTAACTTTTTTATGGCGATCATCGAACTTTGAAAAAAACTTCAGTTAATGTGACGGCGCATACATTTCAGGAGTGTGTCGGATTGTTTATTTTTTTTTCAAAGTGATCAAGGGGCCGGCACGTTGTTTTTATTTCTCCATTTGTTAGGCCTGCATGTCTGGATTGTTTATAAATTTTTAACTTTTTTATGGCGGTCATCGAACTTTGAAAAAAACTGCAGTTAATATGACGGCGCATACATTTTCACAGAGTGTGTCGTATTGTTTATTTTTTTTTTAATGATCAAGGGGTCGGCACGTTCTTTTTATTTCTCCATTTGTTAGGCCTGTATGTCTAGATTGTTTATAAATTTTTAACTTTTTTATGGCGGTCATCGAACTTTGAGAAAAACTTCAGTTAATGTGACGGCGCATACATTTTCGGAGAGTGTGTCGGTTTGTTTATTTTTTTTTCAAAGTGGTCAAGGGGCCGGCACGGTTCTTTTATTTCTCCTGCTATTAGGCCTGTATATCTAGATTGTTTTTGAATTTTTTACTTTTTCGAGACGGACATCGAACATTGTAAAAAACGTTAGTAAGTTTTACCCGCGCACCTCTTCACGGTGCATGGGGCGGACAAGTTTTTTTTTTAAGTGATCTAGGGGCCGGTACGTTTTTTTTATTTTTTGTATTAGTACGTCTAAGTATGTAGAATAATTACATGTTTTCAGCATTTTCTTATCGGTCATCGAAGTTAGCGAAAAAGGAGATTTATTTTTATATAGTGTGAAAAATTGTAGGGGTTTGAAATTTTGGGGTGAGGGAGGTTCATGTGTATTCTTTAGTAGTAACCCCACCCTGCTTATCGCAGGTTTTTGGAAAATGTACATTTTTATGGCAAATAATGAATTTTAAAATCTATTGTTGAAATCTATTGCTAACCTCACACCCGTCAAAGTTATGGGTGTGAAAAAAAAGCGAATTTTGTGGTCCAACTCCATAGACATCGTCAAAGTTGGACATCGTTTCCTGTAAAAACATTTATTTATTTTTCACAGGGGTGTTAGAGGGGGCGGAAGGAGTTACGCTTAAGTTCGCATGCATGACTTTAAAGAAGACACTTCAAAGTTTTTCGCCTTCAAAGATTCATCAAAATCGATTGAAAATACGCCGAGTTATTTTGGTTTGAAAATGGTCGAAATTTCACGAATTTCAAGTGTTTCATTTTTTTTTCTTCAGTATATAACGTATGGTGTTCAAGTATGATTATTTTTAAATCTAGTCGAGAGACATTTGCATTTTTTTATAAACTTGAACGGCAATATTTTTTGAAGAAATTTAAAAGGTCTTTTTTTGACGGCTTGGAAAATGTCAGACCGCAGATTAATAATGCAGGGTGTTTAGTTTATTTAATAAATACTAAGCCACAATTTGTGAATTACAATTAAAATACTAATATAGTTTATAATAATACTAGGTCACAATATAAGTAACATGAAGAATACAATATAAATAAGTAGTACATAAAAATAAAAACAACAAAAAATGTAAAATCAATGTAACTAAGTCTCTGAGGCATCATTTAGAAAGTGTGATGTTTTGAATTTCTTTGATAATCTTGAAGCGCAATATAATTTGAGAAAATTTAAACACTTAAGAGTGCATTGCAGTTATTTTTTCCATTTTTTTTTCAATAGCTTGGAAAATGTCGGACCGCAAAATAAAAATCCGGAGTGTTTAAGTCTGATTGTTTTAAAATTCAATTAAGGAGTGTTGGTATATTTTTACGGAAACTTAAAACCCAATCTATTTTGGGTGAATTTGAAAATGTTTGAGTTTGTTTTGATCATTTTTCTATTTTTCCTTGTTGAAAATGTTGGAACGCGGTGTTAAAATGTGTTTAAAATCTAGAGAAGGGGTGTTTCCAGATTTTTATAAAAGCTTGAACTGCAGTTTTAAAATTAATTGAAATTGTTATTTTTTTTTTGACAATCTGCTTTACCGACGAGAAGTAAGACGTGAATTTTCAGCCACGAATTACTGTTCAAAAATGATTATAAATCATATTTATAATCATTTTTGGACAGTTTGCTTTTGTTAAATATATAATGCTTGCAGAAAGGCACTGCTAAAATAAAATTAAATATTATTTTGAAATTTTAGAGCTTGTTGCAATAATTTTTATATTTTTTTCGACAAAAATACGTTGTTAAATATACTTTTAAAAAGGCTCGGCATAAATAAAATTTAAAAAAATTAGTTTTTTTTAATGCCAGCGACTGATCAATGATCTGTTCGATATTAAAAAAAATATTTCTTAACATTTTCTCGGTTATTTAACAGTTTGTAAGTGTTAAATATACTTCCAGAAAGGCATATGCAAATATAAAATTGGAAATTTTTAGCGAACCTATGATCTATGAGCTGCTCGATATTAAAAAATATATTTTTCAACATTCTTACGGTTTTTGGACATCTTGTAATTGATAAATGTACTTTCAGAAAGGCACTGCAAAAATTCCTAATGCTCTTATGGTGGATGCGCCGGGAAGAAAACAAAAAGTTACAGTTAACAATTATTATTACGCTTGTAACGTATAAACTTTGTGGAAGAATTTGAAAGCCAACAGTTTATATTAACAGATAATTAATTCTAACTAAGGGTATACTTCTCTCTGCCCTTTCATCGGAATAATCCATTCTAAATCGGCATGAAACTAGAAATTAAACCATCAAAACTTTAGTTAATATAAGCAATATTTCGACGCTAAATTGTTTGTTTGCGACTAAATTTGGCATTTCATATTACATGTATTCCTACAGACGTAATCATCTCATACCCTTAGAAAGTTATTCCATGTTACTATTATACACGAAAACGTGAAAACTGTTCATGTCTGTGGTGGTAATTCATGGAATTATTACCTTAAAAAAATATTAAAAAGCTTAATAATGATGAATCACCACAAGCCGAAAAAATCATCCATTTAGCAATGATTAATGAATATATCGGCCGTTACAAATAAATTGAACGGTTGAAACAGTATGTTGAAAGTATCATGCGGCTGCCTTTTATCGTACGCTTTCATCTTTAAAATGAGCCGTTTGGGATGAAAAGCTTTATGAAACGGCCTTTTTTATATACATATATTTTTTCCCTAGTTTTCATCCTATACAATGTCATAGTGAAAAAGATGCGTCATTTAAAAGTTTTTCTATGTATTCTATGCCATTTGTTTAATATCGTTTTAATCCGGTACTTAAACTTGGTTTACCATATTTAACACGTAGGCGTGTACAAGATATTTACTCCAGGAGTTGTCGGTTGCGAAGGAAAAAAAATGTTCCCCAAGCTAACAAGCGCAACTCGATAAGACAAGGTTAGATTAAAAAAAAATGTAAATTTAATCGTAAAAAAATTAATTGCGTTTCCTTTTAAAATCTTCAATAATACATGTTTTCAAAGCAAAGTGTTGTTTGTTGTGTTGCACATCAATCGCCAATTCAGTCTTTTTGTACAAGTAAAACACGCCAGACAGCGCACCTGGCATCAAAATGCATAAAGCTACGCGCGCACTTATCGGAATCGGACGGACGGCACGCATCGGCAAAATTGCTTAACACAGTTGTAAACGAGTCAACGCACATTTATCGGTACGGTATGGAACGGATAAAACGGATAAATGTGCGTTGAATCGTGTACAACTGTGTTAAGCAATTTTTGCCGATACGTGCCTTCCGTCCTATTCCGATATCGTGCCATTTAAAAATCTGGATTTCTTGATAAGCTCCAAGGGAAGTCAACCGTTTTTGGAAATAACAATATTATCATTCGATTCTTCAATACGGCTTTTGTACACCCTATATATAAGAATAGAGTGTTATGCTGCAATACAAGGCTAATTGCATAATAGCTTTGGCTTGTAATTAAATGGTCCATAAATCTTGAGATGTTACCTTGCCATCATCAATCATATTCATACTTAACTTACCAGTGGGTTATTTCCATTAAATTATATATTAAGATATACCTAAGATATAACGCACAATTCTTAATAAGCGCATTTATAAGCTATATAAGTTCATTTAGCTTGAAGGGTTGGCCATTCCCTTGTGGATCAACTAGGAATGCCATTAATTTAACTTTGTCCGACCGGAGACATTGTAACAAATGGCTCACCGCAAATGTACGCTGTTAAGATTAAATGTTAGTTTATGCCACTTCCTATTTTGAAAGATGATTGTATTAACCTGTTAACTGCGGAATTAATTTAAAAAACTCCTCGCAGAGTGCGGAATTAAAATCAAGCAATCACGAGTATATAGAACAATCGCCCAGAGGTGACAGTGACTCATCGCTCCATATTGCTTGAATTAAGTTTCTAGTAGACGTATGTCCATAAAATAATTCGATTCAGTCTAGGCGGGAAATTTAAAAATTCTCGAGTGTGCTAATATTTTCCCAACGAAACTTTGCGAGTGCATTTTTCGGCAATCGGTAAAGACAACTGGAAATTTGTCGTCATTAAATTTAACCTTTTTATAAATGAAATGGATCCAATCAATTCTGCTCTCAACTAAATCGAAATCGGAGACGATTAAAACCAGATACAAGCACGTGAATTTTGAGGTTAGAATAGATATAATGAGAAAACACATACGTTGCACTTAGCGCTTGAATTTACATATCGACATACGTTTCGTATTTCATTTCGTTTTTCTTAAGCCTGCGAACGAGTATAGGTATTTATCCAGACGCCATTATTAGATCGAAAAAGCATGAGTCACTATCACCTTTTGTTACCGCAAAGTTCAGATCATTTTCTTTAAAATATTATAAAAACATCTATCAAAAGCAGCGGCGGCTTGTGAAAAATTCGTCGAGGAGGCTGAGGAACAAAATTTAACAAAAACAGCAGTGGAATTCTTGCTTCCTCTATTAGAGTAAGTAGTGCAGCATGAGCGGCATCTCTGTGTTAGCTTCCTCTACAAAGATCCACGAGCCGCCGCTGATCGAAAGGAATGACAAATTTATAGAACAATTTCCAGAGGAACTTCATTTTCCATCATCATAATTTAACTTTTAGAGCTAGCCATTTTTCTTGCTGCAAAGTTTAAATCATTTTGTTTAGGTAATTATAAAAATATTTTATTTAGAATTAATTTCAAGAATTTTTCGAAATAAATGTGAAATTTGTGAAACAACTACATTTCTGGCACAATAATTTTGCTTCTAGCGTCGCTATTTTTGTTGCTACGAAGATAGAATGATTTTCTTTGAGTAAATGTAAAGGCACGGTTTGTAAGAATAATCTTCTAAAATTTGAGCATCTATTGAAAGAAACTTGAAATTTACAGAGCAATTTCTGGAGAAAGTTAATCTAAATTAATTTATTATTTCTAGCGCAGTTATTGTTGCAATTTATATACATTTCCTAAGGTAATTGCGAAGACACGTTATTGAAAATTAATTTCTCATAATTTGAAGCGTCTGTCAAAAGAAATGTGAAATTTCCAGAGCTATTTCTAGATTTTATTATTGCAGAGTTGACACAATTTTATTTTCAAGATTATTCAAGATGGAACCACTAAAATTCTATAAAATTCTAATTATCAAAATATATATAGGAATTCCAGGAATTAGTCGTAAGCGATGTGTTAAAAGTAACGTAGTTGAAAGAAGTGGGAGAAATTACTATAAAATTTAATTTAGCATAAAGAAACAAAAAAAAAATTCTGATAGGTGACACATCTTATTATTTCAAAATTTGATTATGCTATTTTGAAGAACGATAATTACCAGTTAATTTTTACCTGAAACATTTTTTTTATTCCTGTCACCGTTTCGAAGATATTTCTTCAAAATCAAATATGCTAAATTATCTTTCATACGTTGTTTTCAGCTTTAAATTTGCACCTCACGCAAACCTAACCTACATAAATATTATCATGTAATTTTATAAACATTACAGTGGCGGAATAAAAAAGCGGACCTGAGAAAGTGGGCGTTTCGTTCGAAAAGTTTGAGAAACACTGGCCGTAGATCATTCAGCCACAACCGATGTGTGTGTTTATATAATTCATATTGTTTTTAGTAAACACAAACCACTGAAAATTCATGCCCTCTCAGGGGACTCAAACCCAGGACCATGGGCGTCCGCAGAAATTTTTCCAGGGAGGGGCGAAGCTTTCATACAGAAATTTCAAATAAATAACCGTCAAAAATGACAATTTAGAATTGTTCAAAATTCTGCATTTTTGCCACCGCAAACGGCACATAAAGAAATGTGCAGCTGTCAAAAATTGTGGATTTCCACTATCAAAAACGGCATTTTTTGATATTAAAAAAAGAAAATGACAATTTCGAATTATCAAAAATTCTGCATTTCTGTCACCATAAACGGCACGATTCAACGGTAAATAAAGAAATTACCAGCTGCCAAAAATTGTTGATTTTTACAATCAAAAATGCCATTTTTTGATATTAAAAAAGAAAATTGCCATTTTTGTATTGTTGTAATTTTTGCCACTACAAACGGTACGATTCAAAGATAAATAAAGAAATTTGCAGCTGCCAAAAATTGTGTTTTTTTTACCATTAAAGAAGGCATTTTTTTATATACAAAAAAAATGTCAACAGCTAAAAATAACAATTTCGAACTGTCAAAAATCGCACTACTATCACAAATGCCACTTTAGCAGTAAAAATAAAATATTTAATTGCTGAAAATAACTATTCAGTACTGTAATAATTGCTCATTACTGAAACCGGCAAGTTTTAACAATAAATAGAAATTTTCCAAATGCCAAAAATGTTTGAATGTTAAAATTTGAGCATTTCTACGTCACTATCGGCATTTTTTGATAATAAAAAAGGGAAATTTTCAACCGCCAAAAGTAACAATTATAAATTGTCAAAAATTGTGCAATTCTACTGTCAGAAACGGCATTTTTCAATAGTAAAAAGATAAATTTTTAACCGTCAAAAATGGCAATTTCAAATTGTCAAAAATTCTGCATTTCTGACACCACAAACGGCACATAAAGGAATTTGCAGCGGTCAAAAATTGTGAAAAACGGCATTTTTTATTTAAAAAAATAAAATTTTAACTGCTAAAAATGGCAATTTCGAATTGTCAAAAATGATGCATTTCTGCCGCCACAAACGGCACGATTCAACGGTAAATTTAGAAATTTGCAGCTGCCAAAAATGATGTTTTCTTCACTATCAAAGACGGCATTTTTTGATATTAAAAAAAGAAGCAAATTTCAACTGCTAAAAATCACAATTTTGAACTGTCAAAAATAGCACTACTATCACAAATGGCACTTAGCGGCAAAAAGGAAATTTTCAATTGCTGAAAATAACTATTCAATACTGTCAAAAATTGCTCATTACTGCAAACGGCACGTTTCGACAATAAAACGAAAATTTCCAAATGCCAAAAATGTTAGACTGTCAAAATTTGAGCATTTCTACTATCACTATCAGCGTTTTTCAATATTAAAAAAGGGAAATTTCCAAAGGTAAAAAGTAACAATTACAAATTGTCAAAAATTGTGCAATTCTACTGTCAGAAACGGCATTTTAAAATAGTAAAAAAAATACAAATTTAACAGTCAAAATTGTCAAAAATTCTGCATTTCTGCCGTAACAAACGGCACGATTCAGCGGTAAACAAGGAAATTAGCAGCTACCGAAAATTGTGGAATTTTACTATCAAAGACGGCATTTTTTGACATTAAAAAAAAGAAAATTTCAACTGCTTAAAATGACAATTTTAAACTGTCAAAAACCGCACTTCCTACCATTACAAATGGCACGTTGGCAGTAAAAAGGAAATTTCAATTGCCAAAAATAACTATTTAGTACTGTCAAAGATTGATCATTACTGAAAACGGTTTCATTTCAACAATAAAGAGAAAAATTCTAAATGCCAAAATTTTTTAACTGTCAAAATTTGAGCGTTTCAACTATCACTATTGGCATTTTTGAATATTAAAAAAATGGAAATTTCCAATGGTCAAAAGTAACAATTACAAATTGTCAAAAATTCTACAATTCTGCCACCGCAAACGGTACGATTCAACAGTAAATAAAGAAATTAGTAGCATCCAAAAATTATGGATTTTTACAATCAAAAATGGCATTTGTTGATATTAAAAGAAAAAAGAAAATTTCAACTGCTAAAAATGGCAACTGTCAAAAATCACACATCATCACAAATGGCAAGCTTGGCAGTAAAAATAAAATTTTCAATTGCCTAAAATAACAATTTACAATTGTTAAAAATAAGTAATTTCTGCTAAAATGTACAGTAATAATACAGCGAGATCGAATAAAAATTAGTTAAAGCAGGTCATGAACAAAAAGCCGACGAATGTCTTTTCTTAGTTCCTAAATTTGAAAATATCAATATACGCCAACTTGACACTTGCCAATAGGTTTGGGATTTTAGCTCATGGCCAACTTTGACTAATCGCACTGAATTATAAGCGTCGGGTGGAACCGTGCCCGCTCGTCGTTGTACGTCAACTTTTTTCGGATTCTTCAAACATAACGTGGAACGCACTTTTTGTTATAATTTTTAATTTTGATGATGTGATTGTTAAAGTATACATTTATCGACTACATACAATTTGAGTATATAAAATATTACTTTAATTTAATAAATTCATTTTCCAGGAGGGGCAGCTGCAGGACCTCTCGAATTAGTTGTACAGGTCGGCAAACGTAACTTGCGGTTGCGCAGTGGAAAAATTGTGGGCGGTACCTTCGAAGGGCGCTCTCGATAGATTTCGTGAAGAGTTCGCGCGCCTTATACATTCTTTTTCAAATGTGAATTATGTGGAGGAGAGCGCCCGATTGAGTTTTAAATGAATAGCGCACGCGAAGAATATGACCGCTTATTACAGAGACTGTACTCGGCCGGCAGTAGAGAGAGAGAGCTTTCACTTCCTCTCTGCACGTCTGGCCAACTTACATTTGCCTTCCTGTAGCTGGAGTATATTTAAAGCACGCGGCTAAAAGAATTTGAAAATAACCGTTAAATATTGTAGTTAACTAAAAATGTTACATTACAATTTTTCATAAATTTTTAGCGTTTACATGAAATATCGCAAAAGCAATCGACGGAATTTATTGTGATTTTTCTTAGTTACCAATAATTAATTTCCGTTTTATCGTTGAGTGTCACGTGCACAAACTCCACAGGCTGTGTACTTTAAAAGAGTAATTCACTTCAAAGAAAGTTTGAATGATTACAATAACTTATATTTTGTTGGCGTGCGACAAAGTTGTTTTCATGTGCAAAGCCGTGAATTATATTAACTATTCAACGTGAAGCAAACACGTACCAACCTCTCTGGAAACGTAAGTGGATATAAATTAAATGTATAACAACATAACAACTTTAAAAGTCCGCACACGTTACAAGTCCCACTCAGTGTAAGTGTAACATGATATTCCCTGAAAGCAGTCGCACTCCACTTTATGTCATGTATTTAGAAAGTTACACATTAGCTATATAAAAGATTTACATAAATAAATCACTTAATCCGCCATGAAAAATTCCCTTAAGATCGAATGACAATATACAATAAAAATATTCTCGTTCGATCGAATGCATGATGCAAATTTTAACCCGCCATTGGTGACGAAAAATTAATGGTGACGCCGGTCTCACGCACCGGAGTTTTCAACTGAAGATGTTTCGAAACGTGTTACTAATAGTTCATGTTTTTTTTTGTAATTTATGCTCTTTGATAATAAAACAAAGATATTTAATCAATTTAAGCTCTGCAATGCGGCAGCTACTCGAAATTGCAACAAAAAACAATAACGGAGAATAAAGTTACTCGACACACCCGGTCTCACAGACCAGTAGGTCACCATTGGCGGGTTAAGCTCCCGGCGTTTCCACCGTAAATTGTTGATTCACAAATGAGCTTATTTTAATTGCCTGTAAAACGATGGCTGCGACTGTTACATACTAGCTCGTGAATTTTCAAATTTCGTCTATAATAAGCAATTACTGCACAAAAAATCACTTCCTGGTGGCTAATTGCTATAACGATACAAGTGCTGCAATAGCTTTTCAGCAATTTATTTTTTTATTTATTTAGTTTTCAGGTAGCGTTGAAAAATCAAACGTCAACTATAATCTAAAGTATCTATCTATCTATGTCAAACAATCACGGACGTAAGCGTGTTCTGTTCAAAACTTGAAGTAATTCCTTATAAACATTGTGTTTTAATACACTAATGTGAAGAATAAAGTAAACAATAAATTGTGTATGATTCATCAAAACTAATTTGAAAACAGTGTTTATATTATAATACGAATATATTATTGCGCGCTCGATATGTTAAATAAATTACATCAAAGATAAGAGTTTGCCTGCATAATTTTAGCGTTAATACATATATGCTGTTTTTTTATGTGAAAATGCGCAATAGAGGTAGCCGCTGATAACGATCAAAAACAAAAGTCTAATTATTATTAATAACAATGTATTACAGTTAATAATATAATATAGTGTGAGCCACAAAATTTTGTTTCAGAGTTGGCTGTGAAATAAATGAGGTATGTCGCATATTATTACTTCAATTGAATTAGCTTTAAAAAAAATGAATTAATCTCAGACATGACTGCTATGTTTCTCTCTCTCAGGCATGGCCAACTCTGAAACAAAATTCTGTGGCTCACACCTTATTACTTTTAATAGCATGCATTATTTATCGCCCGTATCATTTAAACTTGTTTACTTTGCCTATGTACGTTCACATTTGGAATTTTCTTCATGCGTTTGGTCACCAACTCAAGTCATTTATGTAAACTTGTTACAAAACATTCAGATTAAGTTTCTAAAGTCGATTGCTTTTAAGATGCGATATAAGGATGTCGCCATACCCTCAGTTGCGTTCGAGTTAAATATAGATAAACTCTGCTGTCGAAGATTTTATGCGGACATGTCATTTTTTTATAAACTTATTTCAGACAGTGTACATTGTTCAGCTCTTTTATCCCAAATAAGTTTTAATGTGAATCCTACTAACCGACCAACCAGACATCTACCTATATTTCGAATACCATTTCATGGTACAAATTACGGCTTGGATAGTCCAATTTCACGCTTTATGCGGATTTCTAATTCATTGTCAATGAATCCAAACTTCGATTTATTTTCTGGGTCTCACGACACTTTTATAACGCATCTTAAACGTATTAATTTTTGTTAAATATTAAGATAGTTTTAAGTTAGATTAGGTATTATATAATGTATTTTTATTTCTTGTATTTTGTATAATGGAGGTTCCGTTAATAAATTATTATTATTATTATTATTATTATTATTATTATTATTATTTATTTTTTTAATATATGATTTGCTTGATGCAAATAATACTTATTATTTAGTAGATACTAACATGTTTTTAATTATAGCTTTAACGTGTTAAAACCAGAAACTGAAAACGGAACGAAAACGAAAATGAAATTACGAATATGTGTTTAATTATTAAATTATAACTTACAAATTTTATTAGATTTTTAAAACTTAACGCTCTGTTCTCATTAAATTATTCCAAAATTTAGAGATTTTCCAGAAACGTTATTCATCATTCCTTATAAGCAAATTTAAGAAGTTTCAAGTCGATATCAATTGATAATACATTTTTTTCAAGTCACTAAAATTATTACATTTTTTCTAAAGTTTACGTTCTGTTCACATTAATTTATTCAAAAATTTAGGAATGAAGTGTTAATAGTATTCTCAAAAACGTAATTTTACATTCATTCTAAGCAATTTTGAGAAGTTTTAAGTCGGTCGCAATTGTTTTTATATTTTTTCGGAGTCACTCAAATTATTACATTTTTTCAAAACTTTACCCTCTGTTCTCATGAAATTCTTCCAAAATTTAGCGAAGAAGTGTTAATAGTTTTCACAAAAACGTAATTTTACATTCATTCTAAGTAAGTTTAAAAAGTTTAAAGTCTATGTGAAGTGTTTTTATATTTTTACCAAGTCACTAAAATTATTACTATTTTTACAAACCTACCGTTTTGTTCACATTAAATTATTCCAAAATTTGGGTATTAAGTGCTAATAATATTCACAAAAACGTAATTTTGAATGTATTCTAGGTCAGTTTGAAAAGTTTCAAGTCGATGGAAATTGTTTTTATATTTGTTTTCAAGCCACTAAAATTATTAATTTTTTTCAAAAACGCTCTATTTTCTTGCAATTATTCCAAAATTTAGAGATCGAGTGTTAATAGTATTTACAAAAACGTAACTTAGCATTTATTCTAAGTAAGTTTGAGAAGTTTCAAGTCAATAGGAATTGTTTTGAAATTTTTATCAAGTCACTAAAATTATTACATTTTTCAAAAATTCACTCTTTGTTCACATTAAATTATTCAAAAATTTAGGGATGCAGTGTTAATATTTTTCACAGAAACGTAATTTGGCATTCATTCTAAGCAATTTTGAGAAGTTCTAAGTCGTCGGCAATTGTTTTTATATTTTTTTCCAAGTCACTAAAATTATTACTATTTTACAAAACCTAACGTTTTGTTCACATTAAATTTTTCCAAAATTTGGGGATGAAGTGTTAATCATTTTCACAAAAATATAATTTAGCATTTATTCCAAGTAAGTTTGAGAAGTTTCAAGTCGATGGGAATTGTTTTTATATTTTTTTCTAATCACTAAAAATTATTACATTTTTCAAAAATTCACCCTCTGTTCACATTACATTATTCAAAAATTTAGGGATGCAGTGTTAATATTTTTCACAGAAACATAATTCGGCATTCATTCTAAGCAATTTTGAGAAGTTCTAAGTCATTGGCAATTGTTTTTATATTTTTTTCCAAGTCACTAAAATTATTACTATTTTACAAAACCTAACGTTTTGTTCGCATTAAATTTTTCCAAAAATTTGGGGATGAAGTGTTAATAATTTTCACGAAAATATAATTTAGCATTTATTCTGAGTAAGTTTGAAAAGTTTCAATTCGATGGAAATTGTTTTTATATTTTTTTCCAGTCACTAAAATTATTACATTTTTCAAAAATTCACTCTCTGTTCACATTAAATTATTCAAAAATTTAAGGATGCAGGGTTAATATTTTTCACAGAAACCTAATTTGGCACTAATTCTAAGCAATTTTGAGAAGTTCTAAGTCGGTGGCAATTGTTTTTATATTTCTTTCCAAGTGAAAGTCCAACGTTTTGTTCACATTAAATTTTTCCAAAATTTGGGGATGAAGTATTAATAATTTTCACAAAAATGTAATTTGGCATTTATTCTAGGTAAGTTTAAGAAGTTTCAAGTCGATGGGAATTGTTTTTATATTTTTTTCTAGTCACTAAAATTATTATATTTTTCAAAAATTCACTCTCTGTTCACATTAAATTATTCAAAAATTTAGGGATGCAGTGTTAATATTTTTTACAGAAACGTAATTTGGCATTCATTCCAAGCAATTTTGAGAAGTTCTAAGTTGGTGGAAATTGTTTTTATATATTTTTCCAAGTCACTTAAATTATTACTATTTTGCAGAACCTAACGTTTTGTTCACATGAAATTTTTCGAAAATTTGGGGATGAAGTGTCAATAATTTTCACTAAAATGTAATTTAGCATTTATTCTTAGTAAGTTTGAGAAGTTTCAAGTCGATAGTAATTGTTTTTTATATTTTTTTCAAGTCACTGAATTTATTACATTTTTCAAAAATTCACTTTCTGTTCACATTAAATTATTCAAAAATTTTGCGATGCAGTGTTAATATTTTTTACAGTAACCTTATTTGGCATTTATTCTAAGCAATTTTGAGAAGTTCTAAGTCGTCGCAATTGTTTTTATACCTATTTTTTTCCAAGTCACTTAAATTATTACTATTTTACAGAACCTAATGTTTTGTTCATATTAAATTTTTTCAAAATTTGGGGATGAAGTGGTTATAATTTTCACAAAAATGTAATTTAGCATTTATTCTAAATAAGTTTAAGAAGTTTGAAGTCGATGGGAATTGTTTTTATATTTTTTTCTAGTCACTAAAATTATTACATTTTTCAAAAATTCACTCTCTGTTCACATTAAATTATTCAAAAATTTAGGGATGCAGTGTTAATATTTTTCACAGAAACGTAATTTGGCACTCAATCTAAGCAATTTTGAGAAGTTCTAAGTCGTCGGCAATTGTTTTTATATTTTTTCCAAGTCACTAAAATGATTTCTATTTTACAGAACCCAACGTTTTGTTCACATTAAATTTTTCCAAAATTTGGGGATGAAGTGTTAATAATTTTCACAAAAATGTAAGTTAGCATTTATTCTTAGTAAGCATCGTGTTTGCGTGAAATATCGCAAATGCTATTGATGGAATGTATTGTAATTTTTCACCAAACCATTCCTTAATTAATATTGAATGATTTTGGGAAGTTTCATGTAGGTAGCAATCGTTTTTATATTTTTTCCGCGTCAACAAAGTGATTGCAATTTTTCATAAATTTACACTGTGTTTTCATCAAATATCGCGAAAGCAATCGCCGGATTTTTTTGTTTTTTTTGCAATTTTTCACAGAATCAATCTTGAATTAATATTGAGTGATATCGGGAAGTTGCAAATGAGTAGCAATTATTTTAATTTTTTTTTCGCATCATCAAAATGATGATGACATTTTTTTAATAAATTTTCATCGTGTTTGCATGAAATACCTCTAATTCTATTGACGGATGTATTGTAATTTTTCACCAAATCATTCTTGAAATAATATTGACTGATTTTGAGGAGTTTTGAGTGAATAGCAATTGTTTTTTTTTTTTTTTTTCGCGTCTATAAAATAATTACAATTTATCATAAATCTACACTGCGTTTGCTTGAAATATCGCAAAATCTATTCACGGAATGTATTATAATTTTTCACAAAATCAATCTTGAATTAATATTGAGTGATAATGGGAAGCTACAAATGAGTAGCAATTGTTTTATATTTTTTTCGCATCATTAAAATGATTACAATTTTTTTATAAATTTTCATCGTGTTTGCATGAAATATCTCTAATTCTATTGATGAAATGTATTGTAAGTTTTTATCAAATCATTTTAGATTTAATATT
This sequence comes from Ocypus olens, assembly GCA_910593695.2. Lineage (NCBI taxonomy): Eukaryota > Metazoa > Arthropoda > Insecta > Coleoptera > Staphylinidae > Ocypus > Ocypus olens. The sequence continues at coordinate 7,385,453 of OU343052.1, read as the reverse complement.
GAGTGATTTTGAGAAGTTTTAAGTGGATAGCAATCGTTTTTATATTTTTTCCGCGTTAACAAAGTGATTGCAATTTTTCATAAATCGTTTTTTCATGTGTTTTCATGAAATATCGCAAAATATATTCACGGAATGTATTATAACTTTTCACAAAATCAATCTTAAATTAATATTGAGTGATGATGGGAAGTTACAAATGAGCAATTGTTTTTATATTTTTTTCGCATCATCGAAATGATTACAATTTTTTTATAAATTGTCATCGTGTTTGCATGAAATATCTCTAATTCTATTGACGGAATGTATTGTAAGTTTTTACCAAATCATTTTAGATTTAATATTGAGTGATTTTGAGAAGTTTTAAGTGGATAGCAATTGTTTTTAAATTTTTATCGCGTCAACAAAATTATTACAATTTTTCATAAATTTACACAGTGTTTGCATGAAATAAGCAAAATATAGTTCTTTTTAAAATGTTCATCCAGCCGTGCCATAAAATTGATATAGCTTTATAAGACGTTTCAAAGATGACGTCACTTTTGCGTACTTCCGGTCATTGCCGAAAAACCAAAACACATTTTAAAAAAGGTTCAATTTAGTTAATAAATTTTTTAGTTAGCCCCTTTTTCAAATAAAATACCCTGTACGGGTGGTCTGAAGCGCCCTGTATATTCCAAATATTGATCCCAATAAACAAGTCGTTTTTACAATGCAGGATACTATTTTGGAAGCGACCCCTTTCGAGTGTAAAAAGTTTAGGAACCGCTGTCTTAGTTTGTTAAAGTAATCCGACCGTGTTTTGTTAGCTGTAATCTACCTCAAAAAGCAGACAAATTATCATCTGATTAATTACTATCTACAAAAACAATCAACTCTACTTATGAAAGCAGCATAATATTATTCTAACAGAACTGCGATTTTAAGGTATTTGTAACAGCGCTATGATGTCCGTTCCTCCGAGTCAGGAAGATATGCAGATGCATGAGAAGCAGAGGCTGTGAAAGTCATACACCGCACTGGTGTTTCCGTTTCATGGACTATGATTGTAACAGCTGTGGCATGAAATAATATTTTTGCAACGTACGTGGAATGTCAAATCATTCAATATTAAATTGCGAACAGGTAAATATTCAAATATTCAGGCTATATTTCGTTTTATTAAAGTGCAGACCGAATATTGCTATTTCGTTTGAAATTAACCAACAATTTTCAATTGTCGTGAAAATAGCATTCCGTAAGATTTAGGAATGGCAGTTCCGCAATCTCAAGTAGTTTATACAAACACCAATTTGGAGTAATGTAAAATGTTACAGCTAGTTAGAGTTTATTTGAATAGAGAAGAACCCTGCGTTCGAACGAAAATTGATTTGATGCCATTAGCTGAGTCTAGATATATCTACGTGTCAGGAACTTTTCAATAAAATGCACTTTGTTGATATACTTTGATTAATAGATCATCTTTGCGTGCACGTCATAACTAGTTCGACAATATTTCCATGCATTTACTCCCTCTACGAATTAAATGTGTGCACGTATGTCGTCCAAGGCGAGAATACTCCATTTTCGGTAATGGCGTACACGCAAAGATCCGTTGATCAAACTATATCATACGTGTTCCTAAATCAAAATGTATCACTAAGTAATGGCTTCCACCATCAGCCACATCTACGTGTTTTTAGAGTGGATGAGTAGTGTGTGACCCCTGATAAAATGGATCACCTCGAGTACATCTTCTTCAAAGGAATGTACTCGAGGTGATCCATTTTACCGAGAAGGGATTAAAAATGGATTTACTCGAGTCCATCGAAGTTTTCAAGGTTAAGCGTAATCTGGACATCCCACTCATCAACGACCAGATCGACCTAATATTCTCCCCCCTGTTCAATGCTTTGTAAAAATATATAAATGTACAATCCTAATGTAAATATTCATAATTTGAAAATGACAAGCTGAAATTGTCGAAACTATAATTACTCCAAGTTAATAAAGTGATACCAACAAAGTTATTCGTTTTATTTGAATTATTCAAAATGTATCACAATTACTTATTGGTATCTAATAATTTTTGAAATGTTTATATTTTCCACTGGCATATGTACAATTAGTTACGAGGGCCGAGGGGATTTACTCTGGCAAGGGTAAGATTTGCGTGATTAACCTAAATACAAACATACGTCAAAAATGTTTAGCTCCCTGAAAGTAGGTAAATGTTTATCCGCTAACGAGAAGATGATGAGTGCAAAGTGCTGGAGACATTAAAAAGTTCTTAAAGTTTCCAGTCGCCCTTATATTATCAATCTGGAAAACTTTTCACGCCGAGGCGGGGCAAATCCATAGGCTGTCGGGCCACATTACGGATGAAGATTTGGCAGCGGGCCAAATAAAAAAAACCCATTTCAAAGTGATTTATTATGAGGATAATTTCGCACATTTTAAGATCACTTTCTTTCAAATAAAACATGTATTTACTGTGCAGTCTTTATGAAATATTGACAGTTGGAGTAAACATAATAAGAGACACTTTAACTATTTTACCCGAACTTCGAAATAACTTTGTCATATGCGTTCTTTCTGTTTTTTTTTTTTGTGGCTTTATGTCAAACTAAGATCAAGTATAGATAAATTTGTAATTGCTTTCTTTTTAAAGTAATATTTTGTCAAGACACGAACTCAAAACTAACTTAACCCCTTTCTGCATAACGTGCGTAATGTTTTAAGTTGTTGAACACTTAAACAAAACAAAAATCGAAAAGAAAATAAGTTTTGATATGAGAAGAGTTTTTCAAATATTTTAGCAGCTACAATTGAAACTAGCTTTAATTTTTGAAAATGTGTTCATTTTTCCGTGAACTATGAATTTTTTTTAAATTAATGTTTTGAGTTTCTGCTTTTTCTCTTGTAAAATAGATGTTTTGAGAATAAAGTTTAAATTTAAATTAAATTACGCAAGTTTTCTCAATGATTCAACATAATTCCGTTGCAGCTAAAACGAAAATTATTCCCCAATTCGGATTTAAAATCCGCCAGTTCTAGGGGATGTTTCTCTGACTTGGCAGCACTGGCATTAACACATCTGACAATGGCGAGCGCTGCGACTGTTCTCTCTCTCTCTCTCTTTCTCTCTATCTCACTCGCTTTCTGTCTCTTTATCATGCAGGTGATTTCCAACCAATGAGAAGCCTCTGAGGCTCGCCTTCAATATCGAAATAAATCTGCAAATTACAACGAATGAGGTATATGAAAACTGTATGGAGGCATGTTAAGTTGCATAAATTCCGATCGCGCTGGTTTACATTCGCCTCAAGTCCGGCCTGGATGAGCGCACTAATTCTAATCATTAAAAATCGGGAATATTCGATTAATACAACAATTTATAATTACTGTATAATTATCAATTATCAATATTAAATTGAAAATTTATTGAATAAATGTATATTTTTATAATATAGAAAATTAATGGCGAGGCAGTGCCTCACCTGCCTTCCCTGACGAGCCGCCACTGGTTACGAAATACGAGAAAGTATTGTGATCGTGAAAATTTTTTCAATTTTTTTTTTTTACGGAAATATCCGTTTTGGGGTCCCTAGATGCCATTGCAACAATTTCTGGAAAATTTTGTTTTGTGTCTGTGTGGGTGTGTGTGTCTGCGCGCGCTGTATCTCAAAAACTAATAATACCAACTTCCGTCGAACGAAATTTTACCAAAAGCTTTTCAGTTCTTCAGATTATCAAATAAGATTTATGTTTAAAGTTTCATGTTAATTTCTGTATTAGTTTTTCAGATTAATTTAGGGAACGTTGTTTTAACGACGTTATCATGATGATTCGCCAAACATCAAGAACTACTATCAGGAACCGTCACCCGACATCGTTGATATGACATTTGACGTTTTAGTTTTTGAAATTTGAAATTGAATTGCAAAATATAAGTTTAGAGACACGTTACGACAGATATGAATTTTTGAAAATTCCGAAATAAAAAGGGGAGGTTAAAATTTACATTATTTTAATGATATTTTTCATAGAGTTGCAAGTTTTCTGAAATAAAAAGACAGACTTTATTTCAATAACGCCAACTTTATTTACGGTCGTTGTGCGGTTTCACAAATTGCAATATTTCCCTATTCTCTAGTCTTTGTTAATATCGGGCTTCTGTGAGGATTTAATTCCACTGAATTAATCGTTTTAAAGCATTACTCAGGCGAGACATTTGCAACCCTCTTCCGCATAACTAAGATTACACTAAACAAACTTACGCGATGTAAATTGCTAATCTGCAAGCGTAACTAAAATAATCGGGTTTCTAGGAAATGCGGGCTTACTGCTGGAAATTCAATTCGGATTTAATGCCATTACGAATTTTCCTCAATGCAAATATCGTTTCGTTAGAACGTCGAAATTATTACCTTTATGTAATCACGTATTTTTAAAGTTCGTTTTTATTACTTCGGTTCGAGTTCATTACGGATTGTAATTGAATCATCCATTTGATGCAACACTTACAAAGTAAAAAAATGGGGATGTGGCCATCATGTTACTTTCTCCGACTAGATGGTATCATTTATATTTACGCTTTCATGGTTTATTTTCAATTTAAATCATATTTTAAATGTACATCGAACGTTTCGTAGACTCGGATAAAACTGACGTTTAAAACGTCAAAATTATGAAAGGTGGAAAAATTAAACTTCAAATTCAAAAACTCAGTTTACTCAAAAACTAAAGGGATTTCGAAAAAAACTTATTCTTTATAAGTTGTTTATTTTATTCTCTACAATTATTATTAACATAAATTTGCTGTAACTATTATCGTTATATAATTATAAACCAAAAATAAAAAAAAATTATAAATTTTTTTCTCGAATAAAAATGATTTTATGAAAAATGTTTTCAAGCAAAAGATGTTCATTTCTTTGTTGTCTTCACAGTTTGTTTAAATGTTTTTCTGATATTTTTCATATTTAAGAAAATATTGGCAAAAAACAAAAAACAGTTAAGGTAAACGCCCACTTCCGGTGTACGAAATTTTACCAAAAGCTTTTTAGTTCTTCGGATTATCAAATAAGACTTATGTCTAAAGTTTCATGTTAATTTCCTTATTAGTTTTTGAGATAAAGCGCACACACACACACACACACACATACACAAAATTTCCAGAAATTATTGAAATGGCATCTAGGGACCCCAAAACGGATATTTCCGTAAAAAAAATTTTTGAAAAATAAATCACGATCACAATACTTTCTCGTACTTCGTAACGGAGAAAGTAAAAAGAGTTAATTCTGTATTTATTATAAGCTAATAGCTATTAATTTGGAACAAATACAAACATTTTTAAATTAATTTAAATTTTCAAAATTTTAATATTTGACCAAAGAAAAAATAGAAAAAAAAATCGATATGATTCAAATTCTTTAAAAACCCTGATGCAATAATAATGCATTAATTTGCCTTAAAAATATCTTTGATTTTTTTCTTTAAATGAGTCAATTTCTGCGTGAGATTAATTTTTGAAAATTAATATTTTAAGTTGTTGAAAACAAATAAATCAATTTTTTTAATATATCCACAAGACATCTCCCCTATTTATTATTACCAGTTAAAAAAATCATTTTTAAAAATTCATAACTCACGTAGAAACTGACACATTTGAAAAAATCAAAGTTTAAGTTAAAGGTAAATATCTGGTAAATTTGTTAAAAAAAAATGAGCAATCCATCATACAAGAATTTATTTTCCTTAGATTTTGTTTGTTCACTTGTTCGAAAACTCAAAACATTAATTTTCATAAATTCATAACTCAGAGAAATTGGCAGACTTACAACAATTTAACTGAGTTTTAAAGGTGGTAAAGATTTAAAAAATGTTGTGAAATACTATTATATCACTATTTATTTTTTTAAAGATTTTTTTGTTCGTCTTCAACAGCTGAAAATATTAATTTTCAAAAATTCATAACTCACGTTCAAAAATCAAGGTTAATTTTAAAGGTAAATGTATTATAATTGCATCAGGATTTTCAAGGAATTCTATCATATCGATATGATTTTTTTCCAGTTTTTCCGTCTTCAAATATTCGACCACTTAAATAATTCATTTTTAAAAATTCATAACTCACGCAGAAATTTACACATTTTCAAAAATCATAGCTTATATTAAAGGTATCTTGTGAATATATTAAATATTCTGAGCAATTCCATCACATAAGTATTTTTTTTTAGATTTGTTCAATTGTTCGACAACTTAAAACATTAATTTTCGAAAATTCATAGCTCGGGGAACTTGGCAAATTTTCAAAAATTTAAGTTAGTTTTAAAGGTAGGTGTTTCGTAAAGATTTTAAAATTTTTGTGGAATTCTATTATATCACTATAATTTTTTTTAGATTTTTTTTTTACTAAAAATATTAATTTTCAAGGATTCATTCAAATTTTTAAGTATATCTGTATTTATTTTTCTTCTGATTATTTTATTGTTCTTCTACCCACTATTCAACCTTAATTCGCACGCAAAACGTTAAATTATAGTTAAAATATAAGATGGATTTATTTCGTACTTTATATTTTCATATTTTCTAGCGGAATTCCAATGGAATTAAGTTGCCTATCTGGCGAAAATATTATGTGATCAGATAGCTGGTTACAGAACAACCCAGAAACGGCAACGAGAAATCGGAACGAATAATAAAATAGGGAGGAGATGTGTAGATAATATTAAATCTGTGCCTCACTAAACAAACAGTTGACGAGCCGCCACTGTTCGTAACGGAGAAAGTACACATCGGAATAAAGTGCTTCTTTTGGACTCTGAAAGGTAAACCTTCCCTCATTTGAAATGTGGGATAGGGGCCACCCGACGCCTTTTTTACTTTACTTTAAACTAAAAACCTTCTTTTTGCTAGTGTCTGCTAATGTAACGTTTCCAAGTGATGAACAAACTTAATTTAATTAAAGCTGTGGATAAGATCTGGAGTTCAAATAAAAACGGGGGGTGTTGGGTAAGCCCCTATCTCACAATCTAAACAGTTGAACAAAAAACACGGGCTTTATAGGAATTAAGAAATAAATGAAAGAACGAAAGAAACGAGGACTGTGTTTACCTTAAAAAGTAATTCTCTCCTCAGAGATAGATCATTAATCGTTAAAAAGTACTCTGCACAGTTTTAATAAAATTACTGATGAAGTGTTATAAAACCAAATTAGAAAGTATTTCTGCCAATTTTTTTTAATAGTTTACTAAAGCAGGTAATAATTTAAGTCCCTCCATACGATCTGTAAAGACAGGTCCAACATTTATAAAGATTCTTCGAACACGCACACACAAATCCAAGAAATAGCTAATTACATCTTCGATTCCATTCGGTGGGGATTGTTTACTTTTTAATCCTTCAGTGTAGATATTAACATCACTCTGTTTATGAATATATTAATTAAAAAGCGGAAGCACTAAAAGTTAAATAGTTGCATGGTAGATAATATGGGGAGTCGTAACGGATTATGTAAATCCTGAGCTCATGAGGGTAATCAGGCAATTAAGTATTCAGTCAAAGAAGGATGTTTGTATGCAAAACGGGTTATCAAGGCTGAATAAATAGGGAAATTTGGGTAAGCTAAAAGCCATTGCTGATTATTTACTTTATATTACATTTATACCAATAAATAAGCCAACTAAATACAGATTTTTCTACGCGATTTATATTTTTTCTGCAGCCGTCCCGAAAATAAAACTTTCGGTATGATTTATTAAATCGAAAGTGCCACTTTACATAAATCGTACCGAAAGTAGTTATTTTCGGGACGATTTTGTTTCACTTTCGGAACGATTTCTTTACTTTCGGGACGCTTTTTGTTACTTTCGGGACGATTTTGCGTATATATGTAGGCGGCCTTGACAAAAACATGAACATCGTATTTAATTATGACAGCGCATGTCATATAAAATTCGTGTGTGTTTTAGGTTTTTTAACATAAAAAAACGGCTGCAGAAAAAATATTGTACGTAACGCGTTCCAAAAGTGATTTTACGGGACTCGCAGGATTTTGCAAATACTCAATTAATTTTGAATAAGCGATGCTTCGACCATTGAGGATATTGTTTTAAGGAATGTTTTCTACGCGTTTTATATTTTTTTCTCCTATCTTTTCATTCAAGTGCTCAAAAAATTAAAACGGAAATGTTCAAAAATCCATATCTCTATTGAAAATTGTTGAATTTACAAAAACCAAACTGATTTTGAATTAGCTATACTTCGGCCATTGAGGATGATTTTTTATGGAAATTTGTCCGCGCGCTTTATATTTTTTCTGCGATGTTTTCATTCAAGTGCTCAAAAAAATAAAACTCAAATTTTCAAAAATCCATATCTCTATTAAAAATTGTTGAATTTGCAAATACCCAATTAATTTTAAATAAGCGATACTTCGACCAAAGAGGATATTGTTTTAAGGATTTTTTTTTACGCGTTTTATATTTTTTTCTACGATGTTTTCATTCAAGTGCTCAAAAAATTAAAACGAAAATCTTTAAAAATCCATATCTCTATTGAAAATTGTTGAATTTACAAAAACCAAATTGATTTTGAATAAGCTATACTTTGGCCATTAAGGATGATTTTTTATAAAATTTTGTCTACGCGTTCTATATTTTTTCTGCGATGTTTTCATTCAAGTGCTCAAAAAAATAAAACTAAAATTTTCAAAAATCCATATCTCTATTAAAAATTGTTGAATTTGCAAATACCCAATTAATTTTGAATAAGCGATACTTTGACCATTGAGAATATTGTTTTAAGAAATTTTTTCTAAGCGTTTTATATTTTTTTCTGCGATGTTTTCATTCAAGTGCTCAAAAAACAAAACTAAAATTTTCAAAAATACATATCTGCATTAAAAATTGTTGAATTTGCAAATACCCAATTAATTTTTAATAAGCGATACTTCGACCATTGAGGATATTGTTTTAAGGAATTTTTTCTACGCGCTTTATATTTTTTTCTGCGATGTTTTCATTCAAGTGCTCAAAAAATTAAAACGAAAATCTTCAAAAATCCATATCTCTATTGATAATTGTTGAATTTACAAAAACCAAATTTATTTTGAATTAGCTATACTTCAGCCGTCGAGAATGATTTTTTTATGGAATTTTGTCTGCGCGTTTTATATTTTTTCTGCGATGTTTTCATTCAAGTGCTCAAAAAAAATAAAACTAAAATTTTCAAAAATTCATATCTCCATTAAAAATTGTTGAATTTGCAAATACCCAATTAATTTTGAACAAGCGATACTTCGACCATTGAGGATACTATTTTAAAGAATTTTTTATACGCGTTTTATATTTTTTTCTGCGATGTTTTCATGCAAGTGCTCAAAAAAATAAAACTAAAATTTTCAAAAATCCATATCTCTATAAAAAATTGTTGAATTTGCAAATACCCAATTAATTTTGAATAAGCGATACTTTGACCATTGAGGATATTGTTTTAAGAAATTTTTTCTAAGCGTTTTATATTTTTTTCTGCGATGTTTTCATTCAAGTGCTCAAAAACATAAAACTAAAATTTTCAAAAATCCATATATCCATTAAAAATTGTTGAATTTGCAAATACCCAATTAATTTTGAGTAAGCGATACTTCGACCATTAAGGATATTGTTTTGAGGAATTTTTATACACGTTTTATATTTTTTTCTGCGATGTTTTCATTCAAGTGCTCAAAAAATTAAAACGAAAATGTTTAAAATTCCATATCTCTATTGAAAATTGTTGAATTTACAAAGACCAAATTGATTTTAACTTAGCTATACTTCGGCCATTCAGGATGATTTTTTATGGAATTTTGTCTGCGCGTTTTATGTTTTTTCTGCGATGTTTTCATTCAAGTGCTCAAAAAAATAAAACAAAAATCTTCAAAAATCCATATCTCTATTGAAAATTGTCAAATTTACAAAAACCAAATTGATTTTGAATCAGCTATACTTCGGCCATTAGGAATGATTTTTTACGGAATTTTGTGTGCGCGTTTTATATTTTTTCTGCGATGTTTTCATTCAAGTGCTCAAAAAATTAAAACAAAATTGTTGAATTTACAAAAACCAAATTGATTTTGAATTAGCTATACTTCGGCCATTGAGGATGATTTTTTATGGATTTTTTCCGCGCGCTTTATATTTTTTCTGCGATGTTTTCATTCAAGTACAATCAGTATCAAAACTTCATTGATTTATATTCTCCATTTTTTATGCCCTTTAAGACATCTGTTATTGTTTGTCTAGAGAGTTTTTGTTAAACTTTTATTATCTGTAATTGTATTATTGTCTTATTTATATCACTTGTCATCTATTTGTACTTTTGTAATGTAATGTAATTTTATCTGTATCATTAGCTTAACTTTATATGCTTATATTACTCTGTAATTGGCCCTTGTGGCTGTTGGGTAAATAAATAAATAAATAAATAAATAAAAGTGCTCAAAAAAATAAAACTAAAATTTTCAAAAATCCATATCTCTATTAAAAATTGTTGAATTTGCAAATACCCAATTCATTTTGAATAAGCGATACTTTGACCATTAAAGATATTGTTTTAAGAATTTTTTTTTATGCGTTTTACATTTTTTTCTGCGATGTTATCATTCAAGTGCTCAAAAAATTAAAACGAAAATCTTCAAAAATCCATATCTCTATTGAAAATTGTTGAATTTACAAAAACCAAATTGATTTTGAATTAGCTATACTTCGGCCATTGAGGATGATTTTTTTTATGGAATTTTGTCTACGCGTTTTATATTTTTTCTGCGATGTTTTCATTCAAGTACCCAAAAAAATAAAACTAAAATTTTCAAAAAACCATATCTCTATTGAAAATTGTTAAATTCACAAAAACCAAATTTATTTTGAATTATCTATACTTCGGACATTGACGATGATTTTTTTATGGAATCTTGTCTGCGCATTTTATATTTTTTCTGCGATGTTTTCATCCAAGTGCTCAAAAAATTAAAATGAAAATCTTCAAAAATCCATATCTCTATTGAAAATTGTTGAATTTACAAAAACCAAATTGATTTTGAATTAGCTATACTTTGGCCATTGAGGATGATTTTTTATAAAATTTTGTCTACGCGTTTTATATTTTTTCTGCGATGTTTTCATTCAAGTGCTTAAAAAATCAAACTAAAATTTTCAAAAATCTAGATCTCCATTAAAAATTATTGAATTTGCAAATACCCAAATAATTTTGAATAAGCGACACTTCGACCATTGAGGATATTGTTTTAAGGAATTTTTTCTACTGTGAAATTTGAAAACCCACTGCAACCCATTCTACCCGCACCCGCCTTTGCTTCGCCAGTGCCATCCCATGACTACAGTGACGAATTAAAAATGCGGTAAATATTTTATACAGAGAGTCGCCGATCTATTTTACTTTATCTATGATTGGTGATCAGCCCAGCCAATACTATTTAATAAAATAAATAATAATAATAACAATAAATAATATTTCCAGGCGCTTACCACATCTTTTATAGTATGAAATTGACTTACACCGAGGAAGATTTGGTAGGGGTAAACTATGGAGAACTCGCAGTGGGAAATTAATACCCGAGGCGAACACACACACACACACACACAACTTATTACTCGCTCAGTCTATTCCATAATATATTAAATTACTTTTACTTTGTTCGTGTAACATTTCGAGTAAATACAAATAGTAAACACATTTTAATATATCATGTAACATGTATAACTTAATAGAAGCCCAAGTATTGATAGTATTATCGATTCCATAGTATATTAACTTTTATTAAAATTGAAAATGAAAACTAAATTTAGCCTTTTCGTTATTTTCATTTTTTAGTCATATCTAATGACTAATTAAATTTTAAAACTGCAGGATATAAATTAAAAAGAGTAAGGGTCAATTGTATTTAATTCCCCGCTGCTGTTGTTTTAATTAGAAACGTGTAGTTATGTAGTTATGTATGAATGTTTAATCTAAATTTTATTGTTCTCTTTGTCATTTCTATTCGTTCTCCTACGGCAACGCGCTAAGTTTGGTGCTTTCCATGTAATTGAATTACACCTTCAGCAATATTTATCTAAAAGAAAACTACTTAACATCTCTTAAATAACAATACTAAAAATACAACCATCGATCGAGGTCTTTCAGCCATAACATCTCTTATTACATTTATTTTTTCGTTTTGTGTGGTATGTGTGTGCCTGAATGCTGAATTAATGGCTTTGTGGAACTGTATCAACTTTACTTAGATCCTGTGAAAGCTTTAAGTTTGAACGTGGAATAAGTATACTGGCTTAAATTTAGTTCTTGGCACGAAGATATGATACAAAACATATGAGGGGTTATACGCAGTGGAACATGTTGATATAGCCTCCCCCCACCATTTTTTGAAGAAATAAAGAACGATTTGTCTTCCTGGCGAAAAAGTGTTTTAAGAATTAATTAAAAATTCTTGCTGAGCTTGAAACAACAAGTAGTGCTACTCTGTATAATGAGCCGCCTCTGGAAATATTGGAATTTAAGAAGTTGCTTATGTTCTTAAAATGTTATTATTTTGTAGTTTTATAGAATAATTTAAGAATTTTTAAACAATTTCTACTATTTTTACTCTCTCCGTTATGAAGTACGAGAAAGTATTGTGATGGTGATTTTTTTAAATTTTTTTTTTACGGAAATATCCGTTTTGGAGTTCCTAGATGCCATTTCAACAATCTCTGGAAATTTTTTTTTGTGTCTGTATGTCTTTGTGTGTGTCTGTCTGTGCGCGCTGTAACTCAAAAACTAATAAAGCAATTGATATGAAACTTTAAACTCTGTCTTATTTGATAATCTGAAGAACTGAAAAGCTTTTGGTAAAATTTCGTACACCGGAAGTGGGCGTTTACCTTAACTGTTTATTTTCTTAAATATGAAAAATATCACAAAAACATTTAAACAAACTTTAAAGACAACAAAGAAATGAACATCTTTTGCCTGAAAACATTTTTAATAAAATCATTTTTATTCGAGAAAACAATTTATTATTATTTTTTTAATTTTTGGTTTATATTTATAAAACAATAATAGTTACAGCAAATTTATGTTAATAATAATTGCAGAGAATGCTAAAATGAACAACTTATAAAGAATAAGTTTTTTTCGAAATTCCTTTAGTTTTTGAGTAAAGTAAGTTTTTGAATTTGAAGTATTTTTTCCATCTTTCATAATTTTGACGTTTTAAACGTCAGTTTCACCCGAGTCTACAAAACGTTCGATGTACATTTAAAATATGATTTAAATTGAAAATAAACCACAAAAGCGTAAATATAAATGTTGCCATCAAGTCGGAGAAAGTAACACATCAACATTTTTTCTCTAGATAACAGTCTGTCTGTAACTGTGCGCGCTGTATCTCAAAAAACTAATATAGAAATGACCATAAATCTTTCAACATTATCGTTATTTGAGAATCCGAAGAATTGAAAAGCTTTTGGTAAAATTTCGTATTTCCGAATATTTTCCTTAACAGTTTTTTTGTTTTTTTTTTGCCTTTTTGGGACTTGAGGACAATGCCTTCAGAACTTTTTGCAGGTCTTTTTAAGGACATTTTTAAAAGACCTTCTTTTTCAGGACTTTTTAAGAAAATTTTTCAAGGCTTATTTTTTTGGATTCTTGGCCTTCATTTTTAGAATTTTGAATTAGCTATACTTCGGCCATTGAGGATGATTTTTTATAAAATTTTGTCTGCGCGTTTTATATTTTTTCTGCGATGTTTTTTTGGATTCATTGCCTTCATTTTCAGAATTTCTTTTTAAAATTTTATTAACAGGATTCTTTTTTGAGGAATTTCTTCTAGAGACATACTCGGGAATTTCTCAAGAACCCTTTGTTAAGGTCATATTTTCGGGATTTTTCTCAAAACAAATTTTTCAGAATTTTCTTTATGACATTTTTAAGAATTTTTTTTTCATGACCTTTTTTAGACCTTTTTCAAATTCAAATTAATTTAATTTCCAAGAAGAATGATTACACCATCCATGGGTTAGTCAGGTTATTATTAATGATGGTGTTAGTTGATACTTGAATATTCAATAATTATGCTCAATTTATAAAATGTTTACATGTGTACGTGTACAATATTATGAAATAAAAATTTAAAAAATAATAGCCTATTTAAAATAATATCCACAAGTAAAACTCAAAATCTACCGAAAAAGAGAGACATTATTACAATAAAAAGACATACATACAGAATACAATTTAAAATATTGGTCAATTAAGATTAAAAATTTAAAAATGTAAAAAAAAATTATCAGTACTTTTTCAGATATTTTTAGCATTTTTTTTAAACCATTTTCAAAAATTTTTATTTCGGGAATTATTTTAGGCCTTTTTGCGGGACTTTTTTTCAAGACTCTTTCTGGGATTTCTTTTTAGGGCAATTTCTTCAGATCTTTTTAAGGACTTTTTACGATGCTTTTTTTCAGAAATTTTAATTTTTAATTTTTTAAAGATGTAATTTTCAGGGCACACTTTCAAGACAATTTTTTTATGATATTTCATCAGGACTCTTTTTCTGAACTTTCTTCAGTATTTATTTTAGGACTTCATTTCAGCACTTTTTAGGACCCTTTTACGGGACATTTATTTCTGGTATTTCGTATGAAGACTACTTTTCAGGACTTTTTTTCACTGTTTTTATCAGGGCTCTCCTTTCAAGACTTTATTTCGAGGATTGATCCTCCATGATGTTTTTTTCGAGACTTTTAAGAATTCCTTGTTCAGAACTTCTTTTCAGGATTTTTCAGAATTGTTTTCTCGGGAATTTTATTTCAAGCCTTCTTTACAGGACTTTTTTAGATCTAATATTTCAGAACATTTTTTATAGGATTATTTTTCAGGAATTCATGTTCCGGACTTATTTTCAAGACCTTTTTTGGGATTTTTTTTCTTTTTTTTTGATGTTTTTTTAAGGACATTTTCACAGGTTTTTTTCAGAAATGTTTTTTTTAGGATTTATTTAATAACTCTTTTTTACTTTCTCCGTTACGAAGTACGAGAAAGTATTGTGATCGTGATTTTTTTTTCAAAATTTTTTTTTACGAAATATCCGTTTTGGGGTCCCTATATGCCATTTTAACAATTTCTGGAAAAAAAAAATTGTGTCTGTGTGTGTGTGTGTGCGTGTGTGTGTCTCTGTGTGTGTGTCTGTCGGTGTGCGCTGTATCTCAAAAACTAATAACGCAATTGATATGAAACTTTGAACATACGTCTTATTTGATAATCCGAAGAACTGAAAAGCTTCTGGTAAAATTTCGTACACCGGAAGTGGGTGTTTACCTTAACCGTTTTTTGTTTTTTGCCAATATTTTCTTAAATATGAAAAATATCACAAAAATATTTAAACAAGCATCGAAGACAACAAAGAAATGAACATCTTTTGCTTGAAAATATTTTTCATAAAATCGTTGTTATTCGAGAAAAAAAATATTATTTCTTTTTTAATTTTTGGTTTATAATTATGAAACGATAATAGTTACAGCAAATTTATGTGAATAATAACTGTAGAGAGTGCCAAAATGAACAACTTCTAAAGAATAAGTTTTTTTCGAAATCTCGTTAGTTTTTGAGTAAACCGAGTTTTTGAATTTAAAGTATAATTTTCCATCTTTCATGATTTTGACGTTTTAAACGTCAGTTTCATCCGAGTTGACGCAACGCTCGATGTACATTTAAAATATGATTTCAATTGAAAATAAACCCATGAAAACGTAAATATAAAGTCGGAGAAAGTAACATGATGGCCACATCATCATTTTTCAAGACTGTTATTACAGGACATTTTTCAGGATATTTTATAAGGACTTTCTTCAGGACTTACTTTAAGACGTTCCTTCGGGCCTTTTTTAGAACTCTTATTCGGACTTCTTTTTGGATTTTTTAAGGACATTTATTTCTGGTGTTTTATGTGAAGACTTAAGTTTTCAGGACTCTTTTTGCAGTACTTTTCTCAGGATTTCTTTCGCGACTCTTTCACAACTTTTTAACTGGATTATTTTTTTCAAAACTTTATTTTCCAAAGCAGTTTCTCCTGGACTTTTATTTTTCGAATATTTTTTCCCAGAACTCTTTTTATCAGGACTTTTTTAGATTAGTATTTTAGTAAACTTACGGTAAATATTATTAGAATTTGAAACATAATTTCTAATTTTTACCTTTCATAATGTTGACATTTCAAACTAATGAATAACTATTATACCATCAAATCGGAGAAAGTAATATGATGGCCACATCACCATTTTTTATTTATTTTAGAAAATGCTCAATTTTGAACGCAATTAAAAAATGCATGTTTAACAACAAACAATTATAACCCATTAAAAAATTATTGAAATTTAGGAAGTTGATTTCATATTCTTAAAATATAATAGTTTAAGAGTTGTATAGAATTATTTCAGAATTTTTAAACAGTTTTTATTATTTTTACTTTCTCCGCTACGAAGTACGAGAAAGTCTTGTGATCATGAAAATTTTTCTACAAATTTTGTTTACGGAAATATCCGTTTTGGGGTCCCTAGATGCCATTTCAACAATTTCTGGAAAAAAAAAGTTTGTGCCTGTGTGTGTGTGTGTCTGGCTGTGTTAAAATTTTTGACGAAAACCTGAAAAACTACCCAAGGGTCCCCCCTTCTTACTTTTGCGCAAAAATTGGCTTTCAAATAATTTCCTGAAGAAACCACTGGTTCGATTCGGGGTTTGTGCACATCACTGGAAAGATCCCTTTAGAAACCACTGGTTCGATTCGGGGTTTCTGCACATCACTGGAAAGATCCCTTCAAGATGCCTCGAAAAATATACTTTCGCAAGAACAAATGTCAATTTGTAATACCTTTTTCTTCATCAAAAGAACGAGCTAAATCGATTGGCGTTAAAAAATTTCATCTTCATCAATTTAATCATGTTATAAAATTTAAAAAAAAATCGATTTTCTCGAACTTTGATTGGCCGTAGCGGCTAAACGAAAACTCCAAATTGAACGCGGTTTTCAAATCTGTGCTCCTTGTATCTAAATTAGTCGGATTCAATTAAAATTGGTGATTTTTAATTTTTGACGAAAACTTGAAAAAGTACAGCCCTTGGAAATTTTGCTCAAAAATGCAACTATTTTAATAATCACCGTAGACCATTTTTCATCAGAAAAACGAGAGAATTTGATTGGCGTTAAGAAATTTCATCCATCTTGAATAGGAAAAAAATCAGCGTGTCACCATGAACATGTAATGTCTTTCGTATTTTTTATCTATACACTCATTTTAATTTTAATTTAATTTAATTTTTATTCTGTAAACTTACTTTTATCGTTTGTTGTCTTTCGATATTTTATTTATACATCCATTTTATCGTATTACATATTTAATTTATTTTTTACTTAATGACGTCATGGAGCAATTTTAATCTGTTTTTCTGTATTATCATCTTAAATTATTCATATATAGAGACTAATATTTTCCCATTTTTTTTCTCTGAAATTGTAATAACCTGACATTTGTAAACTCTGTATTAACAAGAAATAAATTATTATTATTATTAATGTCCGTTTCATCAGATTCTACAATTTACATTTAAAAGAAGATTTCAATTGAAAATAAACCATGAAAGTGTAAATATAAAAAAGATTCTATCAAATCGGAGAAAGTAACATGATGGCCACATCACCATTTTTTATTTATTTAAAAAAATACTCAATTTTGAATTCAATTAAAAAATTCATGTTTAACAAAGAACTGTATTATCGTCTTAAATTATTCATATATAGAGACTTATATTTTCCCATTTTTTTTCTCTGAAATTGTAATAACCTGACATTTGTAAACTCTGTATTAACAAGAAATAAATTATTATTATTATTAATGTCCGTTTCATCAGATTCTACAATTTACATTTAAAAGAAGATTTAAATTGAAAATAAACCATGAAAGTGTAAATATAAAAAATATTATATCAAATCGGAGAAAGTAACATGATGGCCACATCACCATTTTTTATTTATTTAAAAAAATACTCAATTTTGAATTCAATTAAAAAATGCATGTTTAACAAAGAACAGTTATAACACATTAAAAAATCATTGGAATTTAGGAAGTTGATCATATTCTTACAATATAATAGTTTGAGAGTTGTATAGAATTATTTCTGAATTTTTAAACAATTTGTACTATTTCTTTTATTTATTTTGGAAAGTGCTCAATTTTGAACGCAATTAAAGAAAGCAATTGTCAGACACTTGCAATTTTCTAAAGCTGCAATACTCACTTTCACTTTCGGTGAAAAAAAGAAATACAAGAAAATCAAAACTTACAAAAAAGGAAAATCCTTTCGAGGCGTTTTGGCGGTTAAGATGTAACCTAGATGATGATTATTTGCTTCCCTCGGATTGATGGAAGAACACAAAAACCATCACACACACACACAAATCCTGAAGATGTATCACAACACAACAGGCACTAAAACTAAAATAAAATATTCCGAACAAGAACACACGCATTCTTCGCGACCGCGAACTGCAGACTGAATTGTTATCAACAGGTCCGCCGCGGATTGGTGATAAGAATTTAATCTCGTTCCGGGCGAGAAAAAAAAACGAATATTTTGATTATCTTCAATCGCCAGGGGCAGATTAAAAACTGGTTGAATTTTAACACGGAGGTCGAGATAAGATGTAGAATGTTAGCAACATTGCTAATTATATACTTTACGAGGATCTTAAAAAGTTGATTATATTCTTAAAATATAATAATTTGGGAGTTGTGTAGAATTATTTCAGAATTTTTAACTCATTTCTACTGTTTTTTTATTTATTTTAGAAAATACTCAATTTTTAACGCAATTAAAAAATGCACGTTTAACAACGAACAGTTATAACAAATTAAAAAATTGTTGAATTTGAGTAGTTGAGTATATTCTCAAAATATAATAATTTGGGAGTTGTGTAGAATTATTTCAGAATTTTTAACTCATTTCTACTGTTTTTTATTTATTTTAGAAAATACTCAATTTTGAACGCAATTAGAAAATGCACGTTTAACAACGAACAGCTATAACCCATTAAAACATTGTTGGAATTGAAATAGTTGATTATATTCTCAAAATATAATAATCAAATCGGAGAAAGTAATATGATAGCCACATCACCATTTTTTTTATTTATTTTAAAAAATGCTCAATTTTGAACGCAATTAAAAAATGCATGTTTAACAACAAACAATTATAAACCATTAAAAAATTATGGAAATTTAGGAAGTTGATCATATTCTTAAAATATAATAGCTTAAGAGTTGTATAGAATTATTTTAGAATTTTTAAACAATTTTCAGTATTTTTTGTTTATTTTAGAAAATGCTCAATTTTGAACACAATTAAAAAATGCATGTTTAACAACGAACAGTTATAACCAGTGGCGGCTCGTGTAACATGTTGATGGTGGAGTCACTTATACAATATACCCCCCCCCCCCCCCCACTTTATTTTTTCAAGGAAGAAAGAACGATTTATCTTCCTAGACTGACGAAAAAGTGTTTTAAGAATTAATTAAAAATTCTTGCTGAGCTTGAAACTACAGTAGTGCCATGGCTCCTTGGCTCTATATAACGAGTCGCCCCTGGAAAATCATACAGTAGAATCAACTAACAATTTTGTTTCAGAGTTGGCTGTGAGCTAAATGAGGTATGTCGCATATTATTATTAGTTCAATTGAATTAGTTTTAAAAAACGAATTAATCTCAGACATGACTGCGATGTTTCTCTTTCTGTCAGGCATGGCCAACTCAGCAACAAAATTATGTGGATCACAGCTTATATAGGGTGTTTCAGACCACCCGTTCACCCCAAATATCTCCTGAAATACGAATCGGATTGCGATAAAAAAATAGCTCAAAATTTTTTTTTGAGCCCTATCATGTAGTGTGAAATGTGAACCGCCCCCCCTCCCCCCTGGGTCGGGGAGGGGGGTAACTTTGAAATCTTAAATGAGAACTCCAATTTTTTATTGCAGATTTGGATTCTATGCTAAAAAATATTAGGTTTTTATCCGAAAAAAAAATTTCGATGAGCGACAGATGGCGCTATATTCGGCAAAAACATTTATTGAATTATATTTATTTCTCGCATCAAATGATAGATGACGAAATTTTTTACGTAGTCATCTCTTAAATAAGGCGTTAATTGAAGTCATTCATAATTGTATGTCAGAAATAAGCAAAAAAAAAATTATTTGTAAAAAAAATCGTAGAAACGAATAAAAATCAATTTGATTATCAAATTCCATTCTATTCTTTTCTATTGTGGTAAAGTCTGAATGTTTGTAACGACAAAGAGAATTTTTTTTAAATAAAAAAAAATTAAAAAAAAAATTTTTTTTTTTGCTAATCAAAGAAAATGTTTCGAATAAAAACCTAATATATTTTAGAGTAGAAGCCAAATCTGCAATAAAAAATAGGGGTACCTATTTAAGATTTCAAAGTTAGTTTAGTTTTAGTTGGTTTAAATTTCACACCACATAATAGAACTCAAAAAATAAATTTAGACGTATTTTTTTCTATGTCAATCGGATTTGTATTTCGCGAGATATTTGGGGTGAACGGGTTGTCTGAAACACCTGGTATATTATGTCAATATTAATGTAAAAAGGAATAAAGATCATTTAGTAAAAAGTTTTAAAAATGAAATTTTTGTGACAGTTGTGTTTATTTCTTTTTTAGAATGTGTGTGTTCTGGTACGGAATATTAATTTTTCCAAAGTTTTAGTGCTCGTTGTGTTGTGATACATCGTTAGGATTTGTGTGTGTGTGTGTGTGTGTGTGTGTGTGTGTGTTGGTGGTCGAAAGGATTTTCTTTTTTTGTAAGTTTTGATTTTCTTGCAATTCTTTCTTTCACAGAAAGTGAAACAAAGTATTGTAGCTTTAGAAAATTACAAGTGTCTGGCAATTGCTTTTTTCAATTGCGTTCAAAATTGAGCATTTTCTAAAATAAATAAAAAAACAGTAGAAATTGTTTAAAAATTCTGAATTCTATACAGCTCCAAACTAATATATTTTAAGAATATAAGCAACTTCCTAAATTCCAATATTTTTTTAATGGGTTATAACCAGGGGCGGCTCGTTATACAGAGAAGCACTACTTGTAGTTTCAAGCTCAGCAAGAATTTTTAATTCATTCTTAAAACACTTTTTCGCCAGTTACTTTAGTCTAGGAAGACAAATCGTTCTTTCTTTCTTCAAAATAGGAGAGGGAAGGGGATATTCTATAAGTGGCTCTACCATCAACATGTTAAACGAGCCGTTACTGTGAATTTCTATACAAAGATGTAATTTTAAAATAATCAGAATACATCGTGTAACATTTTTCAAGTTAATAAAAAAAAAAAAACTGAAATACAACTACCACAAACTTAAAACTTTTAAAAATAGCTTCTGCTATATAATTTAATACAAAATGGTAATTCTTTATATCTGACATTTTTAAATAATCTCATTTAAACACACCCTGTCACATTTTCACGTTGCCCATTATTTAATTGGTCATTAAAGTAGAAAAACCGCTGCCACAAACTTTAAACTTTCAAAATTGACTTATAGTTGATTTAACTTTATAATTCTATACACATTTTTAATAATCCCTTCTTGATATTTCGAAATAATCACATTTGAATGCACCATGTCATATTCTCAATTCGCATAATTTTCAAGTTGGTAAAAAAAATTGAAACAGTTACCAAAAAAAAATACACTTTTTAAATTTTCTCATTGTTGATACTGCTGTATCATTCTATACAAATCTGTTACCACCATCTTTAGAAATTTTAAAATAATCGCACACTGTGTTACATTTAGAGGTTGCACATTTTTCAAGTTAATCAAAAAAATTGAAATACAACTACCATAACCTTAAAAGACTTAAATACTAAAAAAATACAATATTCTAATTTATAATTCAATACAAAACTGATACTAAAAAAATACACTTAGAGTTGATTCTAATTTTTAATTCAATACAGTGAAAGTGAAAAAAAGAAATTACATTTGCTAACGTTATTTTCTCAATATACCATCTAAATTAGATAAAATATAACTATTATTATCATAAAAATGTTCAATACTTTTATTATAGTAAGTATAATGACTAGACAGAATAAGTGACGAGCGAATGTCGTGTTTTGTAAATGATCTCGTGTGGAATCGTAAATAGTTTAATAGATGTTTGCAAAGAGATAGTGGTAAAATCGTCCTTTCATTATAATGTTTCGGTTTCAATGCATTTCTATTTGTGGAGAATATCTAAATCTATGAAAAGTTTATAAAAATCGCTATATTTTATTGCTAGTTTCATATGTGTAGACGATCGTGATAAATGCACCATCCATGTAATATGCAACACGCAATATTAAATTTAATACCATGTATTTTTAATAAAACCTACATAAGTTGTCAATAAAAGAGTTTTAAACGATTATATGAAAGTTGATGATGGTTCAAAAGTTACGAAGAAAAAATGTTATGGCAACTAATAGATAATAAAAAAGTGCTATAAGAACGTCTTTTCCGTTTTTAAATATCACCTCAAATAACAAAGATATAAAGAAAAATAAAACGTTTTTTTTTCAGTTTTTTTAACAAAACTGGAAATCAAAATATTTTGGTTAATTGTTTTAACGGATTATTAATGAGCATAAAATTCTGCAAAATTGCCGAACTCAAACATACTCTCTATCTTTTTCAATAAGCGAGATCCCCATGGTGAGCCTCGAATTTGAAACACCCCGTATATTATGGTTAAGGGTTTTAAATTGTTACAAATATACTGCGTATTAAATTACATTATAAATCCAATCTAATAGCTTAATATATCTTATTAACATTGTTACTTTAATTAAAGCGTAGGTATTTTTTTTTATAATTCTCTACAATTTTCTTTTCTCAGTTTTAATTTCATTACTTAGTTTAAAACGTGACTTGCTGTAGCGTTGAAACTCTATAAAAACAATATTGCCTGATCTGTTTAATTTCAAGCCGTTACTCCGCTTGCAAGACGAAAATGAAGAATTTCGTAATTAGTCTACTAGCGGATATAATTCACTCAGAACGAATTAAAATGTGTTTTTTCTTCTGTCAATTAGTAGGAAAAATACTCAACCGTGAGATAAATCAACGCTGGATCCTGAAGGCTGCTGCGTCTCGGAACTAACGATATTAAAACTTTTTACAAGTTCTTGTTTTCCATAAGTAGCCTTGATGGTTATGGTGGGATCGAATACGTAAAATGCACTTCTTATTACCGACGTGAAGATAGCCACGGATTTTCAGCCACGGATTTCCCGGCACAGCCACCACTAAATAAAAATGTCTTCAATTTTAATGATTTATAATAAATCAAACGCTGCGAATGTAATTAACATTAGCTTATAGATGTACAGTCAATCCAAAATTTTAATTATTTTTTCTCGAGTCCACGGGAACTCTCTTTTTAAAATGACAAGAATTCAAAGTCCAATATAGCACTGTTTGACGCGTTTCAAATTTATTTTTTTAACAACAACGTGTTGTTAAGAGTCTACTTAAATGATTTAGCGCATGAAATGTTGGGTAAAATTGTTTATAACTTTTTTATGAATTTTTTTTCTCGGGTCCACCCAAACTAAATAGATAATATGGCAAACTTTCAAAATTCAAAATGGCACTGTTTGACGCGTTTCAAATTTAATTTTTTAACAACAACGTGTAGATTAGAGTCTATTTAAATGATTTAACGCATGAAATGTTGGGTAAAATTGTTTATAACTTTTTTCTGAATTTATTTTCTCGGGTCCACCCAAACGATATAGATAATATAGCAAACTTTCAAAGTCCATAATGGCACTGTTTGACGCGTTTCGAATTTAATTTTTTAACAACAACGTGTGGATAAGAGTCTACTTAAAGGATATAACGCATGAAATTTTGGGTAAAATTGTTTATAACTTTTTTATGAATTTTTTTTCTCGGGTCCACCCGAACTATACATATAATATAGCAAACTTTCAAAGTCAAATATGGCACTGTTTGACGCGTTTCCAATTTAATTTTTTAACAACAACGTGTAGATAAGAGTCTACTTAAACGATTTAACGCATGCAATTTTGGGTAAAATTGTTTATAACTTTTTTATGAATTTTTTTTCTCGGGTCCACCGAGATATAGATAATATAGCAAACTTTCAAAGTCCAATATGGCACTGTTTGACGCGTTTCAAATTTATTTTTTAACAACAACGTGTAGATAAGAGTCTACTTAAACGATTTAATGCATACAATTTTGAGTTAAATTGTTTATAACTTTTTTATGATTTTTTTTCTCGGGTACACCCGAACTAAATAGATAATACAGCAAACTTTCAAAGTCCAATATCGCACTGTTTGATGCGTTTCAAATTTATTTTTTTAACAAAAACGTGTAGATAAGAGTCTACTTAAACGATTTAACGCATGAAATTTTGGGTTAAATTGTTTATAACTTTTTTATGATTTTTTTTTCTCGGGTCCACCGAGATATAGATAATATAGCAAACTTTCAAAGTCCAATATGGCACTGTTTGACGCGTACATCTATAGGCTAATGTTAATTACATTCTCAGCGTTTGATTTATTATAAATCATTAAAATTGATGAATTTTTTATTTCCTTGTGGATGCGCCGGGAAATCCGTGGCTATCTTCACATCGGTCTTCTTATTGACCTCTAATTATTGTATTATTATATCAACTTGTTTCATCTGGAAATACTTGAATATTATATACCTGGTGACTTTTTTAATTATATAGTTGGCAGTGATTTAAAAAAAATATGTTGGCAACACATTTTTTTTGGTTTATTGATGAGGATTTGAAAATTAAGGACCAGCAAGAAGTTAGCCATAATTAGCCACACACGAATTTGCCCGGCACGTCCACCATAACTTTTTATTGTTAAAAATGAAATTAAAATAATGAAGAAGAATCATTTTTCTACAGTTCTGTTTAATTCAAACAATAAAACTTGAGCTCGAATGTCTGAATTTATATGTTTTAAACATAAGTAAAGTATTATTAAAAAAAATTATTTAATATTCAAAAATTGAGTACACATAGGTTTATAGGTTAAGCTTAATTGGATAATAAGGGTAGTGGCCCTATCCTCTGAAGAACAAAACATACGCGGGGTTTCACAGGTAGAAAACCATGAATTTATTATTTCAATGTCGACTTTCTGCTTTTTTTCCTTCATTCATTAAGTGATTTATAAATATAAAAACTTTGGGTTATATTTTACCGATTGGATTGTAGGATGGGGACCACCCGCCACCCTTATTATCCAATTAAACACAACCTACAAACATTGGTTTTATTTAATATAATTTCTATGCTATTCCATCATTTGTGTTGGAAATTTAACAATTATAAATAAACAGGGGTCTGTAGGTTATGTTTAAATGGATACTAAGTATGGTGGGTGGTCTATATCCTACCCTCCAAACAGCTGAATACACGCGAGGGTTTCACAGGTGGAAAACCATGAATTCATCATCAAAATGTTGACTTTCCATTTATTTTCCTTTCATTAATTAATTAATTTTTGGAAAGTTTGGGTTTTATTTTTACTGGTTGGATTATAAAATTTGATGTAGCTGTTATCGTTTCATAATTATAAACCGAAAAAGAAAATAAAAATGAATAAATTTTTCTCGAATAAAAATGATTTTATGAAAATATTGTTGCCTTCAATATTTATTTGTGGTATTTTTAATATTTAAAAAATTACTGGAGAAAACAAGAAAAACACCCACTTTCGGTGTACGAAATTTCACCAAAAGCTTTTAACACGTTGACCGCTTTGTCAGCCACCGGTGACTGACACTGAAGTATTCCAATGGGGCCACGTCAGTCACCAATGACGTACCGTGAGTACCTACTTTAAAAAACTTACTATTTAGCGCTGTCAGTCACGAGTTCAATTAAACAAGCATATTTTTACTCATTTTATGAAATAAAACTTAAAAACAAAAAAACTTTTTTGACATTTTACAAAAAAAAACTTGTTGGCAGCCAATGAGTTAAGTTCTTTCGATTGTCAAATAAGACTTATGCTCATAGTTTCATAACAATTGGTCCATTAGTTCTTACATTTACATTTACATTTTTATTAAGAAATGGGGCATAGTTCGAATAACAATGTCGCATCTAGTGGTGTTCCTCAAGGATCTGGCCTGGGACCACTCCTATTTAATACTTCTATCAATGACATTGTAGATGCTTTTTAATATACTTCTATACGCCGAAGATATCAATTTTACCAAAAGCTTTTCAGTCTTCGGATTGTCTAATAAGGCAATTAGTAATTTTATTTTTACATCTATTTGTATTGTCTTAAATTTCATATTTTATTTCTTAGTTATTTAATTGAATTTATAGTACGTACCACCTGACTTGTATAAGCGATTAAGTAATCACACAAATATAGTATTTTTATTATTATTATTATTAAGGCTATTGCAAGTTATTTTCCTTATTGGTTTTTGAGACACAGCACGCACAGGCAGACACACAACAGAGCAATTTTTTTGTGACGGAAATATCCGTTTTTTTTCGGGGAGATTTCAATGATTTCTGAAAAAAAAATTGTATCTGCATCTCAAAAAGTAATACAGCAATTAACGTGAAACATAAGTTTTATTTGGCAATCCGAAGAACTGAAAAGCTTTTGGGTAAATTTCGTTAACCGATGGGTATCAACCTTAACCGCTTTTGGTTTTTTTTCCAATAATTTTTTTCAACATGAAAAATATTACAAAACCATTTAAATAAATATTTGAATTCAACAAAAAAATGAACACCTTTGAAAATACTGTTCGCGAAATGATTGTTTTTCGAAAAAACAAATTAATTGAAATGTTGCTGAAAATTTTTGTCTATGAAATTATATCAATTGTGAATCAATAATAATTGCCAAGAATGCCGAAATGAACAACTTATAAATAATACGTTATTTTTTTACTTTCTCCGTTACGAAGTACGAGAAAGTATTGTGATCGTGATTTTTTTTTCAAAATTTTTTTTTACGGAAATATCCGTTTTGGGGTCCCTAGATGCCATTTCAACAATTTGTGGAAAAAAAAAATTGTGTGTGTGTGTGTGTGTCTGTGCGCGCTGTATCTCAAAAACTAATAGAGCAATTGATGTGAAACTTTGAACATAGGTCTTATTTGATAATCCGAAGAACTGAAAAGCTTTTGCTAAAATTTCGTACACCGGAAGTGGGCGTTTACCTTAACTGTTTTTTGTTTTTTGCCAATATTTTCTTAAATATAAATATCATAAAAACATTTAAACAAACTTTAAAGACAACAAACAAGTGAATATCTTTTGCTTGAAAACATTTTTTATAAAATCATTTTTATTCGAGAAAAAAATTAATTATTATTTTTTTAATTTTTGGTTTATAATTATAAAACGATAATAGTTACAGCAAATTATAATAAATAATAATTGTAGAGAATGCTAAAGTGAACAACTTATAAAGAATAAGTTTTTTTCTAAATCTCTTTAGTTTTTGAGTAAACTGAGTTTTTCAATTTGTAAGTATAATTTTTCCATCTTTCATAATTTTGACGTTTAAAACGTCAGTTTCACCCGAATTTACACAACGGTCGATGTACATTTAAAATATGATTTAAATTGAAAACAAACCATGAAAGCACATATATAAATGATACCATCAAGTCGGAGAAAGTAACATGATGGCCACATCACCATTTTTTTAAATATCATTAGATTTTGAATAAACTGGCGGTTATAATTTGTCATTTCCAACTCCTTTATTTTGCCTTAAATTTGTTGTCATTTTCGATTCTTTTGTCATTTTTTAAGCCCGAATTTTCGTTTTGTTATTTTGACCTATGTTTTAGAATGATTGATTTTTATGTGGGAATTTTTGATTTTTTTGGCAATTATTTTCGAGTTTTTATTTGAAGAACCTACGTTTCTTATATTACGATCCGAAGTTTTAATTTTTATTCCTGTAATTTCTAGAAGGTTTTTATTTTAATTTCAGATTATTTACTTGATTTTAAATTTTTTTGATTTAAATTTAGGCGTTCAATTCTTATATGTGAAACATCTTTATTGACAGACATAATTAGGGGGGCTAAATATTCTTTCCAATTTTTGGTCTGAATTTTCGATATCTTGGCATAATCTCTGATTTTATAACCTTAATTATGCATTTAGTCATGCGATTTTTTTTTGGGCTAGTATTTTCGAGTTTTTATTTATAGACATTTATTTCAGATATTGCAACCTACATGTTTTAATTTTAGTCCTGAATTTGTTCATTTTCTGCAAGGATTTTATTTTAATTTATTTACTTGATTTTATATTTTTTAAATTTTAATTTAGACGTTGATTTATATTTGTCGTATGTTTTAGATTTTGTGATTGACTTTTATGAGCGAATTTTTGATTTTTTTTGGTCCAAATTTTTATTTTTAGGAGAAAATTTTTCATTTGCTTGCTGAAATTTTCGATGTTTACGTATTAGTTTTTGATTTTTGATCTAAATTTTCTGTTCTTTGCCTGTATTTCAGATTTTTTAACCTAAATTAAAGATTGTTTGACTGGGGGCTAAAATTAAGTTCAAGAAAGTATTATAATCATGATATTTTTCGAATGCGAAATTTCAACCCCTTCCGCCCCCTCTAGCGCCCCCGTGAAAAAAAAAAGTTTTTTTCTGGAAACCATGTCCAACTTTAATTATGTCTACGGAGTTGGAATTTTTTTTCGAATCGATCCACCATTAAGGCATTAAAATTTGATAAATTCCCTATGCAGGACTCAAAGAATGAAGTTCCTACGACGATTTGGCACCAAGTTAAAGGCGAATTTTGTGGTTTCTTGACTCATAAGTCCGAAGTTTTTCGACCAAATTGTTTTCGCTTTCACCAATGAAATTTTCTTTGAGGTATGCACGAAAATTATTGCTTCCGCGAAATCATAATTATCCCATTTTGTTTGTTTCAAACACCCATAACTTGATGCCAAATCGTCGTAGGAACTTTGTTCTTTGAGTCCTGCGCAGGTAATTGAACACATTTCAATGCCCTTTTAGTGGATCGAGTCGACAAAATTTTTCCAACTCCGTATACATCGGCGGAAGGCGTTACGCTTAAGTTCGCATGCATGACTTTAAAGAAGACACTCCAAAGTTTTTGGCCCTTAAAGATTCTTTAAAATCTATTGAAAATACGCCGAGTTATGGCGGTTAGAAAATGATCGAATTTTCACGAATTTCAAGTGTTTCATTTTTTTTCCTTCAGTATAAAGGAAATCCGATATAATATCGTAAGAGGTTTAAACGTCAAAATAAGTCCCATACCACTAGTGTGACATCAAATTTTGACAGTTTTGTGAAATTCAATGATGCAATATGGATCGACTTGAATTTCTCAAAAAAAATACTAAAGATAGTAAATTTGTATCTTACAGCAGGCACAATTTAGAAAATTTATAACTTCTATCCCAGTTGAGATTTTTAAAAGAAATATACTGTTTTAATTAAAAAATAAATGCAAAAGAATATGTTAAAATTTACATAATAATTATGCAACGATTTTAAAACTAAAATTGTGTCTGACTGCAGGCACAATTTAAATCGGAGCTACTACTCAAAAACTTTTCCATTTTACAGAAGAATTGATAAATACGATGTAATGTAAAATCAAATTTTTAACAGAAGTAAATTTTTAATTCAGAACATTACCTTCACAAATCCTCGCTTAATAATAATAATCCATTTATTGATGGTAAGCATCATTTAGAAATAGTTTAACATAAATGAACGACAAACAAAATAAATCACTTATATCGTGAATTAGTCATTTAATATCAGATTTAGAAAATATATTTATTTTCGACTCACTCAAATAATTATTTTTTAATTCGTCCATTAGAGAAGCGGGTCCAAAAGTGGGGGTAAATTTTTTTAAAAGCATTCAATAAAAAAAAACTGAATAAACATTTACTTTTAAATTGCCACCACTGAGATTTTCGTAGAATTCACGACGGATTTAAGAAATCCAGGCTCAAGGGGGGCTTAGCCCTTATTCCCCCATTCCCACTGGATCCGCCAGTGGTCGATGAAACGTTTTACCTCCATCTCGTCTCTTAACGTTTAATCCACAAGTTTCGTCACCTGAACGTGTCATATCACTCTTAGTAATTCCGACTCTACTGCACTGGTGAGGACCATAGTCCAAAACCTACCTGTAGTTCGCCGTTGATGGTGAACGATAATTGATGATGAATTAATTGCAGTCACCTTTCTTAGTGCGGGGACAATTAAAAAAATTAATAACTTCTGGTTCAGTCGAGATTTTTAGAAATAAACTGTTTTAATTAGCAAATAGATGCAAAAGTACCTGTTAAAATAATGCTGAATTCATAGCAGTCGACTTTCTTAGTGCAGGCACAATTTAAAAAATTCATAACTTCTGGTTTAGTCGAGATTTTAAGTAGAAATTAACTGTTTTAATTAGTAAATAGATATAAACGTATCTGTTAAAATAATGATGAATTAATTGCAGTCAACTTTCATCTACGTAAACGAGTTGTGAATCTAAACCGCAGTGAGTTTGCTTTTTCGGATAATTGAAGTCGTAACAGTGCCCGAATATTCATGTATTCGGTATATGCCCTCTCAGGATTTAATATTCTTACTAAAAGAATCGTTAAATCGTAATTGAAATTCTGCATACATCATTTCTTTCGAGTTTTAATGGGATTTCCCGATACTTTTTTTTGTAAAAAAATGTCATTAACGCCAGCAGTAAAGAGAGTTGACACCAATGTTGCCAGCCGTTTCAATTTAATATTCCTTGAGGAGAAAAAAAATCGGATTTATGGTTAAAATTCCTTTTAAAGGTGATACGGCTTTTTCAACCGGAAAATAATTTGAAAAAATTCAAAATTTGATGGAAAATCATATTTTCAAAGAGTGACATTGCATTTAATTTAAATAAAAATGGAATTAAACCACAAACTCGCTGTGATCGAGTGATGAGTCCGACGACTTAATAAACCGAAAACGACTTAAAATTTATTTGAATTTAAGATTCAGTGCAAATAATCTCCAAATGCTCCTTGTTCAGGTGCTCAAAAAATTAAAACCAAAATCTTCAAAAATCCATATCTCCATTGAAAATTGTTGAATTTTTAAGTCCTAAATTGATTTTGAACAAGCGATACTTCGACCATTGAGGATACTTTTTATGGAATTTTGTCTGCGTGTTTTATATTTTTTCTGCGATGTTTTCATTCAAGTGCTCCAAAAAAAATAAAAATTAAATTTTCAAAAATACATATCTCCATTAAAAATTGTTAAATTTGCAAATACCAAATTAATTTCGAATAAGCGATACTTCGACCATTGAGGATATTTTTTACGGAATTTTGTCTGCGTGTTTTATATTTTTTCTTCGATGTTTTCATTCAAGAGCTCAAAAAAAAATAAAACTAAAATTTGAAAAAATACATATCTCCATTAAAAATTGTTGTAATTTGCAAATACCAAATTAATTTCGAATAAGCGATACTTCGACCATTGTGGATATTTTTTATGGAATTTTGTCTGCGTGTTTTATATTTTTTCTGCGATGTTTTCATTCAAGTGCTAAAAAAAATAAAACTAAAATTTTCAAAAATACATATCTCCATTAAAAATTGTTGAATTTGCAAATACCAAATTAATTTCGAATAAGCGATGCTTCGACCATTGAGGATATTTTTTATGGAATTTTGTCTGCGCGTTTTATATTTTTTCTGCGATGTTTTCATTCAAGTGCTCAAAAAAAATAAAACTAAAATTTTCAAAAATACATATCTCCATTAAAAATTGTTGAATTTGCAAATACCAAATTAATTTCGAATAAGCGATACTTCGACCATTGAGGATACTTTTTATGGAATTTTGTCTGCGTATTTTATATTTTTTCTGCGATGTTTTCATTCAAGTGCTCAAAAAAAAATAAAACTAAAATTTTCAAAAATACATATCTCCATTAAAAATTGTTGAATTTGCAAATACCAAATTAATTTCGAATAAGCGATACTTCGACCATTGAGGATACTTTTTATGGAATTTTGTCTGCGCGTTTTATATTTTTTCTGCGATGTTTTCATTCAAGTGCTCAGAAAAAATAAAACTAAAATTTTCAAAAATACATATCTCCATTAAAAATTGTTGAATTTGCAAATACCAAATTAATTTCGAATAAGCAATACTTCGGCCATTGAGGATATTTTTTATGGAATTTTGTCTGCGCGTTTTATATTTTTTCTGCGACGTTTTCATTCAAGTGCTCAAAAAAAATAAAACTAAAATTTTCAAAAATACATATCTCCATTAAAAATTGTTGAATTTGCAAATACCAAATTAATTTCGAATAAGCGATACTTCGACCATTGAGGATACTTTTCATGGAATTTTGTCTGCGCGTTTTATATTTTTTCTGCGATGTTTTCATTCAAGTGCTCAAAAAAAAATAAAACTAAAATTTTCAAAAATACATATCTCCATTAAAAATTGTTGAATTTGCAAATACCAAATTAATTTCGAATAAGCGATACTTCGACCATTGTGGATATTGTTTTAAGGATTTTTTCTACGCGTTTTATATTTTTTTCTGCGATCTTTTCACTCAAGTGCTCAAAAGATTAAAACGAAAATCTTCAAAAATCCATATCTCTATTGAAAATTGTTGGATTTACAAAAACCGAATTGATTTTGAATTAGCGATACTTCGGCCATTGCGGATGATTTCACATGGAAGTTTGCCTGCATTATATTTCTTTCTGCGATGTTTTTGGCCAAGTGCTCAAAAAATTAAAACGAAAATTTCCGAAAATCCATATCTCTTTTGGTTAATGATTTTATTTAAAAATAATCCTTCGAGAACGGAGCAAATAATCTTTCAAAACATGCATTTTTTAGAGGTAAAACCAAAGTAGGAAAACATTTGCCACATACCGAAAACTTTTCAACTTTTCAAATTTACTGAAAAAACATTATGTTTTTCTGCAAAAATCTCCAAATACTTCTCGAATTTTAAACTGAATCAAGGATAGTCGTATCTTTATTTATTTATAGCAATAATATAGCCAAAATATTACCTTCAGTCACAGGTATAATATCAAAAAGAACAACAGGTGGACAAATATTAGCAGAATCATATCAAAAACATTTTTGAGAAACCATTAACAATTTCAGAAGATGTTACGTTTACTAACTCTGAGCACAGTTTAAAATCACTGATATTAGAAAGTAGCAATCACAGGTAGCAACGTGATTCAAAAGTAGCAGTTTTGCCCATCTCTATTATCCACTGCACAAAAGAAGTTTTTAGCATTCCAAGTGAATCTCTGTTTATGTGTTATGGGTTTGTTTTTGACTTACTGGCGTTTTTAATGGGCTGTGCTGATAGTTGAATAAAAGTGACATCTGAAGACAAAAGTTTTTGTTTTCCCAAAGAAATTCTGAAATTTATTCAAATGTGTATTTTTCTTAAAGCACGTAAAATTAAAAATCAGTAAGAATTTAATAAAATGTTAAATTGAAAGAATTTGATTCAGTTTGACGTTTGGGCAACCTTTATAAATGTTTCCTCCTTAATTTGCCTCATCACCGAGTGTAGATTTATTTTCTAAACATTTTCAAAAATTTTCGAATGCAATTTTCTTTTAATAATAATGATAATAATACTTTATTTCCCAACAGATTTTAACATTTAATTACAGGGAAAAATACAACAATACTTATATACTAAATTAAACGGCATGTTAAAGTAAAATAGAAAAACCTTAAAATTAAAGTAACTAAAATAACTAAAGATCAAATAGATTTCAGTTCAAGTTGAAAATTTTGCTGTTATGTTTCTAGTCAATTGTTGAAAATTGGGTTTATTTTGGGTAATTTTTGAAATTCTCTAACCAATCCTGGCCAGGATAAATTTTATAATAATTTTCAAATCGAAAAATGCACTTTTCTATTTTCTAGTTTTGAGTTTCATTTTAGCTAATTTATGTTAATTATTTTGGTGGAATTTTAAAATTAGATTCGTTCTGGATTGATTTTGCAATTTTGAAACTAATCCCAGCTTAGATGAATTTTCTGGACATTTTAAAATACGCGAAAGCGGTTTCCTTTTTTATGTTAAAATTTTTAGTGATGCCATTTTGATTGCAGCTATGATATGTCATATGTTATTTTTTTAGTGGGTAAATACGGGATGAATTTTGAAATTTTAAAGTTTGCAAAAAAATCCAAATACAATTTTCTTCTCCTCAGTTCAAGTTTTAAGTGTAGCTATTTCGTTTCTGGACGTGATTAGTCAAATGTTTTAAGGGGATATCAAAAATTGGTTTATTCTGGATGATTTTTGAATAATTTTGTAGCTAATCCTGGCTTACAGAAATTTTCTAAAAAATTTTAAATCGAGGAATGCACTTTTAAATTTTTTAGTTCAAGTTTTTTGTGCTGCCATTTTATTTCAGCTAATTTATATCAATTATTTTTGTAGAATAATCAAACTACATTTGTTCAGGATCGATTTTGAAATTTTAAAACTAATCTGAGTGTAGGCAAAGGGGAGGCAAAAATATTTAATTGAATATTAAAGATGTATTGGTCTTTAATTTAAAAAAATAGAATTTTGTCACAGTTAGAAAACTACTATTAATTTGAGGACTAAATATAAATGTTAAATTATTTCTAGCAAGCTTAATCAAACCTTTGTTTAATTGATCAATAACATGAAACTACAGAAACATCTAGAAATTGTAAACTTGCATCTTCTTTAAAAAACTAGATTGTTAGATTGTATTCTTAATAAATAATATACTCAATAAAGCTCCATTAAAAGAAGATCAGTGGCAATCATAAAAAAAAATATTGATGATTATTTTAGTTGTTAAATTAAAGAAACAAAAAATACATACAGCTAATTAAAACAACTGGAAAAATATGCAAGAAATGCCATATCATCAAATTGTTTGCTAATACAACAAACTCCACATACTCAAATTCTCTACACAAACCTAAGACTGTAATAAGTCTGTAAAAATAATATTTAGTACTCGAATCAAATTATTCTTATCTCTCTTTCCGGATTGGGTTTTACTCGCAGGGGATTGCATGGACACGTTCCGTTCAGGATTCAAAACTACGTCGATGCGACAGCATCCACCTCGAAATCAGACAACGTGTTTAGACGCCCCGGGCAAAAAGGATAGAAGATTTAAAAGCCCAAGAACAAACGGAATGAGTGAGTCAATCATTCATGATTGAAAAAAATCCAATAGTTACCTTAAAGCTACGCGCACACTTGTCGGAATCGGACGGACGGCACGCATCGGCTAAAATTGCTTAACACAGTTGTAAACGAGTCGACGCACATTTATCCGTTCCATGCCGTATCGATAAATGTGCGTTGACTAGTTTACAACTGTGTTAAGCAATTTTGGCCGATGCGTGCCGTCCGTCCGATTCCGACAAGTGTGCGCGTAGCTTCAGTGTTGTGGTGCATCTCAATAAAAGCATTCAAACGTGAAGACGACTATCTGGAACCCTCTCCATCTCCGGCATAGTGTTGTTCGGCTTTCCTAGTGTAGTTAGCGCTAATTACATGGCATCGATCATGAAGATAATGTCTGGATTCTCCAAAGTTCCCTTCAGGTCGCCTAAACCAGCGGTTCTCAACGTGATCCATATGCCCCCTTGGGGGCTTCAGAGTATTTCTTAGGGGGCCTTGAAGACAACATAATATTGAAGAGGCCACAGAGAATTCTTAGTGGGCCACGAAAATTCACTTCAACAATATCTTAAATATATATGTAGCACATTATGGTGTTGGATAGTACCATCAAAAGTTTTTTCTATATATCGAATAGTTTCGCGGAAAAAAATTATTAAATTATTAAAGAAAAGTGTTAAATCACAATTTTGTAAAAACTATAAATACCACATCTCTAGATTTCAAAATAATCCCTTGCCCACAAAAAGTAAGATTGAAACAATTTTTATGGCTTGAAAAAAAAAACAATAGCCATCGACTTGGAACTTTTTAAATTTCTTCAAAACGCAGTCATTATTATGTTTCTGTAAAAATATACAGGAAAATCTCGGAAACGGATTAAATACAGTTAGTTACTAAACCTTTATTAAAACCTGGTTTTATACAGGGTTTTAAAGGGCAATTGACTAAAGTCTTTCAGCCCGTTTAATTAAATACATTTTTTGAGAAAAGAAAAAAGAAATATTGAAGCAATTGCCATCGACTTGGAACTTTTTAAATTTCTACAAAGCGCAGCCAGAATATTCTTTGCAAAAATCTGCCGACACCTCACCTACATATTTCGAAATATTCCCGTGAATAGAGCTTAAAGTTGAATACAAATTAAATACATTCTGTAAAACAATTGCCATCGACTTTCAAATTTTCCCAAAATGCAGTCACTATTATTTTACTGCAAAAACCTACACCGGCAAGTTTCGAAATATTCCCGGAAACAGAGTGTAAGGTTGAATACAATTTTAGTACTTTTTCTAATTTCTAAAGAGAGTGAAGAACTGCGCGACGCACGAGCTCGGCATCGAACAAAAATTCGCAAGCACTGATTACGAAATATCTGCGAATAAAGTTGCATACGATTCCATCATGGTAATTTTTTTATATTAAACGAAAAATGGTAACGATCTCGTTACAATATGTATTATAATTAATGTGTTCATTATTGTAAATTAACAATGATATAGACCAATTAACTCCGATTATGTTTATGCTGAAATTATTCATTATCAACCATAAAGTCGATACAATTACCTGTAAAAAAACGTTGATGTGGCCATCATGTTACTTTCTCCGACTCGATGGTATCTTTTATACACTCGTCGTTAAACAAAAAGCGCCACTCGAAAAATCGCAAAAAAACTCGTCGCAACTAGGTTCAATTTGGTCGAAAATTGATGAATCTTTCAGTTTGGGAAAGATTCAAGTTTTATCTTTAAGAATGTGCAGTTGATTTTGACCCCAAGTCCAACCCACCCCCCGTAACAACGCGATGGAAAAAAAACGTTTTTTATGTAAAAAATTGTCCAACTTTGACAAGCTGTACCGTGCGCAAAAATCGATGGGAAATTTCACCACAATAGCAGAAAAATTTAATCAATTTCCTTCAAATGCCTTAAAAATTCGAGTCGTTTCGATGATTTGGAGCAAAGTTATGAATTTTTGAAAAAAAGACATTTTTCACTTTTTTGGCCATAACTTGAGTAATTTTGCACTACGGGTGACAGAGGGTGGAATGAAACTTATGCTTTTCATATCACAAAGAATCATCGGCTTTTGAGCGAACGTTGTTGAGTTATGACCGAAATGGAATTTTAACAAGTTGTAAAAATTTAACATTATTTGTCAATCCAAAACACGTTTTGTATGAGTTTTCAGGGGGTCGCGAAAGTAGAAAACTTCTTAGATCGCAAAATTCCATCGAGTTTCGTGCGAAATTCGCCTAGTTATGGCCAAAAAGGCGCATTTTTTTTCAAAATTGCATAACTTCGCGCAAAATCATCGTATCGACTTGAATTTTGGAGGAAATTGGAGGAAAATGATTGAAGTTTATTGCTATGCTGACCGATTGAGTCCACGATTTTTTTGCACACGGTACAAGAAACCAAATTTGCACATTTAAACTTCAAAAACATTTTTTTCCTTTAGGGGGTGGCAGGGGGTGGAATCGTTTTAGCAACAAAACAATTCACATGACGTTGAAGAGAAAATTTTAAACTGTTCAGACTGCAACAGTTCATCGATTTTGGTGTAAAATTACTCAAGTTATGGCCAAAAAAGTTAAAAAATTCATAACTTTGCTCCAAATCATCGAAACGACTCGAATTTTTAAGGCATTTGAAGGAAATTGATCAAATTTTTCTGCCATTGTAGTGACATTTCCCGCCGATTTTTTTTGCGCAAGGCTTGTCAAAGTTGGACAATTTTTTACTTAAAAAAACATTTTTTTTCCATCGCGTTGTTACGGGGGGTGGGTTGGACTTGGGGTCAAAATCAACTTCACATTCTTAAAGATAAAACTTGAATCTTTCCCAAACTGAAATTCATCGATTTTAGACCAAATTGAACCAAGTTACGACGGTTTGACAAATCGAGTTTTTTCGCGATTTTTCGAATGGCGCTTTTTTTGACGCCGAGTATATTTACACTTTCATGGTTTATTTTCAATTTAAATCATGTTTTAAATGTACATCTAGCGCATGAAACTGACGTTTAAAACGTCAAAATTATAAAAGATGGAAAAATTATAATGCCAATTTAAAAACTAAGTTTACTCAAAAACTAAACAGATTTTGAAAAAAACTTAATCTTTATAAGTTGTTCATTTTGGCATTCTTTACAATTATATACATAAATTTGCTGTAACTATTATCGTTTTATAATTATAAACCAAAAATGAAAAAAATACATTTTTTTCTCAAATAACAACGATTTTATGAAAAATATTTTCAAGCAAAAGATGTTCATTTCTTTGTTGTCTTCAATATTTGTTTAAATGTTTTTGTGATATTTTTCATATTTAAGAAAATATTGGCAAAAAACAGTTAAGGTGTACGAAATTTTACCAAAAGCTTTTCAGTTCTTATCAAATAATTTTTATGTTCAAAGTTTCATATCAATTGCTCTGCTAGTTTACGGACAGACACACACACACAGACACATTTTTTTTTCCAGTAATTGTTGAAAAGGCGTCTAGGAACCCCAAAACGAATATTTCCGTAGAAAAAAAATTTGAAAAAAAAAATCACGATCACAATACTTTCTCTTACTTCGTAACGGAGAAAGTAAAAATGAAATTAATCAAAATTCCATTCGCCCACTATTTCACATATGTCAACACAACAGAGACTCAAATTATTTTAATAATTTTGATGTTATTTGTATAATAATATGGAATTAATTGCCTACTAATCCAGTCCATTATCCCTCAAACGACCCTTTATATGAACCCACCCAAGTACCACTCACACCTCAGCGTATATTAAGCCTGAGTGTTAAATTTGCAAATAATCCCTTTAATCAGCCACTTCTAAACAAATTTTGTATTCCGCAAAACCCAAATATCCCTTGTAAATATTATCCGCATCCGCCCGTCGTGATCCACCACTTTATTTGTGAGAATTCAGTAACATTTGTATGTTTTCATGAATAGATTCAAGACAAGGAGGAAAAAAGTCATTTATGCATTTTTATGGCTATCTGAAATTATTTATTTCTTTATTTATTTCTATATTCAAATATTCAATACTAGAGATGGGTAACTCATGAGTGAGTCGATTTAAAGAGTGGAGTCATCGAGATGAGTGGAGTAGTGACTCATGTTGAAATTAGTGACCAAAGAGCGTGTTAAAATTTTGTGGGTGAAAACCTTTTTACTTTCTCCGTTACGAAGTACGAGAAAGTATTGTGATCGTGTGTCTGTCTGTGTGCGCTGTATCTCAAAAACTAATAAAGAAATTGGTATGAAACTTTGAACATACGTCTTATTTGATAATCTGAAGAACTGAAAAGCTTTTGGTAAAAATTCGTACACCGGAAGTGGGTGTTTACCTTAACTGTTTTTTGTTTTTTGCCAATATTTTCTTAAATATGAAAAATATCACAAAAATATTTAAACAAACATTGAAGAAAACAAAGAAATGCACATCGTTTGCTTGAAAATATTTTTCATAAAATCATTGCTATTCGAGAAAAAAATTATTATTAATTTTTCAATTTTTGGTTTATAATTATGAAAGGATAATAGTTACAGCAAATTTATATGAATAATAATTGTAGAGAATGCCAAAATGAACAACTTCTAAAGAATAGGTTTCTTTCGAAATCTCGTTAGTTTTTGAGTAAACCGAGCTTTTTAATTTGAAGTATAATTTTTCCATAATTCATAATTTTGACGTTTTAAACGTCAGTTTCATCCGACTTTGCGCAACGCTCGATGTACATTTAAAATATGATTTAAATAGAAAATAAACCATGAAAACGTAAATATAAATGATACCATCAAGTCGGAGAAAGTAACATGATGGCCACATCACCATTTTTTACTTTCTCCGTTACGAAGTATAAGAAAGTATTGTGGTCGTGATTTTTTTTTCAAAATTTTTTTTTACGGAAATATCCGTTTTGGGGTCCCTAGATGCCATTTCAACAATTTCTGGAAAAAAAAAATTGTGTCTGTTCGTGTGTGTGTCTGTGTGTGTTTGTGTGTCTGTCTGTGCGCGCTGTAACTCAAAAACTAATAAAGCAATTGATATGAAACTTTAAACATCTGTCTTATTTGATAATCTGAAGAACTGAGAAGCTTTTGGTAAAATTTCGTACACCGGAAGTGGGCGTTTACCTTAACTGTTTTTTGTTTTTTGCCAATATTTTCTTAAATATGAAAAATATCACAAAAATATTTAAACAAACTTTAAAGACAACAAAGAAATTAACATCTTTTGCTTGAAAATATTTTTTATAAAATCATTGCTATTCGAGAAAAAAATTTATTAATTTTTTAAAAACTTTGGTTTATAATTATAAAACGATAATAGTTACAGCAAATTGATGTAAATAATAATTGTAGAGAATACCAAAATGAACAACTTCTAAAGAATAAGTTTTTTTCAAAATCTCGTTAGTTTTTGAGTAAACCGAGTTTTTGAATTTGAAGTATAATTTTTTCGTTTCATAATTTTGACGTTTTAAACGTCAGTTTCATCCGAGTTTCCGCAACGCTCGATGCACATTTAGAATATGATTTCAATTGAAAATAAACGATGAAAGTGTAAATAGAAATGATACCATCAAGTCGGAGAAAGTAACATGATGGCCACATCACCATTTTTTTTGCTCACATTTTGTCGGTGTCATTTGATCCTGCAAAACGCTCGATGTACGTGTACATTTAAAAATTATTATTTAACTGCCACAAGGGCCAATGACAATGAAAATAAACAAAAAAAAATCAGTTTTAAATTACACTAAAATCGCCATATTTTGACGTTGGAATCTTGAAAACCGAACAACGCGTTTGGTTCTACAATTTCAAAAATCAATGTCTTGATTAATACATTTTGCGTTGATGTCGTGAGAAAAAAAATAACCAGATTTTGCACTTTTGCCACATTTTTATTTTAGAGTCGTCAAAATTCGCTGACGCGTTTTCCAGTTGTGCAATTTCAAAAATCCAAATTACGATTTTAAAAACCTAAACATTAAAAAAAAATCGATTTTTGCATTTTGTATTAATTTTACGAAAACATTTTGAAATCAGTTTTAAAATAACACTAAAGTCGCCATATTTTGACGTGTGATTACTCAAAATCGAACAACGCGTTTAACAGTTGTACAATTTAAAAAACCAAAATCGCAATTTTCAATCTTTTAACTTTGATAACGAGCAATTTTACGTTGATTTTATAAAAACATTTCTTAATCCGTTTTTAAATTGCACCAAACTCGCCATATTTTGAC
The DNA here is from genome assembly GCA_910593695.2 of Ocypus olens. Classification (NCBI taxonomy): domain Eukaryota; kingdom Metazoa; phylum Arthropoda; class Insecta; order Coleoptera; family Staphylinidae; genus Ocypus; species Ocypus olens. Next base: position 7,343,817 of record OU343052.1, on the reverse strand, counting down.
GCAATAATCGTTAAAATCTGACAGCGAGTTTCCTAAATCAAAATGAGAAACTTTAAATCTTTTCACTTTGAAAACGAGCAGTTGACCTTTTACGGTGATTTCACAAAAATATTTCTTAAACCGTTTTTAAATTACACCTTACCCCGAATGGAAGATGAAGATATCGGCGGCATTTGGTTCCAGCAGGACGGCGCCACATGCCACACAACCAACGTTACAGTCGAACTTTTGCGCGGTACGTTCGAAAATCGCATAATTAGCCTAAACGGCGATGTCAACTGACTATTTTTTATGGGGAGCCGTCAAGGATAAGTGCTACGCCAACCATCCAGAGATGATTGACGACCTAAAGCACGAGATTGAAGTGGCCATTGCAGCCATTGTGGGCCACACCATCGAAAATGTCATGAAAAATTAGGTCGACAGAATGGGCTACCGCAAAGCCAGCCGGAGCAGCCATATGAATAAGGTGGTCTTCCACCATTAAACCGCAATATTGGGGCTATTCAATAAAAAAAAAATATTGAAACATATCCACCCGTCTTTTTTTTATAGCAATTTTAAAATTCAACTTTTTCGTGGGACACCCTATACTTCCAGAAAGGCACTAAATAAGTAAAATTATAAATTTAGACACATTGCAATGCTTTTTTCGATGAATTTAAGAACATCCCAAAGCGCTCATGAAAGATATTCACGCATTTTTGACAGTTTACATTTGTTAATTTGTTAATTATACCTCCAAAAAGGCACTGAATAAGTGAAATTATTAACTTCGCGCGCCCCATTGGAGTTACAATTTTTGTAATGCCAGCAACATTTCAATGCTCTTTTCGATAAATTTAAAATGATTTTTTAGTTTTCACGCATTTTTTAAAACTAAAATATTTACGTCAACTGATTTAATCCTAAATTACTTCGATGTAGTTATCAATATTATGGAGGCGCCGGGAAAACCAGCGGCTGGTAATTAATTGAGAATTTCTCACCGTGTATACAGCTATTTCTGTATAATGCTTATTAAATCGTTACAAAGGACACTGTAGCTTTGTGTCTGTTTCAGTATTAATTCCCCTTCTGTTTCAGTTTCTATTTAGATTTGATTTATTCCACGTTCAGCGTTAATGTAGTTAGTCATCAAGGCCCCCTATAAAAACTTCGAACACCACTACCTAATGATTGTTAATCTTTTTTTAAGGTCCCTACAAAGGGTAAAGGTAACGTTAATTGTATCCACCCCAATAAATTTCCTCCTCTCTATTTCATTTTAAAAATAAATTAAATTTTATATATTCCTTGCTCAATGATGATGAGAAACTTTCCAGAATCATCAACACAGTGGCGGTTTCAAGGGGGGGGGGGTGTAATCAGGTAAACACCCCCTCCCCCTAAGAATTTTTCGCTTATCTGTTTTTATTGTTAAAAATTACTGATATTCCATATTCCAAACAAATAATATAACCGGTAAATTTTCCCAATGCTTTAAAACGTTGGAAAAGGATAGGGAGATTTCACGGAACAGGTGTATGAGAGCGGAAGCACCAGTTTATTTATCTTTTTTTTTAATTAACCCCCCTGGACTAGTTGGTTGGAAACACCCTTGCGACAACACACACCTACTGCAAAGCGTTTAACGAAACCATCACACAGCAAGGGGAAACAAAATGAGTTTGTTAAATGCTACGATAAAGTGATAAAATTTCAGTTTCAGCAACATTCACTAATTTATAAATAAATTGCGCCGAATTGGAGTTATGTTTGTTTTTTTAGTGCGAGCCACGTTTTAACGCTCTGTTCCATAAATTTTGTTCAATTTCCAAAGTGCTTATAATACAATTTTACACATTTTTACTTTCTCCGTTACGAAGTACGAGAAAGTATTGTGATCGTGATTTTTTTTCCAAAAATTTTTTTACGCAAATATCCGTTTTGGGGTCCCTAGATGCCATTTCAACAATTTCTAGGGGTCCCTAGTTGCCATTTTTTGCACACACACAAAAAATTTTTTTGTGTGTGTGCGTGTGTGTGTCTGGCTGTGTGCGCTGTATCTCAAAAACTAAAACAGCAATTTATAGGAAACTTTTAACATATATGTTATTTAATAATCTGAAGAACTGAAAAGCTTTTGGTAAAATTTCCACCGGAAGTGGACGTTTACCTTAACCGTTTTTTGTTTTTTGCCAATATTTTCTTAAATATGGAAAATATCACAAAAACCTTTAAACAAACTTTAAAGACAACAAAGAAATGAACATCTCTTGCTTGAAAATATTTATTTATCATTATTATTCGAGAAAAAAATTTATTATTATTTTTTTAATTTTTGGTTTATAATTATAAAACGATAATAGTTACAGCAAATTTATATGAATAATAATTGTAGATAATGCTAAAATGAACAACTTATAAAGAATAAGTTTTTTTTTCGAAATCCCTTTAGTTTTTGAGTAAACTAAGTTTTTAAATTTGTAGAAGTATGTTTCCATCTTTCATAATTTTGACGTTTTAAACGTCAGTTTCATCCGAGTTTACGCAACGCTCGATGTACATTTAAAATATGATTTCAATTGAAAATAAACAATGAAAACGTAAATGTAAATGGCTATGATACCATCAAGTCGGAGAAAGTAACATGATGGCCACATCACCATTTTTAACAGTTTGTATTCGTTGAACATACACTCCATAAGTAAATTTCTAAATAAATTGCGCCGAATTGGAGTTATGATTTTTTCAGTGCTAGCCATGTGTTAACGCTCTGTTCGGTAAATTTTGAAAAATTCACAAAGCGCTTATGAAACATTTTTACGCATTTTTAACAGTTTGTATTCGTTAAACATACTTTCAAAACAGCACTTCATAAGTAAATTTCTAAATAAATTGCGCCGATATAGAGTTATGATTTTTTTCAGTGCTAGCCATGTGTTAACGCTCTGTTCGATAAATTTTGAAAAATTCATAAAGTGTTTATGAAACATTTTCACGCATTTTTAACAGTTTGTATTCGTTAAACATACTTTTAAAAGAACATTTCATTGGTAAATTTCTAAATCATTTGCGCTGAATTGGAGTTATTATTTCTTTAGAGTGAGGAACGTTTTTTTTTTTGATAAATTTTGAAAAATTTCAAACTTCGTATAAAACATTTTCACGCATTTTTTGGCGGTTTTTATTTATTAAATATTCCTTCGAAAAGTACACAATAAGTCAAACTAAAAATTAGGTACGACAGATTGGAGTTATGAATTTATTTATGACAGCCAAATTTCGATACTCTCAACGATAAATTTTGAAAAATTTCACAAGAGCTTCAGGGTCACGCATTTTTAGCAATTTATATCTGTTAAATATACTTCTAGAGAGGCACTGCATAAATAAAGCTTTAAATGAAGTTTGCCGAATTAAAATGGTTTAATTTTAAATATGAGGCATGTATACCTATGTGCTCTGATCTGCAATTTATAAAAAAAAAGTTTCTTGACAGAATATTGTGTACAATAATAATGTTTTTATTGTACTTTAGTAGTAAACTAAAATATTTATATCAATTGATTATCGTATTATTTCATCTAGTTATAGAAAGGAGTGTGTCAAGTTGGCGCCCAATGAAGAATTCTGATAGTTCTGAACAGAGCTCAATTCCTTTTGATGTATCTAGAACTACTATCAACTTTAAAAAAAAATAATTAAATAAATAATATTCGAAGATTCTCCGTATATTTTTAAAAAGAGTTCTGTAAAACTGGGCTGTCAGAAATTTTTTGAAAAATGGGTGCCAACTTGACACTGCACCCCAACATTGTTATCGAATAGTTTTAAGATGTGTTTGGGTTAGTACTATAGTTCCTGATACTTTTAAAAAAGAGTTCTCTTGAATTTCCAGAGATAAAAATTTCCAAAGTTTCAAATTCGAAATATTCAAATTCATATTACTCACTTAATATTGGTCGAATCTAAATATTTCATAACAACTATGGATAGAACTCACAAAGAACTACAGGAAACACCAATCAGAACTATCCGGAACTATCAAAAAAAATTTTTTTTTAAATGTCGCAAAGTAAAAAAAAATTGAGAGTTCTAGGAGTTGTGAGTTAATTTTCTATTTCTACTCATTGAGTACAATAATTCTTTCTTATAAACAAATTTGATACAATTCCGATTTATAGCATTTTTAAATAAAGTTTAAATTCGAAAATGGACAATTTATTTTCGAAAATACCTATTGCCTGTCATTTAATCGCAATTTTCCATTAGAGTTTTCATTAGAACTCCTTGAGTACAACCCATAAGTCAAATCAGAGCTCCCAGAACTATTAAAAAAATCAACATTTTGAAAAAAAAGTCCGAAAAGAAAAAAAAAATCAGAGTTCTAGGAGTTCTAAGTTAATTTTCTATTTTAAGTTATTGAGTACAATAATACTTTCTTATAAATAAATTCGATACAATCATGGTTTATGGCATTTTTAAATAAATTCAAAATTCGATAATTGAAAATTTAATTTTGAAAATACCCATTTCCTGTTATTTAATCGCAATTTGCCATTAGAGTTTTCGTTAGAACTCTTTGAGTACAACCTATAAGTCAAATTAGAACTCCCAGAACTATTAAAAAATCAACATTTTGAAAGAAATTCCAAGTTAGAAAAGAAAAAAAAATCAGAGTTCTAGGAGTTATGAGTTAATTTTCCATATCTACTCATTGAGTATAATAATTATTTCTCATAAACAAATTCGATACAATCATGATTTATGGCATTTTTAAATAAATTCAAAATTCGATAATAGAAAATTTAATTTTGGAAATACCCACTTCCTGTTATTTAATCGCAATTTACCATTAGAGTTTTCGTTAGAACTCCTTGAGTACAACCCATGAGTCAAATTAGAACTCCTAGAACTATTCAAAAAAATACAACATTTTGAAAAAAATTCCGAAAAGAAAAAAATTCTAGGAGTTCTGAATTAATTTTTTATATCTACTCATTGAGTACAAGAATTCTTTCTTATAAACAAATTCGATACAATCACGATTTATGGCATTTTTAAATAAATTTAAAATTCGATAATAGAAAATTTAATTTTGGAAATACCCATTTCCTGTCATTTAATCGCAATTTTCCATTAGAGTTGAGTACAACCTATAAGTCAAATCAAACTTGGAAGTGGGAAAACAAAAATTGCATTCAACAATTTGAAAATTTGAAAAAATAGATTAATCACAACATTTCCCTCAAAAGCTCAATTTTTGTTTTAATCTTGATTTCTGATTTTGTATAAAAACAATCAAATTATTTGAAAAATTAAAAAAAAATCAATCAAGAAATTTGCTTCCAAAATTCGAGATTCAAAAAAAAATTGTATGAAAACGATTGATATTTTATTTATAAAAATAAAACGGCAACTCTCCGTACTTAAAATGGAAAATCGGAAATTGCATTTAACGATATAGAAAATTGTAAAAAAAATAACCAAACAAGAAATATTCTTGAAAAGCTAAAGATCTATTCAAAAACCATGCGTTTCCAATTTTGTATAAAAAACATTTGCTATTTCCTAAGTGGAAATAAAACGGCAACGCTCCAAATTTGGAAGTGGGAAAACGAAAACTGTATTCAACGATTTGAAAATTTGCAAAAAAAGATTAATCAAAACATTTTCTTCAAAAGCTCAAATTTTTTTTTAAACTTTATTTCTGATTTTGTATAAAAATAATGGCTATTTTCTGTGTAAAAATAAAATGGTAAAGCTACAAACTTGAACCGAGAGAGGAAAACTGCATCAAATTAATTGAAAAATTAAAAAAACAATTAATTAAGAAATTTCATTCGAAAGTTCAAGATTCATAAAAAAATGATTTATTACTGAGTTTGTATGAAAACAATTGATATTTTATATGTAACTTGAATTTTAGTGTCCAAAAACAATATTGAACAATTTTGGAAGAAAATATTGAAAAATTTGCGTTTTTTGCTAAAAAGTTAATAAAAAAAAACCTTTAGATACATTTGGCTAAAAATTTCTGGTCATCTTGCTGAAATATGAAATATTCAGTAAAAAAAAATCTAAGGTCTTCGCTGCAAAAACTATAATAATTTTTAAATTTGAAATAGAAGCACAGAAATTTTTCTTTTAGTTTTTTTAGAGGGAATTAAATATAGCAATAATTTTTTTTTTACAAAAAAATGAGGAAATATGGTCTTCGATTGCACCATCCGAATAATCACTTGAATCTGATTCTCGATAGCGGGGAATATCGTCCTGAAGAAGTTGTTGATCGATATTTTAACGCAACTGCAAATTATAGGTCATCGTTAAAAAAAATTCAGCTCTGAAAATTTTATTTGGTAAAAAAAATACATAAAAAATACAATTTACGTATTGTAAAAAAATTAATTGCTAGAAGCGTTAACTTCGTGATACATTTTCGTAACTAAAAAATAAAGTGTGATATTAACAAAGAAACTGTTTTATTTAAAGTGCTAGATAAATGTTTTACTTTTTTATTCACAAATACGAAAGAAACACAATTTTATTTTTGATGTTTTTTTGAAAAAAACTACGTATCGGGCACTCTTGGGTCTATTAGACCCACAAAATAAGATGTCTGTTTATTTTGATTACCGCGGGAAAACTAAAGAGCCGATAGACTTGAGGTATACATAGCTAATAGGGAAATAGGTTAGAAATATATATGGGAGGGAGAAAAAAAACCTTCGCGCCGAAAATTTGAGGTAAAGAGTGCGCCCGGGTCTATTGGACCCACAGTGCCCGTTAAGGGTTAAGATAATTTTTTCCAAAACTCTTACCCTTACAAAGTTATGAAGAGAAAACCATCCCATTTTGCTTATATTAACTGCCAGCACGGCGGTAATCAGATAAGCAAGAAGAATTACGTTCTGCGTCAAATCGTATGACTTGCGAGACCATATTTAATCTGACATCGGCATGCTAGTAATTATATTTTATATATACTATAACCACTAAAGAAAATTGCACATCACTAAACGGCATTGAACTCTGATTTTTTTTTCAGACTTAGAATTTTTTTTTAAATGTTGATTTTTTAATAGTTCTGGGAGTTCTCATTTGACTTATGGGTTGTACTCGAGGAGTTCTAGCGGAAACTCTGATGGCAAATTGCGATTAAATGACAGGAAATGGGTATTTCCAAAATTAAATTTTCAATTATCGAATTTTAAATTTATTTAAAAAATGCTATAAATCGGAATTGTATCGAATTTGTTTATAAGAAAGAATTATTGTACTCAATGAGTAGAAATATAAAATTTACTCAGAAATCCTAGAACTCTCAATTTTTTTTTTACTTTGCGACTTTTTTCAATTTTTTTTTTGATAGTTCCGGATAGTTCTGATTGGTGTTTCCTGTAGTTCTTTGTGAGTTCTATCCATAGTTGTTATGAAATATTTAGATTCGACCAATATTAAGTGAGTAATATGAATTTGAATATTTTGAATTTCCAACTTTCAAAATTTGTATCTCTGGAAATTCAACAGAACTCGTTTTTAAAAGTATCAGGAACTATAGTACTAACCCAAACACAACTTAAAACTAGTTCAAAACTATTCGATGGCAATGTTGGGGTGCGGTGTCAAGTTGGCACCCCATTTTTCAAAAAAATCCTGACAGCCCAATTTTACAGAACTCTTTTTAAAAAGTTGATAGTACTTCTAGATACATTAAAAGGAATTGAGAACTCTATTCAGAACTATCAGAACTCTTCATTGGGATGCCAACTTGACACAGTCTATAAATATATGGTGAAAGCGCCGGGAAATTTCATTGCTAATTTCTCGTCTTTTGCTACCTAATTATTCCTCATTAAACCACTTCAAAGGGCACCGTAGCATTGTGTGTATGTTCATTTTAATTTCTTTTTTGTTTCAATTTAAACTTAAATTTGATTTATTTTACGTTCAACGTTAATCGAAGTTTTGATAACTTTAGATCGCCTATGAAAACTTCTCATTTTACCCACCGTATACACCGCCGCCGTTTCTTAATTATTGTTCATTTCTTTTTTTATTAAGTCATTATAAAGGGCAATGTAGCGCTAAGTGAATTAATTTCTTTTCTATAGTATTTTAAAGGTAAATTAAATTTTACATGTACATGTTTTGCGAAGTATAAATATAATTTATTATTTGAATTTTCTTTCGCTTCCCTAATGGAAACATGTTACACTCTTGATCCGATTTGCTCGATTTAGTTCGAAACATTTCCGTTGCAAATTGAAATATTGAATTAAATTTGATATATTCCTCCATTAATATTAATGCAAAATGAGAAACTTTGTAGAATCGTCCAATATAAATACGCCGCCAAATTATTAAATTATATCTTCGACGTCAAGTCGTTCAACCAAATGCCACTCATGCGGCGGTAAATATAGTCCAAATTGCGCAAGAAGAATTACAATCTTAACAAAGGATTTGGCAAATGCTGTACTAAAGTGATAAAATCAGATTTTGAAGCCATTGCAGCCAAATACATGTCGCTTCGAAGAAACCGACAGATTCATCAAGATCAAATCAGCTGTAGAAAAATTACCAGCAGGAGTAAAATTTAACACGATTAATTGGTACAATTGAACGAACGTGTCTCTATAAAAAATTATTTTTTTATTTTATTGAATATATTCTGGCCTTTACGCGCGCACTAAAATGTTACATCATTTTCTTGCATTTCTCAGTTTACCCAGCTTACGATTTTTTTTTTATTTCTGTCGGAGACATGTCTGTGAAACGGGGAACAAAGTTTTGTATTACGCACTCTCAGACATTCCTTTTTAATATCCTATCGGAGTATTCTGCTCTCGCAAGCTTCGACAATGCGGACCACTTTTCTATCTCTTTGATAAAATCTTCGGTATCGAAGTCCCCCGGTAATTCCTTCTCCGGTGACATTTTTACAAGTTGCGAATTTAATAAAAAAAAAGCTAAACACGCCGACAACCAGCCCTATTCACATTCACGCAGAGACTAATGGCACAGAGCTGCCAACCCAGCGAGAGTCAAAATCGATATCTGACTACCGAAAATTTAGGTACATTTTCGTAAAAAATTAAATGGTCCTTATTTATAACCCCTGTTTTTTTTGTAAGAAAATGGTGGAGGAATTTTCATCTTGTTAATCTTTCATTAAAGGAATTATATAAACAATCCGTAAGATAAATTAATTAAAGAATTAGAATTGAAAACCCTAAGTTGTTGCAGAAGCACTAAATGTTTGTCTTGGCTTATAAATTTAATTGATCGTATTTGGGGCAAATTTTTATAGCAGACTACAGTTCTGTCCAATTCTCGTGCAACTAATCTTCACCGACTGGAAGTTAGCCATTAATTTCAGCCACGAATCCGGCGCCTCCACCAGTTTTGATTTTCGTAAATTTCCAAGTTATCTTTACTAATTTACAGAAAATAGACTAAAAATCATAATTAATCAAATTCCTGTAGTGCCATAGTAATAACAATAAACTTTTAACTTATGATTTACCCCGATTTTTCAATAAGACATCTATCGAAACATAGTCAATTTTCAAAAAATCAAAAGTCATCGTTAGGCCTGGTTAAGGTTCGATATTTTCAGCCACAAATGTTCTATGGAACTTTGTTTACAATATTTAGACACTTTTACGAAATTTCGTCTATTTTCAAAAAATCAAAAGTCACCGTCAGGCCTAGTTTAGGTTCGATATATTCGGCCAGAAATGTTCTATGGGGCTTTGTTTACAATATCTAAGTTTAAAAAAATGACACATATTCTTCGTTTTTGTTTAAATAATTATTTACCTAAACACTTTTACGAAATTTCGTCTATTTTTGAAAAAATCTGTAATAGCAAGGTCTTCAGGCTGAACTTTGAGGAGTCAAATTAATTTGCAACATTCGTTATATCCGTATCCATCATGACAAAAGTACAATGAAATTTCAAAATGAATGTCATTTCTATTTCTGAATACTGAAGCGTCGAAAGCGCTGTTATTTAGTGGCGGTGTCTGTGTGTGAACACACTTGCATTGCAAAGCCTTTGCCAACGGAAAGCTCTTCCGAGAGGCAACGTACGAGCCCTTGCGGTCCTACGGTCACATTATTACTGCGCCCTGTTCACGTGATCATTCTACGTGGTCGGCGGCCCGACTATAGTTCCTGCTTATTTCTTTGACGTATTCTCTCATCTCATTGCATTATTTGCAATTAGGTGAATTCGCTCTCTTTAAAATTTGTTTTCCGTTGCTCGTTGGTTAATGGCTAACTTAAATGTACCCAAATGCATCAAAAACCGTTCATTAATGACCCCTATTAATGAACGATTTTTCATTAATAAACGATTTTTCATTAATGAATGATTTCTAGGGCCGCGGTGGTCTAGTGGGTAGAGGTCCGGCCTCCAGACCCCGCTGGTGCGGGTTCGAGTCCCTTCCGGGCGGTCACTTTTTTTACTTTTTTAACACGAAAAATGGCCGTGCGGGTCCCCGGATATATTTAGTCTTTGTCCTCACTCCACTTAAATGAATTATTAAATACTATACATCGGTTGTGGCTGAATGCCCTAGCTGGCTAAGCCAATTCCCTATCATCCTCGATTCCCTAACCCGAATTCCTATCAATCATATTTCCTAAAAAAAAGAACGATTTATAGTTAAGCAAGAAATAGCTAATTCATGAGTGGCTAGTTACTCATAATTACTGGAAATGTAACTGATAATAGCGAGAAAACGATCTATAATTTGCTTCACATGTAAATGCAAAAGAAAAACAAAAAACAGTTAAGGTAAACATCCACTTTCGGTGTACGAAATTTTACCAAAAGCTTTTTAGTTCTTCGGATTATCAAATGAGGCGTATGTTCAAAGTTTCATATCGATTGCTCTATTAGTTTTTGAGATACAGTGCGCACAGAGAGACAGACACACAACCAGACATACAGACACACACGGGCACGCACACACACACACACATAATCCAGAAATTGTTGAAATGGGATCTAGGGACCCAAAACGCATATTTTTGAAAAAAATTGCACGATCTCGTACCTCGTAAAGAAGAAAGTAAAAATTTAAAGTCCGAAAGGAAAAACAAATGAGAGTTCCTAGAATTCTGAGTACATTTTCTGCCCATATTTTATGGGCACAATAATTCTTTCTCATAAACAAATTCAATCACGATTTACCTATAGCATTTAAAAAAAAGTTGAAAATTGAAAGTAGAATTTTTAATTTACAAAACACTAATTTCGTGGTATTTAATAGACATTTGTCATTAGAGTTTACTTTAGAACTCCCTAAACTGCAGCTCATGGGGCAAATCGGAACTCCTTAAACTATAAAAAGGAAAATATATTTAAAAAAAAATTAAGTCCGAAAGGAAAAAAAATGAGAGTTCCCAGAGTTTTAAGTACATTTTCTGCATCAAATTTATAGACACAAAAGTTCTTTCTTATAAAAAAATTCGATACAATCACGATTTATGGCATTTAAAAAAAAGTTGAATATTGAAAATAGAATTTTTAGTCATTTAATCAAAAATTATCATTGAGTTTTTTAAGGAACTCCTGAAACTATTAAACGAAAAATCAGAACTCGAAAACGAAACTTTTTCCCAATTTCTTTTTACTTTCTCCGTTACGAATTACGAGAAAGTATTGTGATCGTGATTTTTTTTCCAAATTTTTTTTTACGGAAATATCCGTTTTGGGGTGCTTAGATGCCATTTCAACAATTTCTGGAAAAAATGGTGATGTGGCCATCATGTTACTTTCTCCGATTTTGATTGCATAATAGTTATTTATATTTATACTACTATGGTTTATTTTCATAGATCAGATGATACTGACGTTTAATACGTCAAAGTTATGAATAACAAATTATACTTCCAATTCAAATACTCTTAAATAAGTATATTGGAAACCTAAAAAAAAACTAATAAATTCTTGAAAAAAGTCCTAAAAATGTCTTGATAAATCCTGAAAAAAGTCCTGAAAAAGATTTCTGAAAAAGCCCTGGAAGAGTCCTGGTTGTAAAGTTCTAAAGAGAATACCCGAAAAACGTCTTGAATAAAACAGTCCTGAAAAAACCTGATAAAAAAGTCGTTATAAAAAGTTCAGAAAAAGAGTCTGGAAAAAAGTGCTCTTGCAAAGAAATGTCTTGAAAAACAGGTGATTGAAAAAGTCCAGAAAACAGAGTCGTCACAAAAAAGAGGTCCTGGAAAAAGACCTGATAAAAAAGCCTATAGAAAAGTACTGAAAAAAAAAGTTCGAAAAAAGGCCTTAAAAAGTACTGAAAGAAAGAAAGTTTGAAAAACAGTCTAGAAAAAAAGTCCTAAAAAAGCCTGCAAAGAGTCCTTACAAAGATCCTAGAAAGACCCGAAAAAAGTCGAGAAAATAGTGCTAGCAGAAGTCATGAAAAAAGCCTTGATAAAAGGTATTAAAAAAATCTTGAAGAATTAATCGTGGAAAACGTCTTGAAAAAATAATCTTGATGAAAAATTCTTGAACATAAGGTCCTAGGAAAAGTCCTGATAAAAAGGCCAGAAGAAAAGTACTGAAAAAGCCTACAAAAAAAGTTTGAATAAAGACCTTAAAAAGTCCTGTATAAAGCCTGTGAAATAGTCCCGAAAAAAAGTGCTAAAAAAAGTCATAAAAAAGAGTCCTGAAAGAGATTTCTGAAAAATGTCCTGCAAAGAATCCTTAAGAAGGTCTTAAAAAGACCCAGAAATAGTCGTTAAAAAAAGGCTTTAAAAAGTCTTGAAAAAATAACCCTGATAAAAAATGCCTAAAAAGGTCCTGAACATAATAGTTTTTAAATAGTCTTGAAAAAAAAGGCCCCGAAAAAAATTCGAAAAAGAAAGGTTCTGCAACAAAAGTCCTGAAAAAAGGCCTCAAAAAAGAGTTCTGATAATAAAGTCTTGAAAAAAGTTCTGAAAAAAGCTGTAACAAAAGTTTTGAAAACATTGTCCTGCAAAAAAAAATCCCAAAAAGAGTCTTGCAAAACGCCTAAGAAAAGTCCTGAAAAAATGCATTAAAATAGATCCAAAAAAAAAATCCATATTAAAAATCCTGAAAAAAAAAGTCCCAAGAAAGGCCCCAAACAAAAACTTTTTAATATAAAGTCTTGTAAAAAGAGCCCTGGAAAAAAATTCTGCAAAAGGAAAGTTCTGAAAAAACGTCGTTAAAAAAGAGCCCTGGAAATAAAGTCTTGAAAAAAGTTCTGAAAAACTCTTAACAAAAGTTTTGAAAAAATTATCCTGCAAGAAAAATCCCAAAAGGAGTCCTGGAAAAGTCATTAAAAAACGCTTGAAAAATAATCCTGAAAAAAGTCTTAAAAAGGTCCTGAACAAAAAGTTTTTAGAATAAAGTCTTGAAAAAGAGTCCTCGAAAAAATTCTGAAAAGAAAAGTCCTGAAAAAACATCGTTAAAGAAGAGTCCTGAAAATATAGTATTGAAGAAAAGTCCTGCAAAAGAAGTCCTAGAAAAAAGTTCTTAAAAAAGACCTAAAAGAAGAAATGAAAATATTCCTGAAAATTAGTCTTACAAAAAATATCTGAAAAATCAATCCTGAAAAAAAGTCGTGAAAAAAGTGCTGAAATTTTGATTTATACTTTCACGATATTTTTTCAATTTAAATCATATTTTAAATGTACATTGAACGTGTTGCAGTATTGGATGATTCTGACGTTTAAAACGTCAAAATTATGAAAATTATACTTCAAATTCATAAACTCAGTTTACTCAAAAACTAAAGAGATTTCGAAAAAAACTTATTCTTTATAAGTTGTTCATTTTGGGATTCTCTACAATTATTATTAACATAAATTTGCTGTAACTATTATCGTTTTATAATTATAAACTAAAAATAAAAAAAATAAAAAATAAATTTTTGGAATAAAAATGATGTTATGAAAAATGTTTTCAAGCAAAAGATGTTCATTTCTTTGTTGTCTTCAAAGTTTGTTTAAATGTTTTTGTGATAATTTTCATATTTAACACACACACACACACACACATGCACACACACACACACACATACACACACACACACATACACACACACTCATACACACACACACACACACAGACACACAGACACACACACAGGCACAAAAAAAAATTCCAGAAATTGTAGAAATAGCATCTAGGGACCCCAAAACGCATATTTCCGTAAAAAAACAATTTGAAAAAAAAAATCACGATCACAATACTTTCTCGTACTTCGTAACGGAGAAAGTAAAAAAAAAAAGTGTGTCTGTGTGTGTGTGTGCTGTGTGTGTGTGTCTGTGTGTCTGTCTGTCTGTGCGCGCTATATCCCAAAAACTAATAGAGCAATTGACATGAAGCTTTGAACATCCGTCTAATTTGATAATCTGAAGAACTGCAAAGCTTTTGGTAAAATTTCGTACACCGGAAGTGGACGTTTACCTTAACTGTTTTTTGTTTTTTGCCAATATTTTCTTAAATATGACAAATATCACAAAAACATTTAAACAAACAGTAATGACAACAAAGAAATGAACATCTTTTGCTTGAAAATATTTTTCATAAAATCATTGTTATTCGAGAATTTTTTTATTTTTTTAATTTTGGTTTATAATTATAAAACGATAATAGCTACAGTAAATTTATGCTAATAATAATTGTAGAGAATGCTAAACTAAACAACTTATAAAGAATGCTAAACTAATCAACTTATAAAGAATAATCCCTTTAGTTTTAGAGTAAACTGAGTTTTTTAATTTGAAGTATAATTTTTCCATCTTTCATAATTTTGACGTTTTAAACGTCAGTTTCATACGAGTTTACACAACGCTTGATGTACATTTAAAATATGATTTCAATTGAAAATAAACCATAAAAGCGTAAATATAAATGATACGATCAAGTCGGAGAAAGTAGCATGATGGCCACATCACCATTTTTTCAAAATAACTTCTTTCTATAGTTCTATAGTATTTGACTTATGGACCGTAGTCGAGGAGTTCTACAGAACTTATAGATTCTTTATTAATTTATTCGTATACCATTTACCTGACTCGTGCAAAACTGCTTTTTTATAGCATAAATAAAATTAGTATTATTATAAATCCATTTAGATTGCAGGTGCTATTTGTAGGCGTTTGCATTAATTAAACATTCACTTAACTGCGACTAATTATTTTATATAATTAAATTAATTTGGTGAAACTTCAATATTATTAATTGATTTAGTGTTTACGTATTGGTAGTTCATATTATTAATGATTGTAATATGAAATAGAAATTAATTATCTCAAATGAAACTCAGTTTAAAATCTCCAATAGTTTCGCATTTTCAAGATAATTTTAAAATGCAATAATAAGGTGCAACTAGTCAAGAATTTTACGCAATCAGAGTTTTATCTTTATTGACAACCTATTTACATACATAAGGTTACATTTTTTATTTATTTAATTTTCACATCGGCTGTCGACGACGACCATCAGAGTTTTATTTGCTACATAGGATTTTTAATGTTAATTTTTTATACTGGAATATTATCTTTCCTGATCATTTTAAAAGAAACATGTAAATAAATGTTTTCTAGAGTAAAAATTCCTGCATGCAGTCAAGCTATGATTTATTTTTTAGCATTCATAAAAACCCTAAAAAATGGTGATGTGGCCATCATGTTACTTTCTCCGACTTGATGGTATCATTTACATTTACGCTTTCATCGTTTATTTTCAATTTAAATCAAATTTTTAAATGTACATCGAGCGGATGACACTGACGTTTAAAACGTCAAAATTATGAAAGATGGAAAAATTACACTTCAAATTCAAAACTCGGTTTACTCAAAAACTAAAGGGATTTCGAAAAAAACTTATTCTTTATAAGTTGTTCATTTTAGCATTCTCTACAATTATTATTCACATAAATTTGCCGTAACTATTATCGTTTTATAATTATAACCCAAAAATTAAAAAAAATAAAATACATTTTTTTCTCGAATAAAAATGATTTTATGAAAAATATTTTCAAGCAAAACATGTTCATTTCTTTGTTGTCTTCAAAGTTTGTTTAAATGTTTTTGAGATATTTTTCATATTTAAGAAAATATTGACAAAAAACAAAAAACAGTTAAGGTAAACGCCCACTTCCGGTGTACGAAATTTTAGCAAAAGCTTTTCAGTTCTTCAGATTATCAAATAAGACGGATGTTCAAAGTTTCATATCAATTGCTCTATTAGTTTTTGAGATACAGCGCGCACAGTCACACATACACACACACACAGAAATTGCTGAAATGGCATCTAGGGACCCCAAAACGAATATTTCCGTAAAAAAAATGTTTGAAAAAAAATCACGATCACAATACTTTCTCGTACTTCGTAACGGAGAAAGTAAAAATGATCATTTTCACGAAAGTAATGGTTGCCATGAAATTAAACAAAAACGGTGCACTGTTGATTTGTTGGCTTCTGTCAAATTTATTGAATATTTCATAAGTTTTTTCTATTAAAAATGTATTCTATTCAAGAAAAAGTGCAAATTGTGAAGTAGTGCTATGCTGGTAGCAGTTTTTGTGAAGTGATGGATATGTTTGCGGTCAACTATCTCGAGCCTCCAATACTACGATCCAAAGGTTGACTCATAAATTTGAAATGACTGGCTCAATATTAAGCAATTCTAAGAGGACATCAAATGCAGAGCAGAAAAGTTTACCAATAAATGAGAAGGATGGCGAGCTTATGGTCTTACCTTCTGTAGTAGAAGATCCAAACATAAGCTTAAGACAAATTGCTGACATGTGTGCTCAACTATTGAGTACGCATCAGTAATATGGAGTCCCTACCAACAATATTTAGTAAATGCTTTGGAAAGGGTTCAAAACAATTTTTTAAGAATTGTCGCTTATCGCTTGGGTATTCCTTCATTAAACATAAATTATTAATATTTGCAATGTCACCTTAATATTAGCAGCCTTTTGAATCGTCCAATCATACAAGACCTGTGTACTGTTCACAAAATCATAAATGGGCACTTTGTCTGCCCTCAGCTTTTATCACTTTTAAATTTCTGGAACCAAACGAAAGGCATTCATACCCGCCAGCATATACTATTTCGCCCAAGAACGCATCGCACCAATTATTGTCTAAACAATCCAATTTCCAGGTTTATGTGTTTAGCTAATGCTATTTACTTAAATAATAATATTGATTTATTCAACATTAACACTACTTTGTTTCACAAGCATTTGCTCAGAATTAACCTGGAAATAATTATTATAAGTTCGAATTGTCGATAATAAATATTTATAATATATTGATTTGTAAATTAAGGAGTTTTCCGTGTATTAAATAAATAAATAAATAAAATAAAAAATGTGCAATTCACTATACGACTGCCCAGAGGTATTTAAAGAAGCATCATTTTTACTCGTACAAATACCAGAGCCACCAAAAAATATTACAACGTGATGACCCGCACTTCACGAAAACTGCTACTAGCATAGCACCACTTCACAATTTGAACTTTTTCTTGAATAGAATACATTTTTATGTATTGAAAATGGAAAAAATCTAAAAAATCAAGCCAACAAATCAACAGCGCACTGTTTTTGTTTAATTTCATGGCAACTATTATTTTCGTGAAAATGATTTTTATTTTATCATTTTTTAGGGTTTTTATAAATGCTAAAAAATAAATAATAGATTGAATACTTGTTGTGCTACTTTCTTGAAGGAACCATATTTTCAAGTTGGGTAAAGTAAAACGCTTATTTTGTTCCATAATTTTATTTTCAGTTGCCTGACACGTGTTTCGATCGGTTAGGATCATTTTCAAAGTTAAACTAACCGATCTAAACACGTGTCAGGCAACTAAAAATAAAATTATGGAACAGAACAAGCGTTTTACTTTACCCAACTTAATAAATAATAGTTTTTACTCTACAAAACATTTATTTACATGTTTCTTCTAAAATGATCAGGGAAGATAATATTCCAGTATGAAAAAATTAACATTGAAAATCCTATGTTCCGTTTTGTTCCACTACACCCTGTATATAAATTTCTTGTTATGATTTAAATCCCTACGATTTAATAAATATAAAAAAAATTGTTTATAAATCATCAAGATTTTTTTTTAGTCTGGAATTATGTTAAAAGATTTAAATTATTGAGTGAATAAATAAATAACAGCGTTCCGCTTCAAGATAATTATTTTATTTTTGATTAAATTTTTAATAAAAATTCCCTGCTATTGTATGAAACAAAAAACTCACCCAACATTTTTATGACGCGCTTTGACGACTGTCCCTGCTGATGCTTCCCGCTGGAAATATTCCTTGTCCTGTTCAAGTTATCCGTCGTCATCACGGGATCCCTCTTCATCAGCGTCGAGGCTCGCAACTGGAGACCGATCATACCGTACAGCACCGTGATGATGGTCATCGGAAGCACAAAAAACAGAAACGTCGAAATCTCAAAGGAGTACTCGAACTTGTTCACCACGTGACAAATAACGTTGTCCGTACCGTCCTCCATCGAGGTGGTGCCGAATTGCAGGGCTTGAGGTATCGCACACACAATCGCCACTATCCATATGAGAACGATGAGTTTGACGACTCGCGAGAGCTTGGACATGGTGTGCGAGAGGAACGGGTGGCAGATGGCGACGTACCTCTCGGCGGTGAACGCGGTGATGGTGAGCACCGTTGCGTTCGCCGAAGTTTCCGCGAAGAGCCCACGCAGCACACAGAAAGCGTAACCGAATATGTAGGGGTAGCGCGACCAAATCGAGTATATTTCCGGTGGCAGTCCGGAAATCAGCAGCAACAAATCCGAACAGGCCAGGCTGAACAGATAATAATTCGTCGCCGTGTGCATGGATTTGTTCTTCGCGATCACTATGCAAGTACTCACATTCCCGATTAAACCGGTGCAAAAAATGATGATGTACGCGATGGTAATCGGTATCACTATGTACAAACTATCCCTCCTAGGACCATAAACTTCCTCGTATGGAAAGGGGTAAAGGTAATCCTGCGAAGTATTACTGCTCACATTCATTTTAAATAAGTTTTAAACTTAAACTTTTTAACGCTCCGGACGCAACAGGCTTCGGGTGTTCCAAGTTGAACCGTTGGAGACGAGTGCGCGAATACTGAAATTCCATTTCGAGCCCGGAGCGGTCGCATGCGCTCCGCTTATCACTCAAATTTGCCTCCGGATTTTTCTGTACGTACTTTTGTTCTCTGGCTGGGCTTTAACAACGATAGTAATTAAGGATTATTGTTCGTACTCGTAAAACGGATATTGAATTATGCATAGGTGATTTTAAGCTTTAGAAAGGAAATGTCCATCCGGGGGATTTCAGTGTAAAATATTCATGAAAAAAATATTGTATTCAAGATATCAGGTAAAAATTGCAAAAAAATTATTTTGTATTGTAATTTTAAAATGTACAGACACGTCGCACGAGGCGGTAACAATAGGTTTTTTTTTAAGTTTTGTTGAATTTGGTTCTCGTTTATCACGTGGTGAAACATTTTTAATATTAAAGGTTGTTGAAATTAGACACTTGCTTGGTTTCACAATTTTTTTACAGATAATGATGTAAAAATCGAAACTAGTTGAACAACAACAACCTTTAAAGTAATGTTTGGTAATCAAAAATGCTAATATTATAATAACGTTTGTTATTATAAATATTCCGTGACAGTATTGATATATGAAGGTTGGAAGTGTCTGTTGAAAAATATGTCTGTAATCAGTATAATTGTTAAAACTAAACTTATATTTTTTTAGAAAGGCAAAAATAGTTTATAGTTATTTGAATTATTACAACAAATATCATTTTACTAATAGGAAAATTACTTTAACAAATATTTTCTTTAATCATGGCGATGGTTGCGACCGTTACTACGTGGTAATTCATTATATAAACACTGAATAAAACACCTACTATGTTTTTTACCACAATTTATTAAAATTGTTTTTTACCATAATTTATTAAAATTGTGGTAAAAAATGGTGATGTGGCCATCATGTTACTTTCTCCGACTTGATGGTATCATAGCCATTTATATTTACGTTTTCGTGGTTTATTTTCAATTGAAATAATATTGTAAATGTACATCGAGCGTTGTGTAAACTCGGATGAAACTGACGTTTAAAACGTCAAAATTATGAAAGATTGAAAAATTATACTTCAAATTCAAAAACTCAGTTTACTCAAAAACTAAAGAGATTTCGAAAAAAACTTATTCTATATAAGTTGTTCATTTTGGCATTCTGTACAATTATTATTAACATAAATTTGCTGTAACTATTATCGTTTCAAAATTATAAACCAGAAATGAAAACAAAATTTTTTTTTTTCTCGAATAACTATGATTTTATGGAAAATATTTTCAAACAAAAGATGTTCACTTATATGTTGTTTTCAATATTTAGTTAAATGTTTTTGTGATAAGTTTCATATTTAAGAAGATATTGGCAAAAAACAAAAAACGGTTAAGGTAAACACCCACTTCCGGTCTACGAAATTTTACCAAAAGCTTTAGTTCTTTGAATTATTAAATAAGACTTATGTTCAAAGTTTCACATCAATTGTTTTATTATTTTTTGAGATACAGCGCGCACAGACACACACACACACACACACACCCCAAAACGGATATTTCCGAAAAAAACATACTTCGTAACGGAGAAAGTAAAAACATAGTAAGTGTTTTATTCAGTGTTTCCAAAGTGTTTCAGTAAACTTCAGTAGCATCGATCACATCGTGTTTATGAAAAAATATAAAAATAACATAAATACATTTTAATAAATGAAATAAATGGAAGAAGTTTCATTACAACATTTATTATTGCTGGAGCGCAGCATCCAATTTGATCAATTTAAATTTAAAAACAAAGATCATAATGATACACCTGTTAACAATTATAATTAGAAATCAATAATTAAAGC
The DNA here is from genome assembly GCA_910593695.2 of Ocypus olens. Taxonomy (NCBI): domain Eukaryota; kingdom Metazoa; phylum Arthropoda; class Insecta; order Coleoptera; family Staphylinidae; genus Ocypus; species Ocypus olens. The sequence goes on along the minus strand of OU343052.1, from coordinate 7,322,866 downwards.
AAGTGTTCAAATAAACACCATTCTGAATTAAACAATGCCCCATCCTATTGTAAAATGAATTTCTGATGTTTGCCAACTGTCTATTCGTTATTAACCCGCACTCCTCAAATATTGCATTCCTCAAAGAATTAATGTTTGGATGACGGGTTTTGTAAATTTGGCTTTTCAGGTGACCCCGAAAGAAATCGCACGGTGCCAAATCGGGAGATCTAGCAGGCCAGTTGATTTCACCTCCTGGTCCAATCCACCAATTTGGAAATACATTATTCAAATATTCTCTGACGTTTATTCCCAAATGTGCTGGATATCCGTCATGTTGGAACCAGATATCCTGGTTTCGACTTGCCACTTCTATTGCAGGGCCAACCTGAGTAATTAACAATTCTAAATAATTTTCTGAATTTAAATTTTCTATAATTTCGAAAGGAGAGTTAAAAATGACTGTCCAAATATTAATTTTTTGAGGATATTGCGTTCTAAGATTTAAATTCAGATGGGGATTCTTATGTGCCCAGTATCTATCTTTTTGAACGTTTGGTTCATTATTCAATGTAAAGGTACATTCATCCGTAAAGCAAATCGACGAGAGAAAATTGCGATTAGCATTAGCACGATCTTGAATAATTTCACAAAAGGTTTGTCTATGTTCTTCATCAAACGGCAATAGTTCTTGATGGCATTGAAACTTGTATGAAAGGTAGCCGTACTTTCTTAAAATTTTGCAGACCGTTCCTTGCGATTAACCACATTCTTAAGCAATAGATCTTGTACTTAGTCGGGGATTCCCGGATACCAGCCCAATAACAACTTCTTCGTGAATGTTTTTCCGTCTGTTGCCATTTATTTTGCGATGTTCTACTAAACAACTATAATGAGATAATTTTGAAACTATCAATTAAAGTAAATAATATTTACCTGAATTTAAACAACCAGAATTTTCTAATTGAAAGACTATTTGTTGTATTGTCAACACTGAAGATATTAAACCGCACGGAGAATAAAATCTCGCACCCTACGCTATCTATTTCCGCTGTAAACGTTTTTTACTATGAATAGTTTTTCCTCGATGGAATACATTTTACAAAGAAAAATTAATGACAGTTATCATAAACTGATAACTTGTTTTCAGACAAGCCATGGCACACCATGAATCTGTTTATTATTATCATCTATTGCGAATATTTTGATAAAATAATAGAGAATTACAACTGAAAATTAACTAGTTCAGATATCATTAGATGAGAAAAAAAATCTTCTTTCGATTGGTGTCATTAAAAATCCTCTTGGTTTAAATTGGGAGCAGGAATCTGCAAAAAACCTGTTTCCCATGTTAAATGCCTATGTTCGGTTTTGAAATATTCACCCTGTATATGCACCCCAAATTGTCATCCTGTACACACGTTGTCGTTAGTAGGGACGGTGCAAAGAACCCATTACGTACTACTTACGACAGCCCTTTCAAAATTGTCAGTCGAAATTTAAAATTCTTTACAGTTGACATTACCGGAAAAATTATCACGGTTTCCATTGACCGCCTTAAGCCGGCAAATCTTCCTAAAATTTCAAACACCTCCTTTCTTCAACCTAGGTTTTCTTCTTCTCCTGTTCTACCGCTGCGTTCAATTCTAAAGCGACATCCCGCAGGTAGAACAGGATAAAACTCCAAAAGAGTTACCTCTTCTTCTTCTTCTTCTTCCATTTCTTCCTCTTTCTAGGTGGAGGGTAGTGTGGCGTCGCCCTGGCCGCTGAGCAGGCGGCGGCAACGATATCAGGGCAGCGTTGAAATGGGAAATTGAGGACCGATTGCCAGGGAGACGGCATCAACAAACATCAACAGATTATATTTTTTTTTATAAACGAGGCATACGAAAATTCGTCTGTACCCCAAACCAAATTAAATTGGCGAAAAGTAAAAGTAGTAGCATTTAACTTATACCATTACGCTACAGTATATTATTAAACGAGTGAGAAAGTTGGCCATTGCCACGAGGCTCGTGTGGCAATGGCCAACTCGCTCATCATTTTAATAATTACCTAAAGATTTTTTTGTTTATATTAAATTACAACGAATAATTTTTCTATTTGGAAATTGACAAAAAACAAATTGTAACCGTAGTAATAACTAAACTGTTGGGCAATAAAACCGCTATCATTTAATTGGACGTCACCTTTCGGGCAACGAAACCGCTATCATTTTATTGGACGTCACCTGTGGAGAAAATGATTCGGTGAATAATGGACAACTTTCTCAATCAAGAACGATTTAACAACATTTATATTATTTAATAAGATGCGAAAAAATATATATTTTTTTTAATTCTGTTAAAAATTGTGTCTGGTAAACCACTTTAGGTCTCACGGCCTAACATAAGAAATGATGTATTTGCAGATAATTCTAACTTAGCGGCTGCACTAATGTTAAACTTTGATTGTGTAAAACGAAACATTTAAAATATTTCCTGGAAACGATTGTAAATATAAAGTTTTTTTACTCCATCGAGTGCGTAATAATGGAATTGACTGTTTCACGAAGAAGACGTATGAAGGTTTTGAGTTCGTTTACTGTGTTATTCTTTCAAGTAGTGTCTTTTTATGTTAAATAATGTATTTGTACGACGATTTGTTTCTCCGGTTGAAAAATATCTTCATCAAAGAATAAAACAATTAATTGGTTTGAAATTGGGATCTAAACTAATATTTAATTTGGAAACTTCTGAATTGTTACCTTCAGTATCCATCCACTGTGGGCAAAACGTATATTCCAAAAACACTTTACAAAACCACTCAACTATACAGCACTGCAGACGGTAGAGCAATTAGATATGATTAGAAAATATAATACATAATTATAAGGTGTGAGCCACAGAATTTTGTTCCAGAGTTGACTATGCCTGAGAGAGAGAGAGAGAGAAACATAGCAGTCATGTCTGAGATTAATTAATTTTTTTAAATCTAATTCAATTGAACTATTCTAGTCTCATGATGTAATAATATGCGACATATCTCATTTATTTTACAGCCAACTCTGAAACAAAATTTTGTGGCTCACACGAAATAAAGAATGGAATTCTGGGGATATTAACTCCTTCTACCTGAGCACTTCCAACTGTACGTACATATTTCCAGATCTTTTTTTTATGTAAGCATATGCAGGTTTTTAATTTGTTTTTTTTTTTACTGTTCCAATATATTTTGTCAAGTAGATTTCACGCAATGCAATATGTTTGTAAATTTAATTTATTTAAAGGATTTGATACAAATGTAAGGTTTTCTTTCCGAATACATTTTGCAGTCAGCTTGCATGAGACTTTAAGGATCAAAGGTGACACGATTATGTATTTATAATAAATGTGAATTTTATTACATTCCCTCGTCTGCAAGGAATTGTCTATTCAATATGTGTCAGCAACAGAAGGTTAAGTAATACGTTTAAAAGTATTGTACTAAATTCAAGGGATATTAAATAAATGCATAAAAATGCCATCACTCGATGACATTCTCGTTATATTCTGAACTAATACCTAGCCATACAAGAGCAGGAAAAGGAAATCTCGACTGAAAGAATTCACGTTAGTGGATAATGAGATTAGAATTATTCGTTCAGTCTTTCGTTTCGGGGATGACTGGTACAGCCTGTCTAACGAGCCGTGACTTATTGCGCAGTGAGCATTTTAAATTTTAAGAAAAGGGCGCCCGAATCTCTTTATTATTCAGCGAGCGTCGCGTGAACATAATGTAAATATAGACACAAAATCGTCACGAGGTGATGCACCCGATAATATGGTTCCAACAAGATGGAGCACTTCCACATTTTGGGCTGCAAGTTCCTCATATAGTGAACGGGATAAAAAAGAAATCGACCTGTTTCAGCGGTTTTCCATTGAACCCAAGACAACAGGAATATTAATTATATTCCAGACTTTATCCACACCCTGTATATCTGTATGGGAATATATTTAAAAATTTATTTGATTACTTACCAAACATAAAACGAATTGTTTTCCCAACACCTTAGCTTTCACTGATAGAGTTTTCTCGTTGATGAATACAAAGTGACGAGAAGAGAGAAACAGTGCATCCTTAAATTGAACAACAGATGAGTTATTTATTTATTTTAATCTAGATTTATGTTGTAATAAATTTTTTAAAGATAAACTAAAATTGTTTGGATAGTAATATGAAATAGATATTAATTCTACAAAAAAAAATCTGAAAAATTCAGAATATTCTAGAATTTAAATTTAGTTTTTATTTGGTACAATTAATATCTATTTCATCTTACTAATAATTCCAACAGCTTTTTCAACTAGATTTCCGGCCCCTGACAACGTAAGATACACTGTTTTTTATGCATTTTACGATTGAGGGCACATTTCAATTCGCAATTTATCGCCTTATTCCCGTTTTCGTGTCGTCCATAAATTTTTATAGCAAAATGATGATACTGACATTAGTATATTAAATTATAAGTGGATATTTAGGTCTTTCAAGTACGCACTAGCGCCGTCGTGCTTTGCAATACAGCTTGAGAGACCAAACGTCCACGCATTTTTGATTTTATCTCAGAATTACCTATTTCGATCATATGTTTTGGACATATCAGTTGTGGTTATATTGCTTAATGTCAGTGTCAAATGAATCAAGGCCAAGTTCCTCAAAAAATGCCGCATTTAGTTGACCAAGCTGAACTTGAACTAATCCCAGCAAAGTGAAGAGACGCGTACATTGAGGTATACAACAAATTAGACGTAAAAAAAATATTCTATCCACTATTTGCGTAAAGTAATACTGACATCACGTGTATGCGCGATTTAGATAGCTTACTATTTTATTTTTGTATATAGTGCACATTCGCCGACCCAAATGGAGTAATAATAGTCTATCCCCGGCAATTTGCGGCAAATCTCTTGGAATATATTCCCAGGAAAATATAGACTGATAAAAAGGCGGAGCAGAGCATATACACAATATACATATAGAGTGCCTCAAGTATAAATTCGATAAGTCCCAAGAAATGTTTTTAACAAAAAATGCCTAGACGCGTCAATTCGATTTAAAGTGCATTTTTTCGCATCAATGGCACAATTTGAGGACATCAAGAACTATACAAATTTTGAAATGGTAACAGGTATTACGGGTGATCGTGTATGTTATCGAAAATATCCGATTTGAGGTGATTTTAACGATGTCTGGAAAAATATCTTGTGTGTCTATGCGAGCTGTATTTCCAAAAGTAATAGAAAAATTAATAACTTTTGTACCATCAAATCTGAGATGGCCATTACAAACGTGACATTCTTACACCTATTTCGCGCACTTAAAACAAGTATAACTATTAATGGCAAGTCTAATGGAATATATTTCTTCGGCATGGAAGGAATTTTGTTAGTACATCTGAGACATGCTTTGGTTAAATAAATAGACGCGATGCGACACCCTAAATTAAGTAGGCTAAGCATGGATTTGCTTTTAGTCGGGAGAACTTATGGAACTTTGTAGACCACGTAGCTGTAGAATTGTTTATTTCATTTACGATCATAGCGTTTATGATTAGCATTTTCTAAGAAAATAAAATCCATTAAAATCCAGGTGTTGAATATCATGTAATATTTTACGCTTGATAACATCAAATGTATGTGTAATATATCAGGAAAATTGAGAGTTGGTATCGTTAACATAGTATTTTTCATATCTTCAAGAGCTTCCCCTCAGAATACATATGGATGGTTGCGACCGTATGTATATATTCGCCGACTACATTTACATAGTAAATAATATACATGAAAAATTCGTCCTTCTGGAATGTCTCTTACGTTGAATATTCAACGTAATGCAAATTTATGCGAACAATGCCGCATCATTAGTATTACGGCAATAAATGAATTGGCGCTGATTCAAACACTTCATCATTCACCACATATTTGCTTTCGGTAATTGTGCTCGTGTGTCCGTAAAGGTTTCAATCACAATCGATATCATTATTGGGCGCCATTAGTGCGCTAAAATTATAACTCATTTTGAATTCATGAACCGACTTATTCCGAGATAACGGTAACGATAAATAAAACGAATGGCAGGTGCAATTTTCATATCAGCCGGGTATTCTACACTATAATTAGAATTCGTTTGCATATGTGTTGAAGTCGGAAGCTAACGGATATATATTTTTTTGCGTAATATTTAGAGTTTTATTTAGAAATATAAATTAGAGACAATCATCTTTATTTAGACCAGAGGTCGCCAAAGTGGTCTATATAGACCCCCAGGGGTCTATTTAACAAAAGTAGGGGTCGATCTGAGCCAGGGGGTCGAATGGGGGTCGATCCGAACCGGGGGGGGGGGGGGGGGTCGGTTGGGGGTCGAAGGAAAAACAAGTGTAAAAAAATTGAAAAAATATATGTTGAGTTATAAACCTCAATTTTCGTATTTTCCGCTAGTGAACACGATTTTTTTTAGTGGAAAGGTTTTATTTAGAGGAAATGTATGAATATTTATTTGGATTCCGCGTTTGGAAAAAATCATTAAACATATTTTTTAGCCGAAACAAAAATACACGTATCGAACATTTTGACCCCCTCTACAAATCCACCAAATTCCATTAACATCGGAGAGGAACACTTGGATTAGTTACAGTACAGAAATAAATTAAATGTGGAGTTTCGAGGGGAATTAAAATTAAAATTGACCAATTTCACACACAGTAGCTAACCTAAGAGATATTTCACGTACCTGTGATTTTTCATTAGTATTAAAAAATCACAGGTCGTTACTGTTACTAATAGGCTTATTTCACTGCTACTTAAAACCACTGCGACTTAAAATCACTGCTACTTTAAATCACAGCTACTTAAAATCACTGATATTTAAACTGTAACTTAAACTGTGATTGCTCCTTAAAATCACAACTGTTACCTAAAAACGTGATTGTAAGAAGACAATGGAGAATAGCATTTCTACATATTATTTTATATTCAATACTGTTTACTCCCATTTACTCTTATGCTCATGTTCAAATTACGATTTTCATCAACTGAAAAACAAATATATAAAAATAATTTCTACAAATGGTAAATCCAAAATGACTCAAAATTCATTTTAATTTAAGATTCAATGCGAATATCTAAACATACATTTTGAAATAATACCACGAAACCAATTTTTAAATTGCAAACTTCATTAACTGAAAATTAAAAATAAAAACAATTCACAAAACTGCGGAAATCTCCAAATGCTCCTCCTTGTTCACGTGCTCAAAACAATTAAAACAAAAATCTTCAAAAATCCATATCTCTCTTGAAAATGGTTGAATTTACAAAAACCAAATTGATTCTGGATAAGTGATACTTCGACCATTGAGGATGGTTTTTTATGGAATTTATCCTCCTTTTTTTATATTTTTTTGAGGATGATTTTTTATGGATTTTTTCCTGCGTTTTTATATTTTTTTCTGCGATGTTTTTGTTAAGGTGCACAAAAAATTAAAATCAAAAATTTGAAAAATCCATATCTCTATTGAAAATTATTAAATTTACAAAACCCAAATTGATTTTGAATAAGCAATACTTCGGCCATTGAGGATAATTTTTTATGGAATTTTGCCTGCGTTTTTTATATTTTTTTTCTGTGATGTTTGCGTTAAAGTGCTCAAAAAATTTTAACGAAAATTTTCAAAAATCCATATCTCTATTGAAAATTGTTAAATTTACAAAAACCAAATTGATTTAGAATAAGTGATACTTCGGCCATTGAGGATGATTTTATCTGCGATGTTTTTGTAATCATAGTCACAGTTTAAAATCACTGATATTAAAAAGTAATAATCACAGGTAGCAACGTGATTCAAAAGTAGAAGTTTTGTCCATCTCTAATAGTTTTATTTTTTTATTTTTCATTAACTAAAAATTGCTTTCATGGGGGTCGATGGAGATTTCGAAAAATTATATAGGGGTCGATGATCAAAAAAGTTTGGCGACCCCTGATTTAGACTATAAAAATACATACATATCACACTTATAGAATATGAGATGGCTAGCTTGTCTGGGCTATCGACCGAAGGCCTTTCCGCCCAGTTTCAAAAACAAATTCTAAACATGTACAAAACAAAAACTTTGATGTACTCACTTTCAGCGAATATTGGCTTCATCCAGGAAAGGCTGAGTACATTTCCATGACGAACTATACGCTTGGATCTCATTTTACTAGGGCCAATAAAAATCATGAACGTAGTATAATTTATGTACACACTGGTGGAAAAAAAATGACACTTAAAATTTCCAAACAAAAAATGAGATTCCCGGTTTTTCCGAAAGAATCATCTAATTTGGTTGAATAGCCGCTGAGTTGTGCGCGAAAAAACTTCAAAAATGCACTTTTTTCAAACACCCATAACTTAGTGCCGCTTCGTTCTTTGAGTCCTGCATAGGGAATTAATCAAATTTTAATGCCTTTATGGTGAATCGAGTCGACAAATTGTTTCCAACTTTAGCCGCAACGGACGATCAAAGTCTCAATTTCGCCAATCAATTTCTTTGGGTTTTCTGATGAATAAGAAGGTATACTCAATGGTCTACGATCATTAATTGATATAATTGATATCAACACAGCATGGTCTGTTTTAATTGAGAGAATTAGTCATGCATGCTCAATTGCATTTCCAGAACGGGTAAAGAACATATGTTATAACTCGGGTATTGTTCAGTGGTTTGGACCTGAGCTGAAAAAAATGAGAGAGAGACTACATTTATACCGTGAAATTAAAAACCAAACAAAAAATGATTATACAGAGTCCCAATATAAACAACTTAAAAATGAATATAAGCTACGTATTATAGAAGCGCAACGAAATGCAAATGAGCACTATATTAATTCTTCATCAAATTACTCGAAAGCAATCTGGGATGTTATTAAGTCGAAAACACATAACAACCCGAATAAGAGCCGTGATATCAAAATTACTGCAAATGAATTCAACAATCATTTTGCAACAGTTGCTGAAAAAGTAATTGCTTCAATTCCGAATTCTGCGTAGGATCCGATAAATAGTATGGTTGATTCTTATGAGGGAAGTAATGCCCACTATTTTAACTTTCAACAAGTATCGAGTGTCAAGGTTCGTGATACAATTTTTAAATTAAAAAATAAAAATAGCAGAGATATATACGACTTAAATATATCTATAATAAAGGTTGTTATTGACTTAATACTAAGTCCCCTGACATATCTAATAAACAGGTCTATAAGATCAGGTAATTTTGCGGATTGTTTGAAAATATCAAAATGTATCCCAATTTATAAAAAGGAAGACGAAAACGACACAGATATTTGAATCGCTCTTAGCTGAACAAATAACGCTTTTCCTGGAATCAAACCATGTATTAGTTGACTCACAATTCGGTTTCCGACAGGGCAGATCAACAACAACGGCAATAAGTACTTTTATAAATTTCATAATCGATGCATTTGAAAATGGTGAAGTTGTAACTAGCCATCTGCGAAATTCTTTTAAGAAAATTGTATTTCTACAACTTTTGCCCAGATAGTTGTAAATTAATAATATCAAATTTATCAAATAGAAGCCAAAGAGTCGTCATAAACAACAAAACATAGGAGGAATGTAAAATATTGCATGGTGTATCTCAAGGGTCAATTTTAGGCCCAATTTTGTTTTTAATATATATAAATGACCTGCCAAAACAATATCCCAATATGTCGACAGTTTTGTATGCCGATGACACATCTATCTCATTCAGAGGCAACACTATTGAAAACGTGAAAGTACAGCTACACACAGAAATGGATCAGATGAATGACTGGTTTGCCAGTAACAAACTAAAGCTAAATACCAAAAAGACAGTGGAACTAACATTTTCACTGAAACAAACGCAAAATACATCAGCCAAATTTTTAGGGCTTGTTGTAGATTCACATCTTACATGGGACGCTCATGGAGTTGAACTACAACAAACCCTCGCTAGAAATGTGTATCTTTTAAAAAATCTGAGTCGTTCAGTAGGAGGCACCGAAATGGTAGCAAATCTCTACCACGCATTTATTCAAAAATGACAAAAAATACAGGGTGTTCCATTTAAAACAAAACATAAGTTTGGTCTGTAACTTTGTTATGAGACACCCTGTTTTAATTTAAATATTTTTAGGGCGTGCAGCTCACTATTATACACAACTTTTGTATAAAACATTTTTCGAAATTTTGAAAAATAAGCACGTGATTGACCGTTCCCAGAGCTCTGAAACACCCTGTATACGTGGACGTATTGCAGCTTTTCGCATAGCAATATTTTGATATAGTGCGAATATTTGACAATATAAATGTTTATATATTCAAATGTGTGAATAAATTACAGGGTATCATAATATTCAATGCGAGCTCATAGAGTTATATGTCATAGACACAAAATAGCTACCAATTTAGTAACATACCGCAACCACCGCGGGTCACGCCGCGCCACCGTTGCTTGGAGACACACATGAAGTGGCGTTAGCAGTCCATAAGTATATAGTCAAAGATATCACCTAAATAATTCTCCAACTGTAAACATTATTAAAACAAATTAAAAGTTGGTTTCAATTTGTGAAATAAGTGTGCGATTTATAATGTTTCGCCATAACGAGATTAGTGATTAGTGACTAAAATGACGATTGGCGTAATATTTACACAATTTTAGATAACAGTAATCAAAGGTTTGTATCCGGTCGGTCTGTTTGATAAGCGGAGAAATGAAAGCTAATAACAGGGAAGGTTCGCGTGGTCACGTGTTTGACCTCAACGAGCTTCCGAGAGGAGTTTTGGTACTGTACTGAAATTACATCCTTGATGCTGTGTTTGTATTTACAGATTTAATTCCATCTGTAAACACGGTTTTGAATGACTTTGAAGTAATACAGAGAATATTATCAATGTCAATTTATACAATTAAAATATTGTTTTAGGGGGCCGCGGTGGCCTAGTGAGTAGCGTTCCTGCTTCTGGGCCTCGTGGTCGTGGGTTCGAGTCCCATCCGTGCGGTCACTTTTTCAGAACGAAGAAGTGGCCGTGAGGGTCCATGGATGTGTAGTGTATGTCCCATTCATTATTAAAATGAAATCTTCAAAAACTTATATACATTAGTGGCCGAACAGCAAATCGCTTACGCCAATTCCCTTATAGTCATTCACTCTCCTTAACCCGCAATTCCATCAAACATCCTCCCTTTAAAAAAAAAAATATTCTTCATTATTCAATTCAATTTATGTATACGTTACGGCCCATGCTTGACAAAGGTCTTTATTAGTATTGGCCGAATATTATTCGAAAGAGCCAATTCAGACTGCTTAAACCGGAAATAATTTCGAAGCCAGTTGCATTTCAAGTTGAACCGGTCATTATGCGTAACGACGTACATGACTTCGCAATTTCTAGTAATGACTGCTGTAGGTTTTTTATTCAGTGCATTGAATAAGCATTGTCTATAAAATGAAGGGTATGGGAGAAATTTAATAGTAACATGGTGGTTCTTCTGAGTAAGAAAAGTATGTACGCTTTTTAATTCTATTAAATTAAACGTATACATGCTTAGTTATTCAAAAAAAAGTCACCTATTTTCATAAGCTTCATTACGTTGTAATCCTCCGGACGGCGCTTTTATTTGTGTCTATGCGATTATATCCTTGTTTTTAGAGATATTTCTGCAAAGCTTACCGTACAGCTTAACTAAATTCGTCGAATGACAGCGGAAAAATGTTTCTTGTTTTCATAAAATAATCCAATTAACTTGTATTACTGAGACTTTTTCAGTGCAACATCATATCAAATATACGAGTGCAACATCAAACAAATTATTCTGCACACAATAGTGGATGGCATTTTATTGTGCTGAAATTTATTTCACTTATTACATTCCGTATGCGGAAAAGGTAATGTTTTCGTGTAATTTTTTGCGTTCAGCGATGCAAAAATATATTGCGCGAGGATTGGGAATTTTGCCAGCAACACCAGAAATTGTATAAATAAATACCAACTTCGCCGATCCTTCAACATCTCTGGCAAGGGTAATCGCGGGGCCATTAATAACGTGACCATAATTTTTTTTCATCAAAACGGGAAGCCAACAGAATTTTGTAAAAAAAAATATTTATTAGTATTGTACTACTTTTTATTAAAAAACGAGAACAATAACACTTTACACTAAAGAATAATTCCACATCAACTCAACACAAGGTCTAATCCTCACCGTTTTTGAGTTACAGAGCTGTAAAGTTCGCATAAACTGACTAAATGCAGAAAACACATTTTTTTTAATTTCTATAGAAACTTACCTAATTGAGCCAGAGACCTGAAGTAGGTGCCATTTTATAGCATTTTTCCATGCCCTTTCCTGATACATAACATTAAGTTAAGAGAAAAAAATCAAAACCTATTTTAAAATTTTAATTTAATTTTTTTTTTCAAAAAATACATATTTTAAAATTTTAAAATTCACTCCATGAATAGTTAATATTATTGTAAATCACAGGGCAAAATATAAATTTGGGAAGATAATGGCTTCATTGCTAAAAAAATGGTGATGTGGCCATCATGTTACTTTCTCCGACTTGATGATAGAATAGAATAGAATTTTATTGGTCTATCACATTATAGATTTACAACATTAGACAAGTCACGTAAAGTAAATATAACTACTTAATAAAAATTACAAAAATACATTATAAAAAATACAAAATATAAAAACACATTGTTAAAAAAATTTAAAAATTTAAAAAAATCACAAACATTTTAAAAACAAGTTTGTAATCTAACAGAATAAGATGCAAAAGTATAAATAAAAAATTACAAATCAACCGGTATCGTACAGTTTTTTAAAATCTTTGATATTATAAAATGCCTGCTGCTGGAGAAATTCAAAAACTCAGTTTACTCAAAAACTAAAGAGATTTCGAAAAAAACTTATTATTCATAAATTGTTCATTTTGGCATTCTCTAAAATTATTATTAACATAAATTTGCTGTAACTATTAGCTTTCATAATTATATACCAAAAATAAAATAAAATTTTTTTCTCGAATAACAATGATTTTATGAAAAATATTTTCAAACCAAAGATGTTAATTTCTTTGTAGTCTTCAATATTTGCTTAAATATTTTTTTATATTTTTCATATTTAAAAAATTATTGGAAAAAAACAAAAGGTAAACACCCACTTCCGGTGTACGAAGTTTTACCAAAAACTTTTCAGTTCTTCGGATTATCAAATAAGACGTATGTTCAAAGTTTCATATCAATTGCAGTATTCGTTTTTGAGATACAGTGCACACAGGTCGTTCAAATCGCGACTTATATTACTCTATCTGTTTCTTCAACGGAGTACATCTTTATTGCAATTATTGAAGTCTATGGAAGTGATGATTGGACAAAACGCGGCGCAATTCGCAGAAAAAAAACTACTCTTGGCGGTATACACCAGCGGGATTTGTCTCCGAAGGCCCATACAAGCCTCCTCTTTGCTAAAAACCAACAAATGGACGAAAATCTCGATCAGTAGAGCTCCTTGTATTCAATTGCAATAAAATATTCTAAAAATATTAAAAATTCATCCAAGTTTATATTTTAGCGAAAACTATGTACAATTTAGCATTGGATTTTGTGATTATTTCATGTAATTAGAGAGGAGAGTTATAAAAAATTGCAACCCTTTTTGCGATTCTAAAACAATTGAAAAAAAATTGCCATCGACTTAAAGCTTACTACAATTATAGAAAATGTATTCGAGATTATCTTTTTATGAAAACTACGTACAATTTAGCTCTGGATTTTAATGATTATTACATTTGATTCCAGTGAAAAGTTGTAAAAAAATGTAACAATTTTAACGGTTAAAAAAATGAAAATCAATTGCTATCGACTTAAAACTTTCTAAACTCACTCAAAATGTATTATTTATGATTCCGTGAAAAACCACAAGCAGACCATCACTGGATTTTAGGATTATTCCAATTGACAAGAGACGAAAGTTGTAAAAATTGTAATACATTTGCCGGTTCTAAAAAAATTAAAGAAAACAGTTGGCGTCAACTTAAACCTTTCAATAATCACTAAAAATTTACTTAAGATTATGTTATTGTGAAAAATTTGTACGCTCGTTTTTTTTCGGCGTTATGCCTGGCCTTGGTGCAATGACCATAAGCCATCATCAATTTTTATATATATGCATTTTAAGTTATAAATTAAATGAATAAATAAATAATGTCAGATACAACAACAGTAGACCCGAGCGAAATCCCCGAAAAATCTTTCGCCCGGGCTGGGATTCGAACCCACACGGCCGCGGTGCAACCGGCACAAGCGCTCGCTCTACCCACTACACCAACGGACCGCCCACTCGTTTTTGCGATAATTGAATGTGATAAGAGCGACAATTCGAGAAAAAACTATTATAATTTTGACGACGCGAAAAAAATTGAAAAACAATTGCAAAATTGCAATCGTCTTGCAACTTTCTAAAATTGCTCAAAATTGATTCAACGGTATGTTTTCGTAAAAACTGCATGCGCTTAATCACTTTAATTTAATCAAAACGGAAAATTGTGAATAATTGTAAAAAAAATTGATTTGATAAAATCGTTAATAATTGAAATAATTTCGCGATAAAAAAATTAATTTGAAATTTCCTCAAAATGTCTTTCACGCTATGAATCAGAGAAAATTTGCATTCACTCTGTGACTGAATTTTTGGAACAATTTTATGCGTTCTAAACGAAGTTTTGTAAAAAATTACGATAATTTTGGATTATTTTAATCAAAAAATGAAAAAAAAAACAATTGCTATAGACTTTAAACTTTTCAAAATTACTCAAAATTTACTAAAGTTTATAATTACGCGAAAATCTGCATACACTTCATCACTGAATTTTGCGATAATTTCATTTGATCGATGCTGAAATTTGCGAAAATTAGCAACAATTTTAACGATTCGATAAAAATAGAAAAACAATTGCTATCGACTTGGAACTTTTCAAAATTACTTAAAATTCACTTAAGTTTATAATTACGAGAAAATCTGCATACAATTCGTCACTGAATTTTGCGATAATTTCATTTGATCGATGCTGAAATATGTGAAAATTTGCAACAATTTTAACGATTCGATAAAAATAAAAATAAATAATTGCTATCGACATGGATCTTTTCAAAATTACTCAAAATTCATTTAAGGGTACAGTCTGCTTTGCAGGCCTGAAAAAAGGTGATTTTTGGTATTTTTTTTTTAGACGACTAATAAAGTTTTTAACTTGAATGTTTTTCCCTGAAATTTAATAAGCCTTTAAGTACAAATTCTGATTTTTTTGATAGTTTAATATAAAAATTAATTATGTTGTCACAACATCGAAGTTGGGATGTCTCACTGGTGGAACTTCCAGGGTCCACAAAAATAGTGTGAAATAAAAAAAACGTTAACGTGTTAAAGTTTATTATATTTGCCAGTGTTATGTAGCATGAAATTTTAAAATTCGAAAAAATAACAAAATGACGCTTGTTTGGAAAAAAAGTTCAGTTTTTTTTGCAATATAAAATCAATAAATATATTAGTTTTAAATTCATGCTACATATCCTTGCAGGCATGTCCTTAGATCGATTGCTGCATCCGTCTGCACGTAGTCACTTCCACTAATTAAAAAAAAACACTGTTCTGAGAAAAATGCGTTTGAAAATCCCCGCCACGCGGTGTTGCTTTGTACGTGCCGTTTATAAGCATTTCCATTTGAAATATCAACTTGCCGTTTGGACACAATATTCTATACACATATAGCTTCCAAAAAATGCAAAATAAAAAAAAAAATTTTTTGAATCTAACAAAGTAGACGATACCCTTAATGACAATTGTCTGGAGTGGAGATTTGTGAAAATTTGTAATAATTTTAACGATTCCATAAAAATAGAAAAGCAATTGCCATTAACTTCAAACTTTTTAAAATAACTCAAAATTCATTCGAGATTATGATTCCGCAAAAATCTACATTTAGTTATTTACTGGATCTTGGGATAATTTCATATGAAATTGTACAAAATTTCAACTATGATTCAACTACGATTCGAAAAAAATAGATAAACACTTGCTATCGACTTGAAATTTTTCAAAATTACTCAAAATGCACTTAAGTTTATAATAACGCAAAAATCCGCATATATTCATCACTGAGTTTTGAGATAATTTCATTTGATCGAAGCGGAAATTTGTGAACATTTGCAATTATTTTAACGTTTAAATAAAAATAGAAAAATAATTACCACTAACTCCAAACTGTCCAAAATAACTCAAAATTTATTCGAGATAATGATTCCGTAAAATCTACATGTACTTCAACACTGGCTTTTGCAATATTTGATCAGAGTGGAAAGTTTTGAAGAATTGTAAGAATTTGGCGATTAAAACAAAATTGAAAAAAAATTGCTATAGACTTGAAACTTTCTAAAATGACTCAAAATTGTTTTATTAAGTATTATTTTCGTAAAAACTACATAGAATTCATCGCCGAATTTTGCTAAAATTTGTAATTCACTTTTAATCCATAAGTATAATGTAAACTATCAATGAATTATACTAATATTTAAGATTAAAAATAAAAATAGAAAAACTATTGCCATTAACTTCAAGCTTTTCAAAATAACTCAAAATTAATTCGAAATTATGATTCCGTAAAAATCTACATGTAGTTCATCACTGGATCTTGGGATAATTTCATATGATCCGAGCAGGAAGTTGTACAAAATTTCAACAATTTTGGCGATTCGAAAAAAATAGAAAAACAATTGCTATCGGCTTTAAACTTTTCAAAATTACTCAAAACTCACTTAACTTTATAATTCCTCAAAAATCTGCATATACTTCATCACTGAGTTTTGCGATAATTTCATTTGATCGAAGAGGAAATTTGTGAAAATTTGCAATAATTTTAACGTTTAAATAAAAATAGAAAAACAATTGCCATCAACTCCAAACTGTCCAAAATAATTCAAAATTTATTCGAGATAATGATTCCGTAAAATCTACATGTACTTCAACACTGGCTTTTGCAATAATTATATTTGATCAGAGTGGAAGGTTTTGAGCAATTGCTAGAATTTGGCGATTAAAAAAAAATTGAAAAACAATTCCTATAGACTTGAATTATTTTTAAATTACTCAAAATTGTTTTAAGTATTATTTTCGTAAAAACTACATACAATTCATCGCCGAATTTTGCGAAAATTTGTAATTCACTTTTGATCCATAAGTATAATGTAAATTATCAATGAATTATACTAATATTTAAGATTAAAAATAAAAATAGAAAAACAATTGCCTTTCAAAATAACTCAAAATTCATTCGAAATTATGATTCCGTAAAAATCTACATGTAGTTCATCACCGGATCTTGGGATAATTTCATATGATCCGAGCAGGAAGTTGTACAAAATTTCAACAATTTTGATGATTAGAAAAAAATAGATAAACAATTGCTATTGACTTTAAACTTTTCAAAATTACTCAAAATTCACTTAAGTTTATAATAACGCAAAAATCTGCATATACAGGATGTATTTGAAATAACGAACAGGCATTTAAGGGAACATACACAAAATATTTGTGAACCCATTTCTGTGAAAATTGATTTGAAAAAAAAAATTGAATTTTCCTAATTTTTCGAGGTTCTTTAAACATTTTGAGAACCGATGCTTTTCTCATTTAATTAGGTCTGCATGGAATGAGTGTTTGTTTATTTACAACGCGAGATACGATCTCTTGCCTTCGCTATTTCCTGCGCGCTTGTTGTAATTCGATATCTAAAGCCGATGCCGTTTAAAAATTAGGTCACATTACCACTGCCCCCAAACATGTTGCGTATTATCACTCATTAACTTTTATAATTAATTGCGGGCTTTTTGTTACAGTTATCAACAAAATAATTGCGAATATTGTTTAAAAATAATATAATCCCTTTGTGGTTACGAGCCTGTTCGTTATTTCAAATACACCCTGTATACATCCAAAATAATTCAAAATTTATTCGAGATAATGATTCCGTAAAATCTACATGTACTTCAACACTGGCTTTTGCAATAATTATATTTGATCAGAGTGGACAGTTTTGAAGAATTGTATCCATTCCTCAGACACGCCCTCGCACTCCTCCGCTAAATGTCTCCATGTATCCTACATACATGTATACATGCGAAAAGTAATTTTTTTTTTAAATAAATGAACAACGTTTAAATTACAATATTTTAATATTTATCAGGAACATATTACTATTACATTTAATTAATGTCATTTGAACTTACTTAAATCTTAGTTCACTATAAGTTTAAATTCTGCACTTTTGCCCTCGTACGAGTTTACCTTACCAAATACCCGATAATGTCCGAAGTGGCGTATACGATAATCACCGGGTTGTGCACCCGTGGTATCCCATTCAACAGTCGCTACACTTTTCGCGACAGATACTCTCTTCCATATGAATCTAAAACAAATGTATATTGATATTAATTCAACCTAAGTAAGGCACCGTTTGGCACTGTTTGTGCATGAATTATGAAAATTATGACATAAGAACATGATACTTATTTAATTTTATACAAATAAACTTGCCGCGTTCAGTTCGAATATAAATAAATAAAAATACACAGAGACGTTGATAAAATGAATCATTTAACTTTCTATATAATTCCCTTCTTAATCTTGAATATATTACACGAGTTCTCAGCGAGAAAGATGGATGTTTTTTTTACTTAGGCTGAGCCATTCAGTCACACACGGCTGTTATTAATGAATAATGTAAGACATATACAACAACGACGGACCCGAGCGAATACTTCTCGATCGCCGAAAAATCTTCCGCCCGGAATGGGAATCGAAAAGATGGATGTTGACTAGCAAATAAAATTAAAAATGATTAAATTCGTCTTTGCAGAAGTTATAGTTTCCACTAATTTTAGTATTCATTTGCACTTTCTTCATTAAAAAAAAAAAAATTGTACGTACTTAGTTTCCCATGAAGCATCAGTGGCGATGACGTTCCAACTGTCTCCAACTTTTTTCTCGATGGTCAAAAAAGTTTTTCCGTGCATGACATCATTTCTTGGATGGCCAGCGTTCTGTAAAACGAAAAAAGTTGTTTCTTTGGATTTTCAATTTGACCAATTTACTAATTAAGTGTAGTAGCGTTTTTTCAAGACTTGCATTATCACAGAACGACTTTTTTATTTATCTAACTAGCTATCAATTTTTAGTTACTAGACAGTTGTATTTACCAAGCCTGCCTCACGAAGAAGTTAGATACATTCAGAAATTAATTTAAAATGTATCAGAAAATTGTAGGCTCGTAAATTACGCAAATAAAACAAATCTTCTCCTAGAGGCACCTAAGACCTGGCGGTTTCTGGAAACTAACATATTCGTAATGGAATCACACAAAGCTCCTCTCTACGGTTCGTTGCGAACTGTCAAGGGACCATGCGATTCAAGTGTGTTTTCTAAAATTGAACATTCGAAATTTTATATGCTCAGATTAAAAATTCGCACTGTATAAAGTAGCTGCGGATATGAAAGTTGATTCTCTGGAAAATGTAATGGCTGATTTAACAAATTACTGTTCAAAACACAAATCGTGGTCTAAAAACTGCCTTTGGAGTGAAATCCATTCTGCATCTCCAGTTTCTTGATGGAGAGGCTGTGTGGTACAACTTTATTATCTAAAGTTGTTATAAGAATTTTAAGTGCTCCAGTTTCATTGGCTTTGGAAGATTCATTCATTCATAATAAAAGAAGAAACAGATTGACAGCCGACAGAGCTGAAAATGTTACGTATATGGTATGTATCACAATTGGAAAATCAATTTCGAGTCTAATAAATCAATAAATCGGAACAACAACCAAAACCAAGTACTTCATATTCTGCACAATTTTCTCATGACGATGCTGACATTGCTCTAGAGTTTTAACTTACCACTTCTACTTCGAGTTTAAATTACGAAGATGAAGATGAACGGGAAGAAACTAGTCATGGCGAGAATTATTATGACAGCGCAATGGCGCTCGTCTTTATCGATTGCGAAGAGACCCGATCGACGCGATAGCGATCGTCTTATTTTGTGTCAAAAAATTACCAATCGGCGCGTAACTTAGGTTAGGTGACTGCACCATCAGTTGTCCATAGCGTTCAAAATATACTGGGATTTTTCGACACAAAATCTCAACAACGGCTTAACATTCTCAGTACTTTTTGTAGCAAAATAAGCATGATTTGTGAATTCTTATAAATAATAAAAATGCTGAAATCGTAAAAATATTTTATCATGCAAATATTGAGTCACACCTAAAATATACGCTCGTCTTCTGGGGTGGTTCAGCATATGTAAATAAAGCATTTATAATTTTAAAAAAATCAATCAGGGTATTGTTTCAATTAAAATACAATGAAAGCTGTAGGGGAAAATTGAAAGGTGGAAATATGCTCACAATATTTTATTTTATTTGATTTATTAATGTATCGAGTTTCTATAGAAAAATAATGAATGCAAACATTTTTTTATTGCACCCGGCACAATACGTGGGCATCAATTAAAACTCTCACAGTACAGACGTAATAAATAACAGACCGGTTGCTTTTATTCAACTTTAAAAAAAAAAACGCACCTTCGGGTGGAAATTAAAAATACGAGTAGCTATAAACATTCGAGGAAACAACTTTAGTTGTTATTTTGTTTTCGTAGAATGAAACCGTACTGCATGACAGACTATTTTTTGTTACATGTTTACAAATTAAGTTTATATTATTTTATTGACTTTATGTATAATGTAAATAAATGTATGATTAGTTTTAAACCGGGACATCAAACTTATACAATACTATACAAATGAATTAATATTAAAGTATGGGAAAATATACAGTGAGATCAGAAAGTCGAAAATAGTTTTTTTTAAATTTATTTTAAATTAACGGTAACGCTATTTTTATAAACTAAAACGTAGATACATAGAAAAAAAAGAGAAAAATGGTGATGTGGCCATCATGTTACTTTCTCCGATTTGGTATAATAGTTATTTATATTTATATATCATATTTTAAATCGAGCGTTTTACATGATCTAATGATTGTAACGACAAAATGATGAAAGGTAAAAAATGGCAAATTATGTTTCAAATTCTAATAATCTTTACCGTAACTTTACTGAAAAAGTAAAAATAATGCTAAAGAAGTCTCAGAAAAGATTTCTTAAAAAAAGTCCTGAACAAGAAAGTCTGAAAAAAAAGTCCTGACAACAAAGTCTTGAAAAACAGGTCTTACAAAAAGATCAAAAATAAAGTCCTGAAAAAAGAGTTCTGACAAAAAAAGTCCTGCAGAAACAGTTTTGGAAATAAAGTCTTGAAAAAGAGTCCTGTTAAAAAGTTTTAAAAAAGAAATTTCCTGAAATATAGTACTGAAAAAAATCATGTGAAGAATTTCTTGAAAAAAAAAATTCCCGAAAAAAAAATTCTGAAAATAAACCTGAAAAGAAGTCCTGAACAAGAGGTTGATAATAAAGTCTTGAAAAAAAGTCCCACAGGAACAGTCCTGGAGATAAAATCTTGAAAGAAAGTCCCGAAAAATAATCTTCATGCAAAATACCAGAAATGTCCCGAAAAAGAGTCCTAAAAAGTCCTGAAAAGAAGGCTTAAAATAAGTCCTGAGGAAAGTTCAGAAAAAGAGTCCTGATGAAATATCATAAAAAAAATTGTCGAAAAATTACCCCGACAATAACATCTTTATAAAATAAACAAAATAATTTCTGTAAAAAAAAGTATTGTAAGAAGTCCTAAAAAGATTTGAAGAAATTGTCCTGAAAAGAAATTCCTAAAAGAGTCTTGAAACAAAAATCCCGAAAAATGTCTTGCAAAAAGGCCTAAAATAAGTCCTTAACAAAATTCCCGAAATAAAAAGTTTTGAAAATAGTCTTGAAAAAATGCTAAAAATATCTGAAAAAGTCCTTAAAAAGGTCCAAAAAAGGATTCTAAAAATTGTCATGAAGAAAATTCTGAAAAATTTGTTCTGAAAAAAACGCCGAAAATAAGTTCTTGAGAAAGTCCCGAAAAGTTTCAAAAAAAAAATCCTGAAAAAAAAATCATGAAAAATAGATCCTGAAAGAAAAAGTCCTAAAAATAAAAAATGGCTAAAAGAACAAAAAACTGTTAAGGTAAATATTGGGAAATACGAAATTTTACCAAAAGCTTTTCAGTTCTTCGGATTCTCAAATAACACTTATGTTCAAAGTTTTGTGGTCATTTTTGTATTATTTTTTGAGATACATCGCGCACAATTACACACAGATAAAATGTTATGTAGAGACAAAATGATGATGTGGCCATCATGTTACTTTCTCCGACTTGATGGTATCATAGTCATTTATATTTACGTTTTCATGGTTTATTTTCAATTTAAATCATATTTAAATGTACATCGAGCGTTGCGTAAACTCGGATGAAACTGACGTTTAAAACGTCAAAATTATGAAAATTTAAAAACTCAGTATACTCAAAAACTAAAGCGATTTCGAAAAAAACTTATTCTTTACAAGTTGTTCATTTTGGAAGTCTCCAGAAATTGTTGAAATGGCATCTAGGGACCGCAAAACGGATATTTCCGAAAAAGAAATTTTTGAAAAAAAAATCACGATCACAATACTTTCTCGTACTTTGTAACGGAAAAAGTAAAAAAAAGGAAAAATATAAACGGAACTAATTTGCTAATTAACACGTTCAGTGCTAACTAAATCAGCAAGACTGAAAGATTTTTTTAAATAAAACTCTAGTTTGTGTTACAAAATCATAGCAAAAAAATAATATGCAATAATTTATTAATTTCGCGTCATTTTTCTTATGACGCTTTGGCGCGTCATGCGCGCTCAACGTGTTAACAGTAGCATTGAGTATAAAGTATAAATATAGAAACGCACCTCACTAATATATAACAATAATTAAATGATATATTAGATTAATTAATATAATTGATATTAAGTTGATTTTCTGAAAATCCCTAAAATAAATCAAGTCAAATAACGTTGGCTGTCTGGAAATCTCCACTGCACTGCAGTGTATATTTTTACGTCTTGTGATTTTAAGGTTATTGTTCTAAAAATAATTTTGTGTGTTTTTCTGTTGATTTTGCCTATTTTAAACATTATCAATTATTTCTAGAATTGATCATCACTAATAATAATATATTTAAGATTCATAATCAAGCTGTTTTTAAATTTTGGGGTTTTCCGTGTCAAAATTCCCATTCTTAGAGACGCCAGTGAACTTTTGTTAGTTAGGTTATATTTTAAGCGCTGCCAACTATTTTCGGTATATCGCCTCCAAATGCGGATTGTTAGAAAAACGTCGAATTCAAATGTCGAGCGCCCACCAGGGGGCGATATCTCCAACGTTGAGTAACACTATTCTAATCGAATCAGGCTAAGTTTGACAAAGAACACAATACTTTCACGTCCGCGGGCACAGTGTTTTCCGTTATAGATTTCTGGATGAAATTTCTGTCTCATTTTTCATTGACCCTTTAACGAAGACATTTGTAGATTGGTAGGTTTAAATCGATTTAGATTGATTTGAATTGATTGAGCTGATTAGCCACCGTCGACTGGATGTGATAAACTCCCGTCGTTAAGTAAACAGTATAAGTCTATTTTAACCCAAGTTCACAAATTTTATTTCAGATATGATATGAATGAAATATAAATTAGGCATTTAATCAATTTTCAAGAATTTCATCTTTGCGTCGTAATCGATCTTTTCGATTTTTTTTTTCAGTATTTGACAATTTGAGACTGAAATGTAATTTTGTCCAGAACGTTATCTCCGTTGTTTCACAGAAATAGTACATTACAGTACATGTGATGAAAGTACAAATTTCGCTCATGCATTGACGTATTTGCATACGTAGGCCGAATGTGCAAACGGTACAGGACGGCAAACGTAACTTGCCGTTGTGCAGTGGAAAATTGTGGGCGGAACCTTCGAAGGGCACTCTCGGTAGATTTCGTGAAGAGTTCGCGCGCCTGGTACATTCAATTAAGTGGAGGAGAGCGCCCGATAGAGTTGTAAATGAATAGCGCACGCGAAGAATATGTGCTTGCTTATTACAGAGACTGTAGAGAGAGAGCTTTCGCTTGCTCTCTGCGCTTCTGGCCAACTTACATTTGCCGTCCTGTACACAAGTGAGCGAAATTCCTTTTATCACAAGTGCTATTTAATGCTGGCCATAAAATGTATGAAATAAAAAAAGAAGAATATTAAATAAAAGGCAGGCGTGTCGTTGCTGTGGCTCAATTTAAAAATAACTGTCAATTATGTAACAATTCGTCAACGTTTAATGTGATAATGTCATAATTATGTGTGTAAATGAATACAAATTTCTAGAAGACGCAACGCAACAATTTGATCCTATCCTTAAAATTTGCAAATAACATGATAACACTTTTTGTAATATTTCTACTGACATTAGAGTAAGTGAAAGTGATATAAGAGAGTGTTAAATACTTCCACTCACTCGTTTCTTTAGCAACTGATTGAGTTGATAAAAGTAAAGTTTTTCTACGTAAATAAAACTAATACATCAAATTCTAATTCTTTACCGTTTTCATGCACCAGTACATAAGCTAATAGCTCGTCCTATTTATAAAATTAATACATTATTATGAAAATGGAATTCATAATTAACGGCCGAACACCACAATATATTATAATGTAATATTAATTAATAATATATTAATTTTATATTTAATGTATGTGCCTGAATATGGATTGTATATTCCAAATTGTTTGAATTTTAATGTTAAATTATGAGGGTTTTCATGGAGTTGATGATCCTGTGGCATTAATGCGAACTTCCGTTTAAATATTATAAATATTATGAATACCAGAATTTGTACAGGTGGGTTTTAAAAATATGTTAAAGTTAACGAAGTTATTTCATTTGATAATAGAAGGTTCTTTTTCTTTTTAGAGTCTATCTCAAATACTGATTGATGAAATTCTGCAGGTACCTACGGTTAAGATAGTTAAAATGCCCCTATCTCTAGATTTTTTAATTTACCTAATAAAAGAGTGCTTTGTTGTGCAAAAATAAGGTTCCCAAGGTCAGCGGGCCGAGAAACCTTTCAGCCCTCTCTGGGGGCTGAAAAATGTTTTTTCAACATTTTTTTTCTGACGAACAAGTAGATTAAAAATAATATGAAAATAGTCCTCCCAAATAACTATTTGACCATTTTTTTCCAAGGCGATTCAAGGTCATTTAGACCTTTAAAAAAATCCAAACGTTTTTGAATCGATTTTTAACCTACAAGACGGTTTTTGACATTTGCGTCATTTTTACCAAAAAAAAAATCCACTAAAATATACATCGAGACATATTCATATATGCCGTGTGGGTTCGATTCCCATCCCAGGCGGAAGATTTTTCGGCGATCGAGAAGTATTCGCTTGGGTCCGTGGTTGTTGTATACGTCTTACATTATTGATTTGTTCATTTACTTTCATTATTCATACAAATAAAAATATAAAAATAGCCGCGTGTGACTGAATGGCGAAAGCCTAAGTCAAAAAAAAAAACAAAACATATTCATATCATACCGCGGCATCTTGAAAAATAAATTTTTCAACTTTTTCAAGGGTTCTTGCCGTTTTTCTTGGAATTGCCCATGTATATTTTAACATTTTCGCTGGCAACAGCGAAAGCTTTAAAAAAACATTTTTATTTCATTTTTGTAACGTGAATATTCGCTGAGATATCGCATTTTGAAATGTTCGGAGCATTTCGTTTCAGGCATCAAAACTATGAAAAACTGTTACTGTTTTATAAGGCGTTTTTATCGAACATAAAGGAATTTAAATTTCTCTTTATTTTCCAACTTTAAGTAGCATCAAAATTCAAACATTAAAATATTCTGAGGCAAACTGAAACTACTTCTTTAAATTTACGGTCTTGTTCATTGTTCCGTCTTAATTATTGTAGATCTAATTATTGTTATCATGCGCCTCTTAACAGAATTATGCGAAATATTAATAATTTAAATTCAGGTAGATATATTTTCGACTACATATACAAAATTTAAATCTGATGTAAAATCACTCGTTCATCATTATAATTGAACTATATTGTTTGTAAATATTTAATTTATCTTTATTTAGAACATTTAATTTATGTTAAATCATTGTAAAAGGTGTTACCCGTCAATAAATGTATTATTATTATTACTTATTAGTTTTTATTGTTAATTTATTGTTTATTTTTCTGTTGTTTACTACCTACGTAAACCTAGAATGTTTCCTGAAAATTGTATTCTAATTCATCGAACCGTTTTCGGGAAACTTATAATAAATATAAGTAATAAAAAATAATAATAAATAAATCTTGTCTTTTGGGAAGCATCGATTTTACATTACACTTTTTAGAAAAACGTAGCCATAATCTGTGTTGTAATTTTCTTTAGTTTTATAACCACATACGTCTGGGATGATTCTTGAAATGTTTATTAAAATTGATTAACGGATTTACGAAAAAAAAAAAGTTAAAAAATCTAGCCGAAAATGGTCAAATTTTGCATCGAAAATTCCGAAAAATTAGTGATAACCTGTTGTTATTTTTTGTTTGTTTTATAGTTAAGTGTGCTTAGAATATTTCCTAAAAGATTGGTTAATATTTATCAAAGAGTTTTTGGGATAATTAAATAATTCTAGTGAAAAGTAGGCATTTTGCAAAACATTGATTTTTAATTTAATTCATTAATTTTACTGACCAATATTTTAAATTGTATTCTTTATGTATGTTTTTTCATTGTTATAATCTTTTACTCGGTAGATTTTTAAATTTTAAGTTGTACTTGTAGATATTGTTTTTTTTTTAAGGAAGGATGTGTGACGGGAATTCGGGTTGAGGAAGCGCGGATGATTTGGAAATTGACGTAGCCAACTAGGGCATTCTGCCATAACCGATAATATGTACAATAATCATTTATAATGATGAAAGAGACATACACTACACATCCATGGACCCGCCCGGCCACTTTTCGTTCCGAAATAGTGATCACGCGGATGGGATTCGAACCCACGACCACGAGGCCCGTAAGCAGGAGCTCTACTCACTGGGCCACCGCGGCCCCAGATATTGTTTTAATAGGCTATTTGTTTTTTATTTGATAATATGCACACGTGAACATGTACACATTTTATAAATTTATATAATTATTTGAATATTTAAGTATTAACTAATACCATTAAACATACCTCATTAACCTATGAATGTTGTAATTATTCTTCTTGGTAATTAAATAAATGTAATGTAATGTAATTTTTAATTTTTGAAAAATCTAGTGACATGTTTTTTTTTTTATTTTAAACCTACATTTGTTTAATCAATTTTGTGAAAGTTCAAAATCTGCACTTCTGTTGCATTTCGCCGATTTCGAAAAATCAAAGCTTCTTCGAAATTCGAGCGATAAAAATGGTTATTCTTAGATTTGATGATGACGATCATTGGGAAAAGTAGGTTGAATTTTTCTGGAACACGATGTCCAGTCATTTCTAAACGATTTTATCAAAGTTGTCAGTCTGCAATTGTTTCGGATTTTGAAAAATCAGCGCTTTTTTCGATATTTTGGCGATTAACTTGAACATGAAAGCATAGATAAGTTTGAAGTTGGTATTTGTTTTGCATTGTAAAAATCAACTATTTTTCAAATTTAAACTCCAGAAAATGGCTCTTCTCGGATTTGATGGTGAATCTTGGGAAAACTGGGTAAATAACAGATTGGGTTTTTATAGAATATAGAAGCATAGTGATTTCTAAACTTGTAAATCCGCACTTGTACAGATTTTAAAACATCAACGCTTTTTCGATGTTTAAGTACCGGCAATGGTTAATCTGTGGGTAAATCATGATTATTGAAAAAACTGGATAATTGAATTTTTTAGTATAAAAGCGCAGACATTTCTGAACATTTTTATGAAAGTCAAAAGTCTGTACGTATTTCGAATTTGAGGAAAAATCAATACTTTTTTAGGGATGTCTTGGATAGTTATTTGGAACTTTCTTTAAAATTTTAAAATCAATTTCTTTATTATTTTAGGATTTATCTTTCTTTTTTCATTTTACCACTTTACGTAGAATCAAAATTCAAGAATGAAAATATTCTGACGCAAATTGAAACTACTTAATATATTTTATTGTAATTTTCAGATATATCTTGAATAATTATTTAGAACTATCTCTGAAAATTTCAAATCATTACCTTTATTATTTTAGCGTTTATGTACTCAAGAATTATTTTTTCCATGACAAAATATTATTCTTGAGTATAAAGAACTTAAGCTAACAATGCTTTAAACGTTTACATTACTAAAGTAAAAATAGTCTCTTGTCACCTTGTTAAATTTTAATGTCAATAAATTGTTTTTCAAAGCCACCTTCGATTTTTATTTAGTAAAATGGCTATTGGAATGGTTGATAAAACAAGTTTTTTGCAAATCACTTTCAATGCGTTAGGAATTGGGACAGGGTTGTTACTAGGAAAAATGTTTGTTTTTTTAATTCTGCATGGAATGACATAAAAATATACAGGGGCTCCAATTTAAAATAAGAAAAATAAATTTCTTTAAAGTTTGAAATGTTTGACACTAAATTTGGACACCCTGTATAATTCATATCAATCAAACTTAGTTAACAGGACTATCAGACCTTATTTAACAAGTACCTTGTATGATTTTATTAACACGGCACTATTTTTATTCATTTATTATATAATAGTGCAAAACTGATTTTTTTTAGTTTTATTTTTTTTTTGCTAATATCCCTGAATCGATTCCAATAAAATTATAGGAGTATGTAGGCAACCATAAAAGGTACCCAAATAAGTAATAAATGCATAGCATGTAATTTACAAAAATATATCATCATGACGTCACGCTCTTTTGGGACACCCTGTATAATCAAAAATATTTTCCTGAAATGCATAATAGGATACAAATATATTCTATAAAATATCGAAATCCTAACTTAATTAGTAACTGAGCTATAGAAGACGGGAGGTGTGATGCAGGACCCTGTATAGAATAACTAAAATTGAAGCAAATATTTAAAAAAATCTCAACGTGGATCCTGGGATAATTATTTTTTTAGGATTATCTTTAATTCATTTTTATCAAATTGAACACCTTAACTTTTGTTCACAGTTTTTCAGAAAAAAATAATTGCTTAAAATAACAGTACAAAAAAAGGAAATATTCTGAATATTTTTTAAATTCCTATATTTTCAATAAAAACGCCTTATAAAACCGTAATTGGTGATTTTTTAGTGAAAAACATTTGTTTTGATGCCTGAACGAAATGCTCCGAAAATTTGAAAATATGATATCTCAGCGAATATTCAAGTTACAAAGATGAAATAAAAACCAAAATGACCGTTTTTTTTAAGCTTTCGCCTGTTACTAGAAAATGTTGACATATATGCATATGGGCAAAAAATCGATTTTTCAAGATGACGCGGCATGATATAAATATGTCTTATCGGGATAAAAATTAAGCAAAAGTCAAAAACCGTGTACAAAGGGGTCTTGTGGATTAAAAATCCACTTATAAACTTTTGGAATTTTTTTCGGGTCTAAATGACCTTGCATGATCTTGAAAAAAATTGGTCAAATAGGTAGTTGGGTTGACTATTTTCATGATTTTTTTTCAGAATTTTTCAATCACGTGTTCGTCAGTAAAACATATTGTTTAAAATAGTTATTTGTTTAACAAGGCAATAAAGTGACAGATTTACGGACGCGGCTGGAGTTTCACCGCCGAGCGAGCTTGCCAGCGAGGCTGTGAATCCAGCCAAGTCAGGATATCTGCTTTATTGCCGAGTTAAACACATAATTTTTTCGCGGATTGTTTGAGAGAAATTAATAATAACTTACAATGCGATAATTTTTAATATATTAAATTCTATCAACATATCGCAGATAGCTTTGTAAAAATTTCGTAGGTACCCAAGTAAAACAAAATTTGACATTTATAATAGACATTGTGGTGTCCGCATTTTGACGGTGTGTGTGGTGTCATCATTTATTATCATAATGATCATGATTTAGTAAGTGACATGCAATGAATATTTAAATCGGACGGACCGTATAATTATTTCGAGTAAAACTCTTCAATACATTTCTTTACTGATATGGTTGATGGTGGAAGCCATTACTTTGTGATACATTTTGATTCAGGAATTCAGGAACTTTTCAATAAAATGCACTTTCTTGGTATCACACACAT
The DNA here is from genome assembly GCA_910593695.2 of Ocypus olens. Classification (NCBI taxonomy): domain Eukaryota; kingdom Metazoa; phylum Arthropoda; class Insecta; order Coleoptera; family Staphylinidae; genus Ocypus; species Ocypus olens. Next base: position 7,292,551 of record OU343052.1, on the reverse strand, counting down.
TTCTTTACGATTAAGGATATTAAAGTCATTATGTTCATATTATTGTTCAATGATTAAATTGAATTAAAACTTACATAATACGTAACCTCCAAATCCTTTTCGATCATTTTTTCGATTTCTGCTCGGGTTCAATTACTTGGGAAAGTTAGGCAAACACACGGTGCTCGGGAAAACTTACGCGGGGTTGTTTATACTTCGCAGAAGCCGTTATTGAGCTTCTTCCGCAGGCAATATATGAAGGAAAGTCTCTCGTTTTACTGTGCCAGGAAATAAGTGCGCCGGCCGGCGACGTTTAAACGTCAAATGCCGGGCCACTCGGCGACTCGATTTTTGTGCGTGGATAAGTTAGGGACTCGCATGGAGGACGGGGAAAACACACGCGGTGTTATTAAAACTTCGGGGAACGTGTAGTTGGCCTTTTTGGCATGGGAAATTCGAAGGCAACTCTCAATTAATCGAAAAATACATTGTAATGTCAAACAAATTTCCGAGCAGCTTCTATTGGTCGACGCGGCATCTCATTTGATTGGCGAAATAACATGACGTAGTCTTACCTGATTGGCTCATTACTTTTACAGCCTAGGCATAAATAAGCATTTTAAAGCCTAGTCCGCAAAAGTGATATTTCACGGCCTAAAATCAGTCCGAAAAATCTTACATTTCATATCAATCCGCGAAAAAAATCATTTTTTAACCCCCAGAGAGGGCGGAGAGAGCACTAATCATGGTGACCTTAATTTTACATCCTAAAACACTCTCTTATGTGGTAAATTAAAAAAATCTATGGATAGGGACATTTTGACTATCTTAACCGTAGGTGCCCTTTCACCTTTGAAATTTGTATTTAAATCGCAAATTATTAATCAGTTAACCTGTTGTATCAATTTATTAATTAAAAGGGAAAAGAATAGTTTTCATTATTTAATAATTATTGAATTTAAGTTTTCGAATTAAATATAAATATAATAGAACATTTTGAATTATCTGATTTAAGCTGCTCACGCGAAATTTGCGACAACTTGTTTTACATGTTCGATTCGCGAGAATAAAATTGTCATACTTGTGATCAATTATCAACATTTTTTTATCAAAAATAAAGGAATTTAAAAAATATTCAGAATATTTCCTTTTTTTGTACTGTTATTTTTAGTAATTATTTTTTTTCTGAAAAACTGTGAACAAAAGTTATCTGAACTCAATGAATTTAATTTTTCGAATTAAATATAAATAGAATTGTTTGCGATGCAAAATGTAATTTGCTTTGTAATTTAATTTTTATTACTTTTGGGATGTACCACTATTTAATCTTCCTTAAATTTCCATATTTTCTAATGGTACTCCCATTGTGCGCCTCATATTAAGTAATCGGACAAATGGGCGGTGCGTGCGTTCGCGTTTGTTTGTTTGATTACTGGCAATCGCTTGTGCGCCAAGAAATGACCATCTGGCATTCTTGGAATTTGGCAAATTAGGAAATTTTGAATCCAAGAAAAGGGATATCTCGCCTTCTCTTACAATTTACCACCAAAAAATGAACCATATGCTTTGAATAAATTTTTTATGTCTACACCATAATGATTTCATTTTCTTTTTTATATTTAATTATGTATTTTATATTGTTTTATCCTGACGCCATTTCCTATATTTAAGTATATTGATTTTGTATATTTTTATGGGAATAAAGATGCATTATTATTATTATTATTATAATTATTAATGCGTCCCCATTTATTGTAAATATTTTTCGTTTTTGTAAATTTGTAAATATTTAGTTAGTTCCTCTCGATCTTTTGTATTGTAAATTAAGTTGTGCTTAATATACTATCTCTATTGTAAAAAGTCTACTTTAATTGATCACAAGTATTACAATTTTATTCACGCGAATCGAGCATCTAAAACAAGTTGTCGCAAATTTCGCGTGAGCAGCATAAACAGCCGACGTGTTCCCTTGAACCAGAAGAATACCAAAGTGTCGGCCAACAAGAATAAAATTCTCATATTAACCCTTGGCTGACGAACTGGTTTATAATAGCTCCAACCATCGCTCTACAGGCAACTAAAATGATTTGTATTTATGGTGCATGCGCCGGGAATTAAAAATTACGCTGATCTTACGAGAATATTTTTATTGTCGCGAATACGATCTTAAAGGAATATTTTTTATTATAGCTAATACAGCGGCATTCGTTAGGTAAGTATTGGTCAGTATGGTACTTACGAAAACGGCGTACGCTGTGTCTCCGATCACAATCTTGTCCGAACTCTGGTCAACACATGCACCGATGTCGGCTGAAGAATCGTAAATCACAGGTGGCGTTAGTGATATCACTTCTGATGATAGGTCTTCTGGTCTCTCACTACTTGATAATACTTTGTCCTATTAAAGAAAATTGTGAAATTAGTTTTCGATTTTGTACAAAATTAAATACAGCAATTTAATTTTAACAATTGTTTGAAGAGTTTTTAAAAGTATACATTAACTAACAGTAAAGTAGTTTTCTTTGTTAACCTTCTGGAGTGGTTAGAAATTTTCAAACTACGCAAACTACGTAAAAACTTGAAATTACGTTTTCTTATTACACTAAAAATATGTAATCAAGACTAATTTCAAACAGTTATAATTTCATGCGTGATGTACTAATTGTTTACTTTAATATGACTTTAGCAATACATTAAATACTCTGGTTTTCATTAAAACAATAAACTAAAAGGCAAATATAGACGAGGTTTTTGATTTGTGGATTGTGCTGATAAAAGGGTTAAAGAATGAACCGACTCAATTTCTTCGCCATACCTCCAACGTTATAGTGAAAAACAGCTTCTTTATGTTATATACTATTCTTACAACAATCATTATTGTTAAATACAATGCATATTTCAGTTCAATGCAATTATGGATTACCACGCAACCATCTTCATTTTCTTTTTCGATTTGGTGGTGTAATATCTCGTACATACTTACATTTAACATGGCATCCGTCATTTTTTTAAATTGTTCGAGGTATATTGGTACTGTGTATGGTCCAAATATGGTCGATGCAGCTTCATAACGTTGTTTCTGTAAAATAAAAGTTATTTTATTGATGAAAATTCTTACATGTTGCACAATAGTACATTATTATACAAGTTTAATAAGAGGGTATATTGTGGCAAGAGTGGGATTGGAGCACGACTCGCGCAGCGAGAAGTGCTCCAATGTAACGAGTGCACCACAATGCCTCTTATTAAACAAGTATAATATACTATTTTTTCTACTTTGGATTTAGTCAAGGAATTATTTCTGAAATAAAATATATACTTAAACATAGTGAGTTTTATCTTTTAACATTTGGCAGCACTAAAAACATTTGATCCTTTCGAATTTGACATACGTATTTCTACGGCGATTTCAATAGTTAATTTTAAAACATATTAAATCAAGAATATTACCTACACACCTCCAAAAATAAGGGAGGTTGCCAAGGGTGCGATAAACAAACTATTTCCACGTAAGTTGTAACCAATTTAAGCTCATAAAACAATGCGACTTCTAAATGATAATCGAAATTTAAGGTTATGTTTACATTTGTTTCTCGTTCCTCGTGTCGGGCATCGATCGACGCTAATTAAAAATCCACACCGAATTAACACACCGACTCAAGCGGCTCTTTTCGCCGCGAATGAAACATGCATTATACTCTCGCTGTTTCTTCCGTGATATTCGTTTTGCAAACAAAGTGATAATACATATAATAAATTACAAGCTTTCCTCTGTGTATGTTGTGTTGCCTAAACGTCGTCACCGAGAGCCAAGTGAATTCATGCGTCCGGCCATTGTCACCGAGTTCCTACATTTTCCACGCGGATAAAAAGTCAACAATATGACGCCTCCGTTTTTTTTTTAACCTTAGTGGTACTGGTGGCGAACTCCCCAATATGCATTCGAACATATTCAACGTGTAAAGCATTAGACGGTTCCAATTATCCCATGAATTAACGGCAATTTTAGATTTTGATGTCGACATATCTCACGTCTAAGTACTGCCAATCGCAACAACTAAAATGTTACCACAAATAGTTTAATAATGAGCAAAACTGTAAAATAAAAAATCTCATTATTAAACTATTTTTGATATAACAAAAGATCGATTGTTAAACCAAAGTAGAAAAAAAGTATATTATGATGATGGGTAAAATTTCTCAAAATAGTTATTTTTGGGTATAACTTACTACTTTTCTTATAATTACTTAACACATACAATGTTGGTGGACCGCCGCCTATAATTTATAAAACAGGTCGCCTGTAGTGATCAAAAGTCCACCCCTGATCTGTACCTTATTGAAAAATCTAAAAAATTCCTTTCCTTGATGTCATACCTGATATTCCTCAGGAGTGGCAATGTAATCCGTGTAGCTGTTACACAATCCGGCGACAATAACTTTGCGCACATCAGCTCCATTCTCCTCTGCGATTTCCTGGATCGCGTTCTTCAGCCTGCGACCAGACATGGTGGTGAATTCTCCCGGAACTGCCGCAATGAAAACTTGCCCGATGATTAATTCCTGGATTGGCACTATGTGCGGCTGCCACTGATAAGGCACATTCATCTGCAAATTAACGCAAAACAATGAAATACTCCATCCTTGCAGCGTGAAATTAATCAATCACAATGAATTGGTTTGTTGCTCATTCTGTAGATAATGCAACAGGAAATTGCAATTATATCGAGGTCTACTCTAATCCAAATTATATACGATATAACGATATATAATTTTTCAATCATCGCACATGTCAAATTTTCGTTTTTAAAATTGAAAATAAATAAATGCATGTAAATATCAATTAAAAATTTGATCGAGTTCATGATTATGTCAGAAACACACACTTATACCGTGACAAAAAAAATGTCACCCCTAATTTGTCATGTGTCTATTATTTCTTATTTTTTAGTGTTGTGAATTTGACTTATGTAACCTTAATATTTGACAGTGACAGTAATAATTAGCTTAGTAAGTTTGTGGAGATAGGATTCTTCGAATCGTGCATTTTGTGGCCGATATACTTTCGTTCTTCCATTATAGGATGATTGCAACTTTTTTATCTGAAAATATCACTTTACTCCAAAAGTCTTCTTGCCTCGGAAGATATTCCAGTGCAAAACCAATTCTGCTGTCCTTATTAATTTGAGTCAATAGAGGTTTTCTGGCTGCGGCATGACAAGATAATGCACTTAACTTTAGACGTCTGCAAGCTGTTCGGGAACTTCCAGGAAAATTTGTTATGAATGCGGCATTTGTAGCATTTTCAAACGGATTTTCTATTAAATGGTTTATAACAGCATCATTTTCTTCATTATTTGAAACTTTTTGGCGGACCCAAACCTTTAATCTGCTCCAATCGCCTTTCATTCCTCCACATTTTTGAAATTTTTTGCACTGTACGTCTACTTACAATAAATTCAGCTGCTACATCATTGATATATTTGCCACATTTGACCTGCATAGCAATTTGTGCTTTCTGTGTGTTACTTAAGTATGGCATATTCAATTTATGTTTATATATCTATATGATTAACACATATCTGACAATATTGACATTTGCCGGTTTGTCAAATGAAAAGTCATATTTACATTAATAAAATTAGGGGTGTCATTTTTTTTGTCCACGGTAGTATAACAAATGGCTGACATTACTTTACAATAAATCGAATTTCTTTTTTCAAGGCACATTTCATTTATTGCCAAAAAAATCATGTGAATAAGATATATTATTATCTTTTTCTGGCATAAATATTAATTTAAAACCAACATTTGGATTCAGAAAAACAATGTCCAATATTATAAAATAAGAAAAGTATATGCAACCATTTAAAAATTTGAAGTTTACTTTAAAGAACTATATTCATTCATTCCCATCGAAGAGTTTCAGGGTGTCTTCCAGGCATGACAGACACGTCTCCACACGTGTATTGATGCTGGAGGAAAGTATTTTGAAGAATTTTAAGATCAATAAATATATTTATATACAAAACCGATTAGTTGTAAGTAAAACCCAAAGGCGGCCATGGGAAGACCTACCGGCTGCCGGCCGCTTCTTGGTTCAGCCGCGCTGGTGCGGTTGCACCTTTTGCACCCCGCCAGGAACGGCCCTGCACTTATGATTTAATTTTCTTGATTTTTCCGAAATCTAGTCAATAAATTGTGAATATTTTTTATAGAAAAAAAAGTATAAAAACGAATAAAAATCTAAAAGTTTTTTTCAAAATGAGCACTTTGCTCAGTTTGCGGCAGCAGAAACTCTGATACCAATCACACATTTAGCGTAAAGAGTAAATGGCTCTGCGCGAATATTTTGCCACAGAAACGATTGTTTTCTTTGTTTGCTTATCCGCAAAGGTGAAAATGCACCTCGTGCTCATAATGATTTTCGAAGAAGAATCGTTCACTTTGTGATTAGGATGGCTTAGTAAACCATGAACCATGGAGTGTTTGTCCGATTTTTATTAAAATATTATGTTAATAATTTGTTAATACAAGTCGGTTGCCAATTTCCCATCATCCGCGCTTCTTCAACACTAACTCCTATCAACATCCTTTTAAAAATTAGTTTTAAAGGCAATGAGATTTTAATTAAATTAATCCTTATTAATCATCCTAATTAAAATATAATTAATTAATATATATTCAAAGCTGGTTAAATTTATTTTTATTAAAGTAATTAAATTCCCGACATTACGAAATATTTCCCACTGTTAAAAATAAGTTGCAAACTTTCTCATATTCTTCCTTGATTTGTATCTCCGTCATAATTTTTAATTGGTGTCGATTATACCTTTGAAATAAAATGAACTTCCCCTTTTCCCCAACAAGTAATTATGTGGATTTCTGTGGCCATAGGCGGTTTAAAAGTTTTACAGTTAAAAACGTTCATGCTCCAATTAAGATGTAATTGCTTAATTCAAACTTGGAAATGGTTTGTTGAAAGTAAAAGTCTTCGAAAGTTTGCAGAGAGGATACATTTTTACTCGTTTGTCGTTGTTGATTATGCACTTAAGCGGATTTTATTTCGTGCAATTTTGAACAGCCCACGGGCTTGGGATCGTTAAAGTGAAACTTCCTCTTGATCATCAAAATTATGATTGGAATATTCACTTTGATATTTTGGTATTTAACCAGCGGCTAAAAAAAAATGTTGCTCGTTGATAATCTAACTATATTCAAAAAAAAATCGTAAACCTCCTGTTAATAAAGATAACATCAGAACTTTTTGGTATTCATATTTAATTTTGAATTAACTTTTGCATTTTAAGTCAATAGTAATACCATTTAGATCATGCAAATTTATTTTGTATACATCCGGCGTGGTTTAGCCAGGTAAATAATTATTTAAAAAGTGTACATTTGCAACAGGTTGAATATTCATATAGCGAGTCTGCAACGAGAAATCATTAAAACCAGTTAATAACGTTTTAAAAAAATGTAATATCGAAACGTATAATATAAATTTATGAAATAATAAAAAAAATCTGGGGTTGTGTTAAACAGGGTAAGTAAGTATAAACACTAGATTTGTGGGATTCATATCCTCGAGGTTATTAACATTGTTGACACGGGCGCCCGCAGGTGGGGGCAAGAGGGGGCGGCCGCCCCCTCCTGGAAAATGAATTTCTTAAATTAAAGTAGTATTTTATATACAAAAATTGTATGTAGTCGCTAAATGTATACTTTAACAATCACATCAAAATTAAAAATTATAACAAAAAGTGCGTTCCACGTTGTGTTTAAAGAATCCGAAAAAAGTTGCGACGAGCGGGCACGGTTCCACCCGACGCGTATAATACAGTGCGATCGAAGAAAAGTTAGTCAAAGTTGGCCATGAGCCAAAATTCCCACACTTATTGGCAAGTGTCAAGCTGGCGTATATTGATATTTTTTAATTTAGGAACTAAGAAAAGACATTCGGCGGCTTTTTGTTCATGATCTGCTTTGACTAATTTTTATTCGATCTCCCTGTATTATTACTGTACACTTTAGCAGAAATTAGCAATTTTTGACAGTTGTAAATTGTTATTTTTGGCAGTCGAAAATTTCCTTTTTATTTCCAAGCTTGCCATTTATGATGATGTGCGATTTATGACAGTTGTCATTTTTGGCAGTTGAAATTTTCTTTTTTCTTTTAATATCAAAAAATGCAATTTTTCATTGTAAACATCCACAATTTTTGGATGCTACTAATTTCTTTATTTACTGTTGAATCGTACCGTTTGTGGTGGCAGAATTTTGGACAATTTATAATTATTACTTTTGACCATTGGAAATTTCCCTTTTTTAATATTGAAAAATGCCGATAGGGATAGTAGAAACGCTGAAATTTTGATAGGCATTTAGAATTTTTCTTTTTATTGTTGAAATGAACCCGTTTTCAGTAATGATTAATCTTTGGCAGTCCTGAATAGTTATTTTTGGCAATTGAAATTTCCTTTTTACTGCCAATTTGCCATTTGTGATTGTAGATAAGTGCGATTTTTGACAGTTCGAAATTGTCATTTTTAGCAGTTAAAATTTTCTTTTTTTTATATCAAAAAATGCCGTTTTTGATGGTAAAATTCCACAATTTTTGGCAGCTGCTAATTTCCTTATTTACCACTAAATCGTGCTGTTTGTAATAGCAGAATTTTTGACAATTCGAAATTGTCATTTTTGACGGTTAAAAATGTATCTTTTTACTATTGAAAAATGCCGTTTCTGACAGTAGAATTGCACAATTTTTGACAATTTGTAATTGTTACTTTTGGCCGTTGGAAATTTCTCTTTTTTAATATTAAAAAACGCTGATAGTGATAGTAGAAATGCTTAAATTTTGACAGTCTAACATTTTTGTTTCTTTCACTTAATTGTCAAGAATATTTAATACGTGAATTTAAAAAGTCACAAAATATTTAAATGTTTTTACTCAATTCTAAAGTATAATAAATATTAAGTAAATTTAGAAAGTTTCAAGTATGTGACAATCTTTTTTATATTTTTTATTCACTTGAAAAATTTGAATTTTCAGAATGACAACGTATATTGGGGTATCATGTGATTATCTTCAAATTTTGTGGCGACAGGCTTTGAAATTTTTACTAAATTGTAAAGTACAATAATTATTAAGTAAATTTAGAAAGTTTCAAGAATGTGACAATCGTTTTTATATTTTTTATTCACTTGAAAAATTAGAATTTTCAGAATGACAATATATTCTAGTCTCATGTGATTATCTACAAATTTTGTGACGAATTGCTTTGATATTTTTACTAAATTGTAAAGTACAATAATTATTAAATAAATTCAGAAACTTTCAAGTATGTGACAATTGTTTTTATATTTTTTATTCACTTGAAAAATTAGAATTTTCAGAATGACAATATATTCTCTTATCATGTGATTATCTCCAAATTTTGTGAACAAATATTTTTATATTTTTACTAAATTCTAAAGTACAATAATTATTAAGTAAATTTAGAAACTTTCAAGTATGTGACAATTGTTTTTATATTTTTTATTTACTTGAAAAATTAGAATTTTCAGAATGACAATATATTCTGTTCGCATACGATTATCTCCAAATTTTGTGAAGAAATGTTTTGATATTTTTACTAAATTCTAAATTGTAATAATTATTAACTAAATTTAGAAAGTTTCAAGTATGTGACAATTGTTTTTATATTTTTTATTCACTTGAAAAATTAGAATTTTCAGAATGACAATACATTCTGGTATCATGTGATTATCTCCAAATTTTGTGACCAAATATTTTTATATTTTTACTAAATTCTAAAGTACAATAATTATTGAGTAAATTTAGAAAGTTTCAAATATGTGACAATTGTTTTTATTTTTCTTATTCACTTGAAGAATTAGAATTTTCAGAATGACAATATATTCTACTCTCATGTGATTATCTCCAAATTTTGTGACCAAATATTTTGATATTTTTACTAAATTCTAAAGTATAATAATTGTTAAGTAAATTTAGAAAGTTTCAAATATGTGACAATTGTTTTTATATTTCTTATTCACTTGAAGAATTAGAATTTTCAGAATGACAATATATTCTGTTCGCATAGGATTATCTCCAAATTTTATGAAGAAATGTTTTGATATTTTTACTAAATTCTAAATTGTAATAATTATTAAGTAAATTTAGAAAGTTTTAATTATGTGACAATTGTTTTTATATTTTTTATTCACTTGAAAAATTAGAATTTTCAGAATGACAATATATTCTGCTCTCATGTGATTATCTCCAAATTTTGTGAACAAATATTTTTATATTTTTACTAAATTCTAAAGTACAATAATTATTAAGTAAATTTAGAAACTTTCAAGTATGTGACAATTGTTTTTATATTTTTTATTTACTTGAAAAATTAGAATTTTCAGAATGACAATATATTCTGTTCGCATTCGATTATCTCCAAATTTTGTGAAGCAATTGTTTTGATATTTTTACTACATTCTAAATTGTAATAATTATTAAGTAAATTTAGAATGTTTCAAGTATGTGACAATTGTTTTTATATTTTATATTCACTTGAGAAATTAGAATTTTCAGAATGACAATATATCCTGGTATCATGTGATTATCTCCAAATTTTGTGACGAAATGTTTTGATATTTTAACTAAATTGTAAATTAAAATTTGTATTAAGTTTTTAAGTATTTATTTTACTCAAAATACACCCTAAATTATGATTCTCTAAAAACAATAAACACCCCTTTGTTAAATTTTGAAATAAATTCACGCAAACGGATCGTAAATTTGCGAAAAATATCAATAACTTCCGTGAGTCGAAAAAAATATTAAGATAATTGCTATCGATTTAAAACTTGCAAAAGTTACTTAAAATACACCCTGAATTATGGTTCTTTAAAAACAATTAACACCCTTTTCCTGAATTTTGAAATAAATCTAGGCGAACGGAGCGTAAATTTGCGTAAAATATTAATAACTTCCGTGACTCGAAAAAAATATAAAGACAATTTCTATCAATTTAAAACTTGACAAAGTTACTCAAAATACCTGGATTTTGACTCTTTAAAAACAATAAATACCTTTTTATTAAATTTTGAAATAAATTCCTGGAAACAGATCGTAAATTTGCGAAAAATATCAATAACTTTCGTGACTCGAAAAAATATAAAGATAATTGCTATCGTCTTAAAACTTCCCGAAGTTACTCAAAATACACCCTAAATTATGATTATCCAAAAACGATAAACTCCCTTATCCAAAATTTTTAAATAAATTTATGTAAACAAAGCTCAGAAGACTTTCTTTTCTTTTCGATGTCGGATTACAGCTGAAGTATTGGAGATACAAAGAAATGTTTCGAAGCTATTTTGTAGACAATAAACTATATTTTTCATTTAAACTATTTTTTAGTATCAGTTATAGTTACCGAGATATAGGCAAAAAACTGAAAAAGTGTACCTTTTTTTAAGATGGCGGCTCGAGCGCAGATTTTGACGGTGACTTTTAGTATATTTAATTTAATAGGAATTCGTAATAAGCATTTATACCAAAATTCAGAACTTTACCGATTAATGTTTTTTTTTCTTCTAATTTGACTGGACTACAGGTACATTAATTGGGAAAAATATTTTTTTATTTTTGTCCTGCGAGACCTAGTTTGAAATCTGGCATTTTTTTAAACTTTCAATTTAAAAGTGTTTTTACGCAGTTGTTGTCTTTTAGCATATTTTAATCAGGCGATTTCGAACCTTAATTCAAAGATCAAATTTCTGATTTAGATTTATGTTTTTATTCCTTTGACATGGGAGAAGCCTTAAATACCAAAACCAAATTAAAATTCTAGCAAAGCAATTGTTACTTACCCTTCCAGTAGGGAATAAAATTGGTTTTGGATGATGGCATGCAATATCTTCTGCGGTTGGTTTAGCAATTACATTTCTAATTGTCTCCACCCAACCAATAGGTTTCAGCATCCCTTGGTGGAAAAACGGGGCACCCGGTCCATCTGTAGTTCCCGCTGCAAAGCTGTAACCCATAGCTGGTGAACAACCGCTGACCTAAAATTTATTAAACAAATTTTCAGTTTAAAATTTTGAAATACATTCCCAAATTTTGTGTTTATTTTGCGACTAAAATTTTGGCAAAAAACGTATTCTTTATCAGTATTTATATTGGCATTCTCTACAACTATTGATTATTTAAATTTGATGTAACTCTCATCATTTTATAATAATATTATCATTACATTTTTCTCGAAGAGTGAAATATTACTTGGCCAGCCGTTTCTTGCTGACTGTGCAACCTGCCAGAAACGTTGGTCAAATAATACATTTCTAAACAAATGTCAAAAATGTTGACCATTGTGCAAAAAACATTAATCAGCGACATGTGCATTTCAATTCATAGGCGACTGCAATTCATTTCTTTTTGAAACACACCGTATATTAAAGAAGTGATGTGGATAATGTAACTGGATAATCTGATTTAATCAAAAACATGAAACTTAGAAACATTTTCGGTAAAATGTTTGTGTTTTTGTAATTTTCTTAAATACTAAAAAGAATATTTAGATTTTGGTTTCAGAATTGGTGGTTTTGAGACAGGCCAAAAAGTTTATAAAGAATTACATTTTTTCGTTAAGTTAGAAATAACAATTTGGTCCCTCTTGTTCAGTTAATCCGGGGACACACTGTGTATGTAGAAAATAATTATAGTTCGCTTAGTGCATTTTAAAACACTCTGGAAACTGAAACATCTTAAAAGAAAAATTCAAGATTTGGATTCGTAATTAAATTCGCAATTACTACCCCATATTTGCAAAAGCCAATTCTATCCAAGCACTTAAGGGTAAATCACCTATGTCAACACTTTCACTCGCGTTTCTCCGTTATAAATTATTTATTATTGATTTAGAAACATTAATAATTCATAGTTGCCACAAACGTACTTAATCCTAAACTTACAAACGCAATCAATCTTGACCTTACCTCTTTGGTAGTTCCGTTTCCAAACGTATACATAACTTTCGTTTTTGGCATATTGACGTAAATGTGGCCGATTTTCACGCTACCCTTGACTTCAAATGCATTTGCGGTATCTTCGCTGATATCCTGCAAGAAAATAAGCAATAATATATTACACTCCGAGTCAGTGGCGGCTCGTGGAACATGTTGATGATAGAGCCACTTATAAATATACACTCCCCCCTCCTCTTTGAACAAAGAAAGAACGATTTATCTTCCTAGACCAAAGTAATTGGCAAAGGTAAGTCTTTGGTTCTATATAACGAGCCACCCCTGCTTAATTTGATAAAACAATGATTTGTAAATCTAATTTAATTTTTGTAGAATTTAGTCGACACGCTTTATATATATTTTTTTATTTTTTTGCTAGAGTATGACATAATTCCAGAACTAAAATTTTTAAAAATTCACAGCTCGCGAAATAATTAGTGGATTTTCCAAATCTCCATTTAGTTTGATAAAATAAAACGATGATTTGCAAATCTAATTTAATTTTTGTAGAATTTAGTAGACACGTTTTATATATTTTTTTAAATTTTTAACTCAAGTATTACACAATTCGAGATCTAAAATTTTCAAAAATTCACAATTCGCGAAATAATTGCTGAATTTTCAAAATCTCCATTTAGTTTGATAAAACGATAATTTCCAAATCTAGTTTATTTTTGTAGAATTTAGTAGACACGTTTTATATATATTTTTAAATTTTTAACTTGAGTATTACACAATTCGAGATCTAAAATTTTCAAAAATTCACAATTCGCGAAATAATTGGTGGATTTTCAAAATCTCCATTTAGCTTGATAAAACGATGATTTTCAAATCTAATTTAATTTTTGTAGAATTTAGTAGACACGTTTTATATATATTTTTTAAATTTTTAACTCGAGTATTACACAATTCGAGATCTAAAATTTTCAAAAATTCACAATACGCGAAATAATTGGTGGATTTTCAAAATCTCCATTTAGTTTGATAAAACGGTGATTTGCAAATCTAATTTAATTTTTGTAGAATTTAGTAGACACGTTTTATATATATATTTTTTTAATTTCTAACTGGAGTATTACACAATTCAAAATCTAAAATTTTCTAAAATTCACAATTGGCGAAATAATTGGTGAATTTTCAAAATCTCCATTTAGTTTGATAAAACGGTGATTTGCAAATCTAATTTAATTTTTGTAGAATTTAGTAGACACGTTTTATATATTTTTTTAAATTTTTAACTCGAGTATTACACAATTCGAGATCTAAAATTTTCAAAAACTCACAATTCGCGAAATAATTGGTGAATTTTCAAAATCTCCATTTAGTTTGATAAAACAATGATTTGCAAATCTAATTTAATTTTTGTAGAATTTAGTAGACACGTTCTATATATATTTTTTTAAATTTTTAACTTGAGTATTACACAATTCGACATCTAAAATTTTCAAAAATTCACAATTCTCGAAATAATTGGTTAATTTTTAAAATCTCCATTTAGTTTGATAAAACGATGCTTTGCAAATCTAATTCAATTTTTGTAGAATTTAGTAGACACGTTTTATATATTTTTTTAATTTTTAACTCGAGTATTACACAATTCGAGATATAAAATTTTCAAAAATTCACAACTCACGAAATATTCGGTGGATTCTCAAAATCTCCATTTAGTTTGATGAAACGATGATTTGCAAATCTAATTTAATTTCTGTAGAATTTAGTAGACACGTTTTATATGTTTTTTTAATTTTTAACTTGAGTATTACACAATTCGAGATCTAAAATTTTCAAAAATTGACAATTCGCGAAATAATTGGTGGATTTTTAAAATCTCCATTTAGTTTGATAAAACGATGATTTGCAAGTCTAATTTAATTTTTGTAGAATTTAGTAAACACGTTTTATATATATATTTTTTAAATTTCTAACTGGAGTATTACACAATTCAAAATCTAACATTTTCTAAAATTCACAATTGGCGAAATAATTGGTGAATTTTCAAAATCTCCATTTAGTTTGATAAAACGGTGATTTGCAAATCTAATTTAATTTTTGTAGAATTTAGTAGACACGTTTTATATATTTTTTTAAATTTTTAACTCCAGTATTACACAATTCGAGATCTAAAATTTTCAAAAATTCGCAATTCGTGAAATAATTAGCGAATTCTCAAAATCTCTATTTAGTTTGATAAAACGATGATTTGCAAATCTAATTTAATTTTTGTAGAATTTAGTAGACACGTTTTATATATTTTTTTAATTTTTTAACTCGAGTATTACAAAATTCGAGATCTAAAATTTTCAAAAATTCACAATTCGCGAAATAATTGGTGGATTTTTCAAATCTTCATTTAGTTTGATAAAACGATGATTTGCAAATCTAATTTAATTTTTGTAGAATTTAGTAGACACGTTTTATATATTTTTTTAAATTTTTAATCGAGTATTACAAAATTCGAGATCTAAAATTTTCAAAAATTCACAATTCGCGAAATAATTGGCCGATTTTTAAAATCTCCATTTAGTTTGATAAAACGATGATTTGAAAATCTAGTTTAATTTTTGTAGAATTTAGTAGACACGTTTGATATATATATTTTTAATTTTTAACTCGAGTATTACACAATTCGAGATCAAAATTTTTTGAAAATTCACAATTCGCGAAATAATTGGCGAATTTTCAAAATCTCCATTCAGTTTGAAAAAACGATGATTTGCAAATTTAATTTAATTTTTGTAGAATTTCGTCGACACGTTTTATATTTTCATTTATTTTTTTGCTCGAGTATTACACAATTCGAAAATTCACAACTCTTGGATTTAAAAAAAACTGTACTTAATTTCAGTGGCGGCTTGTGGAACATGTTGATGTTAGAGCCACCTCTACAATATACCCCCACCCCCCTTTTGAAGAAAGAAAGAACGATTTATCTTCCTAGACCAAAGTAACTGGCGAAAAAGTGTTTTAAGAATTAATCAAAAATTCTTGCTGAGCTTGAAACTAGAAGTAGTGCCATGGCTCCTTGGCTCTATATCATGAGCCGCCCCTGCTCCGAGTCGGGAAACACTGCATTGCAGCCTCGCGCAATTGCAAAACTTAGCGCTTCACGCATCCGCTGTCTTACATCATTTATTATGTAAAGTATTTAAAAGAAAGTTTATAGATGTTGTTGCAACTTTCGTTACATGATAATCGGTAATGAAACTAAATTGAGAAATTCACTATGTTATAACACCAACTAACTTATAATTAGTTAATTAAATTTTAAATAAAAATAAATTATAAACTTTTCATATAATATTATGTACAAGTATTAGCAAATAACTAGATCTGAACTTGAGCCCATCTCAATGTTGAAACTCGTTTGCTTGTACCCTGCAGTAATAAGGTAAATTTATTCTTTGATATTCTCGCTTGTATTCGAGTACATAATAAAACTAACAGCCCCCGCTCCGCATTTGGTAATATATGCACCAGTTTTAAATTAATAAACACGAATTTGCCCCGAGGGCTAGTGTACCTGGGGAATAATTTATCAGTGCAGAAGGGTAGGTGTAACGAAGATCATAAATTTTAAAGTGGAATTCTAGGTCTCTTGGCGATGTATCGCGAAGTGTCAATAAATTTAGGCTCTAAGTTAATACCAAATCCCTGTGAAATAATTATAAGCAAGTGATATATTTTGATTCCTCCGTAGATTGCAAGGGCGGATCCAGAGGGTTCGCAAGAGGGGGGATAACTCGAAACAAATATTCAATAAAATGTAGGCTCAAGTTGGAGGGGGGGGGGGATGAACAATTAATTGCCATTCACATTATTCGTTGACAAATTAATTACACTGAAGAAATTGTTGTTTTAAGTACCTCAGGAACGAACTTAATATCACTTTACTTTCTGTAACCGATATTGATAATACTGTATTTATTTGACCGAAATAGTATAGTTAGAATGAAAATTCGATGCGAGAAGAATTTTTGAGCGCGAGCCACGACTAACCACGAGCATCAGAATTTCCATTCTAATAGCAGACTATACTTTCTCCACGACCGCGAGACAAACTAAACACATAAAATAATTACGTGTTTATGGTTATGTGAAATCCAAGACTAAGTGTTTTATTTGGAACAATGTGAGGATTTCATTCTGTAACAAGTGTGTGAATGTGTACGTTCTATGATGAAAATTGATTTCAGAATACTTAAATCCTACAGTGGTCGTGGAGAAAGAATATTCTGTGTGGTTTTATGAACATTTGTGTATAATGCCTCTAGGCCAAAAAAAAATATAGTATCAAAAATGACTTACTATTGCTTTCTGGGATAACTTCTGTGCGATGATTTTTGTACTACCATACATATCTTCTCCTGGACCAAAGGCCATACATTTGGCGTTACCTCCATTGCAGGTACTAGTTTCAGCTGCGCATGGTAATCCGGTGTTGATGCACTTGGCTCCTTTAATATTTGGCGACACGTCTCCTAAATTGGTTGAAGCAAACGCAACCACTATTTTGCCCTAGAAAAAAGAAAAACAATTATCAACCCGTTACCATTAAGACAATAATAATAATTGATTAGATCCAACAACTATTCAGAAGTACGTGATAAATCGATTCATATTTTGGAATGATATTTCGAACACAATGAATAAATCTAACACTTCCCTTTAGAAAGTAGAAATTAATATTCAAGCAAATTTCATCACCGCTCGGCGACTCGATTTTTATGCATGGATAAGTCAGGGACTCGCATGCAGTCGGGAAAACACATGCAGGGCCGATCCTGTACCCTTGGCAGTGGCGGTTTCAAAGGGGGGGGGGGGGGGTAATCGGGTAATTACCCCCCCTAAGAATTTTTCGCGTAACAATTTTTATTGTTAAAAATTACCGATATTATTCCAAACAAATAATATAACCGGTAAATTTTTCCAACGCTTTAAAACGTTGGAAAAGGCTATGGAGATTTCTTGGAACAGGTGTATGCAGTGGCGGCTCGTGGAATATTTGGATGGTAGAGCCACTTAACGTATAATATAATAATGCACAGTGGGTCAAAAAGAAAACGGTACAAATAGTTTTGTACTGTTATATCTTCGTGAGCTATTAGTATTTTAAAATAATTAATACAACAGTGAAAAGCCAAATTTTTACAGATAAGATGAAGTACTTTTGCTCTAAAAAAATAATACTTAAACTTGTGCCCGGAGCAGTGGCGGCTCTAGGAAAATTTTGACGGTAGAGCCACTTAGCACACACAAAATATCTCACCGTCTCATTTTTTAGGAAAGAAAAATCGATCAGAAGAAGCACTAAAAAAAAACGAAAAATAGCCCGCACGGGCCTGTTTCTCTGTACGGCAGAGTTCAATTTGAAAATCGCATCCGCGAAAGCCACTATAATGGCGCATAGTGTAATACTTTAAGAATTTAAAACTTATTTTTGGTTAAAAAATGAAAAATTATTTTTTATCTTATCTATATCTCTTTAATGACAACCGAAAGGAAAAAAAATGAAAAATTAGAAGATTTAAAACGTTGAGTTGTGGTAAGTTATTTTTAAGTTATTTTATTTAGTTTATTTTTGGGTAATGGTTTGTTAGTTGACCTAAGTTACTCTTTATTTTGACGTGTCTCGCGTTGTAAATACAATGCAAAAGACCAACTCTTATCTTATCTTAAAGAATTTGCAAAATCTTTCCTTTCGTTCAAGAATTATCCTCAAAAACAAATTTCCAAAAATCTATTCGGCGAGTACAACACTTTGCTGAAAGAATTTGCCAAATTTGGTCATCCGTTCACAAGTTATCTTAAATAAATGATTTTTTTTTTGGTCCTGTACATTTATTCGATGAGTAGAAATACTTTTCTGGAGGTATTTTTAAAATCGACCATTTTGTTCAAGAGCTATCTTCTCAAAACCACAGAACTATTGAGCAATTATTTTTTTTATATACACATACTTTGCTGAAAGATTGTTCAATATATGTTTATCTGTTCAAGAGTTGTCCTTAAAACCCAGAAAACAATTATATGACAAATTTAATTTTTTGGTCTTAACTGCATCTATTCGATTTTGCTGGAAGAATTTCCCAATTTCGATCATCCGTTTAAGAGTTATCCTCAAAAACCAGAAATCAATTGAAGGAAACATACAATTTTTTCGTCTTATCTGCATCCATTCCACGAGTACAACACTTTGCTGGAAGAATTTGCCAAATTTGGTCATACGTTGAAGAGTTATCCTGTGAAACCCGAAAAACAATTGAACAACTTTAATTTTTTGGTCCTTTTTTTTTATTTTATTCAAATTTAGATATAGTACATAACAAATTATAATAAAGTACATCACAACAAAATTCTACAGCTAATTGAATACGTTACAGAAAGCAAGAACAAAATCATTTGCAATTGATATAATCCTCTACTGAGTAATATTCTTCTTCCATCAGTCGAGACATTTTTTCTACATCTTCCGGATGAATATAAGACTTTGCCGAAAAAATTTTACAAATCTCGTCCTCGGTTCAAAAGTTAAAATGTTGAAAATTAAAAAAATGTAATTTTTGCATTTTGTGTTAATGACAAGAGAAAATTTCATAACCCGTAATAAAATTACATAAAATTTGCCATATTTTGAAGTTTAAATCATCACAATTGAACAATGCGTGCGGCAGTAGTGCAATTTAAAAAAATCAAAATCTTGGAAATTTAAAAACTGCAATTTTGCATTTCGTGTTAATTTCACGAGAAAATATTGTAATCCGTTTTAAAATAACAGTAAATTCGCCATATTTTGACGTTTAAATAATTAAAATCGGACTACGCATTCGGCAGGTGTAAAATTTCAAAAATTAAAATCGCGTTTTTTTTTAATTCTGGAAATCTAAAAAATTGAAATTTTTTACATTTTGCGTTAATTTCGCGAGAAATATATGAATCCATTTTAAAATAACACTAAATTCGACATATTTTGAAATTGAAATAATTATAATCGGACAACGCGTTCGGCAGGTGTGCAATTTCAAAAATCGAAATTTCGATTTTAAAAGTGAGATTTTTGCATTTTGTGTTAACTTCAAGAAAATGTATTGTAATCTGTTTTAACATTACATTAAATTTGCCACATTTTGACGTGTTTAAATCATCAAAATCGAACGACGCATTCGGCAGGTGTGCAATTTCAAATATCAAAATCGCGACAAAAATTACAAATTTAACGATGGCTACTTTTAACTGTTAAAAATAATAATTTTGAGCTACAAAAAATGACAATTTTCAACCTCCAAAAACTGCAATCTTGAAATGCCAAAATTGATCATTTTCAATAACCAAAAACTTATATTTTCAACTGCTAAACGTGGCAATTGTCAACTGCCAAAAACCATAATTCCCAACTGTCAAAAATGACAAATTTTAAACTGCAATCAATTACAATTTCAACTGTCAAAAACTGTAATTTTTATCTGCTTGCAATGACCATCTGCTTACTGGCAGAAATGACAATTTTTTTGCTGTTTTCAACTGCCTAAAATAATTTGAGCTATCAAAAATGACAATTTTCAACCTCCAAAAACTACAATCTTGAAATGCCAAGATTGAACATTTTCAACAACCAAAAACTGACAATATAAGTTGTCAACTGCCAAAAAACCACAATTTCCAACTGTCAAAAATGACACTTTTCTGAAAGAATTTTTAATATCTGCCATTTTGTTCAAGAGTTATGCTTTTAAAACCGCAAAAAAATGAACGACGAATTTAATGTTTTATCTTATCTGCATCAATTCAGTGAGCACAATACTTTGCCGGAAGAATTTTCAAAATCAGATTATCCGTAACACGAGTTATCCTCAAAAAAAGAACGACGGGTAACTTTGCTGGATGAATTTTTAAAAACAATTGAACGACGAATTTATTTTTTGTTTTTATCTGCATCTATTCGATGAGTGAACAATATATTGCACCAAAAATTTTCAAAATCTGGTGATGCTTTCAAGATTTTTTTTGCATATAACATTTTTTTGTGAGACTTCCAGGAACGAAGATATGCTAAATAACTTTAGTCGTAAATAGTGCTTAGATCGTCTGGAAACGCCTAAAAAACGAGGAAAAAATAATTTTTAGCCACTGGGTGTATGAGAGCGGAAGCACCAGTTTATTTATCTTTTTTTTATTACCCCCCTCCCCCCCCCCCTAGACTAGTTGGTTGGAAACGCCCTTGACCCTTGGCTGCCCACGTGCAAATGTTGAGTTGCCCGCCCCCTCAAGTGCATATCTTGGGGGTTGCGTGTTTACTATTTTAGTAATAAGACACCAAAAAGTAACTTATTATCAAGAATACGTATAATTTCAATTACATATAATACGTAACTTTTTGCTACAAAACGAAATATTCGCGATTTTTTGCATTTACGGTTTTTTTAAATATTGTTTCAATTAAATAATTTGTGCAACGTTACGACAATAGAAGTCGCCTTAACGGTGTATCTATCTATTACGAATACTTGGGGTTACAACTCCATTGTGAAAAACCGTTTCTCTGTCAGCGTCTATATTGACTTGATGAGATCTAATAAGATTGAAACTGGTGCTCGGTTGTCGCACGGGGAAACAATATTTCAATGTTTATCAATGATATTGTTATAATTGTTGCTGGTTTATGGTTCCTTATTGTCTGTGGATT
This sequence comes from Ocypus olens, assembly GCA_910593695.2. Taxonomy (NCBI): domain Eukaryota; kingdom Metazoa; phylum Arthropoda; class Insecta; order Coleoptera; family Staphylinidae; genus Ocypus; species Ocypus olens. The sequence continues at coordinate 7,270,860 of OU343052.1, read as the reverse complement.
TCTTCACTCAGTCAAGGAAATTGTCCAATGTTAAGATAATAGATGTTGCCCTGATGGTGTATCTAGCTATTACGGTTTGAAATTTTAATTATTTACATTCAAGTTGACACAGTGCCACCAGAACATGTTGATGGTAGAGCCACTTATACAATATACCCTCCCCACCCCCATCATTTTTTTAAGAAAGAAAGAACGATTTATCTTCCCAGACTGGCGAACAAGTGTTTTAAGAGTTTTTAACTTCCCGAACGTACTCAAAATTAATTTAACTTTAATATTCGGTGCGAACAACTAGACATTCCTTTATTATAATTTTTGAAATAATACCACGGAACCAGCACTATAACAATTTTCAAATTACAAATTTCACGAACTAAAAAAAAAATATAAAAATTCTCTCAAAACTCAAAATATACTGGACGATTCGACGTTAATTATTTCATTTAAAAATTATCCCTCGAGAACAGAGCAAATCAGCATTCTAAATATGCGCTTTCTGAGAAGCAAAACACGAATTAAAAAAAACGATTATCAAGTATTAGAATTGAAACTTTACAAAACGACTAAAAATTCATTCCATTTTACGATTCTGCAAAAATCTTTAAATGCTTCTCGTCTAGATTTTAAAACAACTATCCGAGAACAGAGCAAATCGTTATTTTAAAGATGACCTTTTTCAGAGACATAGAAAAACATTTGCAACATACTTTACTCAAAATACATTCCACTTTACGTTTCCGCAACAGTCTAGAAATGCTTCTTCACTAATTTTGAAATAATCACAATTTCAAAAGGTGTTACGATGTTTACTAACCGTGATCACGGTTTAAAATCACTGATTTTAGAAAGTAGCAATCACAGGTAGCAACGTGATTCAAAAGTAGCAGTTTTGCCCATCTCTAATTATATTTAAAAGTGTTATCGTGTATTAATTTATTCCTATACATAAATCATTTGTGTAATTTCGATTATATTTCACCGTCGACAATAACTGAGGACCGATTTAGATCTACGTTTGTCTCACATCAGCACACTACGATCGTTGTTGATGGAGAAACAGAATTCGACTATGCCCTTATAAACCAATCAAGTAACCGTTAGAATAGAAAAACAATTAGAGCGACATCTATCGCCGAAAATGGTAAAACGTTCTGAAATTATAATATATCGAAGATAGATGTCGCCCTACGTGTTTTTCTATCCTGTCGGTTACTTGATTGGTTTATAAGGGGCCAAAATTCAGAAAATTTGGTGTATTTTAGACTGATTAATGGTGTATTAAAAAAATATAAAGAAATATTTATATGCAGGTAGTGCCATGTCTCATTGGCTCTATATAACGAGCCTCTCTTGCATACAGTGCAGGATTTCTTCTTCGACTTCTCTTTAGATTTTTCAATTTTATTTAAATGATCTGACAATAAGGGGTCAAATTTAGCTAGCATATCTGCTGCCTTTAAAAAAATCGTAATTTCTCCTATAGAGATTGGAACTATGTCTAAAAGCAAGACATTGACTTGTTAAAAAATGCACAATAGCAATCATTCTTTCTACAATAGGCCTCCATCGTTATTTCTCGAATTCAAATTGTTGTGGTTGCTCTTTGTCTATGATTTTTATTTATTTAAACGGATTTTTAACTCCAGACATTTTTGGAGACACTTAATATACTTTGCACTGTTCTCATGTTTTACAAATTGGTCAGCACAATGGCGTAAGTCTTTAAAACCCGTAATTATAATTTTAATATTTCCTTTTCTAAATAATTAACATAGGAAACAAAATCCGCAGCTTTGTCTTTCGTTTCGCGGGCTTCGCCGGTTTCGCCGCCCCTCTAATCGCCGCCCACGTGCCATGCGAGCTCTAGCCCTCCGGTAGGATCGGCCCTGAACACACGCGGTGTTATTAAAACTTCAGGGAACCAGTTTTTGGCCTTTTTGGCACGGGAAATTCAAATTAGGTGAAAAATACATTTTTATGTGAAAAAAAAATCCGGGCGGCTTCAATTGGTCGACACGGCGTCTCATTTGATTGGCGAAATCACATGACGTAGTCTCACCTAATGGCTCATTACTTTTACAACCTAGGCATAAATAAGCATTTTTAAAGCTTAGTCCGCAAAAGTCATATTTCACGGCCGAAAAGCCGCCCGAAAAATCTTACATTTCATATCAATCCACGAAAAAGACAATTATTTTATTTTTCTGCAATGCCCTTGTTGTTCAATGCGCCAATGACGGATTTCTATTCAATGTTAAAAAACATATATAAGCAATATCTGTCATGGTTTTTACACAGCTGGTAATTGTTAAATGTACTTAAATGTACTTTTTCAGTTACGATTTTTTTAAATGCCACCTACGGATTGATAAAAAAAATAGTTTTTATGTTTATTTAACAGTTTGTATTTGCTAAATACAGCCTCAGGACTGCATAAATAAATTTTAAAAACCACACCCCACTGTTGGTGAATGCGCCGGGATATACAAGGTGTTTAAATTGAAGTGAAAGATTTTAGAGGGTGATTTTCAGCAAAAATTAAAGGATATCTTTCATATAATTTTTTGTTAAAAACCCCTTCGTATCCGAGTTACAGCCCTCTAAAATTAAGGGGAAAATGGTTTTTATTTCATATATCCACTATAGAAGAATGTAGAAGAATGAAACTTAGCAGATAACTGTTTCTAATAAAATGGACTACTTGATTTATTATAAGAGCCAGCTGAAATCTGTAAACGGAATGAAATTTCTATCGTTTCTGGGAAAAACTTGGCTTGTGTTCACGAAACTTAGTTAATATTTTCTTTAGTAAAAAACTTGCTTTTTTATTTCTTTCCTATATTAAAAAGTAATGTATAGAAAACTTTATTAATTTATAGATGAGTTTTCCTAATTACTAAACCAATCGTAAGAAATTTCAGCTTGAAATCTTAATTATAATCATTTTCAATTTGCTCATCCGCATATATTTAATAGCAAATTTCCGCGCATCAAATTACTTTAAGACAGCCATTCATCCATTCACTCCTCTTGCACAAATTAGTTCTTTTAAGTCTATATTTGAGTGGATATACGAGATGAATTTTTTTTTCCATTTCAATTTCATTAACTATCTGCAAACTTTCTGAATTAGAAGCTCCGCTTCCGGTAATTAAAAATTCTAGAGGGCATTTAAATTAAATCTTATTACGCAAATATTATGTAAGATCGCATCCGATTTAATTAGTTTATTGTTTTTGCAAATAATTACTTTGAATTATTTTTTTTTACCAGGCTGAAATACCTCTGGTCGATAGCCATTTATCAGGCTAATCATATGAACAATCATCTGTAAACATTAAATTTATGTATTTGTAAAGTCTGATGATGAAGATATAGCAGTAGTATGGGAATCATTTACGTATTTATAAAGGTTGGACATCAAGTATAAATTCATAAATATATTTTCGGATTTTCGGCTGATCGTAAATTTATAGGTTTCATGAACAACAAGAAAATAATAGTGAGAAAATAAACAGAAGGTAATGATTAATATATGCGAACTGAGGATCATGAGTACCGAAGGATACTTCGTATATGATCGAAGGAAGGAAGAGTAAATAATGATAAAAGGATAAAAGATGGACCAACGAAAGTCAGCTACCGTATAATATTTAACGACGGAAAGACATACATTTGGTCGAACAAGGAATGAACAAAAACTCATGCTTCGCAGTCGTTGTACTTTCATCCGAGATTCTACTGAAAAAAAATTTCAATGGTATATATTCACTCCACTCATTATGTCATAATCCATAAGCTCCCTTCGTTAAGTAATCGATATAAGCAAACGGTGATTGGTTATTTTACCCCAACGTGGCATTCACAAATTTTACATGAACGAAATAGAAATTATCCATGATATTTAGTCGTTGAAACCGAAGCAGCGCTTTCATATGCAGCTCGTTCTCAACTTGAAAATATCATCGGCAATAATCATACCACCTGTTACATTATGGCTGAAAATATTGTGCAACGTACCAAATAATTGAGTTTAAGAAGTTTTAAAAATAATATAAATAGACTTATAATGTGACCTAATTAATTTTACATTTTACATGTAAACTCCTGCATATAAAAGCTAAGTTTACAAGCCTGTATAACAATGAAGCAAAAGATGCATCTGCATATGACTGCAGTTCCCAGAACTCGTAGTGCAACGATGTGGTAATTTAGAACCGCGCGACTTTGTCAGTGGCTACATAGTTCAGCTGGCAGCAGTGGCGTCTCGTGGAACATTTTGAAGGTAGAGCCACTTAGCATGTAATAATTTTACTTGAATATTTATATATTCTCATCCCTAAAAAAAACGATAATTGATATTGAAAATCTTTATTTGTTGCAGATCCATTAAAAAAATAAATAAAGACGAAAAGTAGCCTGCATATATAAATATTCGATCTCTTCGCAACTCTCCAAAATTACTTTTTACAAAGTTAATTCAATTTGAATGTGTATTAATTTGCGTTCAATCCTCTGAGAACCATAAAAAAAATGTTTGTTCTATCTACATCTTTCGAATGAATGCAAGACTTTGCAGAAATAATTTTATAAATAAGGTCATCAGTTCAAGAGTTATCATCAAAAAAAAAAAATACAATTGAACACGAATTAATATTTTTATCCTCTCTACATTTATCCGACGAGTACAACACATTTCTGGGCGGATTTTTAAAATCTGCTGTTTTGTTCAAGAGTTATCTTCTCAAAAAACATAAAACAATTGAATTTAATTTTTCTATCTTTTTTACATCTATCCGGTGAGTGCGATACTTTTCTGGAAGAATTTTCAATATCCATTTTCAAGAGTTATCCTCAAGAACTAGAGAATATTTGAACGACAATTATTATTTTTTTTGGTCTTATGTGCATCTATTCGATGAGTAGATCATTTTGCTGGAAGAATTTGATAAATTTGGTCATCCGTTCAATTCTCTAAAAACAAAAAATATATATATTTTTTTGATCCTCTCTACAACCTTCGGATGAAAGAATTTTCAAGATTTGCCTTTTCGTTCAAGAATTATCCTCGAAAAACAGAAAACAATTGAACAACAAATTAAACGTTTTTGGTCGTATCGAGTGGCGTATGGACACCACTGCGGGCCTAGATTCCAAATAGTCTAATTTCCAACTGTCCGGAAATAGTCATTTGAAAATATCAAAAATTGTTATTTCCATAGTGATTTTCAATTGCCCGAAATAGTAATTTTCAACCGTAAAAAATGATGATTTTCAGCTGTAGAAAATTGTGATGTTCAACTGCCAGAAATAGTGATTTTTAACTGTCCAAAAAGATGGTTTCGGCTGTCCAAATAGTGGTCTTCACCTGTCAAAAATAATTATTTTCAACTATCAAAAATTGTGATTTTCAACTGTCTAAAATGGCGGCTTTCAACGCCCAAAATAGGGGGTTTGTAACTGTTAAAAACTACTGCTTTTCAACTGTCAAGAAATGTGATTTTCAACTGTCAAATATAGTGATTTGTAATTGCCAATATAGTGATCTTTTCACTGCCTGAAATGAAGACATTCAACTGTCTAAAATGGCGGCTTTCAACTCCCAAAATGGGGATTTATAACTGTCAAAAACTAGTAATTTTCAACTGTCAAAAATTGTGATTTTCGACTGTGAAGTGTAGTGATTTGTAACTGCCAATGTAGTGATTTTTTCACTGTCTGAAATAAAGACATGCAACTGTCTAAAATGACGGCTTTCAACTTCCAAAATGGGGATTTATAACTGTCAAAAACTAGTGATTTTCAACTGTCAAAAAATGTGATTTTCGACTATCAAATGTAGTGATTTGTAACTGCCAATGTAGTGATTTGTAACTGTCAATGTAGTGATTTTTTCACTGTCTGAAATAGAGACATTCAACTGTCTAAAATGACGGCTTTCAACTTCGAAAATGGGGATTTATAACTGTCAAAAACTAGTGATTTTCAACTGTCAAAAAATGTGATTTTCGACTATCAAATGTAGTGATTTGTAACTGCTAATGTAGTGATTTGTAACTGTCAATGTAGTGATTTTTTCACTGTCTGAAATAGAGACATTCAACTGTCTAAAATGACGGCTTTCAACTTCCAAAATGAGGATTTCGAACTATCAAAAAATAGTGATTTTCAACTGTCAAAAATATGATTTCCATCTGTCGAATGCAGTGATTTATAACTGTCAATGTAGTGATTTTTCCACTGCCTGAAATAGACATTCAACTATTAAAAATGGTGATCTTTCACTGTCAAATGTAGCGAATTTCAACTGAAAAATACTGATTTTAAATACTAATTTCCAACCGTCAAATATAGTAATTTTCAACTTTGTGAAATAAAGATGTTCAACTATCAATAATAGTTCTTTTCAACTGTCAAACATAGTAATTTCAACCGCCAAAAATAATGCTTTCTAACTGACAAAATAGCGATATTTCACTGTCCACTGGAGTGACTTTCAACTCAAAAAAGGTTATTTTCAACTGTGGAATATGGCAATTTTCAACTGTCAATATAGTGATTTTTAACTGTCAAATATAGTGATTCTTAACTGTCAAATATAGTAATTTGCAACCGTCAAATATAATAATTTTCAACTTCCTGAAATATAGACGTTCAACTATTAAAAAAGTGTCTTTTCAACAGTCAAAAATAGCAATTTTAAACTGTCAAAAATTGTGATTTTCAACTGACAAACAGTTGAAAATCACTATTTTGGACAGTATAAAATCACCATTTTGAGAGTTGAAATCTCCAGAGAGTGAAAATCATTTTGAGTGCTGAAAGTCACTACTTTCGACTATTGAAAATCGCTATTTTGACTATTGAAAATCACTACTTTAGATAGTTCAAAATTAGCATTTTTGGCAGTAGAAAATTACTATTTTTTATGATTGAAAATCACCATTTTTGACACTGTAAATTCACTCTAGGTCAAAAAGAAAAACATTTTTCTTCGTCCGAAATAACGTGATGATTTCTTCTTTCACGGAAAAACAATTTTGGTTTAATTTCTCTTTTTCTTTTTATAAATTTGTAGACGTACCCCACGATTTTTTCAGTTCTATGGCCTCGGTTTTGACCACTTTTGCAGTTAAAAACGCTTTCAACACTTTGTTTTTTGAAAAAAAAATTATATTTTCGGAAGTTTTTGAATTTTTTCAGCGGCATCTTTTGTTTGTTTGCGATTAGCAGCGCCTTCTTGTAACTACTACATTAAAATGAATTGTAACTCAATGTACAACAAATGTTGCATTGGATTGGGATACAAATGCGTTGCGATTTTTCTCTTCTCATTAAACTTTCGGAGGCACCGCTTAAAAAGACGAACCGGTATTTTCAGAATTGATTAAAAAAATCTTGCTGAACTTGAAATTGGAGCCCCTGGCTGGCAGAGCGCCAATCTAGCAAACTTTTAAATTTTTCTGAATTATTAAAATGCGCATTAAAAACCATTTGCAATGTAATAATATTAAATCAAAGGTTTAACTCGCCTTATGTTGCCAAGAATGACACCGAAACTGATTTCACTTTCAGAGTGGAATAATATTAGTTACTCAATTAAAATTGCAGAGTTACGAACATTTTTAATATTTTTATATTCCACTTTTCGTCTTTAATTAATTTATTATTTAATTACATTAGCTTTAATGGTATTAACTATGCTAATTACCCCACTTCCCTGAGTCAGGATTAACTACATTACATTTCAAAATAGGGGTTAATTTACCACTGCTTAAGTTTACGCGTACATTTCGGTTTATTTTTCAAAGTAGCAATTAAAATGATGTTTTATTTCAACTGGGGGTTATTAACGAAACCCGGAATTTATTAACGTTAAAATTACTGAGAATTGCTCTAAATAACAAATTTTTATAACGAGAGAGCGACAATAAATATTCAGCTTGTTAAATTTTACACGGTCGTAGGGTTTAGTTTGTGGAAATAACTGGAATGCATTCAGTTCGGAGAAATTAAAATAATTGATGGTTACAACATCCCTTTCATACACACGGTGTAGTATGCCTATTTTAAAATGTATACATTACATATCTCTTTATACGTTGAAATAATAGTTATTTCGTGACAAAGCGTAACGAAGTTATGTATTGAAATATCCCTGGCTGAAATTCTGATTATACATTTTTAGTAAATCCATTAAAATAGAGAAATAGAGAAATAGGTATCAAATCACAGTTACTATACTATGCTAAGCTAAGGTCGAAAGACCACGGGTCGATAGCCCATTTGGTCTAAAAGGAACACCATAGTTTAATTTTACATTAATTATATGTCACTTTTATCCGCTAAATAAATATACACGGTATGGCAATAAAGTTTTAACACTGATTTTATTGTGGCGAATTGAGTAGCTCTATCTATATGCGGTCAGCGGTACTATCTAGTGAGAAGCCTTCCGAGAAACTGGTGAAAATTTCATCAGTACACGTGTCCATTCAGTAATTATACCGTTTTTCGTGAAGCGCGTTTTTACATTATCCGTTACGAAGTACGAGAAAGTATTGTGATCGTGATTTTTTTAAATTTTTTTTTACGGAAATATACGTTTTGCAATCCCTCGATGCCATTTCAACAATTTCTAGAAAAAAAATGGTGATGTGGCCATCATGTTACTTTCTCCCGACTTGATGGTATCATTTATATTTACACTTTCGTGGTTTATTTTCAATTTAAATCATTTTTTAAATGTACATGGAGCGTTTTGTAGACTCGCATGAAACTGACGTTTAAAACGTCAAAATTATAAGATGGAAAATTTTTACTTTAAATTCAAAAACTCAGTTTACTCAAAAACTAAAAAGATTTCGAAAAAAACTTATTCTTTATAAGTTGTTCATTTTGGCATTCTCTACAATTATTATTAACATAAATTTGTATATATTATCGTTTCATAATTATAAACCAAAAATGAGAAAAACATAATAAATCTTTTTCTGGAATAACAATGATTTTATAAAAAATGTTTTCAAATAAAATAATCTCATTTCTTTATTGTCTTCAATATTTGTTTAAATATTTTTATGATATTTTTCATATTTAAGAAAATATTGGCAAAAAACAAAAAACAGTTAAGGTCAACACCCACTTCCGGTGCACGAAATTTTACCAAAAGCTTTTCAGTTCTTCGGATTATCAAATAAGATGAATGTTCAAGGTTTCATATCAATTGCTCTATTAGTTTTTGAGATCAAATTTACTTAAAAAAAAACCATTAAAATTTTGCAAAAATCCCTTGCGACCAAAGAGTAAAAGTAAAACAATTATGAAAATTTTTATGGCTTAAAACTTTGGAACTTTTAAAATTTCTTTAAAACGCAGTCATAATTATTTTTCTGCAAAAACTCGTTTAAACTCATTTTAAATTTGATTTTTGTTTAAATTTAATTTAAATTTAAAAAAAAACTAACAACCAAAAGATCCAAAAGATGATACATTTCTAAACTCAGAATTTAGAGAGAAATTAAATTACGTAAAATATACAGGGTGTTCCATTTGAATTATAAAAGTTACAGCAATTTCCGGTTAAACCGGAAGTGGAATTTTTACTATAAGTAGATATATCGACGCACTTTATTCCCCGAAAACACGACACTAAATTTCAAAAAGATATTTCTTGAAATGAAAATGATATTTAGGGTCTACCAGAATTCAGTTACACCCGGTATATGGTGACTTATGTAAGACATTATTGTCAAAACTACCACTACTACTAATGTCGGGCATTTTCTTTCAGGAATTTTGTTCCAAACTATTTTTTCAGGAATTTTAAAGCGAAATTATTATTTCAAGATTTTAAAGTCTTTTTATGGAGAATTTTATTATGAGAATTTTTTTACAGGACTTTTTTCGAGACATTTTTAGGACTTCTTTTTTAAAATAGTTTTTCTAGAATTTTTTTTCAGTTTTCTTCAGGAATTTTGTTTCAATTTTCCCGAATTTTTTCGAAACTTTTTCAAGAATTTCATACGGTGCATTTTCTTTCAGGAATTTTTCCCGAATTTTTTTATGAGAATTTGAATTCGGAATTATTCCAAGAATTTTTTTAAAGCCTTTTTTCCATAATTATTTTTTCAGGAATTTTAATGCGAAATTATTATTTCAAGATTTTTTAAAGACTTTTTATGGAGAATTTTATTATGAGAATTTTTTTACAGGACAATTCTCAGCACATTTTTAGGACTTCTTTTTTAAAATAGTTTTTTCTAAAATGTTTTTCAGAAACTTTTTTCAGTTTTCTTCAGAAATTTTGTTTCAATTTTCCTGAATTTTTTCGAAACTTTTTTCAAGAATTTCATGAGGCATTTTCTTTCACGAATTTTTCTATAATTTTCTTTTCGAGAATTTGAATTCGGAATTATTTCAAGAATTTTTTCAAAGCCTTTTTTCCATAATTATTTTTTCAGGAATTTTTTTCTAATCTTATTATTAAGGAATTTTTTTTCGAACTATTTTTTCGGAAATTTCATAGATTTTTTTCAGGAATTTGAATTATTATTTCAAGAGTATTTTAAGACCTTGTTTTCGAGAATTTTCCTATTAGAAATTTTTTACAGGACTTTTTGGGACTTTTTCACAATTTTTTTGGGTCAGAAATGACTTCTTTTCAGGAGTTTTTTTCCGAACTTCTCTCGAAAAATTCAAACATTTTTCCAGAATTTTTTCGAGAATTATAATTCGGAATTATTTAAGAATTTTTTAAAGCCTTCTTTCCAGAATTAATCTTTCAGGAATTTTTTTCAAATATTTTTATTCGGGAATTTATTTCAGAAATCTTTTTCAGGAATTTTGTACACTTTTCAAAACTGTTTCTCAGAATTTTCTTTCCGGAATTTTCTTCCGAACATTTTTCAGGAATTTTCTTTAAAAAAATTTCTCAGAAATATTTCTTAGGAATTTTTCTTCAGGAATTTTGTTCAGAAAAGTTTTCAGGACATTTTCAGGTCTTTTTCTTGTTATTTTCTGGATTTTTTTATTGCTTAAACTATTTTTAGACTTGTTCATGACTTTTTTCGGGACTGATTTTTCAAGAATTTTCTTAGGTATTTTTTCAGAACTTTTTATCAGGAATTTTTTCAGGACCCGCATTTTTCTTAGAATTTTTTTTAGGAATTTTTCTTCCGGAATTTTAATTCAGGAATTTTGTTCGGAATTTTTTTCAGGACATTTTCAGAACTTTTTCTTGTTGTTTTCTAAATTTTTTTAAGCAATTTTTTTGAACAATTTTCAAATTCTTTCATGCCTTTTTTAGGACTTATTTTTCTAGAATTTTCTTAGGTATTTTTTCAGGATCCGCATCACAAGTACCGTGATATCGAAAAAGAAATAATTTCTGGATTTTTTTAAGCAATTTTCTTAAAACTATTTTTAGACTTTTTCATGACTTTTTTCGGGACTTATTTTCCAAGAATTTTCTTGGGTATTTTTTCAGAACTTTTTATCAGGAATTTTTTCAGGATCCGCATTTTTCTTAGAATTTTTTTTTTAGGAATTTTTCTTCCGGAATTTTAATTCGGAAATTTTTTCAGGACATTTTCAGGCCTTTTTCTTGTTATTTTCTAGATTTTTTTAGGCAATTTTTTCTAAACAATTTTCAGACTTTTTCGTGCCTTTTTTAGGAGTTATTTTTCTAGAATTTTCTTAGATGTTTTTTCAGGATTTTTTTCAGGATCCGCATCATAAGTACCGTGATACCGAAAAAGAAATAATCAAAGCGGGCCGTGAAAAAACATCAAACCTTAACTTTAACTTTGTCAGTGGTTATTTTTAAATTTAGGAACTTTAAAAAGACATGCGGTTTTTTGAAAATCCCTAGAATAATTTAAGCAATCGGATATTGGCTACCTGAATTATTTCAGATTATAGTGATATGAAATTCTTGAAAAAAGTTTCGAAAAAATTAGGGAAATTTTTTTAAACAAAATTCCCGAAAAAAAATTTAAAAAAATGTTTCGAAAAAAAATTCCCTAAGGAAAAAATTCTGAAAAAATCCTAAAAATGCCCTGTAAAAGTTTATTTATTTTGACGTCTTGTCATTTTTGACAAAACTATCTTTAAAACAAGTAACCTCAAAAAACCGCAAGGCGTCAAAATAAACAAAATTCTTATGTACTGCACTGATCCAGGCAGCCAACATAATATTACGTGAATTATTATCCCTATTTTCAGAAAATGTGCTGCCAACTATTTTCGACTCTGATCTCACTGCATGTGATTAGTCGTATCACAGAAAATGCATTATCTAGTAAATTCATTTCTGTAATAGCAGAGATTATAATTTATTTAATTATTAATACCGCAAATGTATTAATTTAATGAGATTTTTCCGATGCGTAGTCCACAATTCGTAATTTCAATAAGCGGCTTTAAGGCAATTAATATTTCAAACGAGAGAGAAGCGTAACATTTTCGGAAAAAAAATCAAACATGAAATAATGCACCTTTCAGTTTATGACATGCATTTTCAATTTATTTTGCTTTCAAAAAGAACACATGAATATATAACTGTTGCGCGGATGTAAATCCCGAACGTTATGCTGTAAGCAAAATAATGAATTTGTTTTCTAGCCTTCTTTTTAACCTTCCATAGGTCAGTAATGGTAATTACTGACTGCTACTTTCCACCCTCAATTTCCGCCCGCATTTCATTAACTGATGTTTATTTGATTTGATTGGACGTCAATGCTAATGATAATTGTAATTATATCGAAATTTAGGGATGGAGTGTTTACAGATTTTTACAGTGTCATAATCCCACATGGATTCTGAATAGATTTGTGTAGTTTCAAGTCGGTGGCAATTGTTTTTATATTTTTTTCGAGTCGTCGAAATTATTGCATTTTTCCAGAATCCGCGCTCTGTTCGATTGTAATTATCTCGAAATTTAGGGATAGGGTATGTACAGATTTTTACAGTGTCATAATCCCACATGGATTCTGAATAGATTTGTGTAATTTCAAGTCGGTGGCAATTGTTTTTATATTTTTTTCGAGTCGTCGAAATTATTGCATTTTTCCAGAATCCGCGCTCTGTTCGATTGTAATTATCTCGAAATTTAGGGATAGGGTATGTACAGATTTTTACAGTGTCGTAATCCCACATGTATTCTGAATAGATTTGTGTGGTTTCAAATCGGTGGCAATTGTTTTTATATTTTTTTCGATTCGTCGAAATTATTACATTCTTCCACAATCTGCGCTCTGTTCGATTGTAATTATCTCGAAATTTAGGGATGGAGTGTGTACAGAATTTTACAGTGTCGTAATCTTATATGGATTCTGTATACATTTGTGTAATTTCAAGTCGGTGGCAATTGTTTTTACATTTTTTTCGAGTCGTCGAAATTATTGCATTTTTCCAGAATCCGCGCTCTGTTCGATTGTAATTATCTCGAAATTTAGGGATAGGGTGTGTACAGATTTTTACAGTGTCGTAATCCCACATGTATTCTGAATAGATTTGTGTGGTTTCAAATCGGTGGCAATTGTTTTTATATTTTTTTCGATTCGTCGAAATTATTACATTCTTCCACAATCTGCGCTCTGTTCGATTGTAATTATCTCAAAATTTAGGGATGGAGTATTTACAGATTTTTACAGTGTCGTAATCCCACATGGATTCTGAATAGATTTGTGTAGTTTCAAGTCGGTGGCAATTGTTTTTATATTTTTTTCGAGTCGTCGAAATTATTGCATTTTTCCACAATCCGCGCTCTGTTCGATTGTAATTATCTCGAAATTTAGAGATGGAGTGTGTACAGATTTTTACAGTGTCGTAATCCCACATGGATTCTGAATAGATTTGTGTAATTTCAAGGCGGTGGCAATTGTTTTTATATTTTTTTCGAGTCGTCGAAATTGTTGCATTTTTCCACAATCCGCGCTCTGTTCGATTGTAATTATCTCAAAATTTAGGGATGGAGTATTTACAGATTTTTACAGTGTCGTAATCCCACATGGATTCTGAATAGATTTGTGTAGTTTCAAGTCGGTGGCATTTGTTTTTATATTTTTTTCGAGTCGTCGAAATTATTGCATTTTTCCACAATCCGCGCTCTGTTCGATTGTAATTATCTCGAAATTTAGGGATGGAGTGTTTACAGATTTTAACAGTGTCGTAATCCCACATGGATTCCGAATACATTTGTGTAATTTCAAGTCGGTGGCAATTGTTTTTATATTTTTTTCGAGTCGTCGAAATTATTGCATTTTTCCACAATCCGCGCTCTGTAGATTTTGTATGCCACAAAATTTCCGAATTTTTATCATAAAAACTTTTGGCACGATTGTTAATAAAATAGTGTAGAAACCACGGTGAAAAGTTCAGTTCCTGTTACAAGTTAGGGGGGGCTCGAAAATCGATGCGTTTTTGATGGTCAGCAAATACACAATTCTGAAGTTAATAACAACAATTAAGAAAACATATTTTGCACATTGATAGAGAAAGGGTTAAACTACGCCTTTATAGAATTTGAGTTTTTCTTTATCATCAGATAATTTGTATAATTTATTTTCAAAGTTACCAATATTTGATGAATATCTGGACCTTTTCCGTGCAAAGAATAAAAAATATATTTTTATATAATCCTAGTTTAAACCTTTGTAAACAATATGTAATAAGAATTCCTACTCCTACTCCCAATCTCTTGACAGTAATGAAACACTTTCATCTCGTTATGTAATATACTAATGAATCCTATCACTTTAGTGGAAATTGCCATTATTATTCATTTTTAGTGTTAACAGGCATTCGCTATTCAGTCGCGACCTTTTGAATTAATTGAATTTATAATTATTCCTATTTTCTATTGAAGAAATTTAAGTTGTTATTTTAAAAATATAACTGTACTTACATTTCCCGGCAAGGCATTGTCATTGTAATGTTGCTCTGCTAGGATTGAAGCGTATCCCACATTATCAGACGTTATTAATCTGTTGGTGTTATTCATAGAAGTTGGGTGGATCGGATACCAGTTTATCATTCCCATCAGTTCGTTATTCGAGTTTACAAATTTCAGTTGTACCATTTCTGTATCCGTGTCTGCTCCATATCTGCATAAAAAACAACAAACAACTGCAAATTTCATATTTCTAGGAACGCGTGCACACGTAAATATTAAGAAAAATTGTTTTTGTAAGCGTCGCTCTTCAATTTTCATATTTCATGCATATTCCACCCAGCTACGTTACGATTTCAATAACCGTTCCGAGAAGTGCAATTTTGTATTGCGCGTTGTCGCGTCTACCTACTCCAATGTACGTTATTATTTTTTTGCCCGATCGGTCATTTACTTTAATTTACAAGCTTTGCTCTCCGGGCGGTTCGATCAACTTACGGCCCTTGGCTCCGTTGTAAAGTATGTTCATTAAAAAGAAAACTCAAGTGTGCCATGATTTTTTATTTTTTTTTTAATTGGTAACACATATTGTGGTTATGTTGCTTATGTTATGTTCCTACCGACAAATTCATTTGCTGTGACAAACGACGCGGAAAAATCATTGGTTCATCTTCCAAAATTTCTTGGGCTGTGTTTATGTTACACGAAGAAGCGCACAATGTTTTGTTGATTATTGAACATTGGCAAAAACAAAATGAAATAGGTTTAGCAAATATTACCAATTTTAAATTAGCGACAAGTTTCTGCCGAGCACAGTTGATTCACGGAGGGACTGCAATATTTGTGGAATCGTCGTTTAAATTCACTGAGAGAGTTAATATTAATAAATTATCTCAAGAAAGTATACTTGAAATATGTGCTATTCAAAATGGAGACACCGTTATCGTATCCATATATCAAATCCATGAATTATGCGCCGATAGAGCAACCGGATTTTGATTAAAAAAAAAACGAGGAGCACACCTTCCAAGTCGATTCTTCTCTTAGTTTGGACCCTTAAGAGACACCTCAAGCCAATGAACCAATATGTCCGAAAAAAAAATCTTGAATGACTCGAACCATGTGGGCCGACTGAAAGAATTTACAGATTTGACCGAAACTGGCCATTTGTGATGCCGAGGCTAGGTTGGGATTTCTGGCCTAGCGAATGCGAGTGAAGAGCTTTAAAATAGCGCGTGAGATAAAGAAGAGAACAATTATACACCCCAAAATGTCATGGACCAAATCTAGAGGCGGCTAAATGGCCAAAAATTAGTATCAATGACCAGCACGGGCCTGACACACTTTGGTAGCTGATGATTAGGGGTTTACAAACACTGAGGAGTGGGAAATGAGGGACCAACTCAGGTTGAGAACTCGGAGATCTTTGAGGGACATACAGAAAACGATGCAGCCCTTCGAAAATGGCCATTCACGACCAAAAGCCCATTATGTAAATTCCGGGCCAATGAATGTGGTTTGTGCCTTTTTTGAAGAGTGTATAGGATGGATCAGGGTGAATTCTCCATCCCCAAATGTCGTAATCCATAAGGCTATAAGCGTGGCCGAGAATGGTCACCTGTGTCTTTAGGCGTACTCATTAATTATTGTGATACTGTATTACAAACACAGAAGGCCAAGGACACGTGTCAGGCCGCAGAACTATTAATGGCTGAATACTTACTTTTCTTTATGAAAGGTAACTTCCCTTTTTTCAGTCCATGACTTAGGGATAAAAACCAAATACAAACAACGTTTTCCAGTTTAAACGAATGATTTGACACAAGTAAAAATAGTAACAAGAATAACGACCTGCCATGCAAGTGCAACTGCATTTGGTTTGTCATGCACACGATATATACGACCTTTCAACATCTGTCTTAAAACAGTGTATAGACCTTATAGCCGAACCTTTAGCTTATCTGATCAATTTATCACTTGAAAACGGAATATTTCCAAATCCATTAATTATACCCATATTTAAAAAAGGAGATCGTTCCAAACGAGAAAGCTACCGGCCAGTTAGTATCTTGCCTATAATTTCAAAATTATATGAGTATGTAGTAAATACAAGGATCATTGTATTTCTAGAAAAGTTCAAAATATTATCCTCAAATCAGCATGGATTTCGAAAATTTCACGATACAAACACTGCATTAAAGGAAACTTTAGACTCTATCTTACCAAATTACAACGAAAATCACTATACCTTAGGTCTATTTGTCGACCCAAGCAAGGCGTTCGATTGCGTAAATCATACTCTGGTCCTGGAAAAGTTGGCAATCATTGTATTACGTGGAATTGCTTTGCAATAGATTGCCAGCTATCTAACAAGAAGATCTCAGTCGGTGTCCATTGGTGGCACTGTATCAAAAAGTCGCCTTGTTAAGGGTACCCCAAGGGTCCATATTAGGACCATTGTGACCACGGAATAATTGTGACTTTTAGAAAAATCTGACGTTTCATGGTACACCGACTTGACAGAATTCACATTTTCGAAGTGTCATTTAAAAATAGTTATTTATTATACGAATGTGGAATGTACGTAATTAGTCCCGCAAGAAAAAGTTTAATTTTTAGGTAGGTAATTTTCTTAAGGGACTAATGAGGAATTCCACATAAGTACAATATAAAATTTTATTCAAAATTGTCTTTGTTTACATTAAATATTGAATTAATTAAAATTTTGACGTACGTGGTGTTAATTTGAAATATTTCAAAAATCCTATGAAGGATCTTTGCATTCCGTGAGAGAAACTTATTCTCTCACTAGGGGGTAATGAGCAACATTACATGGCTCAAATGACCACCATAATTCGATTATTACACCCGATTTTGGATAAAATATTTTAATTAATTAATTAACCAATCGATCGGGCAAAAAATATACTGAAGGAAAAAAATGAAACACTTGAAATTCGTGAAATTTCGCCATAACTCGGCGTATTTTCAATCGATTTTGATTAATCTTTAAAGGTAAAAAACTTTAAAATGTCTTCTTTAAAGTTATGCGTGCGAAATTAAGCGTCAGCCCCTATGCCTTCTTTAGCGCCTCTTTGAAAAACAAGTTTTTTTTTTTCTGGAAAGCATGTCCAACTTTGACGATGTCTATGGAGCTGGAAAAATTTTGTCACCTCGATCCACCATAAAGGCATTAAAATTTGATCAATTCCCTATGCAGGACTCAAAGAAAGAAGTTCCTACGACGATTTGGCACCAAGTTATGGGTGTTTAAAGAAAAGCGATTTTTGTGATTTTTTGGCCCATTAGAAATTGTTTTCGTTTATACGAATGAAATTTTCTTTGCATGTTCTTTGAGGTATGCATGAAAATTCAATGTTTGCGCGAAATCACAAATATCGCATTTTGTACCTTGGAACTCCATTAACAAAAAACTTTATTTTAGGTCAAAAAAGGCTCACTTTAACGATCTCTGTAGGGTCGGAAAAAATGTGGGCCTAACTCACCACCATTCGTCTATTTTTCCATTTGTCCATTAAAAACAAACGAATTGCACTGACGGGAAAAAATGAAAGAAAAGAATGAATGAAAGATTTCTAAAAATTTAGGTAATTTTCAAATGGCCATAACTCAACTTCTATCCAACCGATTTCGACGATCTTTTGATGAAATAAAAAGTAAAATGTATCCTCTTTGAGAGGGTTCATCCTCCACTCAAAGAGAGAGCTCTACGCCCCTCCAAACGAAAAAAATAAAAGACCACTAAATGCACTTTTTTGAAACACGCATAACTTTGCGCCAAATCGCCGAAGGGACATCGTTTTTGAGTCCTGCACAGGTAATTGAAGACATTTCAATGCCCTTTTGGTGGATCGAGTTGACACATTTTATCCAACTCGGTACACGTTGCCAAAGTTGGACGTATTTTTGCTCAAAAACCTGTTTTTTTTTTTGTTCGGGGGTTGTCACGGGGGGCTCGGCGCGTGGGTGTAAACCGCCCTCGTTGACCTCCAGCTAGCTCTTGGAGTCGGTGTAGCTATGAGACACAGCACAAAAAAACACGAAAGATGGGGTGGAGGCAGAAATAGTCTGAATGGCGCGATAACACTCGCTATTATTTACACACGGAGAAAGTTATTACAATGACATAAAAAAAATGTTCAAAGTTCAAAAATATAAAATATGTACACGGAAATTGTCAATAAAATAAAGTCACGAAAAATAAACAGTAACAAAAACTATAGTCACCAACACTCAATGTTCACGAAGCACTAGAATGTCCGAAGAATACGGCGGCGAAGAAGGCGGCGGCGGCGATGAACAAGGCGGCGGCGGCGATAAAGAAGGGTGGCGTCGTTGATGTTCGGACGGTGGTGTTGTCTGACTGATTGTTGTGGAAGTCTAAGTGATGAATAATGATTGATTGTTGAATTCCTTCTGCCCCTCTGAGGAGCACTCCATGGCCTTTTATGGGGCCCACGCCCTACTCATCCCTCCGAATTGTGGGAGGTGATGGTGGTAGGGTGCGACGGGAGCGTGCACGTGTTCTAATCCGCAAATTGCTCTTCCAAGAACAATTTGGGTTCGAACCGATTTTGTCACGTAGGCGGATCGACAGCCCATTGTGTTGCACTAGCAGCTGCTCATTTTCACTAATTGTTCTGAGAAATGTTCTAACGATATCCCTCGGTAAATCGGCGCACAGCGGGTAGAGGCTCATCTTCATTGTATAGTTACTGGCAGCTGTACTTCTCCGAAAATTATCTCGTTTGGAAATTTCAATAATGCGTAATTTATGTTAATATTGAAAAGGAGCAATGGTTACCTCATAAAATGCAAATTAAGATAATTACGCATTTGTTAAGACGCGTAGATAAACTAAGCGCCGATAACAGGGTTGAAGGGTTCGAAAAGGGATCATTCAAATCAGATCAAATTTTAATGCCTTTATGGTGGATCGAGTCGACAAAAATTTTCCAAATCCATAGACATCGTCAAAGTTGGACATGGTTTCCTGAAAAAACATGTTTTTTCACAGGAGTGCTAGAAGGGGGTTACGCTTAAGTTCACTTTAAAGAAGGCACTTTAAAGTTTTTCGCTCTGAAATTTTCATCAAAATCGATTGAGTTATGGCGGTTTGATAATGGTCGAAATTTCAAGAATTTCTAGTGTTTCTTTTTTTTTCACCAGTATGGTGATTTTTTTAGAGCTTTCGAATTTGATTTTAAAAAAACACATAAAATGTAGAGAAATGTATGAAATCTTTATTTGAGTCGATAGAACGATCTATATAATTCAATGTTTAAAGATGATTTCATGTAAATATTGACCGCGGCTACGCCTCAAATAGTTCATCCGCTGGGTCCAATTTTGGCATACTCTCGCCAACATATCGGCCGGTATCTCACAAATAAATTCTTCAATATTGGCTTCCAATGCGTCAACCGTTGTGGGCTTGTCCCTATAGACATGAGCCTTAACATAGCCCCACAAAAAATGATCTACAGGCGTTAAATCTCACGATCTTGGCGGCCCCAAACGTGAAATAAACAATTGCTAACCACTGGAAACTTCTCAAAATCACTCATTGTTCATTCAAGAATGATTTGGTGAAAAATTGCAATACATTCCTTCAATAGCGTTTGCTGTATTTCATGAAAACACGGTTTAAGTTTATGAAAAATTGTAATTATTTTGTTGGCGCGGAAAAAAAATATAAAAACAATTGCCATGCACTTGAAACTTTTCAAAATCACTCAATGTTCATTCAAGAATGATTTGGTGAAAGATTGCAATACATTCCTTCAATAGCGTTTGTTGTATTTCATGAAACACGGTTTAAGTTTATGAAAAATTGTAATTATTTTGTTGGCGCGGAAAAAAATATAAAAACAATTGCTATCCGCTTAAAACTTTCCGAAATCACTCAATGTTCATTTACGAATGATTTGGTGGAAGATTGCAATACATTCCTTTATCAGCGTTTGTTGTATTTCATGAAAACACGGTTTACGTTTATGAAAAATTGTAATTATTTTGTTGGCGCGGAAAAAAAATATAAAAACAATTGCTAACCACTTGAAACTTTCCAAAATCACTCAATGTTCATTCAAGAATGATTTGGTGAAAGATTGCAATACATTCCTTCAATAGCGTTTGCTGTATTTCATGAAAACACGGTTTAAGTTTATGAAAAATTGTAATTATTTTGTTGGCGCGGAAAAAAAATATAAAGACAATTGCTAACCACTTGAAACTTTTCAAAATCACTCATTGTTCATTCAAGAATGATTTGGTGAAAGATTGCAATACATTCCTTCAATAGCGTTTGTTGTATTTCATGAAAACACGGTTTAAGTTTATGAAAAATTGTTGTGCAAAAATGATTGTAACATGTATCATTCTTTCAGAAAAAGTCAAGGAGAACCAATCCCAGTCAAATCAAACTCAAGAAGAAAACAATCAGGAGAACTCCTACTGTAAGATTTAAAACACCATCTGATATTGCCAACAGTATCAATCCAGAATTACCGTCTCCGAGGACAGACTTTGCAGTTTCCACGCCATCTGTCATTCCCTTCGCCAAAGAGAATGACATTTCTGTAACGCTTCAAGACATAAGAAAGAAAAAACGAACTTCACACAGCCGATTCTCAATTACAACCCCGAAGAGAACAGAAAGCCAATTTATAAATCAAAGATTGAATGAAGAAACGTTCATGGTTAAAAGAAGAAGGCAAATATCACCGAGGAAAGTAAAGTTTGATGATAATAAAAAAAGGGATTCGCCGAGGAAAGTGAAGCTTGATGGTAAAGCTTGCGTTTTCAGGAAGGAAAGGCGTTCGAAAAATCGAACATTAAAGACGAAGGCGAGATTTAACGAGGAAACGTTTGTCGTTAAGAAGAGAAGACGCGGAGAAAATCGGACGGATTTTAATGAAGAAATATTAGTTGTTACGAAGAAAAGGTAACCGCAAAATCAAACGTCATCCTTCAATATTTCACCCAAGAAAACTAAGATAGATATTGAGGGGCGATCTAAACTAAACCTGAACCTAAATCCAACAGTAGGAGGTACATCAAAATTTAAAAATTTGAAAGATAGTGAAGTCTAGAATGAAACGTCATATGTAAAAGATTTGACAGATGGTAGAGACTTAGGTTATTCGCGAGGACAAAATCAAATCCCATCCTTCAATAGTTTGTCCAAGAAAACCAAGATATTTGTTGAGGGGCGGCCTAAACTAAACCTAAACCCAACAGTAGGAGATACATCAAAACTTAAAGATTTGAAAGACAGTGAAGACTTGAATGAAACTTTATACGTCAAAGATTTGACAGATCGTAGAGACTTGAATAAAATTGTGTATGATACATTACATGTTAAAGATTTTAAAGATAACGAAGTCTTGAATGAAATTTCAAACGTCAAAGATTTGATAGATGGTAAAAAGTTGAATAAAACTGTGTGCGATACATTACGTGTTACAGATTTGAAAGATAACGAAGTCTTGAATGAAATTTCAAACGTCAAAGATTTGACAGATGGTAAAAAGTTGAATAAAACTGTGTGCGATACATTACGTGTTAAAGATTTGAAAGATAACGAAGTCTTGAATAAAATTTCAAACGTCAAAGATTTGACAGATGGTAAAAAGTTGAATAAAACTGTGTGCGATACATTACGTGTTAAAGATTTGAAAGATAAAGAAGTCTTGAATGAAACTTCGTACGTCAAAGATTTGACAGATGATAAAGAGTTTAATAAAACTGTGTGCGATACATTACGTGTTAGAGATTTGAAAGATAAAGAAGTCTTGAATGAAACTTTAAACGTCAAAGTTTTGACAGATGGTAAAGACTTGGATAAAACTGTTTGCGATACATTACATGTTGAAGTCTTGAAAAAAATTGTAAACGATACATCACACGTTAAAGATTTCAAAGATAGTGAAGTCTTGAATAAAACTGTAAACGGTACACCACACGTCGAAGAACTTAAAACACGAAGGTTATTCGAGAAGACGTATGTCGTGAACGGGTCAAAGAAGAAACGAGTGAATGATTGGAAAGTTTCTGAGGATTTTGTACGTGAAAGAAAAATCGATCAGAAATATAACAACACAACAGTCACAACCATGAAAACTGTAAACCAAAACAGAAAACGGTGCATTACCAACGATGCACCAATCAAATCCATCCCAGATTTAGATTCCTCCCTTGCAAACGTAAATCTGCCAAAAGATCGAATAACGTTCGAAAGGCATTTAGAGGGATCACGAACGTCGGAAGAATTTTTTAGGGATAGTTTGGATCTGTCAAACCTAACCTTTAAAAAAAGCGATTTTATCGAAGATCAAATCTCCGGGGATGTCAATAAAGTTACTTCTAATTTAAATCCTAACGTGCCTTCACCTGTCGAACAGAATTCATCAAGTGTGCACGACGCAATTTTGGGAAGTATTACGTTCACGGTATCTTCAAAGAATATTTTTTTGAAAAGTGACACTCTTGATGCTAAATAAAATGTGGAACCTTCAGATATCAAAGAAAAGTTGCAGGAGAATAAAATTATCGCCGAGTCTTCGGATTTCGATCAAAAATTACAAATTACAAAGGTGGATTGTAAATATTCAAAAAATGAAACTTCAACCGCCAATTGCGAAAATCGAAAGAAGCGCAGATCCGATTTGGTGGAGAGAATTTTCGGAAAAAAGATCAAACTGTTCACCGAACTCGCCTCTCAATTGGGCCGTTGTTTCGCTTTCTGTGTAGCATGGGCACCGTCTTGTTGAAACCACATGTCAGGCAAGTCCAGCTCTTCCATTTTGGGCAAAAAAAAAATTTATTATCGTACGGTAGCGCTCGCCATTCACAGTAACGTTCCTGCCTTCGTCGTCTTTGAAAAAGTACGGTCCAATGATGCCACCGGCCCATAATCCATACCAAACAGTGCATATTTCGGGATGCATTGGTAGTTCTTGCAATGCTTCTGGCTGCTCTTCACACCAAATACGGCAATTTTGCTTGTTGACGTATCCATTCAACCAGAAATGAGCTTCGTCGCTGAACACAATTTTCCGATAAAAAAGTGGATCTTCATCCAACTTTGCCCCAGCGCCCATTCACCAAAAGTTACCCGCTGTGGTAGGTCGTGTGGCTTCAATTCTTGCACCAGCTGTATTTTAAAAGGTTTCACACCCAAATCCTTCCGCAAAATTTTCCACGTAGTGGAGCAACAAAGGCCCAATTGCTGCGAACGCCGCCGAATCGATAATTTACGGTCAGCAACAACACTGGCAGATACAGCTACGATATTTTCCTCCGTCCGCACTCTACGTATGCGTGTTGGTAGTTAATTAATGTCCAATAATGTAAATTTGTTGCGAAATTTAGTCACGAGATTCCGAATAGCCGCCTCAGAAGGTCGCCAAACTGACCATAAAATGGAAGAAGTGCACGATGCACTTTCTTAACCGAGCATGAATTTTGATAATAAAATTCAATAATCTGCAAGCGTCGTTCGTTTGTAAGTCGATTCATGGTTAAATTATAGTCCAAACTGAACATGTTTAACAAAAAAAAAAGTTGCTAAAGCATCTCGGGCGTTAGTGCTATAGCCCGTTCTCCGGAATCTGACTCGGTAAGTCGGGGACGTAATATTTTTTATCTCAAAACAATCATTGTTGAGAAGTACTGGTGTAAAAGTGCGTATACCAATCGGAGCGAAGGACAGTAATAAATGTATGGGATGCAATTAGACGAACTACCAATACCTTTTCTTCGACGGTGCGTCGATCATCAGGGCGGACAGACCGTTTTACGACCTCGGCCGCCAGATTCCACCGAATAGGCTATACCGGTCTCGGATTAAGGCGTCGGTCACCACACTATTACCCTCCACCGTTATAACGCACTTGCCGCCCTTGATACTTAACATACTAAAGTATGCATGTTAGTAAAAGAAATTGTAAATATTTACGCTTCAAATTTTTAACTATTAATAGTTACATAATTTACCCGTGTAGGCATATGTATTCTAGTTTAATTCTTTCAGGAAATGCTTGAAATTTCCACATATAAACCTTGCGTCAATAAAGTGAAAATGTTGGATTCGTCCATTAATTTAAATGCTTACTTCGTGGAACTTTGCTCCCATTATTGATTACACACGGGTGCACAATACGATCTATATATGCATTATAAGTTTCTGTCTATCAGTTCTAAACTTCCTCAATACGTTTCAGCGCGGTTGCACACTCGAGCGCGGTTTAACGGTATAGAAAATAAAGTTTATGCTTTTATATTCTAGCTACTTCTGTTCAAATCGCAGCCAGTCGATGCAATCGTTTCTAACGAGAAATCGTATAGTTCCAAACCTTCGACATGATTAATTAAATCGAAAGTACCACTTTACATAAATCGTACCGAAAGTAGTTATTTTCGGGACGATTTTGTTTCACTTTCGGAACGATTTCTTTACTTTCGGGACGCTTTTTGTTACTTTCGGGACGATTTTGCGTATATATGTAGGCGGCCTTGACAAAAACATCAACTTCGTATTTAATTATGACAGCGCTTGTCATAAAACATTCGTGTGTGTCTTAGCTTTTTGAACATAAAAAACGGCTGCAGAAAAAATATTGTAATTAACACGTTCCAAAAGTGATTTTGCGGCACTCGCAGGATTCTCCTACTCATCCCGTAAAATATCACTTTCGAAACTTGTCACGTAAATTACTATTAACGTACTTGTTCCTCTCAACTTCTGGATTCTGTAAATAGGATGTAGGACTCCTGTTGATATTCACCCCAGTCAGCGTTCCGGTATTCAGTAATATTTTCCCTGGCTGCATGTTTGCATTCGCTCGAGCAATTGCCTGGAAAATTTAATAAAACAAATGCAAAATATTTTCAGATGTTAAATGGGGGAGCTTTAAAATCAAATATTATACGAGAGGTTTCCGTTGAACACAACACGTGCAGCTTTTCCAGTGAATAATAATAATAATAATAATAATAACTCATTTACACGATATTATTAGTGGATTATAATAATTATAATCCTTGATTATAAGCTACTTTGCAATGTACGGTGCTTACAGCTTGCAATAACTAGGTTGTTATCTACTGATTGAATATGTAATTTAATTCTACAGTGCGAATTTTTAATCTCTGAACATGCTAATTGCGAGCATGTTCAATTTTAGAAAACTCACTTCAGTCGCATTGTCCCTTGACGCACAGTGAAGCTTTGTGTGTTGCCTGTAGTGGTACTAATTCTATTGCAGGGTGCCTTGAAACAACAAATCAGTTTGTCAGATTTGACAATTCAAAAGTCGTATTATTTCGTAAATAAGTTTATTGCAAAATAATAATGTATCCAAGAAAGAAAAATTAGAAATTCCATTTTTTTATCGGGGGTAACACCACAAGAGGTTTAATTTGGCCGGATAAATTTTATTTGTTTGCACGAGCCATTGAATCGACACAAATTTCGAGAATGAATTGAGATGGAAAAACCCACGAGCACAATAGGTGAAAGAGCATTGTTTATTTGTAATGGAATTGGATGAAGTATCAATCGTCAAAATGGTGTGTGGGTAAAATGAAAATGGTTGAGTGGCACGGGAATAGCGAAATTCGCACATGCGCGTTTGCGAGTGGTACAAACACTGAGATCTAGCCATTGAAATGATATTTAAAATTATTGCTTGTAAGTAAATACTATTACTTACATTTAGTATACATTCCATACATTTCTAGCGTTTCTTATATTATATTTAAGTTATAATTTTCTCTCACACACACATACACTACAAGCGACACAAGTTAGGAAACCAATAACGGCTGATCGTTTAATTGCCGGTGCACTTATTTCCGACACACATAAAAGAGAAGACGCCAAGTGCACTAATAAAAAATGTTTATTTCATACTATTAGAACATGATAGAACAAGATGGATATTAAATGCAATCCAATTCTGCATTTCACGAATTGCGGCAGCGCTACCGCACACTTGCGACATCTCACGGCACTAGGCCGAAGTACGAAAGACTATGTCAGTCTTTAATTGCAAATGTACTAAATGTGTATTATTGGTGAAGGGACAATACTTACTCAACTTATACATGGATCGGAATGAAAATCGTGAAATAATTTTCACGTGGAAGCGTGTCCGAAACGGATTTCAATTATATTTCACCGCAGAGATGTTCAAAACCGATACGAACTGCCAGAGTACAACTGAAATCAGCTGAATTGTTAATATAAAGATCGTTGTCATGGTGAAGGTAAATAATTTTTTAACCATTTGCAAACTTTGTTGTCCGCCGTTTCAAATGCGCCTTTTTATACATGAGTTGAATTATCATCCATAAACTATCAAGGGCAAAACTTGATCAACTTGACCAACTTGACCCATACCTAGGATACCGAGAAACGTCTGGACAGGAATTTCTTTAATTATCAAGGGAAATCTCAATGTAAGTAAATATTTAGAACTGCTTAACAAATTATACCCGAAATCGAAGCACTGAATATTGATAATGCGATTTTTCAAATTGATTCTACCCGGAGTATTACTCGTTATCTTCGCTAAATATTTACGGGTGTGAAGTTAGCCATAGATTTCAGCAATAGATTTTAGAATTCATTTTTTTGCCATAAAAATGTACAATTTCCATAACCTTCTATAAGCAAGGAGGGGTCACTACTAAAGAATACACATGAACCTCCCCCACTCCAAAATTTCAACCCCCTACAAGTAGACCTACTAATACAAAAAATAAAAAAAAACGTTCCGGCCTCTAGATCACTAAAAAAAATAAAAACTTGTCCGCCCCATGCACCGTGAAGAGGTACGCGGCCACACTTGATGTCCGTCTCGAAAAAGTAAAAAATTCAAAAACAATCTAGATATACAGGCCTAATAAGAAAAATAAAAAAAAACGTGCAGGGCCCTGGATCACTTTGAAAAAAAAATAAAGAATCCGCCACACTCTCCAAAAATGTAAGCGCCCTCACATTAATTGAAGTTTTCTTCAAAGTTCGATGCTCGCCATAAAAAAGTTAAAAATTTATAAACAATCTACATATGCATGTCTAACAATAGGAGAAATAAAAAAACGTGCCGGGCCACGGATCACTTTGAAAAAAAAATAAACAATCCGCCACACTCTCCGAAAAAGTATGCGCCGTCACATTAACTGAAGTTTTTTTCAAAGTTCGGTGACCGCCATAAAAAAGTTAAAAATTTATAAACAATCTACATATACAGGCCTAAAAATAGGAGAAATAAAAGAAACGTGACTGGCCCTGGATCACTTTAAAAAAAAAATAATCAATCCGCCACACTCTCCAAAAATGTATGCGCCGTCACATTAACTGAAGTTTTTTTCAAAGTTCGGTGCCGCCATAAAAAAGTTAAAAATTTATAAACAATCTACATATACAGGCCTAACAATAGGAGAAATAAAAAAACGTGCCGGGCCCTGGATCACTTTGAAAAAAAATAAACAATCCGCCACACTCTCCGAAAATGTATGTACCGTCACATTAATTGAAGTTTTTTTCAAAGTTCGGTGACCGCCATAAAAAAGTTAAGGGGTTTTTAGCCGATTCTAGTGTTCTATACATTATTCTTTAAAATATTCATACTGTGAAAGGCTTAATTGAAAAATAAAAAGAAAACGCATTTTCGGAGAGTAGCGGATAATTTTTTTTTATGTGATTCAGGGCTCGGCACGCTTTTTTTATTTCTCCTCTTGTTAGGCCTGTATATTTGGATTGATTTTGTATTTTTTACTTTTTCGAGACGGACATCGAACATCGTAAAAAAAGTGTGGCCGCGCACCTCTTCACGGTGCATGGAGCGGACAAATTTTCATTTTATTTTTAAGTGATCCAGAGGCCGGAACGTTTTTTTTTTATTTTTTATATTAGTAGGTCTAAATATGTAGAATAATTACATGTTTTCAGCATTTTCTTATCGTTCATCGAAGTTTGCGAAAAAGGAGATTTTATTTTTATATAGTGTGAAAAATTGTAGGGTGTTGAAATTTTGGGGTGGGGGAGGTTCATGTGTATTCTATAGTAGTAACCCCACCCTGCTTATAGAAGGTTTTGGAAATTGTACATTTTTATGGCAAAAAATGAATTTTAAAATCTATTGCTAACTTCACACCCGTCGAATATTTACATTGGCCTCCACGGTCAGTTGATTTATCACCGAATGATTTTTGCTTTGGGGTTATCTAAAATTAACAGTAATGTTGTTAAATGGAATACCGCAGAATTAAAATAGAAAATACTTACAGCCTGTAATAAAATAAATGCTACTTTTCTAAGAAACTGTGGCGAAGCTTTTAGAAATTGTCTGGGTTATTGTTTAGAACAAAAAGGAGGCCACTTCGAACACCTCTTGTAAATTGTTCATTATTCATATTTTAAAAATTGTATTCTGTTGCTTTTTTTAAATATTTTTATCGTTAATACTTTTGTATTTTGTATGTATTTTTACTAATATCTAATTTCCTTGTGTAACGCGCAGTAACTCCTTGCGCTTAACGGGGTTGCATAGATCCCCTCTATGCAACCCCGTTAAGTGTAACAAGTGTCAAGTGTCAATCAAAGTAGTACCACTATAGGCAACACACAAAGCTTCACTGTACGGTTCGTTGCGAACTGGCAAGGGGCAATGCGATTGAAGTGTATTTTCTAAAATTTAACATACAGAGATTAAAAATTCGCACTGTGTAGTTAAACATAGCTGATCTCATATTGTTTGTTTCAATCATCATTTTTTTGACAAGTAAGGAAACGGTAAATATATTATCTAACAAGGAGAGGATCAGATGTGTGACTCACCGATTGTATCCATCTTTGGCATACGTGTAGGTCATGACTAGGAGTGTAACAGGTGCAAGTAATAGGGCGCACTATTTAGCCGTTTTCGAGAAAAAAAATGATTGATTCTAAAATTAAGATATTTAAATACACATGGATTTATAAAAACTATAAAAAGAAAATGAATGAGCCCAACTTCAACAATGGGGTTCGATCCTTCGACTTTCCAACTACGAATCGGAGGTTTTATCAATGCGCCAAAAGGTCGGTATATTTTTGTTAACGCAAAAAGACATTTTTTCTCGGAAAACGGCTGAATAGTGCGCCCTATTACTTGTACCTGTTACACTCCTAGTTATGACCTACACGTGTGCCAAAGATGGATGAAATCGGTGAGTCACACATCTGATCCTCCCCTTGTAAGTAAGCACCGTGTATTGACCCGATCGACATCACCGCCGAAGATAAAATTTAATTTAACTCGGGGCGAAACTCACGTTGTAAATCCCATCGCAAATGGCGTTAAACGACTCCCAGGAAAATCCCAGGCTGGATAAATCAAATAGGATATCCATTAGAAAGCCCCCGGGACCGCCGTGCGTGTGGGTCCCACTCAAAATCACATTCTCGTCGGTGAATTTATTGCCGAATTTCTCTTGCAACATCCGCACCACCTGGAAAAACAATGCGAGCATTAAAATCTGTTGAAATTGCACGTCTTCAGCACTGACCCGGTCTTTTACAGCTTGTCCAATCATCCCGACATCCGAGCTGACAAACACGGCCGTGTTATCTTTGTCCGTGAAAATGAACGCCCTGGAGTACTGCCTCAGATGGAGGCCCTTTCCCCTTTGCATGGGATTCGCGTAGCCCATCTGGAAAATTGAAATTTGCATGTGTTTAACACCATACAGGGTGTTGAATTGCGAAGCGGGCCATAGGGATTTACATGTAAAATTTAAAATGTATTAATATTGGGTCTCCTAATTATTTGACAGTATCGGTCTTCTGTATTATTTTTAAAGCTTTTTAAGCTGTATGATTTGGTACCTTACTCAATAGTTTCTGCAGAGTATTTACCGAGATATTTGCAAAAAACTTACAACTATTTTGAATTAAAAACAAAGGTTTGCCATGAAATCATAATGGCGGATATTTCAGTGACGTTTGCTCTCGCATTACAATTCACACTTTCTATACAAGAATGAATTTTCGGAGAAGGTAATAACCATCAAAAGTGCTATTCAATGAATAATTATTACTTTACTGTAAATTTGAAATGTGTTACAATTGGCTCTTTTAATTATTTTGTACAATCTACTTACATTGTTTTTGTGCTCATTGAATAGTACTTTTGCTGGGTATTGCCGTAATTTCAACACTGAACAAATCACGTACACTTCTAAAATAGTACCCGAGTAAAACCATTTACTTATAAATACTTTTTCTTGTGTAGAATACACGCCGGTTGTAATGTACCTTTTTAGAGAAAAATGAAATATCCGCCATTATGATTTCATGGCAAACCTTTGTTTTTAATACAAAATAATAGTTTTTTTGCAAATATCTCGGTAAATACTCTGCAGAAACTATTAAGTAAGGTACCAAATCATTCAGCTTAAGAAGCTTTAAAAATAATGTACTAAGACCGATACTTTCAAATAATTAGGGGAGCCAACATTAATACATTTTAAATTTTACATGTAAATCCCTAAGGCCCGTTTTGCAATTCAACACGTAAATGCGTAAATGCAATTTGGTAGATTTTTTTACTCTTGTGCTTTTTTTTAAATAATCGGTAAGGCTGAAAATGTATAATTGTGGTTTTACATGTTAATTTCGTACATACTGGGTATAACACAAAACAATTCTATTATTTAAGATATCTGTTATGTAGTCGGGATGTTAAGGGGAGGCGCTACACCTATTAATTTTTTTTTTCGATATCTCCTAAACTATTTTCTATTTAAAAAAATCTCTGCATTAGTTCTCCATTATTTCCAATTGTCTAAGGCTTACCGTGAAGATTTCTAACGAATTCATAATAATAACAAAAATAATTTATAAAAAATAATAACATTGAGAAAATCTAGACGGTATGTTCTGGTATTTATTATTTTAAATTTATTATATTAGTAACGTTTTGTTTATTTTTTTGGTATTAATTGATATATCTAATAAAATGTAACTTCGAAAGCGAGCACTCTTCTATTAATTCACAGGTATACTTTATACTCTTTTACTACAGTGGTCTTTCCATTTAAAATCGGATGCGCTCTTCTAAGGCTTTCGCGGTTTAGATACAGGGGAAAGGAGTTTACGTTTAAATTTTCGGTCGGGTAGCGCCGGGTCTTAATGACTGGGGTTCCGGAAAAAGTTCAGTTGCGTGGAAAAACTGTTTATTGTCACAATCTGATTTACCATTTATAATTCTGGATATCAACCAGATGAGATGCGTAAGCTAACTGCCGTTCTTCTTCAATCGGTTGATCGGGGCGAGCGCCCTTTTTGCCCACCACCCCTTTCGGGATGATGAGGGCGCGAGCACTTGACGCCTTAACAATATCAATATGAATTTTAGTAGGGTTATACTAAAAGCATCAAGTCATCAAAATTTAGTTGCACTTTTGGTTTTACCGAAGTGATATCAATTTTAAAATTTTAAACGTAACTCGGTGTGTATTTTTTTTTATTTTCCGATTCAAGATGTAATGTTACATACAAATCAATTGCTGTGTTTATGAGGAAGGATAATCGGCAAGGTACTCCGACTTCAGATGGTTGTGGTGGCAATATAATTTGGGGTTAGGATGCGCTTGCAAACATAGCGGTACGGTTGTCAACGGGGGGCTCGCAGCGAAGGGGTGAAAAACCGCCCTCGATGACCTCCAGCTAGCTTTTGGAGTCGAGTCGCTATGAAACAGCACAAGAAACACAAAGGATGGGGGCAGACGCAGAAAAATTCTGATGGGCGCGATAACGATCGCTATTATTTACACACGGATTATTCAGTAAAATGTTCAAAGTTCAAGAAAATATATACACGCGGAAAACTAATAAAATAAAAGACACGAAAAGAAAACAGTCACGAAATCAATAGTCACCAATACTTCACTTAGTAAAGCACCGGTATGCCCATCGAGTTCGCGAAGGATTAATCGGCGGGTCGGCGGCAAAGACAGCGGCGGCGATGGCAGCGGCGGCGATGGCATCGGAAGTGGCAGCGACGGCGACGGCAGCGGCGGTGATGGCAGCGGCAGCGGCAGCGGCGGCGACGGCAGCGGGGCGTCGTTGAATCGGCGGCTTCGGCGACGTTGGTGGCTCTGTTGCAGAACTTCGTGTCGAAGTGTTTGAGTTCTGAGTGATTGATGTAATTCTCTCTCTCGTCTTGGACGATCTCCCCTGATTGATTGGCGGAGTGCTCCGTGGCCTTTAGAGTGCCCACGCCCTACTCTGCTCCGGGTTGCGGGTGGTGGTGGTAGGGTGCGACGGGAGTATCTATGTCGGCGCACGTGGTCGAACCGGCAAATTGCACTTCTCGGAACAATTTTGGTTCGAGACGATTTTGTCGCATACGCAGGCAGTTGGGGGGGCGGATCAACAGTCCATTGTATTGTCCTCGCAGCTGCACATTTCACTAATTGTTCTGCGAAAACGGTCTTAGGGTTGTCCTCAATACGTCGATGCTTAGCGGGTGGAGGATCATCTTCATTGTATTGTTACTGGCAGCTGTACTTCTTCGAAAATTATCTCGTTTGGAAATTTCAATAGACGGCAACTGAAGCGACGGCGGTGACGGCAACTGAAGCCACGGCGGTGGCGGCAACTGAAGCGGCGGCAACGGAAGCGGCGGCAACGGAAGCGACGGCGGCGGAAGAAGCGGCGGCGGCAGAAGCGGCGGCTGCAGAAGCGGCGGCGGCTATGATGACGTCGGCGGCTGCAGCGGCGTCGGTGGATCGACTGCGTTTCGGCTCAGCGTGGCGGCGACTTGGGCGTTCTGACTGTTGTGTTGTGACGAATGATGGAGTCGAATTCTGAGTCTACTGATTGTCGAAAAATGACTGATCTCTTGAGAGCGCTCCATGGCCTTTTACGGGGTCTACATACTACTCTTTTCCGGGTTTCGGGTAGTGGTGGTGGTAGGGTGTGACGGGAGCGTGGAGGTCGACGCACGTGTTCGAACCGGCAAATTGCACTTTAATTGCAATTTAACAATCTAAACGCCAAATATCCTGAAGAATTTAACAATTACTTTGTTAACATTTCTACATATTAATGGCTACTTTCGGTTTAACGAGGTATCCGAAATAAAAATTTGTGAAGTTATGTCCCTCAAAAACTCTAACACAAGTTAATAAAACAAACAATTAATGTAATTTTGAGTCCTCTAACAAAGTTGATTAATTCATGTATTCGCTTGAAAATATGTTTCCAAATTGCCTTAAATTGGCAACCGTGGTACTTCTCGTAAAGAAAGGGGATTTCAATAACTGCAACAATTACAGACCAATATCAATTCTGCCTGCAATAGCAAAGATATTTGAGAGAATTCTGAAAGATCAACTTAGCAGCTATTTTGAACTTAATAACCTTTTTTGCCTTGAACAATTTGGTCCTGTACCTTAGCTATGGTCGACCTATTAGATCATATGAGAAGAATGAATTCAGTATTGGATAATTCTTGGACGTATCCAAGGCGTTTGATTATGTTCGGCATAACATATTGATACAAAAACATGCATCCTTCTAGTATTAAATTAATACTATCTTATTTAACA
Source organism: Ocypus olens (assembly GCA_910593695.2). Classification (NCBI taxonomy): domain Eukaryota; kingdom Metazoa; phylum Arthropoda; class Insecta; order Coleoptera; family Staphylinidae; genus Ocypus; species Ocypus olens. The sequence goes on along the minus strand of OU343052.1, from coordinate 7,236,341 downwards.
AATCGTTCCCGGTCAGCTCTTATAAGTAACTCCCAATCGGCTTATCTAAAGTTACAGCATGGTATACCTCAAGGTTCCATACTGGTACCCATCCGGTTTCTACGCTCACCATAGTGACCACTGTGTTGTAGTGGCTGCCGAAAACATCATCTCTTCACTCGGTCTTGGACCCCTCCCGCGGATACCGTTATCCGTCGGTTGACTCCAGTGTTCAGTGCCTCACCTTGTCGTGGTACTGTAACTCAGGTAGGAAGCGCAATGTCCAAAACTGTTTAATCGATTCACTGAATGCTAATCGACTAGCTGTGGTTGTTAATCGGTGCACCCTTGCCCCAACTCTCTGTCCACTCAGTGGTCCAGAAAGTCCGACATGCGCTCCTTACTTGCAAACGAGGTAACGGGGGCCACCTTGATATATAACCACGGTACGAACACTCAGTGATCCAGTCTTGTATGTGATTTTGTGGCGTAAACATCGGACTCAGTCTTATCTGGTCTTATCCGCCGATTGACCCATTAGTGACCCCTCTAGCGCGATACCGTTATCCGCTAGTTGACCCCAGTCAGTAACCTCTGCCTTGACGTAGCGCTGGGGCTCAAGTAACTATAACGTTGCCGCGAGCGCTTTGCCAGGGACCCCTGTGCCTCCCAATCAGCCTATCCACCCAAACGGTCCAAAAAGTAGCAATGTTGTGCTTAGTTGCCAAAGTTGGTCACAAGGTCAAGTTGGCACGTGAGAGTCGTTTACTAATACCTGTGTCTCTCTGTTACAGAACCCAATTGTTACTACCCTTCTGAGCTACGCCGGTAATAATTTGGCGCCCAACGTTTCGGGCCGTGACGTTTAGCTTAACCTGACGTCACCACCCACGTGTGAAAGAGATACCCTCCCAAGGTTAACAGCAACTTGGTGAGGTATGGCTAGAGGACGGAGTAGAAACAGAGACCGTGCTCAACCGCCGCTTCTTAGGTGCGATGGAGTACGACGATGAAAATGGACACCCCCAATTTTAACTCTTGGCATGGCTAGAGGACGGCGTCGACTTGGCCGCGCTCCACTATGGAGGCGAAGACGCGCAGGCCGTCTAGTAACGATGACAATTGACACTCCCAGTTCTGTGTAGCTCTCGGCGAGTCATGGTTATCTTGTCGACACTCTTGGAAAAAATGGAGTCGTAGTCCATCCCCACCTAAAGTAAATTTCAAAACGAAGATAGTAGGGCCGGCCACCCAGCGACCAATGACGATGGTGTATAGGTCCAGGCAGAAAGCCTAACCGACTCGCAGACCGACAAGACATAATAAAATCTGTTTTATAGGATAGATTAGTAGTTTTACTCTCGCGACACATTTTCCAAAAACGAAAAATGGTGATGTGGCCATCATGTTACTTTCTCCGACTTGATAATATCATAGCCATTTATATTTACGTTTTCATGGTTTGTATCAATTGAAATCATATTTTAAATGTGCGGGCTGACAAACATCCAGTCAGTACCTGCCTGGGATGTGAGTAATAACCCGGACGTTATTTTCCCGGTTGATTAGGCTGCGGTTGCTAATCGGTGCACACTTGCCCCAATCCCCCATGTTGCCGCTTTTCCGTATTTATCCGTCGATAACATCAAGTGGCAACGATCTGCCCTCCTCGCCATTTGGGTCCAACTCATCCGCCGATAATAGCAAGTGGCAGTGACATGCCCCCCTCGCCATTTGAAGATCTTAAACTGGAATCCCCACAACCCCTCTGATTTCGCTGTTTAAGCCAAAGAAGAGGGGACCGTGATATACAACCCTGGTTCGAACACTACACTTTCAATATCAAACATTTTTTTTGAAAAAAGTCGCAAATCCTAAGAAGAATTGAGAGTTCTGAGTTAATTTTATATTTCTCTTTATTAAGTACAATAATTCTTTCTGATAAACAAATTCGATACAATCACGATTTATGGCATTTTTAAATAAATTTAAAATTCGAAAATAAAAAATTTAAATCAGAACTTCGAAAACTTTTATAACAAGTATACCTCTGGTCCTAATAATACTATATTCTTGAATTAGTAGTAGAAGTGACTTATTTTGTGGCGAGTCGGTATGTTTGAATGCTGAGCGTGCTGCACACGACACTAAAAATACTTTTAGCGCGATCTATTGTATGCTGTAAAATTAAGTAGAGAACATAATTTACACAACGTACTCTTAACATCGCAATACTAGTGAAAATTTTCAAATCTCGATTACCAAGAAAATTCTTCCAATGAGGATGATGCTATGGTTGATAAGAGCATACCATTGACATGAAGAAATATCGATCGCCAAAGTGTGAAAAATATAACATTTAGTGTTTCAAAATACGATAAAGAACCAGTTGATATTTTTAACTTCTTGTAAATAATATACTTAAATTAGTTGTTGAGGAAACCAGAAATTGAAAAGAAGGTGAAGGAACAAAGATTTGTTTGAAAGCAATAATGTATCTTCTTGGCGCTAGAAACGGACAGATGGCGGTAACACGCTTAATCGACCAAAGATTTGTCGAGGTTTCAATATTTTCAGAAAATATTTGCTTGCAAGTAAATTTTCAAAAATGTAGGCTAAATATATAAAAGGTTTACCCAGCCATTAAGAGAGCATTTTCCATATAAACACAGGGGTGTCGAGGAGCACCACGGAAATCTCGTAACGCACGAGGTGCAGTAAAGCTCTCCGGTATTTGAGATGCAATCTTGTTTCTCGCGGCGTTTAACGTGTAAATTATGGATCAGCACGTATAAACGTTTGCATTTATCCTCTTCATCAAATATACAAACTGTGCAGCGTAATTAACGTAATTATTTACTCTCCTAACTGTGATTTATCGCTTTCAGAGAACGTGATATGATGCTGCATTTATAATAAATTCTGTTTGTGCTTCGAATTGCATTTTACGCTGGAAGAGTTTAATTTAGTTCGACGGTTATAATGAAAGCATTCTGAGAAAAAACGCAATTAAATATTGTTTATATGCAAATTTTTATTTATCTCCACTGTAGGATTTGCAGATAATGTTGGTTAAACAGTGTACTGTCTAGGGAAATTATTAATATAGCTAAATCTATGAAATATGTTATTTATTTTTTTCCGCTACCGACAACGTAAATAATAGAATAGAATAGAATAGAATATTTATTGGTGACAACAACTACATTAGAGTCTTTCACAAGTCATTGCATCCATGGTTACAGGTATCGTAAGTACCGTAAGTAAGGCAAGGAGAAGCAAAATATTACAAAAATACACCTTCATAAACCACTGGTACGGGTGGAAGATCATCAATGAATGAACTCTGCATTTTCTACGTATGAACAGAATTATTTAATACTTTCTGCAACAAGTAAGGTTGTTTCTATTTTATTTAGAATTTTGGTTGTTTTTTTTTTGTACACTAATGATTTGCCATGTTATGTAAATACAAGAAAGTAATCGTTCATGAATTGAATGAAAAACACATGTTTCTGATTAACTCCTTCTTGCAAAATGGCAAAAAAACTTCTGACGATAACTGTCTGAATGTTTAATTCAATTCATAGGCGACTGGGATTTTTTTTTCTTGAATGAAATGCATTAGTTTTATTGATATTAAAGCAGTTAAACAAGACGAGGTGGCCGAGTGGTTAAGGCGTTGGACTGCTAATCCAATGGGCTCTGCCCGCGTGGGTTCGAATCCCATCCTCGTCGGCAATTTTTATGATTTCACATTATAGACATACATATTCAAAAATATTAAAATAATGATGCAGCAGTTACACGGAGTCTAGTCGGTCCCCACACTATTACCCTCCACTGTTATAACGCACTTACCGCCCTAGATACTTAATATACTATTTAAAACCGTATTTTTATTTGTTTCATTATAATAAATAATGTAATAGATCATGCAAATATTCTCCTCTTACAATTCATCAGTTCATTTGTTCGATTCAACCAAACAGTTCAGTAAATTATCGGTAGTAATATACCTAGATCGAGGTTAATTATCAAAAAATAGTTTTTTGAGTACCTTGTTACCTGGTAATTTAACGAGACAATAACATTTGTTGTCTGGTTATAACCAGTTGACAACAAATGTTATGTCGAGATGAATTACTAAAAGGTAAAAGGTACGAAAAAAATTTGTTTTTGATAATTCATCCAAGCTCGCGGTATATTTGGGTAGATAATTTATCGAATGAAATAATAATAAAGATCAGGAAAAGTTATGGTTTATTACAAGCTGAATAGTTTGGTTTGCTACAAGAGTAATTGTAAAAATTAAAACTTAATGACAGTGACGTACGTCATGAACATCATGTTTTTATAACCTTAAAAGCTACTCACCTAATTACCGTTTTTCTGTTATCGATTATGACAATGCAAAACATTGTTGTAATGTCAAGCTACCCCATTAATTATCGATTTTCTGTTATCGCATCTATTATTATGTGGTAAATTATCAGCATAATTTAATATTCATCACTAATAGACTTAAGACAAGACAGAAAGACCGTTTGTCTGGGCAAACACCCTTCAGCTATTTATGTACAAAAATTGAATGTAAGAAAATTTGTTTGAATAAAGGTCTTGATGTATGAGCTACCAATAGCCAAGTCCTTCAGCCCCCGATGGTTAGTATTCGTGAGCAGGACTTTTTTGCTACTGATCTTTCATTTTTCACTGTGGGTAGAGATGTGAAAAATATGCCCATAATCGCTAAATGGACTTATTCTTACACCAAAACTGTTTGAGAGTTATTGTTAAACAGTTTTTGCTCATTGTCATCGGGTAATTTAATTTTGAATAACCCCCCCCCCCCCCTCCCTGTAGACTAGTTGACTGGAAACGCCCCTGCTCATTGTTAAACTGTTCGCCAATATGTTCTTAAGCAAATCGTTACAAGCGCACTTATTTTGCGTATTTCGAAAAACTGAGTAATATTTTACGGTTTTACTAAACAACAATCCATTTTGTATACATTTTCTAGTTTTCATGTATTTTGTAATATTTTGTATTAATTCATAAACGCATTTTTTATTCTATAATATACTTACAAAATTAATTTCAGCTGCTGGTCCGGTGGTATCAGCAATCCCAACGCCAATTTGATATTCCCCGTGGACAAGGAAAGTACAAAAAATCATTAAAATCCATACTTGTACTTTGAACGTGTCCATTTTGCAATCGCACTCGGATACTTCTGAAAACGAAACAAAAATTTCGCTTAACTTCATGATTATTATGTAAATTTGCCAAATTAGTATTCAATGTCGCGTAAAAAAAGAAAATGTAAATTAAAGCATCGCATAGTGATTTCCCGTGCGGACATAACTCGAAAATATTTATGTTAAAATTAGTGCATATAACATATCATTACTACTTTATAAATACTCTTACTTAATGTAGGTATAGAAATAAAACCTGTAAAATGAAATCATCTATTGCTTTGGGCATCCGAAATGAAGAGAGAGAGAATACATTTATTGAGACCTTTTTACAAATGACCCCAACAGGCAATTGACCAGAGGTCTTTCAGCCTAACCAAAGTGAAGACTTTTGCAATTTTTTCGCAATGGAATTAAAAGAACCCCGGTCTCATACAATTTTGCAATTTGATTTATATTTTTTTTACGTTGTGTTGTGTTATGTAGTAACCCTTCATTATTTAATAAGTTCGTTGCGGATGTTAATGTGTATTAGGTGTGCTATGCTTTCTTTCTTGATTGACTGTGTAGTTCACTTACTTCCTCCGTTTGCACTCGATGAATTACTTCTTGGATATCTTAGGGACAAACAGGAACTAAAGGTGTAACAATATCAAATAAAAAAACAATAGGGTGAGAGTTTAACGAATGATTTATTATTTTAGAATTCATATTGAAATGGAAAACGAGATTGTTTAATATATATTTTTACAATTATCAATATGAACGATTACTTTCCCTTTACCTATTTTAATGACGTGACCATAAATATGGGTGGTTTCGCTATTTATTTACAACCAAACATTTCATGATTATAGTGCGGAGAATAAAAGTCGATGTTTGTAGTTTGCAACGTTTGATTTTCCCGATAGTTTGTCTTATATTTTATTTTATTTATGTTATAAATTACCAGACGAAATGAAACAATGCACTAAGCTAAGGACATTTAAACTAAAACTTAAGAACTTTTTACTACAGAAATGCTTCTATACATTCTCAGAATTTATAAATAGCTAATAAATTTTCTGTTTACAGATTTTAATGTGTAAGAGTCAATAAAGCTAATGTGTAATCTTAACGAACTCTCTGAAAACTAACATTAATTTTTATTTATTTATTTATCGATTTTAATATGTGATTATGTAAACTATTTTATTTTATTTTATCTTATGAAGTTTTTTTTTAAATTTAGATTTAGTAAACTCTGCGTGAGATTTCTTCTATGTCGCGTCATATTCCAGTTATTAATGCAAACAAATAATTATGTATGACCCCCCTAATACATTACAATTTTCACACACTTTTTAAACTGTATATATTAGTTGTGTGACGTCCACAAAAAGCAAAAACAATACATATTAAAATCTTCAATTTTATTTATTTATTTTAGAAAATTTTAACTACTTTCCCCCACGAACCCTTACACATAATATATTAAAATTTATTACTTAGAGCCTGTAGAACATTAACTTATTTGATTTATCTGTTTGCATAGCCTTGCTGTCACCATAGCGCAGTGATTCTAATTGCCTAATATGTTGTCAAAATATTACGGCCCTATTAGAATTGTAACCAAATTTGTATATGGGGTGTTTCCGAGGTCGCTGATTAAGAATCTAAAATTAAAAATTTTAAAAACAAAATGGCGGATCCAGTATGGCGGTCAAAAATTATAATTGTCATTTTTTAATGAAATTTGGGATGTGAGTTTTTTTCTTAAAAATATGTTTATACAGGGGTGAGTTTTTTTCGATGTTTAGCATGGGGATATTGGAAACTATAAGAGATCGAGAAACGGTTAAATGGGCAAAGAAATGCAGTTTTACGAGCCAAATTAAATTACACTTATATAATTTCCAAAAACGTGAATGACAAAAGTAAAAACAGCCTGAATATTCATATTTTCAGGCTATTTTTCGTCTAATACTTTTATTTAATAAATCTGCACTAAGTGAGGTTGTCTTAAGTTAATTTAACGTCAATGATAACTAAACATTTTGAAAAGTGTAAAAAGTGGCGATTTTTTAGATCGATTTTATTCGATTGCTACAAGAGATAGAAAAAACTGTACAGGGCAAAGTTTTAGATAATTTTATACTGAATAATAAAATTTTATCGAAATTACACAAACTTTTCTACATTTTTTTCAAATGGAAACCAGAGTTGGCTATGGCTTCACAAGAACGACATTTTTCTAGCCATTTTTTTTTCAATTTATAATAACTCATTTATGTTTATAAATAAGTACGTCAACTGCTATATTGGTTTAAAGAGAAAACAATGCCGTTCTAATGCAGCCATAGCCAACTATGGTTTTAATTAAAAAATGTAATTTTGTGTTATATCTTGAAAACTAATATCAATAGAAAAATTTTGATAATAAATTTTTTCGCATCTTACTAAATAATATAAACGTTGTTAAATCATTTTTGATTGAGAAAGTTGTCCATTACTCGGCCGAATCATTTTCTCCACAGGTGACGGCCAATCAATTGATAGCGGTTTCATTGCCCAACAGGTGACGTCCAATCAAATGATAGCGGTTTCATTGCCCAACAGTTTAGTTTACTATGGTTACGATTCGTTTTTTTTTCAGCGAACTACCGCAATTTCCAAATAGAAAAATGATTCGTTATAATTTAATACAAACAGAAAAATCTTCAGGTAATTATTTAATATGATGCGAAAAAGTATAGTATTAAACTCGTGAACAAGTTGGCCATTGCCGCTCAGGTGAATTGCAACACGAGCCGTAGACTTCACCCTCGTGGCAATGGCCAACTATCTCACTCGTTTAATATTATACTATTTGTAAATATAAACTATTTCAAATAATTTATTTTTTCCGCTACCGACAACGTAAATACGCATTGCATGCATGGTTACAGCTACCGTAAGTGGCTGATAACATTCGTGGTGTTTGTTGTCCTTGACGACGGAACTTAATTTTTACTTACGTACCTAGGAAAATAATAAACAGAAACGTAACGCTCCAACATATAGGCGAGCAACACATTTTCGTCTATACCTACAGAATCGGCATCCTTTTTACATAACCACTGCTTAAAAAGAGTCGTAACAGGACACATACCTTTTTAGATTTTGTCGGTAACACATTCTAACACGCAATATTCGCAGCTTCGTTTGCATCCATGGCCGCAAAAACTGTCACTGGATTGACACAAACAAACAAAATTCGACATTGTTTTCTCCGTAGCTGGGTTGCCATAGGACGCATAGAACGCATAGGTGACTATAAAAATTTGAATCCCAAAAGTTACAAGCCGTATTTTAGAATATTTTCTGATCATTTTTAAGTATTATATTTCCGGTAGCGGAAAAAAATTAATAAGCAACATGGAACGTAATGACAATTAACATTTTCGGCAGGTGACGAGCCTCGGCTCCGCCTCGGTTCGTATTCGCCTACCTCAAATGTTAATACGTCCTTACGTTCCTTGTTGCTTAAATAACTATTTATAACATGTTATAAACTGAAGGAAAAAAACACTTGAAATTCGTGATATTTCGACCATTTTCAAACCGCCATAACTCGGCGTATTTTCAATCGATTTTGATGAATCTTTGAGGGCGAAAAACTTTGAAGTGTCTTCTTTAAAGTCATGCATACGAACTTAAGCGTAACCCTTTCCGCCTCCTCCAGCGCCCCTATGAAAAAAAAGTTTTTTTCTGGAAACCATGGCCAACTTTGATGATGTCTACGGAGATGGAAAAGTTTTGTCGACTCGATCCACCATAAAGGCGGTTTGAAAATGGTCGAAATTTCACGAATTTCAAGTGTTTCTATTTGAAATAGTTTATATTTACAAAAATGTATTCGATTTCTTAAATGGCTAATGTAATAAGTAACCTACCTGTTATCTCCATATTGAATTATTTAATTTCATCCCATTGAACAAAAGATAAATGAGAAAAACGCCCTTTCCAGAAATAAGGTGTTAAAATTTTAATCAACTGTTCAAATTGAGTAATAAATTGCACCTCGCAAAATTTGGAACAGGTGAATACTATAGCAGGTACTTCCGATACTTCTCATTCCTTCAATTTTCGTTTGCGTCATCGATAATTCGCAGCCAATACGTTTTTTTTTTCTATCTTTTATATATTTTACAGACGCTTGAAAAAAGAAACGTTGCATATTTCAACAATAAATCATGACTTGATCCGAGTCTTTCGGCAGGGATGTAATAAATCGACGAGCTTAGCTATGAATAAATTGTGCTTTCCACGTAAACTCTATTTGATAGTTCGCACTTCGCATCATTAATCCGCTATATCGATGCATCGGGATTTGTTATTGAATTGCGTCGTGTTGAATGAAATTAGTTTTTTTTTTTTTTTGTATGAAATTGCAATACAATTTTGTCACGAAAATGGTCGGTGTTGTTATACAACAGCAGTTTATATAACTATTTATGTAATATATCATCAACGAAGCGGCAATACTGCCTAACAGCCATTAGGACCAAAATTGAGAATTTTTGATAAGTAATATTTTAAGTTGTCGAACAATTGAACAAATAAAAATAAATACTTATATGATGGAATAACCTGAATATATTTTAATTTTTGAAAATGTGTCAATTTCTGCTCCGAGTCATTAATTTTTAAAAACGAATTTTTAAGTAGTCGAATATTTAAACACGGAAAAACTAGAAAAAATCATATCCCTATGATTGAATTCCATAAAAAAACTTTGATGCAATTTACCTTTCAAATTAACCTTGATTTTTGAAAGTGAGTCAATTTTTGTGTTAGTTATGAATTTTTAAAAATTAATATTTTTAGTTGTTGAAGACAAAAAATAAAAAATCTAAAACAAATAAATAGTAATATAAATGAACCCCACAAACATTTTAAAATAGTTCTACTTTACAACTAACTTAAATTTTTGCAAATTCGCCAATTTCTCCCCGAGTTTTGAATTTTGAAAATTATTTTTTGTAAGTTGTCGAATAATTGAACAAATTTAGAGAAAATAAATACTCAAATGTTTGAAATTTTTAATATATCCACAAGATTTAACATAAATTTTGATTTTTGAGTTATACGTTTTTATAAATGAATTTTTAAGTGGTCAAATATTTTTACAAGGAAAAACTCGAAAAAAAATCATATCTATATGATTGAATTCCTTAAAAACTCTGATGAAATCATAATAAATTTACCTTTAGAATTAACCTTGATTTTTTAAATTGAGTCGATTTTTGCGCGAGTTTATTATTTTTGAAAATTAATATTTTGGCTAAAAAATAAATACTGCTATAATACTAATTCCTCAAAAATGTTGATATCTTAGAAATAGAAAAATAAAACAATATCGATATGATGGAATTCTTTAAAAAGTCCGATGCTACCATAACACATTTGTGTACCTTCAAAAAAAAAGTTCATTTTTGGGTTTTAAATTGTTGTTTTTGGCAGTTGAAATTGTCATTTTTTTCAGTTAAAAATTGTCATTTTTGCCAGTTAATAACGGTCGTTGCCGACACTTGAAAATTGGCCTTTTTGGTAGTTGAAAATTGGCCTTTTTGGCAGTTGAAAAGTGTCATTTTTAGGCAGTTAAAAAATGTCACTTTTGGCAGTTGAAAATTGGCCTTTTTGGCAGTTAAAAATTGTCATTTTTGGCAGTTGAAAATTGTCATTTTTAGGCAGTTAAAAAATGTCACTTTTGGCAGTTAAAAATTGTCGTTTCTGACACTTAAAAATTCGCCTTTTTGGCAGTTAAATATTGTCATTTTGGCAGTTAAAAATTGTCATATTTGGCAGTCGTTGACGACACTTGAAAATTGGCCTTTTTGGCAGTTGAAAATTGTCATTTTTGGCAGCTTAGAATGGTCGTTTCGACACTTAAAAATTGGCCTTTTTGGCAGTTGAAATTGTCATTTTTGGCAGTTGAAAATTGTCATTTTCGGCAGTTAAAAATAGTCGTTTCTGATACTTGAAAATTCGCCTTTTTGGCAGTTGAAAATTGTAATTTTTGGCAGTTGGAAATTGTCAATTTGGCAGCTAAAAATTGTCATTTCTACCAGTTAAAAATGGTCGTTGCCGACACTTGAAAATTGGCCTTTTTAGCAGTTGAAAATGGTCATTTTTGGCAGCTTAAAATGGTCGTTTTGACACTTAAAAACTGGCCTTTTTGACACTTAAAAACTGGTCTTTTTGGTAGTTGAAAATTGTCATTTTTGGCAGCTTAAAATGGTCGTTTCGACACTTAAAAATTGGCCTTTTTGGCAGTTGAAATTGTCATTTTTGGCAGTTAAAAATTGTCATTGTTGGCAGTTAAAAATGGTCGTCGCCGACACTTCATATTTGGCCTTTTTGGCAGTTGAAAATTGTCATTTTTTGCAGTTAAAAATGGTCGTTGCCGCTACTTACAAAATTTGCCTTTTTGGCAGTTGAAATTGTCATTTTTGGTAGTTAAAAATTTTGTCATTTTTGGCAGTTAAAATGATCGTTTCCGACACTTGAAAACTGGTCTTTTTGGCAGTTGAAAATTGGCATTTTTGGCAGTGGAAAATTGTCATTTGTGGCAGTTAAAAGTAGTCATTTTTGGCAGTTAAAAATGGTCGTTTCTGACACTTGAAAATTGGCCTTTTTGCAAATTGAAAATTGACCTTTCTGGTAGTTGAAAATTGCACCCTTTAGCAGTTAAAAATTGTCATTTTTGGCAGTTAAAATTTGTCATTTAAGGCAGTGAAAAATGGTCGTTTTCGACACTTGAAAATTAGCCTTTTTGGCAGTTGAAAATTGTAATTTTTGGCAGTTGAAAATTGTAATTTTTGGCAGTTGAAATGGTCATTTTTTGGCAGTTAAAAATTGTCATTTTTGGCAGTTAAAAATAGTCATTTTTGGTAGTTACAAATTGTAATTTTTGGCAGTTAAAAATAGTCGTTTCCGACACTTGAAAATTGGCCTTTTTGGCAGTTGAAAATTGTCATATTTGCCAGTTGAAAATTGTCGTTTTTGGCAGTTGAAAATTGTCGTATTTGGCAGTAAAAAATGGTCATTTCCGACACTTGATATATTACATGATATGCTAGAATTTATCAAAAATAAAAAAAAATGAATATATTCACAAAACATCTGAATAATCTTCAATTTTTGAAAATGCATGAGTTATAAATGTTTAAAAATGATTATTTTTTAATTTGTCGAATATTTGAACAAAGAAAAAATAGAAAAAAAAAACTGATATGATTGAATTCCTTAAAACCTTTAATGCAATAATAATATATTTACCTTTAATATTAACTTTGGGTTTTGAAAATGCGTGTTATGAATTTTTGAAAATTAATATTTAAAATTGTAAGATAAAAAGATAAAAAAATCATTTTGTTTTAACACACTCACAAAACATCTCCCTTTAAAACTTACTGCAATTTTTGAAAATGCGTCACTTTTTTCGTAAGTTATGAATTTTTGAAAATTAACGTTTTAAATTGTCGAACAAAAAAAACTGATATAGAATTTCTCAAAAATTTAAGTAAGTATATTCACAAAACATCCGCCTTTAGAATCGACTTAGACTTTTGAAAATGTGTCAATTTTTGCGTGAGTTATGAATTTTTGAAAATTAATATTTAAAGTTGGTGAAGGCAAAAAATCGATTTATTTTTCATATATTCACAAAACATCTATTTAATTTAATTTATTTAATGTGACAATAACAATGGGTTTATACAGGTCAATATACATAATATAAATAAGTGCTTTCAATAAATTTAAAAAAATATATGAGTCATAACAGATAAAAAAAAAACTTAAATTTACAGGGTGTAGAAATATGCAAAAGATGCGTTCAGAAAGAAAACTGTAACATGGATAAATAACAAATGTATCTTCCTTTAAAACTAACTTTAATTTTTGAAAATGTGTCACTTTTTTCAATTTTTAAGAACGAATTTTTAAACAGGGAAAAACTAGGAAAAAAAATCATATTGCTATGATTGAATTCCACAAAAAAACTCTGATGCAATCCTAACTTTTAAAATTAATCTTGATTTTTGAAACTTAGTCAATATTTTAATATTTTGTTATAAATTTTTGAAAATTAATGTTTTAAGTTGTTATACTTAAACAAAACAAAAATTGAAAAGAAAATAAGGTCTGATATGATAAGAGTTCCTCAAATATTTTAGAATATTCACAGAACATCTACCTTTATTTTTCGAAAATGTATTAATTTTTCCGTGAGTTATTTTTTTAAATTAATGTTAGTGCTTTTTCTCTTGTAAAATAAACGTTTCGAAAATAAAGTTCAAATTTAAATTGAATTACACTAGTTTTCTCAACTATCCAATACAACTCCGTTACAAAATTCGCCAGCTGCCAAAACGAAAATTACTCCGCAATGCGGATTCAAAATTTTTCGCTGACCTGGCAACACTGCCTATGGGAAGTATTAAAATCTATCTCGCCCCGATAGTTAACATTATATTAGCAGATAGGACCATCTAGCGTCGATTTATGTAACAAATTCGTAAAAAAATGTGTAAATCCCCGAAATAATCCAATAAAACGAGATTATAAAAGGGGGAAAAACGTTTTTTATATGATATTTTCGGTAAAAACAAAATTTAGAAAACCTTCGCTTCACCTCTGAAATCGTAAGTTTGCATCATTATAAGTGTGTATTTCTCGTAGTCCACACCCTATTAATTTATCACATTTAACATGTTTGTACGGTAATTTATTAATAAGTACGGTAATTCAGAGTACGCGGGTACGGTAATTCATTTTCGAACGTGTGGCAACACTGCCTGGGAGTAATCTTTGCGCAGAGTGAGAAAGTATTCCGACAGAACGTGATAACAAATCTACGCGATGATAAATCGCCACTTCTGTGTCAATATTTACATTACTTTCACACGGTGCTCGATGGACAATTATGAAATTCCAGCGTCCCCTCTATTTAAATTAAAGATGTTAATTGCGCAACGAGACACCAAATTTTGGGAAGGCTCCAATAGGAGCAGGTTTTTGAACCTGGCCCGATGGTGAACATTTGAAACTTTCTAAACTAAACCGTGCGCGTGTACTTGTGTGTCCGCGATTAATAGAAATTTTTCTTAAAAAGTATTCAACATTTTATATTCTTGGCCCAACAGTAGTAAGTGTGAAGTGTGAGTTGTAACATAACTGTCTACACAATCGTAAGTTTTAGTCCAGTATTTTCATTATAAGCGAAGTAACGCAAAAATTGGTTTCAATTCACGTGATTTTCGGGGCCGCGTTTTGTTTGTTGTCTGCTTTTCTTTCATGCTCCCGTGACCTTTTCTCCTTGTTTGTATTGTGTTTATTTATTTATTAAACGGAAAACTCCTTTACTCATGGAATAATAAAAATGATTGTTAGTTATCAAGATAAGCCATCGTTTTTGATTTCTCTTTTTTTGTACGTATCCATATTTACGATTTAATTGTTGTTAAAATAGTTCTTTCCCGCAGATGCCATACGGCGTCATATTTTTAATCAAATCCCTGTAATCTGTGTTTTGATTTTTTTGTACCATTTTCTCCATATGGAGTCATGATTTTGTTTTCTGGAAAAATAGGGAGACATTTTTTTTTAATTTAATTTTCTTGAGTTAGAATATTATATTAAAGCAAGAATTTTACAAAAAAGATAATTTCCAAAAATTAATTTGGGAAAGAGAGGGTTATTTCGCGCGAAATACGTGATAGGTGAGTTACGCCCAATACGCCTTATATCGTGTAAGCCACAAAAATTTGTTTCGGAATTGGCTGTGAGATAAATGAGGTATGTCGCATATTATTATTAGTTCAATTGAATTAGATTAAAAAACATGAATTAATAATAATAATAATAATAAATTGTCTTTATTGCGAGAAAGAAAAAATAAAAGTACAAGAAATATCATGGCAGACTGCTATGTTTCTCTCTCTCTCTCTCGGGCATGGCCAACTCAAAAATAAAATTCTGTGGCTCACACCTTATAAAATGTGAAGGTAATTGTGGCAAACACACCCATAATAAATGCTGCAGGTTGAAATTTAAAGAAGTAACCCAGATTGTTGCTGGGTATGCCCGAAATGTGTTACATCTCTACGGATGTAGCACCAATGACTATTGAGAGTTTATACCATTTACAAACGTAAATTAAATGGATGATGATGCATTTACAATCTTTAATTCTCTAAAAAATATTCCTTGACGATTTTTCTCTAAAATGAATAGGGGAGCTAATAATTACACATATTTAATTTTACATGTTAAATCTCTATGTTCGCCCCTTATCCCAGACAACTCAGCAATGTAATTTATTTAAAGACGAAATAAAGAGCTCTATCGCGAGTCGTTTTGATAATATTGTTGCTCGCATTACCCAATTAGAAAGTAAACAAGGTCATATTGAAGCGAAATTAGCTCAAATAAAAACAGTAATGCGTGAGACGAGCGAAGATATTTTATCGGAGCCAGAAGACGCAATAGATTATCGAATGTTATTCTGTTCAACATCAAGGAATTTGCATACCAAATAACCAGTGAAAGTGTTCATTATGATATCACAGCGATGACTGATATTTTAGAGTCACGTAATAATATATAACATAACTAGAGTTGCAAGTAGCAAATTACACGCAATGGGAGTGGGAGTAGGTAAAGTATAGTACATAACGCGAATTCTAACGCAATTATGCGCGCGTGAAATTGCGTTACGCGCCCCTACGCGGCTCGTAAGCAATTTTTTCACTTGCACCTAATTTGCTATTTATAACTCTAGTTATGTAATAAACTATAAAATCAAACCGAACGTTCTACACTCGGCGTCAAAAAAAAGCGCCACTCAAAAAATCGCGAAAAAAATCAATTCTCCAAACCGTCGTCAATTTGGTCGAAAATCGATTAATCTTTCAGTTTGGGAAAGATTCAAGTTTTATCTTTAAGAATGTGTAGTTGATTTTGACCCCAAGTCCAAACCACCCCCACCCCGTAACAACGCGATTGAAAAAAATGTTTTTTAATTAAAAAATTGTCCAACTTTGACAAGCTGTACCGTGCGCAAAAAAAATCGGCGGGAAATTTCACCACAATGGCAGAAAAATGTAATCAATTTCCTTCAAATGCCTTAAAAATTCGAGTCGTTTCGATGATTTGAAGCAAAGTTATGAATTTTTGAAAAAAACATGACATTTTCCTCTTTTTTGGCCATAGCTTGAGTAATTTTGCACCAAAATCGATAAACTTTTGCAGTCTGAACAGTTTTAAATTTTCTCTTCAACGTCATGTGAATTGTTTTGTTACTAAAAAAAAATTGATGCAATGATTTGGCGCGAAGTTATGCAGTTTTAAAAAAAAATTACATTTTGTGCCTTTTTGGCCATAACTAGGCCAATTTCGCACAAAACTCGATGGAATTTTGCGATCTAAGAAGTTTTCGACTTTCGTGACCCGCTGAAAACCCCTACAAAAAGTGTTTTGGATTGACAAAAAATGTAAAATTTTTACAACTTTTCATTTTCAATGTCATTTTTTTTTTCAAAAATTCATAACTGCTCCTAATCATCAGTCCGCTCGAATTTTTAAGGCATTTGAAGGAAATTGATTAAATTTTTCTGCCATTACAATGAAATTTCCCGCCGATTTTTTTTGCGCACGTCAAAGTTGGACAATTTTTCACATAAAAAACATTTTTTTCCATCGCGTTGTTACGGGGGTGGGTTAGACTTGGGGTCAAAATCAACTACACATTCTTAAAGATAAAACTTGAATCTTTCCCAAACTGAAAGATTCATCGATTTTCGACGAAATTGAACCAAGTTACGACGGTTTGAAAAATCGAGTTTTTTCGCAATTTTTCGAGTGGCGCTTTTTTTTGACGCCGAGTGTATATACTACTAAATGAGTTTCGAAGTGAAACGTGATGTGCCAAAACGGTTGATCCGATTTTTAAGAAATTTGGATAGATTTTCCCGAAAAAAGCATCGTATTACATTTTCGCGTTTTAGAAATCACCCCTCCCCACGCGGGTGTGGAAACTCTCGAACCGCGTCGTCCACCCCCGCAACAAATTTCGCGTGAAAATTTTTTCGACCGCCAAACCCCCTCGCCCCATCCTTTCTCCAACTCAAAAAAAAAATCGTCTTTCCACCGTCATCCCCTAAAGAGGGGCGATTTTTTCAAGGAGCCCAAACGTGATGCGTTCAAAAGTAATTCTCAAAAAAAAAAAAAATTCTAACTGAATTATGTTGGATTGTTGAAAGAGCTAGCGTAATTTTAATTATATTTAAACGTTATTTTCAAAAGATTTATTTTACAAGAGAAAAAGCAGAAACTTGAAATATTAATTTTAAAAAAATAACGTAAAACTTAAATATTTATTTTCAAACAAAAATTGACACATTCCAAAAATCGAAGTTCTAAAAACAAATGTTTCGTGAATGTATTAAAATTTGTGTGAAAATTCTATCATATCAGTATTTTATTTAATATTTTGACAAATTAAAACGTAAATTTTCAAAAATTCATAACGCCTAAAAATAACCACATTTTTAAAAACCAAAGTTGGTTTTAAAGATGGTCGTTCTGTGATTATTTTATTTTTGTTTATTAAAATACTTGAGGACCTCAATTTTCTTTTCAATTTTTGTTTTAATTAACATAAAATATTAATTTTCAAAATCTCACAATTCACGCAAAATAGACTCGTTTTCAAAAATCAATGTTAATTTTAAAGTTAAATTTATTATAATTTTATAGGAATTCAATCATATTAGTATTCATTTTTTTTTCTTTGTTCAAATATTCGACAAAAATTATCAAAAATTTACGACACGCAAAAATGTATACATTTTCAAAAATCGTGGTTAATTCTAAAGGCAGATGTTTTGTGAATATACTTACATTTTTAAGAAATTCTATCATATCAGTATTTTTTTCTTAGATGTTTTTGTCAAGTGTTTAACAGCTTAAAACGTTTATTTTCAAAAATTCAAAATACCCAGAAAAAAGACACATTTTCTGTGGATGTAATAATATATTTGAGGAAATCAATTTTGTTTACGATTGTTGTTTTGTTTGTGTTTAACGAAATGTGACTCATTTTCAAAAATCAAAGTTAATAATTTTAAAGGTAAATATATTATGATTACATTTTAAAGGAATTCAATCAAATCAATTTTTGTTTCATTTTTTTTGTTATTCATATAGTGGCAACATATATTTTTTTTAATTTGATGACTCACGCAGAAATTGGCACATTTTCAAAAATTAAAGTTTATGTTAAATCCTTTTAAGCAATTCCATCTTAAGTATTTATTTTCTTTAGATTTTTGTTGTTCAATTATTCGACAACTTAAAACATTAATTTTCGAAAATTCATAACGCACGGAGAAATTGACAGATTTTAAAGATAGATGTTTTGTAAAGATACAATTTTTGAGGAATTCTATTGTATCAGTATTTTTTATTCAAGTCGCCAAGAACTATCAATATTAATTTTGAAAAATTCATATCTCTCATAATTGAATACATTTGTATTTTGTATTTATTTTTCTTCTTAATATTCAGCCCTAATTCCTACGCAAAAATTAAATTTAACTGTTGAACGTTATGTAAAAATAAGATAGCTTATTGTATTTCCAATTAGTAAAACAATGGTTACGAATTTGAAAATGGCGTTAAATTAACGTTTTGCGTACGAAATAGAGCTGAATATAAATGTTCTATAATTTTACGTTTTCAGTGGTAGATATTAAAATAACGGTTAAAACGATGCATCTGTGGTACCATACTAAAAATGACTATTCTTAAAAAGGATTTAATAAAAAAAATAAGTCCGTAAATGACAAAATATATTTTGTTTTATAATCCAACTTAAAACCAAAAACACCCGTTAGCTAAATTCGGAAATAATCGCAAAAAAAAAACAACTTATGTAATATTGAAAGTTACTCACGTTCCTACGCTTTGGAAAAACATATAAAAACAATTGCCACAGGCTTGAAATTTTCCAAATTTACTCAAAATATATTTTGCTTTATAATCCAACCAAAATCCAAGAACACGCCTTAAGATTTTACTTTCTCCATTACGAAGTACGAGAAAGTATTGTGATCTTGATTTTTTTTAATTTGGAAATAATCGCATAAGAACAGAACTTATGTCAAATTGACAGACACTCTTTTATATTTCAAATTCTAAAAAACTTATTCTTTATAACTTATTAATTTTGGAATTTCCTACAGTTATTATTAATATAAACTTGATATAACTATTATTGTTTTATAATTTTCAACCAAAAATGAAAAAAAATATTTTTTTTAATGGTGATGTGGCCATCATTACTTTCTCCGACTTGATGGTATCATAGCCATTTATATTTACGTTTTCATGGTTTATTTTCAATTTAAATCATATTTTAAACGTACATCGAGCGTTGTGTAAACTCGAATGAAACTGACGTTTAAAACGTCAAAATTATGAAAGATGGAAAAATTATACTTCAAATTCAAAAACTCGGTTTACTCAAAAGCTAAAGGGATTTCAAAAAAAACTTATTCTTTATAAGTTGTTCATTTTAGCATTCTCTACAATTATTATTAACATAAATTTGCTGTAACTATTATTGTTTTATAATTATAAACCCAAAATTAAAAAAATTATAATTTTTTTTTCTCGAATAAAAATGATTTTATGAAAAATGTTTTTAAGCAAAAGATGTTCATTTCTTTATTGTCTTCAAAGTTTGTTTAAATGTTTTTGGGATATTTTTCATATTTAAGAAAATATTGGCAAAAAACAAAAACAGTTAAGGTAAACACCTACTTCCGGTGTACGAAATTTTACCAAAAGCTTTTCAGTTCTTCAGATTATCAAATAAGAAGGATGTTTAAAGTTTCATATCAATTGCTCTATTACTTTTTGAGATACAGCGCGCACAGACAGACAGACACACAGACACACACGCAGACACACAGACACACACACACAGACACACACACAGACACACACGCAAACACACAGACACACATGCACACACAGACACACACACACACACAGGCACACACACACACATACACACAGACACAATTTTTTTTCCAGAAATTGTTGAAATTGCATCTAGGGACCCTAAAAAAAATCACGATCACAATACTTTCTCGTACTTCGGATAAAGTAAAAATACTTATATAATAGAATTCCTCAAAAATTATATCTTTACAAAACATCTATCTTTAAAATCTGTCAATTTCTCCGTGAGTTATGAATTTTCGAAAATTAATGTTTTAAGTTGTCAATTGAACAACAAAAATCGAAAGAAAATAAATACTTTAGGTGGAATTGCTTAAAAAAAATTAACATAAACTTTAATTTTTGTGAGCCACAAAATTTTGTTTCAGAGTTGGGTGTGAGGTAAATGAGGTATGTCGCATATTATTACGTCATGAGACTAGATTAGTTCAATCGAATTAGATTTCTCTCTCTCTCTCTCTTCTCTCTCTCTCTTCTCTCTCTCTCTCTCTCTCTTTTATCGAATATTTGAACAAAGAAAAAAATGAATACTAATATGATTAAATTCCTTTAAAATTATAATACATTTAACTTTAAAATTAACGATCGATTTTTGAAAACGAGTCAATTTTGCGTGAATTGTGAGATTTTGAAAATTAATATTTTATGTTGTCGAACACTTAAAACGAAAAATTGAAAAGAAAATTGAGGTCCTCAAGTATTTTATTAAAAAAAAATAAAATAATCACAGAACGGCCGTCTTTAAAACTAACCTAGGTTTTTAAAAATGTGGTTATTTTTAGGCGTTATGAATTTTTGAAAATTTGCGTTTTAATTTGTCAAAATATTAAAAAATATACTGATATGATAGAATTTCACACAAATTTTAATACATTCACAAAACATTTGTTTTTGAAACTTTGATTTTTGGAATGTGTCAATTTTTGCGCGAGTTATGAATTTTTGAAAATAAATATTTAGGTTTTACGTTAATTTTTTTTTAAATTAATATTTCAAGTTTCTGCTTTTTCTCTTGTAAAATAAATCTTTTGAAGATGAAGTTTAAATATCATTAAAGTTACACTAGCTGTTTCAATAATCCAACATAATTTTGTTTTTTTTTGAGAATTACTTTTGAACGCATCACCGTTTTGAAAAGTGTTTTACTCATCGACAAGATTGAACAAATATATTCAACCTTGTTGTTTCTTAATTTTTTTTTAATTCTCGAACGGATGGAATGATTTTCGTTAATTCTACCAGAGATAAATGGTATTTAAAAAATCGTGGTTCAATTGCTTTGTTTTTAATTCCGGTGAATTTTGCTAAATTAACGTATTTTGAAAATTCTTTCGCTGGTGTATTATATCGCCACAAAGATATAAATATAAATTAAAAAAAAAATTGCAGAAACATGTTGAATATCAATACATTGAGGCTACTTTTCGTCTTTATTTAATTTATTTGATATAAATAGAGTTAACAAAGAAAACTCGTCATATTTTTTCTTACAAATATGGAAAATTCTCACGCAAACGTATTAAATAATTCTATACACGTAAATTAGGTGAAAACGGAAAACTCGATATTATTTTTCAACTTTCAAGGATAATTCATAAGCGAAAGAGCAGATTTCAAAAACTCAATTCAAGAAATGTTTTCTACTCATGGAGTAGATGTAAATAAGACAAAAAAATCGACAATCAATTATTTATTTTATGTTTACCAACAGGTGGAGTAAATCTAAATAAAACCAAAAGATGAAATCGTATCCCAATTGTTCTTTTTATGTTCTTTGACGGGCGGTTCGGTCATTCTAGCAGGGCGCTGTATTCGTCGAATAGATTAGACAAGGTAAAAAATGTTGATGTGGTCATCACCTAACTTTCTTCGCTATGATGGGGATGTTGCATATTCAACAATTAGTGGAATTTCAAAAAAGCTTATTCTTTATAAGTTGTTCGAAAATACCTCCTAATTGCAATATAGGTCACCGTTAAAAAAAACTGAATTTATACATCATTGCACTTATACGTGGTGACGTCGAAGAAATTAAAACATTTTTCGGTAAACTCTAAAATAAAAAAAGTTATTTCAATATTTCGATACTAATGGTATCCCACAGGGATCAAATTTGTGCCCGCGAATATTTATAATTTGTATCAACATTATAAGTTGTTCGAAAAATTTAAACTTGTAACAGTAGAGTACCCTCCAATTCGACCTTTCATTTAGTATGCAAGCAAGTTCATTCCCCTTGAAGCTAACAGTTAACCTTGGTAACAATTCTAATAGCAATGAAAAACGAGACTCATTAACCAGCGTGATAAACAAACAAACACACAAATAAGATATGTAAATATATATTATCACAGTGAATAAAAATAAAAAAGAGGGTCAACATCTCTCATACGTACAATTTAAAGACCAACTTTCACCAAACTACAAAACGCAATATATGTAAAGCCGCATTTCATCTACCACGAAACGACCAAACATCGGATAATACTTGCTCACATTGACCTAATAACCGGGCGCGTTCGAAATAAATTGAAGTGAGGAGTGTTGTTGCACTCGCAAATACTTACATCACTTATCACAGCACCAAATCAACTAAATCGACTCCTGAAATAAATTCGTGGAATCCACTTGAGATAATCTCACTGATACACAACACTGAATTGATAATGTCATCGTTGGAACTTCACTCGCCACGTGGTGTTGGTAATGGCTTAATTACTCACATCAATGCAGGCGTGAGCAGACACAGAAATGTCGCATTTGTGACCGACTGGTTATGGTGTACTGGTGTTGGTGTTGTCTGACAAATATGTACGGGGGGAAATGTATATGTGATCTTGACATTCAAGCTTATTAATAATACTGTTATTGCTGTTGGTCTGTACGTGTTCTTGAGTAGGTAATTACGATTTCATTGAGTTAACAGTGAACACATTGAACCTGAAACTATTTAAAAACATGTTTTTTTTTTACTTTCACCGTTAATTACGAGAAAGTATTGTGATCGTGAAAAAATTTTTAATTTTTTTTTACTGAAATAATTTCAAAGATTTCTGGAAAAAAATTGTGTCTGTGTATGTATGTGTGTGTATCTGCATGTGTCTGCGTGTCTGTGTGTCAGTGCACGCTATATCTGAAAAACTAAAAATGGTGGTGTGGCCATCATTTTACTTTCTTCGATTTGATGGTATTATTTTCAATCTACACGGAGCGAATCGGATGATGTTGACGTTTGAAACGTCAAAATTATGAAAGATGAAAATGACAAATTATACTTAAACTGTAAATTGTGGCAATCAGTTTACTCAAGAACTAGTGGCGGGCGGGTGGACCCTGTCCCACCTTCCAATTTACGGATGATAAACAAGAGTTAACATACTGAAATTAATTAATAACACAAGAGTAAGAAAGACATTTAAGACTTTATGTTTTTATGATTCACTTATTTATTGGTGGAAATTTTGGGACGTGGGCAACAGGTTGGATTGTAGGATAGGGCCCACCCACCACCCACCGTATCAACTTTATGTTAACCTATAAATCCTGTTGGTTTAAAAGAACTTCTTTGGCATATAATTGGAAAAGTTGAAAATTTACAAAACACGATTTTGTAGTTTAAATGTAAGTGCAATAAGGGGCGGGTGGGTAGTCCCTATCCACCTTCCAATTTACGGATGATAAACAAGAGTTCACATACTGAAATTAATTAATAACACAAGAGTAAGAGGGACATTTAATATTTTATGTTTTTGTGATTCACTTATTTATTGGTGGAAATATTGGCACGTGGGCAACAGGTTGGATTGTAGGATAGAGCCCACCCACCACCCGCCGTATCAACTTTATTTTAACCTACAAATCCTGTTGGGTTAAAAGAACTTCTTTGGCATATAATTGAAAAGTTGAAAATTTACAAAACACGATTTTGTAGTTTAAATAGAAGTGGAATAAAGGGCGGGTGGGTGGCTCCTGTCCGGGTGGGTGGGTCCTGTCCTACCTTCTAATTTACTGATGATAAACAAGAGTTTACATACTGAAATTAATTAATAACACAAGAGTAAGAAAGACATTTAAGATTTTATGTTTTCGTGATTCATTTATTGGTGGAAATATTGGCGCGTGGGTAACAGGTTGTATTGTAGGATAGGGCCCACCCACCACCCGCCGTGTCAACTTTATTTTAACTTACAAATCCTGTTGGGTTAAAAGAACTTCTTTTGCATATAATTGGAAAAGTTGAAAATTTACAAAACGCGATTTTGTAGTTTATATGTAAGTGGAATCAGGGGCGGATGGGTGGACCCTGTCCTACCTTCCAATTTACGGTTGATAAACAAGAGTTAACATACTAAAATTAATTAATAACACAAGAGTAAGAAAGACATTTAATATTTTATGTTTTTGTGATTCACTTATTTATTGGTGGAAATATTGGCACGTGGGCAACAGGTTGGATTGTAGGATAGAGCCCACCCGCCATCCACCGTATCAACTTTGTTTTAACCTACAAATCCTGTTGGGTTAAAAGAACTTCTTTGGCATATAATTGGAAAAGTTGGAAATTTACAAAACGCGATTTTGTAGTTTATATGTAAGTGGAATAAGAGGCCAGTGGGTGGGCCCTGTCCTACCTTCCAATTTACGGATGATGAACAAGAGTTCACATACTGAAATTAATTAATAACACAAGAGTAAGAAAGACATTTAATATTTTATGTTTTTGTGATTCACTTATTTATTGGTGGAAATATTGGCACGTGGGCAACAGGTTGGATTGTAGGATAGGGCCCACCCACCACCCGCCGTATCTACTTATTTTAACCTACAAATCCTGTTGGGTTAAAGGAACTTCTTTGGCAATTGATTGGAACAGTTGAAAGTTTACAAAACACGATTTTATAGTTTAAATCTAAGAGGAATGAGCGGGTGGGTGGGCGCGTTTGGGTGGGCCCTGTCCCACAATTATTATTAATATAAATTTGATGTAACTATTATTGTTTCGTAATTATAAACCGATAATGAAAATTTTTTTTTTTCTTGAATAACAATGATTTTATAAAAAATATTTTCAAACAGAATATGTTCATTTCTTTGTTGTATTCAATGTTTGTTCAAATGTTTTTGTGATATTTTTCATAATTAAAAATTATTGGAAAAAAAACAAACAAAAACAGTGGGTGGGTGTTTACCGTTTTTGTGTTTTTTTCAAATAATTTTTTAAATATAAAAAATATTACAAAAAAAACATTTCAACAACGACTGAAAACAACTAAGAGATGAGCATCTTTCGTCTGAAATTTTTTTTCATAAAATCACTATTTTTCG
Source organism: Ocypus olens (assembly GCA_910593695.2). NCBI lineage: Eukaryota > Metazoa > Arthropoda > Insecta > Coleoptera > Staphylinidae > Ocypus > Ocypus olens. Next base: position 7,210,785 of record OU343052.1, on the reverse strand, counting down.
ATTTTTTTTTTTTCGTTTTCTACTAATAATTTTAAATCGATAATAGTTACATCTAATTCATCCTAGCAGAGAATGCCAAAATGACTAGCCTATAAAGAATACGTTTTTTTGCCATCGATTTGAAGCTTTTCAAAATTACTTAAAATTATTATGAGATTGAAAAGTGAAAAGTTGTGTTAATCTCTTTGATATTTTTTTATGAAATAAAATAAAATACAATTTTTTATTTTTAAGAAAATTTATAAAAAAGTTTAAATATGAAAAAATCAACAATTTTTTGAAGAAATTAAAATATTTTATTTAAAAATACTTTTCATAAAAAACAAATTTGTTTATTTCAAAATCTCATGAGTTTCGCGCAAACTGTGGCAAGTGCGGACTTGATTGGATTGATTAGATTTTCACGAAAAAAATAAAAACGTTCTTAATTTTCTAGAAATTTAAGCGCAAAGTTAAGAAACGGCAAAATATATAAAAGACGCAGGAAAAATTCCATAAAAAATCATCCTCAATGGCCGAAGTATTGCTTATTCAAAATCAATTTGGGTTTTGTAAATTCAACAATTTTCAATAGAGATATGGATTTTTGAAATTTTCGTTTTAATTTTTTGAGCATTTTAACGAAAACATCGCGGAAGAAAATATAAAACGTGCAGGAAAAAATCCATAAAAAATTATCCTCAATGGCCGAAGTAACGCTTATTCAAAATCAATGTGGTTTTTGTAAATTCAACAATTTTCAATAGAGATATAGATTTTTGAAAATTTTAATTTTAATTTTTTGAGCACCTGAACAAAAATATGGCAGAAAAAAATGTAAAAAACACAGGAAAAATTCCATAAAAAATCATCCTCAATAGCCGAAGTATCGCTTATTCAAAATCAATTTGGTTTTTCAAATTTAACAATTGTCAATAGAGATATGGATTTTTGAAAATTTTAATTTTAATTTTTTGAGCACCTGAACAAAAACATCGCAGAAAAAATATAAAAAACGCAGGTAAAATTCCATAAAAAATCAACCTCAATAACCGAAGTATCGCTTATTCAAAATCAATTTGGTTTTTGTAAATTTAACTATTTTCAATAGAGATATGGATTTTTGAAATTTTCGTTTAAATTTTTTAAGCACCTGAACAAAAACATCGCAGAAAAAAATATAAAAAACGCAGGAAAAATTCCACAAAAAATCATACTCAATACCCGAAGTATCGCTTATTCAAAATCAATTTGGTTTTTGTAAATTCAACAATTTTCAATGGAGATATGGATTTTTGAAAATTTTAATTTTATTTTTTTGAGCACCTGAACAAAAACATCCCAGAAAAAAATATAAAAAACCCAGGAAAAATTCCATAAAAAATCATTCTCAATGTCCGAAGTATCGCTTATTCAAATGAGAGAATATTGAGAATATTGGTGAAAATTTTTGGTTCGTTTTAAAGGGCCTCTTGTTGTTGTTCGTTTGTGTGTTTCTTATAATTCAGCAGCTACAGATCTTCGGAATGATATATTATTCGCCCTTGCACTACAAATCCCCAGCACTTATTGGTAATCAATATTAATTTTTCTCTAATTTGAATTCATCATTTTTATATTATTTGTTTTGATTTCTTTTCCCAAGTCTGATTTATATTTTTTCATAATAACTTCCTATTTTGTTTCGAATTTCTTTCAAATATTCTTTCTAGATTATTTATAGAGTTTTAATAGGTTACGTTGGATATTGACAAATCTGGAAATATTTGTAAATTATACGAGAACGAAATGTTCGTTTAGCCGAAAATATCGCTAGGATGAATAGCTAACGGCTATCGTTACATTATATTAATTACAGTTCCTCTATTTCGGCAAGTACACACGGACTACTGGAATGTTGATCAAATTAATCCAATTACCGCATGATTTCATTATATATCAATTAAATAGATGTATTAATTGAAGCTAAAATTAGACATTAATTTAATCAATCTAATGTACGATGTGACTTTGTTCAGCTTTACGGAAAAATCATGGTTAATTAATTTGATATAATCCTAAGAAAAAACGCAACAGAAAGGGAAATATTAATTAATTAATAAGATTAAATATTTTAGTAAGGACAGACCCTTATCGTGTACAGATTTGGCGTATCATATTTCTTGCCGCTTTGAAGTTGGCATCAAAAATAATTAACTTTATGAATAAAGTATAATTAATTCTACTTTTTCCTTATCAATACCTATGACTCTATTACTTTTCTAAAGTCGGCAAAAAATTGTTTTGTATTCCTGACATGGTTTTATAATTTTATTTTCCGTATTAGTTTCGATAATTCCATCTTGAGCGGAAAAACGTCATACAGTTAATACATAATAATGCTCTATATCTAACATATTGGTTATAATATTACATTCATTGTTGATTAAAAATTTTAATTAATTTTAATCAATTTAATATTACTGTTTATTATTGTATTGTTCATTATTTGTAATTTTTATAGGGTCAATTCAGCAAGCATTATGTTGCACTTTTGAAAAGTTTCAAGACGCTGACAATGGTTTCTATATATTTATTTTCAAGTCTCCAAAATTATACCCATTTTTTAAACTTTACTCTCTATTTAAATAAAATTATTCCGAAATCTATTGGCATAAGACTTGCAGCTTTTAACTAAATAAATTTTATATTTTTTTCAAGCTACTAAAATTATTACATTTTTTCACAATTTTAGTCTTTGTATACGTAAAATTATTCTAAAATCTTGTGACATACAATTTGTAGCTTTCCACGAAATTAATCTAGAATATATTTTGAGTAAATCTAAAAAGTTTCAAGTCGTCGGTAATTGTTTTTCTATTTTTTTTCAAGCTAATAAAATTATTACAATTTTTCACAATTTTAGTCTCTGTCCACGTAAACTTATTCTAAAATCTTGTGACATACAACTTGTAGCTTTCCACGAAATTAATCTCGAATGTATTTTGAGTAAATTTAGAAAGTTTCAAGTCGATAGCATGTGTTTCTCTATTTTTTTTTCAAGCTACTAAAATTATTACACTTTTTTACAACTTTAATCTCTGCCCACGTAAAATTATTCTAAAATCTTGTGACATACAACTTGTAGCTTTCCACGAAATTAATCTCGAATATATTTCGAGTAAATTTAGAAAGTTTCAAGTCGTCGGCAATTGTTTTTCAATTTTTTTCAAGCTACTAAAATTATTACAATTTTTCACAACTTAAGTCTATCCACGTAAAATTATTCTAAAATCTTGTGACATACATCTTGTAGCTTTCTACGAAATTAATCCCGAATGTATTTTGAGTAAATTTAGAAAGTTTCAATTCGTCCGCAATTGTTTTTCAATTTTTTTCAAGCCACTAAAATTATTACAATTTTTCAAAACTTAAGTCTCTGTCCACGTAAAATTATTCTAAAATCTTGTGACATTCAACTTGTAGCTTTCTACGACATTAATCTCGAATATATTTTGACTAAATTTAAAAAGTTTCAAGGCGTCGGCAATTGCTTTTCAATTTTTTTCAAGCCACTAAAATTATTACAATTTTTCAAAACTTTAATCCCTGTCCACGTAAAATTATTCAAAAATCTTGTGACATACAACTTGCAGCTTTCCACGAAATTAATCTCGAATGTATTTTGTGTAAATTTAGAAAGTTTCAAGTCGTCGGCAATTGTCTTTCAATGTTTTCAAGCAACTAAAATTATTACAATTTTTCACAACTTAAGTCTCTGTCCACGTAAAATTATTCTAAAATCTTGTGACATTAAGCTGTAGCTTTTCACGAAATTAATCTCGAATGTATTTTGTATGAATTTAGAAAGTTTCAAGTCGTCGGTAATTGTTTTTCTATTTTTTTTAAGCTACTAAAATTATTACAATTTTTCACAACTTTAGTCTCTGTCCACGTAAAATTATTCTAAAATCTTGTGACATTCAACTTGTAGCTTTCTACGAAATTAATCTCGAATATATTTTGACTAAATTTAGAAAGTTTCAAGTCGTTGGCAATTGTTTTTCAATTTTTTTCAAGGTCCTAAAATTATTACAATTTTTCACAACTTTAGTCTCTGTCCACGTAAAATTATTCCAAAATCTTGTGACATACAACTTGTAGCTTTCCACGAAATTAATCTCGCATGTATTTTGTGTAAATTTAGAAAGTTTCAAGTCGTCGGCAATTGTTTTTCTATTTTTTTTTTCAAGCTACTAAAATGATTACAATTTTTACAACTTTTGTTTTATAGTTTTATAGTAAATTAGTTTTCACAATTTGACCCTTTTTGACACATCAGGACTAGGACATTTTAGACCAATTAAGCGGCTGTCCCAATTAGGCGAATTTCACATAACGTTAAACAGGGTTATTATAATTTAAACTCTTGCTGTATTCCATGTTTTTTCGCGGAAAATTGCATCACCAACCGGGAAGAATAAAGCCGATACAGTTCCAGTATAAGGGATTTAAATTGAAACTATTAGAGGGGCTGAAGATTAAGCGGGCCATTAAACAGGGCAAATTAGTCGTTAACAGCCACCTCGAAGTCTCAGCGGGGGGCACCCAGTGATGTAATATTTGTTTTTATAACGAGATGTTACACGTTCTAAACTGCTAATAAAAACATGGAATAATAGAGTTATAATAACCCTGTGAAATATCAGCTCCATCAAGAATGTAGCCTGGAACTTGCTTATTAACTTTATGATTACTTTTATTTCAATACATGTTTTAATAAATTAACAAAGGGGGCGGGGTTTAAAGTACGCTCAAATTTGTTTTTTCTTAGTTTATGTAAAATGGTCGAACGAGTCGATCCCGACCACTCCCACCCCTCTAGAACCAGCAGAGCCCCCGGGGCGAATTTTTGAAAATCAAAAAAAAAACATCAAAACGCGCCGGATCAGAAGTCGATAGGCGACCGAGCGGGAGGGTGGCGGCCGGGTTTTTTAGAAACTAAAATCGATTTCAAAGGGACGCTCGGTGCCCGATTTTTTTATTTTTACCCCAATCGGGCGACGCCCCCTTTTTTACTTTTCGGCGTACTTTCGGGGACGTATTTTTTTCTATGGAAATCGAAGAGATGAAACTTTCAGGGTAGGCGGGGGGTGAGACGAGCCGTGATCCCTAATTTTTTTAAAACCTTCCGACCACCCCCCGCCCCCCATAGCGCGTTATTCCGCCCAGCCCCGGACATTTTTTTCTTTTCTTTTTATTTCTTTCGAGGACGATATTTTTTCTATTTATATCAAAGAGTTGACACTTTTGGGGGGGGGGGTCGTGGTAAGACGAGCCTTCATCTGTATTTTCTTCAATAGATTTTGAATATCCCTTAAGCTCCCAAACAATGATTTTCACCCGTAACTCGCAAAAATCTATACCTGGCGATATAAAAGTCGATTTTTGACCAAATTAGCAATTATCTATAACTAAATAAAACATCGTATTCCTATCACTAATAGATGTGCTTTAATAACCAACAGTCAAAAATAGATTTTGGGTATCCCTTAAGCCCCCAAAAAAATTTGTTTCTCCCGTCACTCGCAGAAATCCATACCTGGCGATATAAAAGTCGATTTTTCACCAAATTAGCAATTATCTATAACTAAATAAAAAATCATATTACTATCACTAATAGGTGTGATTTAATAACCAATAGTCAAAAATAGATTTTGGGTATCCCTTAAGCCCCCAAAAAAATTTGTTTCTCCCGTCACTCGCAGAAATCCATACCTGGCGATATAAAAGTCGATTTTTGACCAAATTAGCAATTATCTATAACTAAATAAAAAATCGTATTCCTATCAGTAATAGGTGTGCTTTAATAACCAATAGTCAAAAATAGATTTTGGGTATCCCTTAAGCCCCCAAAAAAATATTTTCTCCCGTCACTCGCAGAAATCCATACCCGGCGACATAAAAGTCGATTTTTGACCAAATTAGCAATTATCTATAACTAACTCAAAAACCGCATTCCCATCACTAATAGGTGTGCTTTAATAACCAACAGTCCAAAATAGATTTTGGGTATCCCTTAAGCCCCCAAAAAAAATGTTCTCCCGTCACTCGCAGAAATCCATACCTGGCGATATAAAAGTCGATTTTTGACCAAATTAGCAATTATCTATAACTAAATAAAAAATCGTATTCCTATCACTAATAGGTGTACTTTAATAACCAATAGTCAAAAATAGATTTTGGGTATCCCTTAAGCCCACAAAAAAATATTGTCTCCCGTCACTCGCAGAAATCCATACCTGGCGATATAAAAGTGATTTTTGACCAAATTAGCAATTATCTATAACTGAATAAAAAATCGTGTTCCTATCACTAATAGGCGTGCTTTAATAACCAGAATTACTATTACCATTACGTTTCGCGAACGTACGTATTACGAAAAAAAAGGATTTTAGCTGAATTGATTTTTTCTACGAGCGCCAATTTTAAATAAATTGTTTGAAAATTGTAAAAAACCAATAAGATTTGGTGGGCGCCTAGGTAAGAAAGCTGTTAAGCAGACCTGCCGCCCGGGTGATAGGCACCCCTAACACCCCCGCTTAGCGCTGCCGTGATGACGTCATCCATGTCAGCATGCAGAATAACTCAAAAATTATGTATTTATGGATTTTTTCCTCATTTTATTAATAACGTTGTCCACAAGGTCATCCGCCTTTATGTTTTGTTTGCATGATGGAATAAAACAAACGTAAATTACATGAACCATGGGATGATGCGTATTATGGATAAAAATGAGGTGTCAATGCGGTTCGTCATGATATATTGGACGGATGACATATGATATGAGCTTTCCATGTGATGTTTAAAAAATAATAATTATTATGTTTTAGCCTTAAGGGTGAATAATAATAAAATAATAATCACGTAATAAATATTTGCATAAGATTTTACATTACAGCTCAAATGAATAAATAAAAAGTATAAATGTATTTGGATTTATTATTAAATATTTCATTACACAATATTAATTATCTACCGGGATAATATTAATTACGCCTTGCGTCTGTTGTATAAGAAAACTAATTTAAGACAATTTATTTGTAATTTAAAAATAACTTTATTCTTGTATGTGTTTAAGTTATTGAACAAGATAAGCTACCAATTATTTTGAATGTACAGAATAAGCAGCAACTAGAAATGTAGATATTCCTGGAAACTTGAATAAAGTTTAAGTTTAAGTTGCAATTATTTTTCCGGGAAGGTTTTACGTAAACATTTGAAGACTTTCCGGCATTGTGATATAAAATCGTTAGCAATTGAAAGAAGCTGGAATTACTTAGTATTTAAACTTGTCACTGGTTAGAGTGCCCTATATTTCAATTAAATTGAGTTATTTGTTTCGAGTACGACTGTTTTCACTAATAGAATACTTGCGAGAACAAAGGTCGGAAATCGTCCGAATAACTAAAGAGTAACCATTGTAGTTGTAAAGTCTCTCTGGAATGATTTAATTGAGCGTAAATTAAATTAATTAACTCTATATAAAGACTGACCCATGATAAAGCACGTAGTTTATTCAAATGACACAAGATGCGACATTAATAGATTTCAAGATTGATTACATTTGTAATGCGTTCATTTATTTTAAATTACTGTAATTATAATTTATTTGTGTTTGTACTCCGGATTTAATGGATTGAAAAGTAATTTCGTTACTTGTACTAGGTCAAGTTTTTCACCGTGTAGAAACCACGGATTTTGTAAAGATATACTGAAGGAAAAAAAAATGAAACACAAATTCGTGAAATTTCAACCATTTTCAAACCGCCATAACTCGGTGTGTTTTCAATAGATTTTGATGAATCTTTGAAGGCAAAAAACTTTGAAGTGTCTTCTTTAAAGTCATGCATGCGAAACTAAACGTAACCCCTTCCGGCCACTCTAGCGCCCCTGCGAAAAAAAAAAGTTTTTTTTCTGGAAACCATGTCCAACTTTGACGATGTCTATGGAGTTGGAAAAATTTTGTCTACTCGATCCACCATAAAGACATTAAAATGTGATCAATTCCCTATGCAGGACATAAAGAACGAAGTTCCTACGATGATTTGGCACCAAGTTATGGGTGTTTGAAAAAATAGTGCATTTTGAGGTTTTTCGCATATAACTCAGTGACTTTTCAACCAAATTTGATGATTCTTTCAGGAAAAAATCCCATTTTGGCTCTACTTTAAGGGAGTAAACTCAAATTGGAATAATCCCTTTTCTAACCATTCAACCCCCGAACAAGAAAAACACGTATTTTGTTAAAAAGAAAAAACGTCCAACTTTGGCAACGTGTACCGAGTTGGAAAACATGTGTCGACTCGATCCACCAAAAGTGCATTGAAATGTGTTCAATTACCTGCGCAGGACTCAAATAACGAAGTTCCTCCGACGATTTGGCACAAAGTTATGGGTGTTATTTCTGAAATTTTTCCAAATTGTTTTTACGAAAGTATCCATTTTGGTGTGTCTAGATGCCATTTTAACCATTTCTGTAAAACATTTTTTTGTGTCTCTCTCTCTGTGTGTGTGTGTGTGTGTGTTTATGTGTGTGTGTCTGTCTGTCGGTATCTCAAAAATTAATATAGCAATTGATATGACGCTTTGAACATAAGTCTTATTTTACAATCCAAAGCTTTTGGTAAAATTTCGTACACCCGAAGTGGGTGTTTACCTTTTAACTGTTTTTTTCAAATATTTTTTAGACAACAAAGAAATGAATATCTTTTGTTTGAAAATATTTTTCATAAAATCATTTTTATCCGAGAAAAAAATTTTTTTTTTCATTTTTTGTTTATAATTATGAAACGATAATAGTTACAGCAAATTTATATGAATAATAATTATAGAGAATACTAAAATAAACAATTTTTGACATTCTGCAAAACGGTTATCATCCCTCAGATGAAATCAAAATGGCGACACTCGAAACTTGAACTTATGGCACAAAATGTGCATCTCCTGGTTAAAAATTCTGATAAATTAATTACTTGAAGAATGATTGTTAATTGTTTAAATACACTAAGGAATAATGTATTTTTGACATACTTAAAAATAACTGTCGAATCCTAGCTGAAATCAAAATGGCAACGATACAAACTTAAATTGCGAAAAAATCATTTCAACTAGAACTAGTTTCAAAACTTTAAAATATCTTCAAAATAAACCTGTTTCTAACATCCTTCCTCAAAAATTAATATATCACAGCTATAAATAAAATGGCAACGCTACAAACTTGAATTGAAGTAAAGAAAACTGCAAGCGGCGATTTGGAAAATTGTAAAAAAATAATTTCAACTAGAATTAGCTTCAAAACTTTAAAATACGTTCAAAATAAACCTGTTTCTGACATCTTGAATCAAAAATTGATATATCACAGTTATGAATAAAATGGCAACGCTACAAACTTAAACTGAAGTTAAGAAAACTGCATGCGGCGATTAAAAAAATTATAAGAAAAATAATTTCAACTAGAATTAGCTTCAAAACTTCAAAATACTTTCAAAATAAACCTGTTTCTAACATCTTTAATCAAAAATTGATATAACACAGCCATGAACAAAATGGCAACGCTACAAACTTAAACTGAAGTTAAGAAAACTGCAAGCGGCGATTTGGAAAATTGTAAAAAAATAATTTCAACTAGAATTAGCTTCAAAACTTTAAAATACGTTCAAAATAAACCTGTTTCTGACATCTTGAATCAAAAATTGATATATCACAGCTATGAATAAAATGGCAACGCTACAAACTTAAACTGAAGTTAAGAAAACTGCACGCGGCGATTTGGAAAATTATAGAAAAAACAATTTCAACTAGAATTAGCTTCAAAACTTCAAAATACTTTCAAAATAAACCTGTTTCTTACATCTTTAATCAAAAATTGATATAACACAGCCATGAACAAAATGGCAACGCTACAAACTTAAATTGAACTTAAGAAAACTGCAAGCGGCGATTTGGAAAATTGTAAAAAAAACAATTTCAACTAGAATTAGCTTCAAAACTTTAAAATACTTTCAAAATAAACCAGTTTCTAACATCTTTAATCAAAACTTGATATATCACAGCTATGGACAAAACGACAACACCATAAACTTGAACTGAAGTAAAGAAAACTGCACGATAAAGAATAAGTTTTTTTCGAAATCTTTTTGGTTTTTGAGAAAACTAACTATTATAATTTAAAGTATAATTTATCAATTACATCTTTCATAATCGTTTTATCCGCTCGATGTACATTTAAAATATGATTTAAATTGAAAATAAATCATGAAGATGCAAATAAAAAAAAACTATGATACCATCAAATCGGTGATGTGGCTATATCACGATTTTTTCTGATTCTGAAAAGCGCTCTTCTCTATCAATCAATCAATCAATTTATTTGTGCTAATAGACAGTACATCTTTACACAAGTCAATTAAACAGTTTAAAATAAAATGCAATACAATAAAATACAATTAAATAGTTTAAAATAAATAAAATACAATAAAATACAATTAAACAGTTTAAAATAAATAAAATACAATAAAATACAATTAAACATTTATTTAGAGCACTGTTTCTTGTTTTTTATTGATTATTCAAATTTAATTCTTATTATCATGTTTTTGAGTAGCACGACAAAAAAATATATTTTCCGCCTACCAGTTACGAATGTTCATTTTTTGGCCGAAAAATCCGGGAAGAAAACTGGCTTTAGGACCCTAAGGAAGTCAAAAATGTTTCACAAATTTTCCAATAGAGAACGGCGTACTTGTTAAAATAAATATCATTAAACTCATAATACTGAGCCCACATAGTATACTAACTAGTTTTTCCTAGGCTAAAGTTTGATGTATGTGAAATTGTGTTCTTTATGTAAAATTGTGGAATGTAAAAATGTAAGAAAAGTAACTGGTGACGAACGACGGCTCCGCTGCGCTGCGCTATCGTCCATGCGGGGCCCATCAAAATTAAGCGATTGAATTGCGTTGCGCCATCAATGAAAAACATAATTTTTTTCCAAATCAACTTTTATTTTTCGTTTTTTATTTTTCATTTTTCATTTTCAAGTTTTAATTTTCAATTTTTCATTTTAATTTCTCACTTTCCATTTTTCATTTTTAATTTTTTATTTTTTAAGTTTCATTTTAATTTTTAATTTAAAATTTTTGATTTTTTATTTTTATTTTTATTACTTTTATTTTCAAAAAATTTTGAAAAAATATCTTCTGCCATCCCTGAAAGTTTCAGCTTTTCGACTTTAAAAGAAAGAAATCCATCCTTAAAAGAAGAAAAACGAACGCAGGGGGTGCAAATGGTGCGTTGGGGTAGTTTCAAAAACGTTGAAAAAATGTCTTCTGCCATCCCTGAAAGTTTCAGCTTCTCGACTTTAAAAGAAAAAAATACGTCCTTAAAAGAAGAAAACCGAACCACCCCCTTTTTTACCCAGTTTTTAAAAAAATCATATCTCGTAAACGGGGAAAAAAAATAAATTCGAAAAATGCAGTTTTCGTGATTTTTTTCAAACACAAATTAATGTTTACAAAACTTCTGATCACGTAACAGAGGTATGCCATGTAGAAATTGTAGCCCTTTTAATAGGCATTCAAATGCATATGACAGATTTTAAAAGCGTTGTGGAATTTTATATTTGAAGGGGAAAAAGGCCGAAAAAATTTGCAAATTTCGCGATTTTTTCAAACAAAACCCATTATTTCGAATACTTCTCATTAAGTCACAGAGCTGTGCCATACAGAAATTGTAGCCCATTTAGTAAGCTTTCAGGTCAGCGAAACTGATCTGAGATATCTAGCGTCGTTTTTTTTTATAATCTATTGGCATCGCAAAAATGTTTCAAAATACGCGATTTTTGCGGTTTTTTACGGATTTTTTTTTATTAGGGTTTTGATTACGCTGCCAAGGTCATTTATATACCAAATGTAGCCCTGTTTATAGGCTTTCAAGCAGTATTTTCAGATTCAAATTATCTTGCGTTGTTCCAAAGTTATAGTGAAAAAAGTAAAAAAAGAGGTTTTTTGCGAATCCTAACCTCAAAACCAAAGTCTCGGGGGTTTCATCGCGATTTCGGTACTCTGTTACACCTAAGCAAAAGAAAAATTCCGGTCTAGTCCCAAGGACAGAGAAAAAGTCCAATTCTGTTGGCTAGTGTAATTGATGTTTGAATTACTGTTTTTTTTTTTTAACAATCAGTCACTCGGACCGGACTGCAAATAATGGCGTACAAATGCACAACTGCGGCGGTTCTCAATGCTAGAAACTAGATGGCGGTAAAACGCTTAATCCACTAACAATATTAACCTTTATTCGTGCTTATATATTATTATTATTATTATTATTATTATTATTATTATTATTATTATTATTATTATTATTATTATTATTATTATTATTATTATTATTATTATTATTATTATTATTATTATTATTATTATTATTATTATTAATATCAATATTAATATTAATATTATTATTACGTGTTTGCAGCAAATAGTTTCATATTTATCAGGAGAGGATAATAACGATTATTCAAAATACGCACTCAGTATTTTTACACAACAATTTAGCAAATGGATACGGGACAATCCTGTCATTTCCACTAATATAATTTCTTTTACATTACGTAAATCAAATATAGAAAATTCTGCACATAAAAATTCTCAGACGGGTCACCTGCAGCACCAAATAAACCGGTAAAAAAAATCCAATCATAATCCGAATCCAGAATTCGCATCAATCACCTTCGACAGCCGGCAAAAAAATAAATACCGTGCCTCTCCCGAATATTCTTTGTAAACCGATCGAAATCGACTTTATGCCTTCAATCAAATTTTTACCGTGTAAATATGAAAGTGGATACTACGTAAATTGAACAGCGATGGATTACATAAATGCCTTTAAGAAATTAGAATGTGTGTGTGCATGTGATCAAACATTAAAAATAAAGCCGTAACCACGAGAGCTGCCCCGTGATTAATTTGTTAAGGAGTGAACGGTTCAAATTTCTACAGGGCAGAATTAAGGGGGGAGAGGGGTCCTGATGTAAAAGCCTTAACTTTTTTAACAATTTTTACTTTCTCCGTTACGAAGTACAAGTTATTAGTAATAATATGTTTTTCGCGGATTTATATGAAATGTAAGATTTTCCGGACTGCCTTTAGGCCATGAAATATCACTTTTGCGGACTAGGCTTTAAAAATGCTTATTTATGCCTTGGCTGTAAAAGTAATGAGCCAATCAGGTGAGACTTCACGGCCTACGTCATGTTATTTCGCCAATCAGATGAGACGCCGCTCGGAAATTTGTTTGACATTAAAATGTAATTTTCGCTTAATTAAGAGTTGCCTTTGAATTTTCCGTGCCAAAAACAGGTTCCCCGAAGTTTTAATAACACCGCGTATGTTTTCCCCGACTTCCATGCGAGTCCCTAACTTATCCACGCACAAAAATCATTTATTTATTAAGTTTTCTGATGACATTTTTCAACCACTGCATTATTGTCCATTTAGTTTTGGATTCTGTTACACTGTTGCCAATTTACATTTTTTTTCTAAGCAAGCTCAACTTGTCCGCTTGAGAAAATGCAAAAATCGCACTTTTAAATTCGAAGATTTTAAAATCGTGATTTTCATTTTGGAAATTGTACAACAGCAAAACGCGTTGTCCGATTTTGATGATTGTAACGATATTTGAGTAATTTTGGAAAGTTACAAATCGATGGCAATTGTTTTTATATTTTTTTCAGGGGACCAAAATTATAACAATTTTTTACGATTTTCCGCACTGATTACATGCAATTATGACAAAATCTGGTGATGGCGTATATGCAGTTTTTTAGGTAATAATAATCTTGAATGATATTTAAATAATTTTGGAAAGTTACAAATCGATGGCAATTGTTTTTATATTTTTTTCAGGGGACCAAAATTATAACAATTTTTTACGATTTTCCGCACTGATTACATGCAATTATGACAAAATCTGGTGATGGCGTATATGCAGTTTTTTACGTAATAATAATCTTGAATGATATTTAAATAATTTTGGAAAGTTACAAATCCATGGCAATTGTTTTTATATTTTTTTCAGGCGACCAAAATTATAACTATTTTTTACGATTTTCCGCACTGATTACATGCAATCATGAGATAATCTGGTGATGGCGTATATGCACTTTTTTTACGTAATAATAATCTTGAATGATATTTAAGTAAGTCTGGAAAGTTACAAATCGATGGCAATTGTTTTTATATTTTTTTCAGGCGACCAAAATTATAACTATTTTTTACGATTTTCCGCACTGATTACATGCAATCATGAGAGAATCTGGTGATGGCGTATATGCAGTTTTTTACGTAATAATAATCTCAAATGATATTTGAATAATTTTGGAAAGTTACAAATCGATGGCAATTGTTTTTATATTTTTTTCAGGCGGCCAAAATTATAACTTTTTTTTACGATTTTCCGCACGATTACATGCAATTATGACAAAATCTGGTGATGGCGTATATGCACTTTTTTACGTAATAATAATCTTGAATGATATTTGAGTAATTTTGGAAAGTTACAAATCGATGGCCATTGTTTTTATATTTTTTTCAGGCGACCAAAATTATAACTTTTTTTTACGATTTTCCGCACTGATTACATGCAATTATGAGAGAATCTGGTGATGGCGTATATGCAGTTTTTTACGTAACAACAATCTTGAATTATATTTGAGTAATTTTGGAAAGTTACAAATCGATGGCCATTGTTTTTATATTTTTTTCAGGCGACCAAAATTATAACTTTTTTTTACGATTTTCCGCACTGATTACATACAATCATGAGAGAATCTGGTGATGGCGTATGAGCAGTTTCTTACGTAATAATAATCTTGAAGGATATTTGAGTAATTTTGGAAAGTTACAAATCCACGGCAATTGTTTTTATATTTTTTTCAGGCGACCAAAATTATAACTATTTTTTACGATTTTCCGCACTGATTACATGCAATCATGAGAGAATCTGGTGATGGCGTATATGCAGTTTTTTACGTAATAATAATCTCGAATGATATTTGAGTAATTTCGGAAAGTTACAAATCGATCGCAATTGTTTTTATATTTTTTTTCAGGAGACCAAAATTATAACAATTTTTTACGATTTTCCGCACTGATTACATGCAATTATGACAAAATCTGGTGATGGCGTATATGCAGTATTTTACGTAATAATAATCTTGAATGATATTTAAATAATTTTGGAAAGTTACAAATCGATCGCAATTGTTTTTATATTTTTTTCAGGCGACCAAAATTATAACATTTTTTTACGATTTTCCGCACTGATTACACGCAATTATGACAAAATCTGGTGATGGCGTGTATGCAGTTTTTCACGTAATAATAATCTCGAATGATATTTGAGTAATTTTGGGAAGTTGCAAATCCACGCCAATTGTTTTTATATTTTTTTCAGGCGACCAAAATTATAACGCAACAATCTGGAGAATTTAATGCAATTTAAAAACTAGTTAATTTGTTTATTAAACTAACGCAAAACGTTAAATTTTAAAGTCCGAAAATTTAAATTGCGATTTTGATTTTTCAAATTGTACAACTGCCGTACACGTTTTCTGGTATTGATGATTCTAACATCAAAATGCGGCTAATTTAGTTTAACTCAAAAACCGGTTAATAATTTTTTGTGTAAAATTAATGCGCAACGTCAAAACTGCATGATTTCAAAATTCAAAAATTTAAAATTACGATTTTGATTTTTTTTAATTGCACAACCATCAAATGTTGTCTGATTTTAATGATTCAATCGTCAAAATATGGCAATTACGAAATATTCTTGTGAAATTATCACAAACTGCAAAAATTGCAGTTTTTGAATTTTCGATTTTACGATTTTGATTTTTTTAGTGCCGAATGCGTTGTCCGATTTTGATGATGTAAATGTCAAGTATTTTCTTGAGTTTAGATTTCTCGAATTCTGATTTTATAAGCCTAAATGATACTTTTATCAATATAAATTGGGATCCCTTGATTCAGGGCCAAGAAATAAATGATCAAGTAAGTACTTTTTATAATGCACTCAACGACTCGATTGATAGATATGTTCATGTGATCGAGATCAAAAGTAATCCCAAGTACCGCTTTCCGAGAAATGGTTGAAAAATAGTATCGTGTGAGCCACAAAATTTTGTTTCAGAGTTGGCTGTGAGATAAATGAGGTATGTCACATATTATTACGTCATGAGATTAAAAAATGAATTAATCTCAGACATGACTGCTATCGTTCTCTCAGGCATGGCCAACTCGGAAACAAAATTCTGTGGCTCACACCTTATACAGGGTGTCCTAAATAGAGTAGGATAGCATGGGTATCTTTCTTATTCTTAAAACTAGAGATCTGGTTAAATGGGCAATGTTGTGCAGTTTTCTAAGCTGATTCAGATTATGTTGAGAAATTTTCAAAATTCCGAGCAGTTTAGAAAATTAAAAAAAAAACTGAAAATCGCGATTTTCAAAAAAAATCAAATATCTCAATAATTATTAAAGATGCGAAAAAAAGTTTTAAATAAAAGTTACTTGGTTTAATTAGGCAAACATAGAAATCAAGTCAAAATAAAATTCAAGATGGCGGTTTCCAAGATATTAATACCAACTTTCTTATTTCAAAGCCGCCATATTTGATTTTTACACGTATAAATAGACGTTTTTTTTCTCTTTTCAGCGATGTACAACAACCTATGTCAAAATAAAAAATAATGGAAATATTAATTGTTTAAATTTTAATTTTAATTTTTTAAATTATTTTTAAAGCAAATGTAACAAAACAAAAAGAGGCAATACAACCCAGTAGTAAAATAACAATAAATTATAAAAAATGCTCAAAATGTTGACCGTTATTCGCCAAACACAATTGACAGCGTTTTACAACACTGCCAGTTACTTTTCGCAATGTGTTGCGATTAATGCCGTTTACTGCCTCTGTCACTGCTTCGCGAAGTTCATCCACATTGTTATAATTGAAGTTACTTCCATAAACTTTGTTTTTTAAAGTGCCCCACAAATAAAAGTCAAGAGGCGTCAAGTCTGCAGATCTGGCTGGCCACTGTACAGGTGTATTAGTCGCTATTACTTTATTATTAAAACGTCCATTTAGATAAGTAATAACATCTCTGGCATTGTGTGCTGGAGCGCCATCTTGCTGGTACCATATTTGCATATTTTGTGCCAAAGGTAAATCATCCAATAAATCTTCTAAGGTTGTTTGAAGAATTTCCAAATAAAGTTGTGCAGTTAGATTTTCATCAAAAATTATAGGACCAAGTAAACGATTTCCCATTATGCCACAAAAAACACTAAAGCCGAACCGTAATTGGTTTCGCCGTGGAATAACTATGTGTGGATTTTCTTGAGCCCAATAGTGCTCGTTATGACGATTAAATAATCCACAATTAGAAAAGTAAGATTCGTCAGTCCATAAAATTGTGTTTATAAAATCACCATTTTTCGTAATTTTGTTGATTAACCACCTGCAAAATGTTAATCTACGGATGTTATCATTTGTAAAGTCTGAGATAGGTGCAATTTATAAGGGTGAAACTTGTGCTTTTTTAAAATTGTTGATGCTCTAGACTTAGATACGTTAACTTCATTTTTTATCTCCCGACATGAAATGTTCGGATTAGCTGCCACACAAGCCAATGTTAATTCTTCATCATCAACGATCATATTTATATTTCTCTTAGGTTTTTTTAAACTTCCATACAATTGCATATTTTCATCCAATCTTTTAAATACCTTAATGTCCGGCTGCCTTCTTTCAGGAAAGTTTGCTTGGTATGTTTGTGCTGCAAGATGGGGGTTTTTGTAACACTTGATGTAATTACAAAACATATCGTATTGTTCAGATATTGAATAATTCGCCATTTCAAGTAATTAATATTTATCGATATTACAACAACTTAAGACAATACACATGTATGAATGATTAATACAACTGATAAACTAATGTAAGATGACAGTTAGTCGTTATAACAAATTTTGTTTTATTTTTATTTATGCCTACTTGTTTTAAACTTACAACAATTAATATTTCCATTATTTTTTATTTTGACATAGGTTATTGTACATCGTTGAAAAGAAAAAAAAAGTTTATTTATGCGTGTAAAAATCAAATATGGCGGCCATTTGAAATAAGAAAGTTGGTATTAATATCTCGGAAACCACCATCTTGAATTTTATTTTGACTTGATTTATATGTTTGCCTAATTAAAACAAGTAACTTTTATTTAAAACTTTTTTTCGCATCTTTAATAATTGTTGAGATATTTGATTTTTTTGAAAATCGCGATTTTCAGTTTTTTTTTAATATTTTCTAAACTGCTCGGAATTTTGAAAATTTCTCAACATAATCTGAATCAGCATAGAAAACTGCACAACATTTCCCATTTAACCAGATCTCTAGCTTTAAGAATAAGAAAGATACCCATGCAATCCTACTCTATTTATGACACCCTGTATAGTAGATTATTTTAAAAATCGACAAGAAACTTAAAATACGCGAAATGCCCTGAAAAATCGACTGAAATCGGGCTTCTAATATACCTCAGTACGGTTGTTCCCCTACCTCTGTGCGGAAACTGTTTTCTACAGATGGCGTTACTTTACGGCAACTAAAATATCTCGCGTAAGGGTTTAGCTCTAGCGTAATTGCGTCCTTATTTTTCAGGAAAAACTAATTTGGCTCAGTGGATTTTATTACTGAAGAATCAATATGTGTCACTGTAGTAAAACATTTTGAATTTTCAGCGTTCATTTAAATTTTATTTAATGTTGAAAATACCTATTTTTCGACACTAAATTACACATTTTCAGAGATACTTATAAAAAATCTAATTCTTTAGTAACCAACATTCATCCTTTATGTAACCCTGTGTAAAATATTGTTACTTAATTTTTTTTCATCACACCACTATCAGTAGAGCCGTGTGCCAAAAACGCTTCATTTTTCGAATGGGTCGAACAGCCTTAAATATGCAAACTTAACCGAATAACGAAAAAGAAATAAGAAACACAATCAACACTGAATATACGTAAATAGCGAAACAAGAATAATAATAACATAATAGAGCATTTATTTTACTACTACAATTATTGACAATTACTTTAAATTACTACATAGCAGTATAACTTGCATGCGAGTAATTTAATTTTTATTTCCTTGAAGTGATAATTACATTTTAATTATTTTAGTATTCTGTGTGATTACCCTTAATATCCCCCTATTTTATTGTACATTTCACTTCCCTACCTACCTTTGGTCATAAATTTTGAATTACTTTACTATGAACGCTTTAAAAGATCGTTAATGATTGGTAGTAAACAAACCGCAACTTCCATCCATTGCTGTGAACAATAAAGTTCAGGTACGACATGAAAATTTGTAAAAATCAAAACTATTGATTAATTGTTATATTAATTAAAATTATTATTACAAATAACCTAAAATATCTTTCATTAACCCGAAACAATCTTCAATAAATTTTTGATTGATTAAAACCATGAGATGTTTACGCGACATTCAAACCGGAAATAATAATATTGTAATTGGTTCGCTAATTATGACATGCTGTATTAATATGAGCGACGTGTAATAAATATTTATTGCAATGGAAATTTTATTGATTGGCTTGAACTCGCACGTAATAAAACTGACAAGGCTATATTTATGAGTAACTTATATTAATATGTTTGCGAAGTAATAAGTAGGTGTAAGTCTGAGTTGGATTAAGAATTCTTTTCCATAACTTGATTAATGATTCCTGGTTATATCGAAATCCACACTCAAACGGCTTCCCATAATTCTACTATTATTCCGCTGATCGGACGCAAGAGTGATGATACCTTAAAGCTACGCGCACACTTCGTCAGGAATCGGACGGACGGCACGCATCGGCAAAAATTGCTTCATGTCAGAAAAAAATATTCCTTGGAAAAAATGCATTGGTGTGTGTACTGGTCGAGCTCGAGCTTTAACTGGCAAACTTTCTGGTGTTTTATCTGAAATAAAAGCAGTTTCCCCTGAAGCTAAATTTACTCTTTTTAGTCAATGGCGGTTGATGGTAGAGCCATAAAATTGCCGATTTTGACTTGAAAAAACCAAGGGTTTACGTTTGCCCGAGAATTGGGTTTAAAATGATTTCCTGAAGAAACCACTGGTTCGATTCGGGGTTTTTATACGTCGCAGAAAAGATCGCTTCAAGTAGCTTTAGAAAATGTACTTGCCTAACCACAAATATCAATTTAAAGCTCGTGGTGCGTCGACAAAGAAAACTCGAAAATGAAAAAAATCGAAAAAATCAACTTTTTTAATAATCATCGTAGACCTTCATGTTATACCGTTTTTTTTATCAGAAGAACGAGCTAAATTGATTGGCATCCAAAAATTTCATCCAGAAAAAATTGCAAAAAAGTTGGCAAGTCACCATGAACATTATGGAAAATTTGGAAAAAAGTAGATTTTTACAGACTTTGAACGGCCGCAGCGGCTAAACGAAGAATCCAAATCAAACGCGGTTTTCAAATCTGTGCTCCTTGGGTGCAAATTAGTCGTATTCAATTAAAATTGGCGATTTTTATTTTTTGACGAAAATACTCTTACTTACTTGCCGAAAAATTGCATTTAAAATGATTTCCTGAAGAACTAACTTTGAACAGCCGTAGTGGCTAAACGAAGAATCCAAATCGAATTCGGGTTCCAAATCTGTGCTGCTTGGGTGCAAATTAGTCAGATTTAATTAAAATTGACGATTTTCAATTTTTGACGAAAACTTGAAAAACTACCCAAGGGTTCTCAAAAATTGCATTTTAAATGATGTCATGAAGAAACCACTGGTTTAATTTGGGCTGTCTATACGTCACCAGAAAGATCTCTTCAAGACACTTCAGAAAATGTTGTTGCCCAACCACAAATGTCTATTTGAAACCCGTGGCGCGTCAGCTAAGAAAACTCGAAAATGGGTCGAAAAAATCAACTTTTTTAATAATCATCGTAAACCTTCATGTAATACTTTTTTATCAGAAGAACATACTAAATCGAGTGGCGTTAAAAAAATTCATCTAGAAAAAATTGAAAAAAAGTTGGCAAGTCACCATGAACAATATGGAAAATTTGGAAAAAAGTCGATTTTTACAGACTTTGAACGGCCGTAGCGGCTAAACGAAGAATCCAAATTAAACGCAGTTTTCAAATCTGTGCTCCTCGGGTGCAAATTAGTCGGATTCAATTAAAATTGGCGATTTTTATTTTTTGACGTAAATTTGAAAAACTTACCCCCTTCTTACTTTTGCCCAAAAATTGCATTTAAAATGATTTCCTGAAGAAACCACTGGTTCGATTCGGGGTTTCTATACGTCACTGGAAAGACTCCTTCAAGACACTTCAGAAAATGTTCTTACCCGACCACAAATGTCTATTTGAAGCCCATGGCGCGTCAGCAAAGAAAACTGGAAAAGTGGTCGAAAAAATCAACTTTTTTAATAATCATAGTAGACCTTCATGTAATACTTTTTTTATCAGATGAATATACTGAATCGATTGGCGTTAAAAAAATTCATCTAGAAAAAATTGCAAAAAAGTTGGCAAGTCACCATGAACATTATGGAAAATTTGGAAAAAAGTCGATTTTTACAGACTTTGAACGGCCGTAGCGGCTAAACGAAGAATTCAAATCGAACGCGGTTTTCAAGTCTGTGCCCCTTAGGTGTACGTTAGTCGGATTCAATTAAAATTGGCGATTTTTAATTTTTGATGAATACTTGGAAAAACTACCCCTCCACCCTCATCTTACTTTTGCCCAAAAATTGCATTTAAAATGATTTCCTGTAGAAACCACTGGTTCGATTCGGAATTTCCATACGCCACCAAGAAGATCCCTTCAAGACGCTTCAGAAAATGTACTTGCCCTACCACAAATATGTATTTGAAGCCCGTACAAATTCCATACAAATATGTATTAGTTATCCAGAGCGGCCCCGTTTAACGCAATCATAATTTTGAAATCATTTCAATAAAAGAGAACAACAGACACATCTTTTTGTAATAAATAATTTAAAAATAGGAGAATGTTTGTCTTACAAATATTATAAACTAGAAAAGAATTTTTAATATATAAGTATTGGTAGTTGATATTATTAAGGATAGTTCTATAATATGGATAATAACTCTTCAAATAAAAGAAGGCAGTAATTTATAGATAATGATTCTTAAGCTAAAATCGGTAGCACTACAAACGTATAGCGTGATATTTTGAAACTAAACTAATTTAATTACAGAACGTGCAGAGACTTCAATCAAATTTATATTAGGTGTGTGCGAATTAAAGCGCATATAACTTGAGAAATAGTAATAGGAGATACTATCATTCTGCAATTTGCGAAACCGGATCTCGGCAAGCGAAACTAGTCGAGAATTTTAAACATTCAGAATTTTTGAATATCTATTTCAAATGACTATCTTTAATTCATGTATGCAACTATAATAACTACCTTTAGATCTCTAGCAACCAGTGTTGCCAGAAGTAATTTTTAATTTTCCCCAAATATTTCATAAAAACCCCCCCAAAATACCGCTCGCATAAAATACCCACCCCAAAAAATACCCCATCGATTAAAGTTTCACAAAATACACCCCAAAACCTTACCCCCATTTTTTGGGAAAACCCCCTAATCTGGCAACACTGGGATTAGAGAAGGCGCGGAATTTGCACGAAAAAAAAAAGATTTTCCGAAAATATGTAGGTATACTCTGGCTGCGCTATGAAGGCGTCTGAGAAGATAAATAAGGGTCGGAAGTGGTTCTTAAAAGGTTACAGATAACTTTGGAGATAAATGTGCATGCAAGCCAACATCTCGTGTTCACTTATTGAGAACCTCAGGCATTTGAGACGCATAACAGGCACATGAGGGCTGTCCAAGTTGATCACCTCAAATGCCTTCATAGCGCGGCCAGACTTTAGTACATTTAAAAAATTAGAAAAATATTTAATCGTGCTGTGGTATCCTCCACATAATTAAAATAATTCTTTAATTTCCCGGAAAGCCTTGCTAGTTAACTACTTAAAATTGTTCGTATTTTTTTTCATAATTTCCAAACAGTTCCAGTTATACCGGGTGATCAGTTTCATTCTGGGCAAAAGTATTATATTTAACAATTACTAAAAAAACTAAATTGGCTGCAAAAATTATTCCTTTGATTTAAAAATTTTCAAAAAAAAATCACAAATCGAATCAAAATATTTGAAAATTAAGTAATTCCTTAAACACAAATCGCGCAGGCTGTATTTTCTAACTAAATATCAAAGTACATTAGTTTTATCTTAAAACAACCACTATAATTAAATTAAAAACACTAAAACAAAAAATTTAAAATTAAATAAATAACCTATAATTAATACAAAAACTAAGTTCAGGCCAAAAATATTAAAAATTCAGTCTGCAAAATCTAAATTATAGGGTCAAAAAATCAAAACCTTGGTCCAAAAAACCCAAAAATGTTGGTCAAAAATTCGCTCATAAAAATCAACAATTCATTTAAATCTAAAGTAAAAACCAATAAAAAAATTCGCTCGTTAAAATTAATAATTAGAGTAACAGACGAACTAAAAACATTGAAAATTCTTTGTTATACAAACAAAGTAAAAAAGTATTTTATTCTATATAAAGAGCATGTATAACAAAGTAGAAGCTTCCTACATAACAAACTTAATTATTCACTTATTCGACATTCACTTATACGAAACATCCACTTATACAAAGGGATGATCGGTCCCCCGACGTACATTTTATTCAGTTATACCAGCAGGTGCCCGTTTTTGTTTTTCGCATATTAACAAAGTGAATAGACAATGAGTAAGAAATATCAAAATTCGTTGTAGGATTTTTGAGAAAATGAACAAAATCTAGTCGAACGTTTGCGTTTTTCAATGCAGCGATTTTGATGAAAAATTCTGGGAAATCTAGAGATAACGTCTTTTTAGATGTTTGCTTTATTTTACAGCTACATATGTCTGGAACATTTCCTGGAAAATTTATTCAAATTCGTCGAAGGGTTTTCTAGTCGAACGTTAGTCGAACTTATTGAAAAAATTGTTTTGTTTTGTAGCTATATATATCCGGAATATTTCCAGAAATATTTATTGAAATTCGTTGCAAAATTTTTGAGAAAATGAAGAAAATATATTCGATTGTTTGCAATTTTTCGAAACAACGATTTTGATCAAAAATTCCGAAAAAACTAGTGATAACACCTTTTTGATTTTTCTTTTGTTTTATAGCGTGAGGAATATTTTCTGAAAATTTTATTCAAATTCATCAATGGATTTTAGAGAAAATTAAGAAGATCTAGACGAATGGTTGCATTTTTCAATACAAAGATTTTGATTAAAAATTCCGGAGAAACTAGTGATAACACCTTTTTGGATTTTTCTTTTGTTTTATAGCTACATATGTCTGGAATATTTTCTGAAAAATTTATTGAACTTCGTTGCAAATTTTTTGAGAAAATAAAGAAAATATATTTGATTGTTTGAAATTTTTCAAAACAACGATTTTGAAGAAAAAATCCGGAAAAACTAGTGATAACACCTTTTTGGATTTTTCTTTTGTTTTATAGCTACAAATGTGAGCAATGTTTCCTGAAAATTTTATTTAAATTCATCAAGGGATTTTTGAGAAAATTAAGAAAATCTAGACGAATGGTTGTATTTTTCAATGCAGAGATTTAAAAAAAAAATCCGTAGAAACTAGTGATAACACCTTTTTGGATTTTTCTTTTGTTTTATAGCTACATATGTGAGGAATATTTCCTGAAAATTTTATTCAAATTCATCAAGGGATTTTTGAGAAAATTAGGAAAATCTAGACGAATGGTTGTATTTTTCAATGCAGAAATTTTGATAAAAAATTCCGGAGAAACTAGTGATAACACCTTTTTAGATTTTTCTTTTGTTTTATAGCTACATATGTGAGCAATGTTTCCTGAAAATTTTATTTAAATTCATCAAGGGATATTTGAGAAAATTAAGAAAATCTAGACGAATGGTTGTATTTTTCAATGCAGAGATTTTAATAAAAAATTCCGGAGAAACTAGTGATAACACCTTTTTGGATTTTTCATTTGTTTTATAGCTACATATGTGAGGAATATTTCCTGAAAATTTTATTCAAATTCATCAAGGGATTTTTGAGAAAATTAGGAAAATCTAGACGAATGGTTGTATTTTTCAATGCAGAGATTTTAATAAAAAATTCTGGAGAAATTAGTGATAACACCTTTTTGGATTTTTTATTTGTTTTATAGCTACATATGTGAGGAATATTTCCTGAAAGTTTTATTCAAATTCATCACAGGATTTTTGAGAAAATTAAGAAAATCTAGACGTATGGTTGTATTTTTCAATGCAGAGATTTTAATAAAAAATTCCGGAAAAACTAGTGATAACACTTTTTTGAATTTTTCTTTTGTTTTATAGCTACATATGTGAGGAATATTTCCTGAAAGTTTTATTCAAATTCATCACAGGATTTTTGAGAAAATTAACAAAATCTAGACGAATGGTTGTATTTTTCAATGTAGAGATTTTAATAAAAAATTCCGGAGAAACTAGTGATAACACCTTTTTGGATTTTTCTTTTGTTTTATAGCTACATATGTGAGGAATATTTCCTGAAAATTTTATTCAAATTCATCAAGGGATTTTTGAGAAAATTAAGAAAATAATAATAATAATGAAGTTTATTAACGGAAAAAATCTCCTTTTTACAAAAAAATACTTAAATTAATAGCTTACACTCATACTAAAACTAAAACTAAAATTAATTTCATCAAGAAAAAAATCTAGACGAATGGTTGTATTTTTCAATGCAGAGATTTTGATAAAAAAAAATCCGGAGAAACTAGTAATAACACCTTTTTGGATTTTTCTTTTGTTTTATAGCTACATATGTGAGGAATATTTCCTGAAAATTTTATTCAAATTCATCATGGGATTTTTGAGAAAATTAAGAAAATCTAGACGAATGGTTGTATTTTTCAATGCAGAGATTTTAATAAAAAATTCCGGAGAAACTAGTGATAACACCTTTTTGGATTTTTCATTTATTTTATAGCTACATATGTGAGGAATATTTCCTGAAAATTTTATTCAAATTCATCAAGGGATTTTTGAGAAAATTAAGAAAATCTAGACGAATGGTTATATTTTTCAATGCAGAGATTTTGATAAAAAATTTCGGAGAAACTAGTGATAACATCTTTTTGGATTTTTCTTTTATTTTATAGCTACATATGTCTGGAATATTTTCTGAAAAATTTATTGAACTTCGTTGCAAAATTTTTGAGAAAATAAAGAAAATATATTTGATTGTTTGCAATTTTTCAAAACAACGCGTTTGAAGAAAAATTCCGGATAAACTAGTGATAACACCTTTTTGATTTTTCTTTTGTTCTGTAGCTACATATGTGAGGAATATTTCCTGAAAATTTTATTCAAATTCATTACAGGATTTTTGAGAAAATTAAGAAAATCAAGACGAATGGTTGTATTTTTCAATGCAGAGATTTTGATAAAAAAAATTCCGGAGAAACTAGTAATAACACCTTTTTGGATTTTTCTTTTGTTTTATAGCTACATATGTGAGAAATATTTCCTGAAAATTTTATTCAAATTCATCATGGGATTTTTGAGAAAATTAAGAAAATCTAGACGAATGGTTGTATTTTTCAATGCAGAGATTTTAATAAAAAATTCCGGAGAAACTAGTGATAACACCTTTTTGGATTTTTCATTTATTTTATAGCTACAAATGTGAGGAATATTTCCTGAAAATTTTATTCAAATTCATCAAGGGATTTTTGAGAAAATTAAGAAAATCTAGACGAATGGTTGTATTTTTCAATGCAGAGATTTTGATAAAAAATTTCGGAGAAACTAGTGATAACATCTTTTTGAATTTTTCTTTTGTTTTATAGCTACATATGTCTGGAATATTTTGTGAAAAATTTATTGAACTTCGTTGCAAAATTTTTGAGAAAATAAAGAAAATATATTTAATTGTTTGCAATTTTTCAAAACAACGCGTTTGAAGAAAAATTCCGGAAAAACTAGTGATAACACCTTTTTGATTTTTCTTTTGTTCTGTAGCTACATATGTGAGGAATATTTCCTGAAAATTTTATTCAAATTCATTACAGGATTTTTGAGAAAATGAAGAAAATCAAGACGAATGGTTGTATTTTTCAATGCAGAGATTTTGATAAAAAAATTCCGGAGAAACTAGTAATAACACTTTTTTGGATTTTTCTTTTGTTTTATAGCTACATATGTCTGGAATATTTTTTGAAAAATTTCAATAAAATTCATTACAGGGTTTTTGAAAAAATTGAGAAAATCTAATCGTATGTTCGTATTTCACAAAACAGAGTTTGATGAAAAAATCCGGGAAAACTAGTGATAACGTCTTTTCGGATTTTTTTATTTGTTTTATTGCTACATATATTTTTTGAAAATTTTATTAAAATTGACTAAGGGGTTTTTGAGAAAATTAAGAAAATCTAGTCAAGCGTATTTTGCAATTCAGCGATTTAGATGAATCATTCCGGAAAAACTAGTGATGCTGTATTTTGGGATTTTCTTTTATTTTGTAGTTACATATGTCTAGAATACTGCCGATTTCTTTTTAATGCGTTGCAAGGTTTTTGAAAAAACAAGCATAGCTTTTGTTACTGTGATGACATCTGTCTGCTGCAAATTGTGTATTGTTGTCATTGTTAGTGTTTTGCTATGAGCGTAAATCCTGTTGTTGCGGCACGAATTGTGGCGGCTTTACAAGACGGCCGCGGTCAGCGCGAAACTGCGAGAAACGTTGATGTAAGTATCTCGAGTGTGTAACGAGTACGAAGAAACTGGTCTGGTCACTCGAAGACCTGGTTCAGGGCGAGGCAAGCCTACAACAGCTAGAGATGATCGCTTTCTTGTTTCTAGTGCACAGCAGTTTCCCTTCGAGAAATGTAGACATAAGTGAATGGACAGTTAGGAGGCGACTTCATGTTGCTGGATTATCTTCTCGAACAAGAGCTACTGGACCGCCGCTTTCCCGTGAATACAGGTTGAATTTTGCACGAGAATACAATAGTGGATTGAAGTCGCGTCTGTCTTAGGGGCTCAGATAGACGTGTAAGAGTGTGACGACGACAAGGCGACAGATATGCTCAAGTATGTATTGCCGAGCGACTTCCCCTAGTGGAGGATCAGTTATGGCATGTTATAAAAAAAATGCCAGTTATATTAAACTTTTAAAAATTTAATATAAACAAGTGATTCGAATTTAATCGTTATCTTCATCGTCATCATCGTCCTGGCTATTGATCTGGAAGTACCTCAGCTCGTAGCTGTCCTTTCCAGCGGCGACGACCCTCAACAACCAATCCCTAAGGTTGTTCTTCTTTAAATACTTCTTCGTGAGGTACTTCAGGTACCTCTTCGAGAACGGAATGTCAGATGATAGGACCAACTTTGTGTTCTTCTCACGGCCCAGCGTCACATTGTTGCCCAAGTTGTTCATCTTTCCATTCACTTTGATACGTTCCAACAAATATTTCTCAAAGTTGACGACATCGAGAATGTTGTCCTCGACTGGATGG
Source organism: Ocypus olens (assembly GCA_910593695.2). Classification (NCBI taxonomy): domain Eukaryota; kingdom Metazoa; phylum Arthropoda; class Insecta; order Coleoptera; family Staphylinidae; genus Ocypus; species Ocypus olens. Next base: position 7,182,072 of record OU343052.1, on the reverse strand, counting down.
GTGCAGTCGACTGTGAATTTGAGTGCAACCTTCTTCATCTTGATGCCCTTGCCATGGATATGCTGCTTCTTAGACTGGGGCTTGCCGGTCGCTACTTGCATGGGGAGGCATGTATTTTGACACTCACACGGAGTTAGCCTTTATCAAGAATGGGGATATTGATGGTATAGAAGACCATGTTTTATCGTTCGTGGTTATTTTTGGTGACGAAGCAACATTTATGCATGATAACGCAAAGCCCCGCACTACTCGCATGGTTATTGAGTATTTTGATGAGTGTCAAATCACGCCTGCTCGCAGTCCGGATTTAAATCCAATTAAGCACGTTTAGGATGAGATGGGAAAACGTTTACGGAGACATGTGCCGACCCCCAGAAATTCTAGAGAGCTTCGCGACATATTGGTGCGGGAATGAGACAATCTTCCGCTGAATATGATCCAAAATCTGATCCAGGGCATGCCTCGTCGTTTGCAAGCTGTTATCACTCGCTACTGAAGTCCTTAAACTTTCTTTCGTTTCAACAGAAGCATATGAAAGTAAACTTGATCATTTTCATTACTTAGCATATCAAATTAAAATTGTTCATTTTCATTACAAAAACAACAAAAACTTTTTTTTTATTCAAATAATCAGTCAGTGAATTGTTACAACCGAAAAAACACGTAATAAACTAAAAATGTCAAAAAAACTCAAATTCCGGAGTGATCCTAGTTTTATGCTCGTGTATTTGACGTATGTAAAATTAAAATTATAGCAAATAAATATTATTATTATAACTATATTGTATGAAGTAGATTGGTGGCATTATTTTTACTCGATAATCGTTAGTAATATGAGAAAAAGTAATGTGCATTTTTAACAGGTAATTAAATTTCAAGAGCCATGCTTTCTCGTTATCCGATTCAGTTGAACTTTTACACAGATGACTTTGTAAATAAGAGAAATCCCAACGGTATATAAATAGGGTTGAATGTCTTTCTATAATAGCATTTCGAGACTGTTCCCTGATATATTTCAATTATTCGTTCATTCATTATTCACAATTACCTTTTCTATCCTCCTGAAAATGTTTTTATCTCCTCATTTCACTAAATGAAATTAATTGCTGTGTAATTATGATAACGAAACAATCACACACGCCAAGTAGTTTAAATGGATATTCCGTGTTGCAGCAATGATTGATAATATTTACCTAATAAGTTGCTTCGTAATTGTGCTGCATACAAGTACGGGATCATTAGTTAATTATCTTACATACAACGCGGTGAATAGACACTTGATGAATATTGTTGTGGGCATAAGTGCATTTTGATTATATTTTAATGATAAAAATAATAAATTGCGTTATTCAAAACATTTCAAACACAATAATTTGACAGCGTCTCACCAGGAAAGAGAATTACAAGAAATATAATATCGTATGTTCATTAAAAAGAAACCTCAAGTGTGCTATGACTTTTTCGTTTTAAAAATTTCAGTTGGCACACTTGACATATAAACGTCAGATCTTTCCAGAAGTCACAATTATTCCGTACTCACAATGGTTTACAGCAACGTTTCTAATTGAAAGTTATTTCCGAAATGGGATTAAAGTGGACGGAAAGTGAGTGTATTCATTCGACGCAACTTTAGCAGAGTTTCAAGAAGAATTTCCTAACATGCCCATTATTTATGATGAATTTAAAAATACCTTATCACGATCTGTTGTATTATGTCGTGAAACGGGTAGTATTCTCCGTAAACCAGGAAGTGGTAGACCAGTTAAACGAACTCAAGATACTATTAACTCAGCCCAAGAAATTTTGGAAGATGAACCTACGACTTCTCTGCGTCATTTGTCACAGCAAATGAATTTATCGGTAGATTAGATTAGATTAGACGGGGTCGATTGGGTGTGGTGAGCCTTACAGCACTGCAACCTGTTTAGATATTTTGTACTAGTACCCTACTGCTATTTGATTTCCAGAAATTCAACTTCCCTGACAAGGTCAATTAACTTTCTGGGAGGTAATGCCCTGATCCGTTCTGGCGTTACCGCCATACCTCCGGTTAGGGCCTGCCTAGTGGTAGCTAGAGCTACACACACGCATAATATGTGTTCGGCCGTTTCTTCTGCCGATTCTCATAATCTGCATGTGGTGTTATCCACTTTGCCCATATTGTGAAGATGGTACTTCACTGGGCAGTGTCCTGTGAGGAGACCGGTGATTAGTCTGATCTCGGTTTTAGTGAGGCGTAAGAGCTGTTTGGCTCTATTTGGCGAGAAGTCAATAAACATTTTGGATTGCCTTTGACCTGGTGCATTTTTCCAATAGTCTATTTTGCACTTTTTTCCCCATTCTTGGATCACGCCTTTTTTACGTGCTTTCGGTAGCCCGCAGGTCGGTTTTGGTCCAATGATGGTACTTGAGGCTCCTTCCTTAGCAAGTATATCGGCATGCTCATTGCCTTTTATGCTTGCGTGGCCGGTTACCCACATTAGGGTGAGCTTGTTGCCCTTTGCCAGTTGGTTCAGAGCCTATTTACAGTTCCAAGTAGTCTTGGAGTTAAAGCTGTACGCTTTAAGGCTCTTTAGGGCAGCCTGGCTATCCGTGATTAGATATATGCGTGCCCCTATGTAGCCCTTTTTTGTGCACACCTGAGCACATCTTTCTGAAGCTATTATTTCAGCCTGTAAGACAGAAGGGCCATGTCCGAGGGGAACTGATTCCCTATGCTTAGGCCCATATATGCCTATGCCGGTGCCCACCTCTGTTTTGGATGAATCTGTGTACCAGAGTACAGAGTTATGTTTTAGTTCTGTGACTCGTTTCAGACTGTTTTGGCGACTATCAATAGTCACATCAAATCTTGATTCGAAGTCATAATTGATCGGCATTATATCCGATGGTGTTTGTAAGAACTCGCTTGTGACGAGGTCCAGAATTTCTGAGTGTCCGGTTCTGTGGCCTGTACTGTACTTCCTTTCTGATTTGTTCGTGCAAAGGAAGTAGGTCTAGTAAAGCTTCCATTGCTGCAGAGGGAGTGCTATGTGCAGCTCCCGTGATGCCAAGGCAGGCCAGTCTTTGAAGAACTTGGAGCTTCTTTTGTGCCGTTACTTGTTTTATTTTGGTCCACCATATTAGTGAGCCATATGTGATAATGGGTCTGACCACCATGATGTACAACCAGTGTATCATTTTAGGTTTCAGCCCCCATGATCTGCCAAAGAGCCGGCGGCCTATCCAGAGTGCCGCCGTTGCTTTGCTGATCGTTTTATAATATTTTCTTGGTCGGAAAGCGCAATTTCTTGTCCTTTTACTTTGGGAGCTTTGATTGAAAGTTTCCTGCGATTAGTAAAAGGTGCAACCACAGTTTTGTTCGGGTTGACATTGAAACCCTCCCTCAGACACCATTTTGATATGGTGTTAAGGGCCTCTTGGGCTAGGGACGATACGATGCTATCGTATTTACCCCTTATGACAACCGCAATGTCGTCGGCGTAGCCTTGCGTACTATAGCCCTTATCTGCCAGGGTCATGAGGAGCTCATCCACCACGATGCATGCCTTGCGGGCACCCTTTCGCCGTGGTTACCGTTTCAGACTCACTCCCCATACCCGCCGTGATTTTACGGTTTTCAAGTACAGCTTTTATCCATCTGATAGTGGGTATATCAATGCCCTTCCTGATGGCTCCCTTTTCCACGGTTTTGAAGGTCGTATTGTCAAACGCCCCTTCAATATCCACGAAAATACCTAGTGCAATCTCCTTGTATTGAAGCGATGCCTCTATGCCTGTTGTAAGGCTGTGCAAGGCATCTACAGTAGATTTGCCAGGTTGATAGGCAAATTGTTGCCTATGTAGCGGGTTCGCTTTTAGGGCGCCGCGCCTAATATCGTTGTCCACGATTTTCTCCATAATTTTGAGGAGGAAAGAGGTGAGGCTGATTGGGCGGTAGGACTTAGCCTCATCAGGTGGCCTACGGCCCGCTTTGGGGATGAAAATCGCCCTGGCCTCCTTCCAATCCATTGGAATATAGCCCAGCGTGAAGCTGGCTTTGTATATTGCTTGCAGGTATGGGGCTAGTATGTCTAGCCCATATTGCCGCAATGCAGGAAATATGCCTGGCCCTGGAGTTTTGAAGGATTTGAAGCTTTTGATTGCCCATTCAATTTTTCCTCTAGTAATTAGTTTACCAGCCTTTCTTTTGCTCTCTCTGGTTGGTAGGAATGTGCTTCCTTCCGTAGATTGAGCAGTTGTTGCGAGTGAGTCCACAGATGTTGAGCCCGGAAAGTGTGTCTTCAGGAGCACACTGAGACTTTTTTTGAGGCTCTCTGCATGACTCCCATCAGGTTTTTTAATTAAACCAATGCCATTGGAGTGGTCATTCGATAGGACCTTTTGGAGTCTTGCTGTCGGGGCTGTGTCGTTCACTCCCTCACAGAAAGCTCTCCAAGTTTTCCTTTTCGACTTCCTCAGCTCCTTGTTGTTTTCTGATAGTGCCTGTCTGTAGGCATCCCAGTTGCCCGTCTTCTTTGCACTATTGAAGGTTTTTCTGGTTTGCGTCTTCAGGCGGTCTAAATCCTTATTCCACCAGGGCACATCTCTGGAATGAGATCTCCTCTTATGTGGACAGCTGGATTCGTATGCCTTTAAGATGCAATTTTTAAGGAGAGCCGCAGCTATTTCCAGCTTCCCTGTAGTTTGGATGTCGAGGCATAGATCTTCGGTTCCCAGACCTAGGCACTCTCTGTAGAGGCCCCAGTCTGTGTTCCTCGGATTCCTGCACCCTAAAACAGCTTCCTTAGTGACCTCAATATCAAACCCAATCTGCTGATGGTCTGATAAAGAGGGTTCTGCTAGAACTCGCCAATTTTTAATTGTACTTGTTGTGAAGGCATCAGCCAATTTATCGGTGGGAACATGCCACAAGCTTCTACGAAAAGATTTGCAAATATACCCTTATCGCATAACATCGGTGCAAGAGTTATTACCTGTTGATTACCCCAGACGACTGGAATTGTGTCACTGGTTTTTACAAAATGTAAACGAGGATGTTTTACAAATTACTTTTTTCACCGATGAAGCTTGGTTTTACAAGGATGGGTACATTAATTCCCAAACTATGAGAATTTGGTCGGATGAAAATCCTCGTATATATCGAGAGAAACCACTACATCTAGAGAAAGTTGGCGTTTGGGCAGCGATTAGTGGGAGAAGATTAGTTGGACCGATATTCTTTGAAGGTAAAATCCCATTTTTATTATTAATAATAAAAATTCAATAACCGTGCATTCATTTTAGGTACGATAACTGCAAACCGTTATCGTACAGAAATTTTATTGCCTTTTATAAATGAATTAAATGATGAACTGCAAAGTGGATATTTTCATCAAGACGGAGCAACTCCTCATTGCACAGTGGATAATTTGGCCAATTAGGAGGAATTTTTTTGAGGACCGATTAATATTTAATTATTTATGCACAACCAGTACACAATACATATAGAAGACATGCGGCAACGAATTCGAGATAAATTTAAAAATACACTCTGAACGGTGCAAACACGTGTGTCTATGTGGTCCACAGTTTTTAATTATTTTATCATAGTTTAATCAATTTAAAATTACTAATGGTAGCGTAATTATGTTCCATGTGTACTAGTGTTTATGTAGTATTATTGGCTGGAAGCTACTGTGAGAATTATCCCATAGTTTGTAATTTTGTAATTTTCCTTAACCTCGCTCTCGGAGAGCGACCGTGCCGTGATGATTCATTCAACCTTTTTTACTTTCTCCGTTACGAAGTACGAGAAAGTATTGTGATCGTGATTTTTTTTTCAAAAATTTTTTTTACGGAAATATCCGTTTTGGGGTCCCTAGATGCCATTTCAACAATTTCTGGAAAAAAAAAAATTGTGTCTGTGTGTGTGTGTGTGTGTGTCTGCTGTGTGTGTGTGTGTGTGTGTGTGTGTCTGTCTGTGTGCGCTGTATCTCAAAAACTAATAGACCAATTGATATTAAACTTTCCACATACGTCTTATTTGATAATCTAAAGAACTGAAAAGCTTTTGGTAAAATTTCGTACACCGTAAGTGGGTGTTTACCTTAACTGTTTTTTGTTTTTTGTCAATATTTTCTTAAATATGAAAAATATCACAAAAATATTTAAACAAACATTGAAGACAACAAAGAAATGCACATCTTTTGCTTGAAAATATTTTTCATAAAATCATTGCTATTCGAGAAAAATATGATTATTAATTTTTCAATTTTTGGTTTATAATTATGAAACGATAATAGTTACAGCAAATTTATGTGAATAATAATTGTAGAGAATGCCAAAATGAACAACTTCTAAAGAATAAGTTTTTTTCGAAATCTCGTTAATTTTTGAGTAAACCGAGTTTTTTAATTTGAAGTATAATTTTTCCATGTTTCATAATTTTGACGTTTTAAACGTCAGTTTCATCCGAGTTTGCGCAACGCTCGATGTACATTTAAAATATGATTTCAATTGAAAATAAACCATGAAAACGTAAATATAAATGATACTATCAAGTCGGAGAAAGTAACATGATGGCCACATCACCATTTTTTTATAAATTTGCACTGAGATTATTTGGAATTCTTGTTTTATTGAATTTGTATTTATATTTTATCATATATTTCTCGTTATCCTATATATTTTACGCATTATTTCCTTCCCGTGGCCTTCTTGTTTGTTTATTATTAGCCACCACGAAGGGCTGCGTAGGTGTGAAGACGTGTGTCCTTGTTGTAGCATCCTACCCTTAGTCTAACTATTGTTAATTATTGCTGTTAATTATGGTGCATCGCTGTGGAATATGTGAACAAGGCATCACGCCCAATACACCATCTATTAAGTGTTGCGGCAAATGCAACAAATCTATTCATGTAAGATGCACAGGTTTACGTGATGTGGAAATTACATATTTAAACAATTCCAAAAACAAATGGATGTGCAAAAAATGCGTTTCCCCCTCAACTTCTGTATCGCATAGTGACATTCTAACGATAGATACCCTCAATAAAGCTATTGAGGCTCAATTTAAAATATTTAAAGATGAAATAATTGACCTAATTTCATTGCGCTTTGAATAACGACTACTAGAACTTGAAAAAGCACAAGAACGTTTTCAATCTGAGCTCGTTAATATAAAATCTAGTGAAAAACATAAAGATGAAAGTAATATATCTGAAACTGTACTTGCCGAATTAGAGGAGCGCCGAGCCAGACAACGCAATGTGTTGCTTTTTAATCTTCCTGAATCCAAGTCCTATTCAATTAATGATAAGATCAATGATGATCTTAATGAAATTAAGGCAGTTCTTAATAATCGCGGATTATCTCTTGTTCCCAATAAAATAATTCGTCTAGGGAAGCGAAATAGTAGCAAACCTAGACCTCTTAAAATAATTTTCAATACTGATGTCGAAGCTAAAACTGTACTGAAAAGCAATGCTAATATCCCGAAAGATACTGATAGATTTCAGAGTGACAGAACCAAGCAACAATCTGATTATTTTAAGCGATTAAAACAAGAACTCGAATCTCGAAAATCCCAAGGAGAAATTGACCTTTCTATTAAATTTAAGAATGACCATCCTTATATAGCTCATGTAAATATATCATCTTCTGGTGTTTCAAAAAACTAAGATGTTACTACCAAAATTGTGGTGGTATTAGAACTAAAATCGATGCTCTCTCAATTGCTGTCTCGTGTTGTAACTACGATATAATAGTGATCTCAGAAACATGGCTTTATGAAAACTTTCAAAATAGTCAATTACGGTTCAGCAACTATAATGTTTTCAGAACTAATCGCACTATTACTGGGGACAGAATGGGTGGTGGTTTATTAATTGCGATAGACAAATCTTTAAAGTCTTCCCTACTTGTGTCTAACAATGAAATTGAACATTTATTCGTAACTTTTTCAATAAAAAACAAAAAATATATTATAGGCGATGTATATACAGCGCCTATAATATATATATATATAATTATATATATATATATATATATATATATATACCGGGTGAATATTCCAAAACCGAACATAGGCATTTAACATGGGAAAAATATTTTTTGCAGATTCCTGCTCCCCGTTTTAACTAAGAGGATTTATAATGACACCAGTCGAAAGAAGATTTGTTTCCTCATCTAATCATATCCGAATTAGTTAATTTTGAGTAGTATTTCTTTATTACTTTATCAAAATATTCGCAATAAATATAATTTGGAAAATCGTACTGAGCCATGACTCGAAAGACAATAAACAGATTAATGGTGTGGCATGGCTTGCCTGAAAACAAGTTATCAGTTTATGATAACTGTCATTAATATTTCTTTGTAAAATACATTTCATCGAGGAAAAACTATTCATAGTAAAAAACGTTTACAAACGGAGTTACCGTAGGGTGCAAGATTTATTTTCCGTGCAGTTTAACGAGAGCTCCATACCCTCAGTGTCGACAATACAACAAATAGTCTTTCAATTAGAAAATTCAGGTTCTTTTAATTCAGGTAAATATTATTCACTTCAAATGATAGCTTGAAAATTATTTCATTGTGGTTGTTTATTAGAATATCGCAGAATAAATGGCAACAGACGAGAAAACATTCACGAAGAAATTGTTAGGCTGGTATCCGGGAATCCTCGACTAAGTACAAGATTTATTGCTTTAGTATGTGGTAAATCGCAAGGAACGGTCTGCAAAATTTTAAGAAAGTTCGCCTACCGTCCGTACAAGTTTCAATGCCATCAATAAATATTGCCGTTTGATGAAGAACCTAGACAAACCTTTTGTGAAATTTTTTCGCAATTTTCTCTCGTCGATTTGCTTACGGATTACCTTTACATTCAATAATGAACCAAACGTTCAAAATGATAGATATTGGACAAATAAGAATCCAGATCTGAATTTAAATCTTAGAACGCAATATCCTCAAAAAATTAATATTTGGACAGGCATTTTTCTTGGACAGGTCCCTTCGAAATTATAGGAAATTTAAATTCAGAAAATTATTCAGAATTGTTGATAACTTAGGTTGGCCCTGCAATGGAAGAAGTGGCACGTCCAAATCGGGATATCAGGTTCCAACACGATGGATAACCGACACATTTCGGACTAAACGTCAGAGAATATTTGAATAATGCATTTCCAAAACGGTAGATTGGACGAGGAGGTGAAATCAACTGGCTTGCTAGATCTCCTGTTTTGGCACCATGCGATTTATTCGTGTAGGGTCACCTGAAAAGCCAAATTTACAAAACTCGTCATCCAAACATTAATTCTTTGAGGAATGCTATATTTAACGAGTGCAGGTTGACAACGAATAGACAGTTGGCAAACATCAGAAATTCGTTTTACAGTAAGTTTGGTATTGTTTAATGCAGGATGAAGATTTATTTGAACATTTGTTTAATTATTAAATTCTAATTATAACTGTCAACAGGTGTATCATTATGATCCTTGTTTTCTAATTTAAATTGATCAAATTGGATACTGCAAAACATTGCGCCCAGTAATAATAAATCTTGTAATGTAACTTCCTCCATTTATTTCATTTGTTAAAATATATTTATGTTATTTTTGTATAAACATTTTTTTCATAAACACGATGCGATCGATGTTAATGAAGTTTACTGAATTTTACATTTACCAGAAATTCAACCAGAGTTTTTTCAATTCTTTAGAAAATTTACAATTGATTTCAGTAAAGAAAATTGGAAATCTTAAAATCAGTCGCCAACGGCATGATGAATTTGTCACTCGATTGACGTTTGAATCTCTTTGTCGTACGAGTCATGGCTCGATACGATTTTCCGAATTGTATGTATTGCGAATATTTTGTTAAAATAATAAAGAATTACAACTGAAAATTAATCAGTTTGGATATTATTATATGAGGAAAAAAATCTTCTTTCGATTGGTGTCATTATAAATCGTCTTAGTTAAAATGGGGAGCAGGAATCTGCAAAAAACAATTTTCCCATGTTAAATGCCTATGTTCGGTTTTGGAATATTCACCCGGTATATATATATATATATATATATATATATATATATATATATATATATATATATATATACGTATCTAACCGACTTTACTAGACCCGCCATAAAGATTGAACAAACTTGAGACCACCTTTTATACAGATTCACTATATTTAATCCACATCAATAAGCCCAACACACGGCTATTACAAAGTGGCGACCAATTGTATAAAAAATGTTGTTCAACCGACCTACCTAAGCCCTGCGGCGTTGCCTAAATGTTCCGTGTGCTGGCAGTTATCATTCTTCAGTGCGATGTTTCGATAAACAAGTGCTTGCGTTTTAAGTTTATATGTACATGAATTTTTACTCGCCGATGACGGGATGGACGATTTTAGAGGAGGCGACTCCGCAGATGAATATATACCCTGTGATGCTGAAAGTTCTTGTGATTCAACAGTTTCTTCAAATACTATATAATATGTATTGAGTATAATGCAATAACGAAATAAATAATTTCAAGAAACCTAAATGTTTATAATCGTTCAGGCCATCTATTTTATGAGTCCATATAGTTAGATACTACTCCGCGGCACAAAGGGAATGCCGCGTGGCGATCAACGTGTAAAACAGTATTGGTGGAAGGATATATTAAAGAATCTGAGTACCAGAAGTTAAAATTGCAAACAAAATATTAACTCCGGTAAATACTACAGTTTACCTTCTCTCCACATCATCTGGAACAGTTTCTAACAGCAATGATTAAAATATGAATGAAATATGTGCAGACGGGATTAATTTATCTGGACACTTTACTAATTGTACTTTTAATTTTAATATTATCAAAAATGATAAATAAACTCAAATAATTGTTATTCTTATTTTATTCTTACAATGATGCCTTGTTTTTAAGTTAAACACGAAAGTCCGCTGTGGCAGATTTAACGACCGTTGCTATGTATACTATTCATAGCAACGGTCGTTAAAATTCGTTGATATAGAAATATTGCGTACATAAAAGGTTATTTAGATGGTTTCTTGGTTTCTTATGACGACGTTAAATAAGTCTTTGTGTGTAAAATTAAAAAAAAAAATTGAATATTTTTTCAATGAAGAAGTTATAAAGTTTGTGTTCTTTTAGATTATTTACAAATATGTGGACTGTATTCTTTGTTATTTCATTTTATTTATTGTAAGTATCCTGTTATAATCTATATTTTGTAAAAATAAATCCATACATTTCAAGTCACAAAAATAGAAATAATCTATAAAATTTCAATACAATAATATATACAGGGTTGGGCAAATGCGTTGGAACACCTGATTTCTGGCTAAACGTCTGTGTTTTTCTTATTACTTTTAAAGGAAATGTTTGAGTTTATTTATTTCATTTAGTGACGTCCTTTCATTTTTAACTGCTAACCAATTTTTTAAGATATGACATCATTGGCAGTTTTTTTTAATGGATCACCCTGTATATTTTTACATTTTCAAATAAACACCTTTTCAGCAATTACAATGATATAGGGTTTGGTGGGTTTACGACTTGTGGTTTTTTAAATAATAAATAAATAATGGAAAATAAAATTTGTGAATTTCCTGAAGCTTTTGCACAACCCTTTAAACGTTTGATTTAGAAATATTGTAATTTCTGTCAATAAATGCATTAAAAATATTGCATGCACCTTACAGAGATTTCTGCTAATTTCCAAAAATTAACCGTCATTAACAACGTAATTATTTCACGTTTAGTTGGTGAACTAACATAATTGAACAGCAATGTTAATATTTCACATGGATAACATCTGTCGGTGACAGAAAACTTAAAAAACACGAACGTTTTTCTATCAGGAAACAGTGTAAAAAGCCAACTCAATGTAGAATTATTTTATTTAATATTTAAAAAAAACCACAAGTCAAACACCCACCAACTCCATATCTTTGTAATTGCTGGAAAAGTGTCGCCGATGATCATATCTCGCGAAAGAGGGTAGCTGCTGAAAATCAAAATATGTCAGTAAATAGAATAAATAAACCCATAAACATTTCTTTTAAAAGTAATAAGAAAAAACAGACGTTTAGCCAGAAATCAGGTGTTCCGACACATTTGCCCAACCCTGTATATGTATATATGAGGCATTCTTTTACAAATCGAACGGAAATATTGGGTCTAAAATTTTTACTCGTTTCCTATACAAAATAAGCAGACCCGTATTTTCGCATTTTTTTATCATCGGTATTTTTGAAAGTACAGACAGTAAAAGTTTTGAAAACCCGCTAATTATGCATGTCTTTAGATTGCTATAACTCCCTAAAAACTATTAGTCGTATGGAGCTCAATTAGGGCTTATTTTAAAGGTAATAGAACTCTCTTCATTCTGATGTTAATTAATATTACTTTTGTTGTTAATTTTTAATTTTAAACAATTAAAATATTGAAAGTAATTTTACTACTTAAGGCCATCACTTTAAAAATTTGAAAAAAATACCATTGTATGCCTCATTTTTGTTCATATAAAAATCTATTTTTTCAATGGTCATTTGATTACATCAGTATGAAGGAAATTAATTTGTACGACAATTTATTGTTAAATAGCAATTTTCCAATGAGGTATCACAGAGGGGGTGTTGCCATTAAAAAAAATTAGTCGGGGTAGCTACAGCCCCAGGGCTTGCTTAGTGAAGGTCATTTTTTTTACTGATTCCCCCCACATACCCTAGAAACGGTTTTGAGAAATTTTTTTATATTTTTTTAGGCCTATACTTATAGAGCATTGCTCGTTTTTAAATATACAATATATTTATATATTATATAGAAATAATAAATGACATCATACAGGAGGGACAGTTAAACGTTTTAAAATAAAATTAATTATCCGCCATTATGATATCATGGTAAAAAATGTTTTCAATTCAAAATAATTGTAAAGTTTTTTACAAATATCTCGGTAAATACTCTGCAGCAATAATGGAGTAAGGTACCAAATCAGTCAGCTTAGAAAGCTTTAAAAATAATTTGAAGACCGATTCTGTCAAATAATTAATCAAATCAAATCAAATCAAATTTATTTATACATAGTTTGTACATAAATTGTAACATAAAATACTTCCAGTGGAACAAAACTAATACAAACACGTCAATAAAACTGAAGCAGAGTACCGAAAAAATAATACATAGTACATAAAATAAAAGCAAAAGAGAGAAACATACTGTGGACCAATCTGGAGGTCACCAAGCTATATAATTCGGTTTCAATTAAATATTTTTTTAATTTTCAATTTTGAATTCCTTTAGCAACCGTATTTCTTTAAGATGTTGGAGAAGTTTATTAAAATTTACAATTGCACTATATTTGGGTGATTGTTCCCGTCATCGTCAATCTGTGCTGAGGTATGTTGTAGTCACTTATATTGATGTTTCTCAGTGTGTGATTCAAATTTGGTTTTATTTTTAAAATTAAAAATTAACAATTCATAAATATATAAGCTACGGAAAGTTAGAATTCCTTCCCTTTTAAACAAACCCCTGCATGATTAACTATATTTTAAATTAAAAATTATTCTGACGACTTTTCTGAAGTAAGAAAATATTATTTGCTGCAGGACTGCCACCGTAGAATATTATCCCGCATCTTAATTGGGACTCGAAATCGGTATGGTATAAAAGCAGTAAATGTTTTGTTTCAAAGGTTCCTTTTAGCAACCTTATGGAATACACAATCGCGTTCAATTTTTTATTAACTACGAACAATGCTCGTTCTAATGTAGTTGGTAATTTATTGTGATGCCAAGCGCATTTTATGTAACACTTTTTAAGTGAATATTTTTTGTTTGAAAAGATATTGGGTTTTTTTTCTCGATTTAATACCAGTTTGTTTCTGTTTAGCCAATTTTCGATTTTATTTATCGTAACCTCAGTTCTCGCTTTAAGTTCATTAATATTTTTTCCTGTCCCTAAGACACATATATCATCAGCATAATTTACCAATATCGCCTCCGTAGGTGAGATACATTTTACAAATCATTGACATAAATTATAAAGAGTATTGGTCACAGAATACTCCCCTGTGGTACCCCGCTATTTGAGTATTGCATGTTCGATTCAATATTTTGGATTTTGATCTTATTTCTACGGTTTTCTAAAAATGTTTTTATCAAATCGTGACACTTTCCTCGTATACCGTATGAGTAAAATTTATTTCAAAGAATCAAATAATCCACTGTGTCGAACGCCTTAGAGAGGTCAAGAGATAGTCCAATAGGCATTTCCTCCCTCTCCAAGGCGTCAGTCACTGTCTGCACAAATTCAACAAGTGCCGTAGAAGTAGATTTTTTCCTAAAAAAACATGCTGTGCTTCATTACATAGTTTATACTCATTAAAAAAAATCAATAATTCGTGATTCAAGAATTTTCTCGGCAATTTTTGAAAAGATACTCAGGAGAGTTATCGGTCTGTAGTTTGAAAAGATTTTAGTATCACCACAAAACATCGGGAAATGAAACATATGATTTATTATTAGGGGAGCCACTCACATTTCAATTTTTTTCTTGTAAATCCCTATGGCTCGCTTTGCAATACAACACCCTGTATATCAGTGCTTTTACTGTTCTTTATGCTATTTATTGTATCCCTTATTTTTATTTCTCTGACCTTTTAAAATTAAATTTGTTACCACAGTCTATATTAATATCACAGATGCAGCTTGTTTGTAACTATTATAATATGATACAGTACAATGATTTAATTTCAGTACCATATAAAATATCTATTTATTTTTAAGCCAATTAGACAGCGTAAAATGTAATATTGGTACTATTATAAATAGTTGTATATTCAATTATTCATGAACTATGCAAACTTTTAAATTAAACAGTGATTTTAAAATAAAAATTATAACGACGTACATACTTTATAAAGTAGTTGAAATATTTAATTGAATATTTTTCAGTAAAGAAATTAGAAAGCCCGTGTCCTTTTAGATCATTTTTAAACATTTGTATTTTAATCTAAGTAATGTCAACTTATTTATAAGTCCCTTATAAATTCGCAATTAGTTTTAATAGGACCATTTGTATAAAAACCTTCAATCTCAAAGTTAATCAAAATCAATTAAGCAATTCTTATAGTAAATAATAATTTTAATATCCTATTTCCAATATCAGGGTAAGTTGCAGAGACGGCTGGCGGCGTGACCACACCTATATGTATTACCTCTGCTACCTCGGCCGTACCATGAGTCACCCCACGAGCCGTCACTGGTCATAAACAAATAGAAATTTTGAAAGGCCAGATTCGTATGTACATTTTGCGCGGTCTACAGTCGTTGACCGGGAAGAATCCATCGCTTTTTGGAGTACAATAAATCACACTATTGCATCAAACCACTAAACTCAAGTGACTAAACATCTACATTGAGATGTTATTAACAACTACTTATAAGGATGCTTGCACAAATAACGCGAATTATCGAGTTATAATCGTTTTTAAAAGACTGGTCCATGACTGTAGTTCGCGCGCCTAACGTAGAGTTAAATACATCATACATATCGCGTTTTATGATAAAAAAAAGTGGAGAACGATGTTGCCAGACTGCCTGCATGAGATCGTCGGTACGACATGGTGGTATTGTATATAATATATACAGATCGACCGGACTACCTCTGGTGAGCAATCGCATCAACTAAAAGTGTATAAAATGGTGATATTCGACCGCATTTTGGGACCCCCCTAAAATTCGTCTATAATCAAAGTACACTTGTAGTAACCGATAACCACAAGAAAACGTTTTCAGACCCGCAGCCGGGTCTGATAACGTCTTTTTTGGTCTGGCTTTGTAGGTGGAATATGGCAAGTTGGGTCTGTATACGCGGTTAAACAAATCTATATATATATATATATATATATATATATATATATATATATATATATATATATATATATATACCGGGTGTGGCACTTAAGACGCCTCGGACCATAGCTCCTTTACGATAAAAGCTATCGAAAAAAATCTAAGAACAAAGTGGTGCATAGTTACCGTCGCTATGTTTTAAAAATATTTCTAATCATCAGTGGCGTGCCGTACTCCAGTGGCGTACCAAACTTATGTTTTTTTAAATGGAATGCCCTATTTTTTATTGCAGATTTGGAAAGTGCTCGATGAGTACTTATTTTTTTATCTAACATGTTATACCCTTCACTTTAGCGGTTTCGCTGTTATAACCCCTTCTTTCAAAATTGCGCCCCATTTTTGAGATTTTTTTGTAGAGAAACTAATTGACGCCGGCGCCTAAATTTTGAATTGAGGTACAGGTTAAGACCTCGTTTACCTTCACATAATTTTTTTTCGGGTAATTTATGGCAAAAAAATAATTTTTGATTGATCTTCGCATGTTGTCATTTTTTCCGAAAATTTCAAATGGCACCCCCCTAAAAAAATTACGGCGTTGTACAGCCAAAACTCTAAATTTTTCATTGGTGTAAAAAAAATTACACATTGCATAACAAAATTTCGGAGAAAAAAGGAATTTCATCGCAAATGTCGGGAAACGTTTTCCGTTCCCAAGTGTGCCATGAGAAAACAAAAGATTGGTAATTGTCAAAGTAAATTATTAGACGTCAGTAGCAGCCATAAGTCATTTTTGATAAACGTTCTAAAAATGTTCCGAACTCAAGAGGAAATGGTTGACATGATATTTATTCTTGGAGAATGTAACAAGAATTGTTTCTTGGCATCACGAGTGTACGCTGCGAGATATCCGCACAGGGCACATCCAAATGAACGTGCGTTTCAAAAAGTGTTGGAGAGATTTACTACTACGGGAAGTGTGAAACGGCCAAGGAGAGTTAGAAAGAAGGCAGTTATTACCGAAAATAATGAACTGCGGTATATCACCAGAAGTTGCGGTTATGCCTCCAGCAGGAAGGTCGTCATTTCGAACATCTAGTTTAAGTTGTTAAATTTTCTTTATCTGCATTTTTCATATCATGTTGAATAAATAGGTACATACTATTATGTTGACCGTATTTGTGTATTTGTTTTGGTACTTTGACAATTACCAATCTTTTGTTTTCTTATGGCACACTTGGGAACGGAAAACGTTTCCCGACATTTGCGATGAAATTCCTTTTTTCTCCGAAATTTTGTTATGCAATGTGTAATTTTTTTTACACCAATGAAAAATTTAGAGTTTTGGCTGTACAACGCCGTAATTTTTTTAGGGGGGTGCCATTTGAAATTTTCGGAAAAAATGACAACATACGAAGATCAATCAAAAATTATTTTTTTTCCATAAATTACCCGAAAAAAAATAATGTGAAGGTATACGAGGTCTTAACCTGTACCTCAATTCAAAATTTAGGCGCCGGCGTCAATTAGTTTCTCTACAAAAAAATCTCAAAAATGGGGCGCAATTTTGAAAGAAGGGGTTATAACAGCGAAACCGCTAAAGTGAAGGGTATAACATGTTAGATAAAAAAATAAGTACTCGTCGAGCACTTTCCAAATCTGCAATAAAAAATAGGGCATTCCATTTAAAAAAAACATAAGTTTGGTACGCCACTGGAGTACGGCACGCCACTGATGATTAGAAATATTTTTAAAACATAGCGACGGTAACTATGCACCACTTTGTTCTTAGATTTTTTTCGATAGCTTTTATCGTAAAGGAGCTATGGTCCGAGGCGTCTTAAGTGCCACACCCGGTATATATATCTAATATATAAAATTTTCGTGTCACAGTGTTTGTAACAAAACTCCTTCGAAACGGCTTGACCGATTCTTATGAAATTTTGTGTGTATATTGAGCAGGTCTGAGAATAAGACGTAAACTATTTTTAATACCCCTAAATGATAGGGGTGGTCCACCGCAAATTTTTTATTTTTATTTTTTGGACAAATTTTTTTATTTTTATTTTTTTATGATTCGGCATTAAAAAATACATACAACCCTAAATTTTCACCCTTCTACCACCAACCCCTATTTTTTAATAGCGATTTTAGTACTTTAATAATTTTCTACTCTCGGCGATCGACCGCTCGATCAGTTATTCCTTTTCCATTGTTTGCGCCGACGGTTATTAATGGGTTTTAATGGGCTTACCCTGTAGATTCGTATCGATAAATGTAAATAAATAAGTAGCTGAAATTATAAAAAAATATAAACAAAATATTAACAGCAAATTTTGCACTGAGCTCAATTGCAACACTTGCATCCGATGAACAATTAAGTCGGCTTTAAATACATAAATTGGTGATAACGATTGATTTATAATACGCGCGCCATCTCTTGGTGGTTGGAATGTCGCTCGCGGTGGTGTTACGAATTAAAATATTCTGCGGAAGATTCTGTGCGCGGTTGAGAATTTTTTTAATAATTTTGCCATTTAGTTCAAATTCGTTGATTATTAAAAAAAATTATGAATTTTTGAAGCACTAATTGCATGTTCGAGCGATCATGAATTTCAAAAATTAAAAAAAAAATATTTCAACTGGTGATACATGTTTTTATTAGTAAAAATACACTTCTTACATTCTTTAGCTTTAATAATTTTGTTATTTAGTTCAAATCCGTTGATTATTAAAAAAGTTATGAATTTTTGAAGCAATAATTGCACGTTAAAGCGATTATGAATTTCAAAAATTCTAAAAAAATATTTCAACTCACGATACATGTTTTTATTAGTAACAATACACTTCTTACATTCTTTAACTTTAATAATTTTGTTATTTAGTTCAAATCCGTTGATTATTAAAAAAGTTATGAATTTTTGAAGCAATAATTGCACGTTAAAGCGATCATGAATTTCAAAAATTCGAAAAAAAATATTTTAACTGGCGATAGATGTTTTTATTATTAACAATACACTTCTTAGATTCTTAAGCTTTAATAATTTTGTTATTTAGTTCAAATCCGTTGATTATTAAAAAAGTTATGAATTTTTGAAGCAATAATTGCACGTTAAAGCGATCATGAATTTCAAAAATTCGAAAAAAAATATTTCAACTGGTGATAGATGTTTTTATTATTAACAATACACTTCTTACATTCTTAAGCTTTAATAATTTTGTTATTTAGTTCAAATCCGTTGATTATTAAAAAAGTTATGAATTTTTGAAGCAATAATTGCACGTTAAAGCGATCATGAATTTTAAAAATTCTAAAAAAAATATTTCAACTGGCGATACATGTTTTTATTAGTAACAATACACTTCTTACATTCTTTAACTTTAATAATTTTGTTATTTAGTTCAAATCCGTTGATTATTAAAAAAGTTATGAATTTTTGAAGCAATAATTGCACGTTAAAGCGATCATGAATTTCAAAAATTCGAAAAAAAATATTTCAACTGGCGATACATGTTTTTATTAGTAACAGTATAATTCTTACATTCTTTAACTTTAATAATTTTGTTATTTAGTTCAAATCCGTTGATTATTAAACAAGTTATGAATTTTTGAAGCAATAATTGCACGTTAAAGCGATCATGAATTTCAAAAATTCGAAAAAAAATATTTCAACTGGCGATAGATGTTTTTATTATTAACAATACACTTCTTACATTCTTAAGCTTTAATAATTTTGTTATTTAGTTCAAATCCGTTGATTATTAAAAAAATTATGAATTTTTGAAGCAATAATTGCACGTTAAAGCGATCGTGAATTTCAAAAATTAGAGCCTAAACCGTTTTCGGCCACTATCGTCACCACTTTATCTGCTTAATTTTAATCGGCCACACACGGACGACGGCGCAGCGCGGTGGAGCCGTCGTTCGTCACCAGTAATAAGCCACGTATTGACGACGACGCAGCGCAGCGGAGCCGTCGTTCGTCACCAGTTACCTTTCTTAATTTTTAAGGGTTACGCACGGACGATGGCACAGCGCAGCGGAGCCGTCGTTCGTCACCAGTTTATTTGCTTAATTTTAATGAGCGTCACCAGTAATAAGCTACATATTGACGACGGCGCTTCACAGCGGAGCCGTCGTTCGTCACCAGTTACCTTGCTTAATTTTTAAGGGCTACGCACGGACGACGGCGTAGCGCAGCGGAGCCGTCGTCTGTCACCAGTTATCTGCCTTAATATATATGGACCATTCGCGGTCGACGGCGCAGTGTAGCGGAGCCGTCATTCGTCACCCTTGCTTAATTTTTAAGGTCTACGCACCAGTTTATTTGCTTAATTTTAATGGGCCACACACGGACGTCGTCAGTCACCAGTTATCTGCCTTAATATATATAAATATATATGGACCATGCACGGACGACAGCGCAGCGCAGCGGAGCCGTCGTTCGTCACCAGTTACCTTGCTTGATTTTAAAGGACTACGCACGGACGACGGCGCAGCGAATGTTGTGTATCATAGAGTATTACAATAATAAACACTATGTTTTTGAATATTTTCTTTTTATGAATTATACCAATTCGAATTCAATATTCATAGTTAAGACAGGACAACGTCTGTCGGGTCAGCTAGTATAATATATACTAGCTTGCATTTTCGAGGAACACTGCTCGTACTTGAAAAATTGTGTGGATGGTTTTGAGGACCATAAATTCATAATCTGTGGCGACTACAATTTGCCTTCATTAAAGTGAAATGACAAAGGTGTTATATTAAATTCGATCAATCCTAACGATGTAAAATCCGAGCTTCTGCTACATAGCTATAATTTTACGTCATTTAATCAATATAATTATATTCCAAATTTTAGAGGCGTTTTCCTGGACTTAGTGTTTAGTACTAAGGCAAATATCATAGTTTCTTTGTCTGATGATGTCCTATTGGCAGAATGCGAACACCATCGTGCATACAGTTTCTGTGTATCCAAGGAAAATTCGAAAGCTTCTATTACGAAAGAAAAGATATATCTTTTCCGAAAAGGCGATTACGATTCTATAAATTATTATTTGAATCGAGTTAATTGGGATGTCTTATTTGCACCTGGCTCAGACATGAATGATGCGGTGCTAAAATTTTATGAATTGTTATATGAAGCCATTGAACTATACGTTCCGTCAGTTTGGAGGTCTCATTCGTCATCAACATTTCCTAAATGGATGAACAAGGATTTAAGGTGCTTAATATCAAGGAAGAAAGCGGCTCACTCTAAGTATAAACAAACATCTTCCATGGACGACTACCTTGAATTTTCAACATTAAGGTACCAGTGTAAAAATGTATCTCAACAATTGCATACCAAATATATAGATCGAGTGCAATGCAGCATAAAAGCTAATCCTAAAATATTTTGGAACCATGTGAGGGACTTTAAATCAATCGACAGCATTCCTAAAATAATCAAGAATGAATCTCGGCAAGCTGTAGATGGTGAGGGAATAGTGCAGATATTCTCAAACTTCTTTTCTTCAGTCTACGTAGATGACACTGCGGTATCTCAACAGTTGAGGGATGATTCCAGCGTAACAGGCGTGAATGACACAGCGCTATCTCTAACACTGTCCGAAGTGTTCGAAAACATTCTAAACCTAAAGGAAAGTGACAAGTGCGGACCTGATAACATCCCCAGTTCTGTTTTAAGAGGATGTGTTTATTCTATTGCGCGTCCTATATTTTTGATTTTTCAAAAATCTTTATCATGCGGTGTTTTTCCATCGATTTGGAAACAATCTTTTATAACGCCAATTCATAAATCGGGACCACTTGATAATGTAGAGAATTTTCGTGGAGTGTGCAATCAATCTATTATTCCTAAATTGTTAGGCAAAATGGTAGCTAATCAACTTGCGTGGATGTCTCGTAATGTTATTTCTGCAAGTCAACATGGATTTGTTTCTAAAAGGTCCACTTGTACCAATCTATTGGAGTATCAGCAATCGTTGTCAAACGCTTTAGACAAAAGAATGCAAGTTTACAGTATTTACACTGATTTCTCTAAAGCGTTTGACAAAGTTCAGCATTCCACATTGATGTTTAAATTGGAACATCTTGGTTTCAGAAATACTACACTTAGTTGGATAAAGTCATTTTTAGAGCGATTGCGATTGGGTCATTTCGTGTCTGATAGTATTGATGTTACCTCGGGTGTTCCACAGGGATCTCATTGTGGTCCTATTCTGTTCATTCTTTTTATTAATGACATTCACAATATTGTAAAACACAGCAACTTACTTATGTACGCGGACGACCTTAAAATTTATAAAACAATTGAGACTAACGATGATTGCATTGAGCTGCAGGATGATTTAAATCGTATTTGTGTCTGGTGTGATATCAATAAATTGCAGCTAAATGTCAAGAAATGTTTTTCGATTAGATTCTCTAGATCAAAAACAGTTATAAATTATACGTATAATATAAATCTTAATTATCTTGTCGTTATGGATGAAGTCAAGGACCTTGGTGTTACGTTCGACAGTCGTTTAACATTTGATTCGCATGTTACAAATATTATCCAGAAGGCGATTCGGTGTTGGGGTTTCATTTGGCACATCGCAAAAAACTTAGATATAGATTGTTTAAAAATATTGTATTATGCATTCGTTAGATGTCATTTGGAATATGCTTCAGTGGTGTGGTCGCCGTACACTAAGTCTAACCGTGAAAGAATTGAGCGAATTCAGAATAAATTTTTGCGTTTCGTTGAATTTAAATTGGGCATTGTGCATGTAAAAGGAGAATACGATATTGTAATGTCCTGTACGTCAATCCAGTCGTTGGAGTCTCGTCGGGTAAATTTTGATGTTTTTTTAATTCATAAGTTAATTAATGGTGGAATCGATTGTGAAGCATTATTGGGGTGCTTAAACTTCTATTTAAGTAACTCTAGTCGTAGGTTGCGCGTTAAACCATTGTCTAGGATTCAGACATGTTTGACAAATTATTCACTTTACAATATACCTATTACTAGAGCAATGCGGCATGTAAATACACTTAGTAGGTTCACGTGGTTTAACATCTTTGATACCAACTTCACTAGATTTAAACGTGATTTGTTAAAGTATTTTAAATAGTTTGCTCATATATTCGTCCATGTGCCTTATTCTGTGCTACATCTCTATTTTATGTATTTTATGTATGTATTAGTTATTAGTCAATAGTTAAATAAGTTAATTTTATTTATTCGTTGTATTTTGTATGTTAAAGGGGGTTACCCGTTGAGTAAAGATTATTATTATTATTATTATTATTATTAAAAATTTATAAAAATTAACAATAATCCAGTGTTGTTGCGGAGCGTAATGGAGGGTGTGCGACGAAGAGTTCAGGCTTGTGTTCAAGAAGAAGGAAGGCACATACAACATTTAATATAATTTTATAATGAAAAATTTAACGTAAGTATCTATAAATTGACTACAGTTTGTTTAATTTTGAGAAGTAACATAACCTCAATATGTGTAACCAACTTAAATTTTTTAAATTAAAAAATCATGGCACACTTGAGGTTTTTTTTTATGAACATACTTTATTAAGCTGCATACAACGTATCCACGTAAGTATGCAACATATGGGAAACTTTTTTATTATTAATTTCTCAGAAAAATTTATTATTTATAAAAGTTGGTGCTTGATCTTAAACATACAGAAAAGACAAAACGAATGACATTCGATGCTATATTAACAAGATAATGAAAAAAATTATAACTTTTTCACTTTCTATGCGAATTTTATCAAGTATTCTCAGTTTTGACTTTTCTGTCATTAATATTTATTACTAATAAATAATTACTTAGTAATTTATTAAGAGTTGTTATCTCCTAAATTATGGTAGAGAGATTAACTTTACAAGACAGAGTAGAGTTGGTGCTAATATGTGGCGATAACTATAAGACCTGCAGGAAGCAGCTGAAATTTTTAACGGCAGGCATCCCGAAAAGAGAATCAGTTATCCACAAGTGTCAAAAATTTTAAAGCAATTTAAAAGGGCCGGAAAATTTGAATTGCATTTTAAAATAGTTATTTATGCAACAAGTGAGTAAAGTAGTACTTTTTTTCACGAGTAGGAAAGATTGCCATACGAGCCGAAGGCGAGTGTGGCAATTCCTACAAGTGAAAAAAAGTTGATTTACTCACGAGTTTCATACAAAAAAATTTCTACGTCCGTAACTTTAAATAAATTCGGTAAAACCTTCAATTCAATTTTTATAAGTAATCATACTTTTTTTAAATGAAGAAAATAATAATCATCAAGTTTCCTTGTTCGGAAACGAATGTTTGACATTTATCGGCGAAACTCGCGGCGGCGTGTTGCGAAGCGTTCATGACACACTTTGCGCAAACAATTTTATAAATGAACAGCTACGGCACTTTTTTTCACGCAAAAGAGTGAAAAAATGAACCAATATGGCACTTTTTTCACGCTGTTCGTAGGGTTCGGGAATCACATATTTTATGAACCCAAATTAATGAAAAAAACTGTACATTTTATAACGGACGTAGAATAAAGAACGTACTAAACCGGTGAGAAATGTGGAGAATTCGTTGGATATCTTGCAAAGCGTGGTTGAAAATCCTCAAATATCTGTTAGAAAATGCGCAAGAAGTTTAGGATTGGGAAAGTCAGCAGTACATAAGGTACTAGCAGCGAATAAGTTTAAAGCATTTAAACCAAGATATGTTCAAATATGAAAAATATCCCAAAAACATTTAAACAAACATTGAACACGACAAAGAAATGAACATCTTTTGCTTGAAAACATTTTTTAGAAAATCATTTTTATTCGAGAAAAATAGTTATTTATGCAACAAGTGAGTAAAGTGGTCCTTTTTTCACGAGTAGGAAAGATTGCCACACGAGCCGAAGGCGAGTGCGGCAATTCCTACAAGTGAAAAAAAGTTGCTTTACTCTCGAGTTTCATACAAAATTTTTTCTTCGTCCGTAACTTTAAATAAATTCGATAAAACCTTAATCAATTTTTATAAGTAATAATACTTTTTTAAATGAAGAAAATAATAATCATCAAGTTTTCTTGATCGGAAACGAATATTTGACATTTATCGGCGGAACTTGCGGCATGTTGCGAAGCGTTCATGACACACTTTGCGCAAACAATTTTATAGTAGCGTTAAAAAATGAACCGCTACGGCACTTTTTTTCACGCTGTTTGTAGGGTTCAGGAATCACATATTTTATGAACCCAAATTAATGAAAAAAACTGTACATTTTATAACGGACGTAGAAAAAAATTATTATTTAATTTTTAATTTTTGGTTTATAATTATAAAACTATAATAGTTACAGCAAATTTATGTTAATAATAATTGTAGAGAATGCTAAAACTTATAAAAAATAAGTTTTTTCGAAATCACTTTGGTTTTCGAGTAAACTGGCCGATGAGAATTTGAGAATTCTCATCCGATCCTACAAAACGCTCTACGTACATTTAAAATACGATTTAAATTAAAAATTAACACAAACTGCAAAATTTCACTTGTTTAAAGGATTAAAATTGCGATTTTAATTTTTTCAAATTGTAACAGTCAAGCGCTTTGTCTGATTTTGACGATTCGAACGTCAAAATTTATAAAATTTAGTGTTACAAACAACTGACTACAATTCGTTTTTCGTGAAATTAACACATCTGCAAAATTACATTTTTCTAAGGTTTAATAATTTGCTCAGCAGTCAAGCACTTTGTCTGATTTTGATAATTCTTACGTCAAAATTTGGAAAATTTATTGTAATAAACAACTGACTACAATTTTTCTTGCATGAAATTAACACAAAATTAACTGCCAAATTTCATTTTTTTAAGATTTAAAATTGCGATTTTGATTATTTTTTTTTAATTGCACAACTGTCTAATGCGTCACCCGATTTTGTTGATTAGCACGTCAAATTATTGAAAATTTAATGTAATTTTAAAAATGATTATAAATTTTTTTCGCGAACTTAGCACAAACCGCAAAAATCGCACTGTTTTAAAAGTTTCACTTTATTGCCTGACTTTAATTTATCTGTATCGAGCCGATTTTAATTATTATCTAATAACACATTTTGGCTCGTTTAATATCCGTAAAAAAGGAACTCGTAAATGTCAATATACTTCACAATATTGCAACTGATAAAAAAATTAATAAAAGCATGAGTGTTTTATGTAAGGTGCTCGAAACCGCAAACATGGATCGATGTAATAGCACACCTGATCCACACGCTATCTAATCTGCGAAAAATCGAAAGTGAAAATTCAATATTTGCTTTTTAGGCAGAAACGCTGTATATCTGTAATCTTTTGAATAATTTTTTGACATAAATTTAGCATTCCTGCTTCTTGCACATGTTCGTTATTGTATAGAATGTTCTAACATATAACGGGTGTCCGAAAAGGTTTTTACTATTAAAAAAAAAATATAACTCATTCAGTTTTAAATTGCATTAACATTTTTTATTTTTAAAATTTACTGTCAGATGTGGAAATTTATTTGTGAAAAATTATGCCGTCGAGATGGTCCAAACGCTCTCTGAAATTGGCGAACACGCGGACACAGACTTCTCGTGGAATTGCTCGAATTTCATCGCGAATTCTTTGCTTCAACTGATTCAGATTTGCAGGAATGTCAGTGTAAACGTTTGAAGATGGAAATCAACGCAGTGTCATCGTTAACTCTAATCGTTGTGGGGCAATGCTGGAAATTTTTCTTGAACCGGAATTGCAAAATTTTCATTTCATGGCTTCAGCCAAGACACTTGGTTTCAGCAGGACGGGGCGACTGCTCACACTGCGAATCGCCATGGGAATCTCGCTTATTAGAAAAGATATATGATATGTGTAAATTCGGCACTTTTGCAGAATTTTATGCTGAATAATAATTAACTGAAAAAGATTGCTTTAATTACTTGGTTTTCGAGTTTAAAAAAAAACGAAAAAACAATTTTTCCTGTTTTCTTTATATCTCCGTTATTCGAGGTGATATCTAAAAACAATAAAGACGTTCTTGCAGCACTTTTTTTATGATCTAATAGATGGCATAAGATTTTTTTTTGTAACATGTTTCGTTTCTTTTGAACCATCATCAACTTGCGTATTTCTTACGGAGGCCATATTTATTTTTATCACATCTGAATGCTCATTTTTTTTTTGATGGCAACAATATAACAAAAAAAAATACATTTATTTAATTTCATGAATATCGTGTGAGCCACAATATTTTGTTTCAGAGTTGGCTGTGAGATACATGAGGTATGTCGCATATTTATTACAGGAGGAAGTTAGCGTTAACTTCCGCTATAACCGGAAGTTTTATAATCTTAAAATTATTTTCATTGATAAAAAATTAATGCAGAATCCTAATTTGCAATAAAAGAATTTAACTTTCTATAAAATAAGGGAGTTGGCGTTAACTTCCGCTATAACTGAAAGTCGTATAATCTTAAAATTATTTTAATTGAAAGGAAATGTATGTAGAATCCAAATTTGCAGTAAAAATAATAACTTTCTTTTCAAAATAGCGCTAACTTCCGCTATAACCGGATGTTGTATAATTTCAAAATTATTTTTATCGATAATAAATTAATGTGGAATCCTAATTTGCAATAAAAAATATAACTTTCTATTTGACATAAGGAAGTTAGCGTTAACTTCCGCTATAGCCGGAAGTTGTATAATCTCAAAATTATTTTCATTCGTAATAAATTAATGTAGAATTCTAATTTTCAATAAAAAAATATAACTTTCTATTTAAAATAAGGAAGTTAACGTTAACTTCCGCTATAACCGGAAGTTGTATAATCTCAAAATTATTTTATTCCATAATAAATTAATGTAGAATCCTAATTTGCAAGAAAAAAATATTACTTAATGTTTAAAATAAGGAAGCTAGCGTTAACTTCCGCTATAACCGGAAGTCGTATAATCTTAAAATTATTTTCATTGAAAGGAAATGTATGTGTAGAATCCAAATTTGCAGTAGAAATAATAACTTTCTTTTTAAATAAGGAAGTTAGCGTTAACTTCCGCTATAACCGGAAGTTGAATGATCCTAAAATTGTTTTCAATGATAACAAATTAATACAGAATCCTAATTTGCAATAAAAAAATATTACTTCTATCTAAAATAAGGAAGTTGGCGTTATCTTCCGTTATAACCGGAAGTCGTATAATCTTAAAATGATTTACAATGATAAGAAATTAATTCAGAATACTAATTTTCAATAAAAAATATAACTTTCTATTTAAAATAAGGAAGTTGGCGTTGACTTCCGCTATAACCGGAAGTCGCATAATCTTAACATTACTTTCATTAATAAGAAATTAATGTAGAATCCTAATTTGTAATAAAAAATATAACTTTCTATTTAATATAAGGAAGTAAGCGTTGACTTCCGCTATCACCGGAAGTCGTATAATTTTAAAATTATTTTCATTGATGAGAAATTAATGCAGAATCCTAATTTGCAGTAAAAAATATAACTTTCTATATAAAATA
The DNA here is from genome assembly GCA_910593695.2 of Ocypus olens. Classification (NCBI taxonomy): domain Eukaryota; kingdom Metazoa; phylum Arthropoda; class Insecta; order Coleoptera; family Staphylinidae; genus Ocypus; species Ocypus olens. Next base: position 7,153,677 of record OU343052.1, on the reverse strand, counting down.
AGGAAGTTAGCGTTAACTTCCGCTATAACCGGAAGTTGTATAATCTTAAAATTATTTTCATTAACAATAAATTAATGCAGAATCTTAATTTGCAACAAAAAAATATAACTTTCTATTTAAAATAAGGAAATTGGCATTGACTTCCGCTATAACCGGAAATCGTATAATCATAAAATTATTTTCATTCATAATAAATTAATGCAGAATCCTAATTTGCAATAAAAAAATATAACTTTCTATTTAAAATAAGGAAGTCAGCGTTAACTTCCGCTATAACCGGAAGTCGTATAATCTTAAAATTATTTGCATTGATAACAAATTCATGCAGAATCCTAATTTACAATAAAAAAATATAACTTTCTATTTAAAATAAGGAAGTTGGCGTTGACTTCCGCTATAACCGGAAGTTGTATAATCTCAAAATTATAATCATTGATAAGAAATTAATGCAGAATCCTAATTTACAATAAAAAATATAACTTTCTATTTAAAATAAGGAAGTTAGCGTTAACTTCGGCTGTAAGCGGAAGTTGTATAATTTTAAAATTATTTTTCAATCATAATAAATTAATGTATAATACTAATTTGCAATAAAAAAATATAACTTTCTATTTAAAATATGGAAGTTGGCGTTGACTTCCGCTATAACCGGAAGTCATATAATCTAAAAATTATTTGCATTGATAAGAAATTAATGCAGAATCCTAATTTACAATAAAAAAATTTAACTTTCCATTTAAAATAAGGAAGTTAGCGTTAACTTCGGCAGTAACCGGAAGTTGTATAATTTTGAAATTATTTTCAATCATAATAAATTAATGTAGAATCCTAATTTGCAATAAAAAAATATAACTTTCTATTTAAAATATGGAAGTTGGCGTTGACTTCCGCTATAACCGGAAGTCGTATAATCTTAAAATTATTTGCATTGATAAGAAATTAATGCAGAATCCTAATTTACAATAAAAAAATATAACTTTCTATTTAAAATACGGAAGTTAGCGTTAACTTCTGCTGTAACCGGAAGTTGTATAATTTTAAAATTATTTGCATTGATAAGAAATTAATGCAGAATCCTAATTTACAATAAAAAAATATAACTTTCTATTTAAAATAAGGAAGTTAGCGTTGACTTCCGCTATAACAGGAAGTCGTATAATCTTAAAATTATTTGCATTGATAAGAAATTAATGCATAATCCTAATTTACAATAAAAAATACATAACTTTCTATTCAAAATAAGGAAGTTAGCGTTAACTTCGGCAGTAACCGCAAGTTGTATAATTTTTAAATTATTTTCAATCATAATATATTAATGTAGAATCCTAATTTGCAATAGAAAAATATAACTTTCTATTTAAAATAAGGAAGTTGGCGTTGACTTCCGCTATAACCGGAAGTCGTATAATCTTAAAATTATTTTATTTGAAAGGAAATTTATGTAGAATCCAGATTTGCAGTAAAAAAATTTAACTTTCTATTTAAAATAAGGAAGTTAGCGTTAACTTCCGGTAAAACCGGAAGTCGTATAATCTTAAAATTATTTTCATTGAAAGTAAATATATGTAGCATCCAAATTTGCAGTAAAAAAATAATTTTTCTATTTAAAATAAGGAAGTTAGCGTTAACTTCCGCTATAACCGGAAGTTGTATAATTTCAAAATTATTTTTATTGCTAATAAATTAATGTAGAATCCTAATTTGCAATAAAAAAATATAACTTTTTATTTAATACAAGGAATTTGGCGTTGACTTCCGCTATAACCGGATGTTGTATAATCTTAAAGTTATTTTCATTTATAATAAATTAATATAGAATCTAAATTTGCAATAAAAATTAAACTTTCCGTTTAAAATAGGGAAGTTGGTGACGACTTCCGGTATTACCGAAAATCGTATAATCTTAAAATTATGTTCATTGATAAGAAATTAATGTGGAATCTAAATTTGCAATAATTGAAAAGAGCACACTCGATTACATTACATTAATTAATACTTTTAATGTGGGCGGCGGTGGTGTAGTGGGTAGAGGCGAGCGCTTGTGCCGGCTGCACCGCGGCCGTATGCGTTCGATTCCCAGCCCGGGCGAAAGATTTTTCGGTTTCGAGAAGTATTCGCTCGGGTCCGTGTTTGTTGTATATGTCTGACATTATTCATTTCTTCATTTATTCATTCAAAAATACAATTAAAAATCTAGCCGTGTGTGACTGAATGGCTCAGCCTAAGTAAAAAAAAAAACTTTAATGTGCGGTTTCGGTGGAACACCCTGTATATATTGCAGATATTTTTTGGTGGAATTTACAAATTAATTTTTATCAATGTTATGTAAAATCTTCAGCTTTGCAGCTCTTCCGGTTTTGTTGTGGCAGAAAACATGCGTTACCTGTTTAGTATACCGGGTGTAACTGAATTCTGGTAGATCCCAAATATCTTTTTCATGTTTACGTATATCTTTATAAAATTCAGAATGGTGTTTTTAGAGAATAAAGTGTGTCAACAAGTGGAGTATCAATAAAAATTACATTTCCGGTTTAAGCTACGCGCACACTTATCGGAATCGGACGGACGGCACGCATCGGCAAAAAATGCTTAACACAGTTGTAAACGAGTACCGATAAATGTACGTTAACTCGTTTACAACTGTGTTAAGCAATTTTTGCCGATGCGTGCCGTCCGTCCGATTCCGATAAGTGTGTGCGTAGCTTTAACCGGAAATGACATTAACTTTTTTATTTCAAATGGAACACCCTGTATATTTTGACATAATTGAATCTCCAAATTCTAAGTTTAGAGATGTATTATAAGTGATCTTTTGGTTCTTAGTTTTTTTTTTTTATTATTTAAAAACAAAAATCGACCTATCAGCATTTTTAAAAAATATTTTTCTCAACAAATTTATAGAATGTATCCGTTACTTTTGGGAAACACTGTATAATTGTCATATCCTGTTTAAAAACAAAACGCCAACAATTGGAACTTGAACTTGTAAAAAATGCATTATTTCATAAAATTTGTTAATCGAACACTAAATGTTTGTAATAAAAATAATTGTTTTGTTCACGGTATATTCTATTTTTGAATTAATGTCAATTTAACCGAATTAATTACTTATTTTATAGCCGTGCAAGTACTTAATTTATTTTATACCCGATTAATTGTTGAGTGTAAAATTTATTTCGACGTAATTAAATGTTCATGAAGTTATAATTGAATTTCATAGGCTCGAATACGCAAATCTGCGACCTTTATTATTACCATCCTTAAAGCTCGGCGGCAAGAATAATGAATGTAATAAATGAGGTGAATAAATCACACTGGCGAGACAATTTCTGAAATTCGTCAATATTTTCGCTCCATGATGAGAATATCAATCACAAGCGCGATTATATCCTAACAAACATATTTCTATTATGAAAAAAATGTTATTTCGATTGTAAACATTTTTGATATTCAATTTGTACTGTACGTTTTAACGGACGAATGCACGTTATTTTTATTTGCAAGTTTAATCATATTTTATCGTTGCGATATAAACAAACACAGGTTATGTACAAAGTAATTTTTATTTTTTTAAATCCTGAACAACCTACTGTAAAAAAAATAACAAATCGAAAAGCTGGCCTACGATCAAGCAGTCGACAGCAGGATTTTATATTATTTGTTTGACATGTATTGTAAGGAAAATGTATCAACAACTATATGTGGATAGTCTCCTCAAAATACCGTAACCGCAAGATCACTGTTTAGATAAAAGGACAGTTTTGTGAAAAACACACTACTTGCGTATTTAGGGCAGAAAACATGACGAAAAAATATTGATGTTGGGAAATTACTGTCTACTAAGTTTAATTTTGTTTAATAATGCATTAATTATGAAAGTTTACGAATATACAGTGCGCCTCTAAGGTATAGAATAAATTCAGTAAAACCGAAATAAAATATTTTTGGAAAGATGATGCTTGAAATTCGACTTTCATGTAAAAATGTGTATTTTCATCAAAGAAAATCGACCTGTTCGAGGATGCTTTATTTCGGTTTTACTGAATTTATTCCATATTTTAGGCGCGCACTGTATGATTTAAATTTTATTTAAATTTGTACTTGAAAATAATGTTAATACGTCGAAAATGGAGTGATGATTTAATATAGGTTGAATTGCTTTATACATATAATAGGGATAATACATTTTTTTTAATTAAAACGCAGTGTATGTTTCATTTCATTTTTGCCCATCAGCTGGATTACTTCGTTGCTAGGGCAAAGTTCAAAGGGCGCGTCAGCTGTCCATAGTAGAAAATGGAGTAAAGAAGGCTACGGAAATATTAGGGAGATTTTGCGGTTACTAATAAGGAGAGTAATAACGAACCTTGGATGCAGTGAGCACTTGAAATCTTTTAGATTAAAACGTAAAAATTCAACCAATGGAAAATGGCGAATTATTTGACGAAGATTCACTTAATGGATTAAAATAGTTTATTTTAAGATACACAAAATTAAGTATACAGGTAATATTACAGAAACATTTAAACAATCATTGAAGTCAACAAAGAAATGAACATCTTTTGCTTGAAAACATTTTTCATAAAATCATTTTTATTCGAGAAAAAAATTTATTATTATTTTTTAATTTTTGGTTTATAATTATAAAACAATAATAATAACAGCAAATTTATGAAAATGCTAAAATTAACAACTTATAAAGAATAAGTTTCTTTCGAAATCCCTCTAGTTTTTGAGTAAACTGAGTTTTTGAATTTGAAGTATAATTTTTCCATCTTTCATTATTTTGACGTTTTAAACGTCAGTTTCATCCGAGTTTGCGCAACGCTCGATGTACATTTAAAATATGATTTCAATTGAAAATAAACCATGAAAACGTAAATATAAATGGTTATGATACCATCAAGTCGGAGAAAGTAACATGATGGCCACATCACCATTTTTACTTTCTCCGTTACGAAGTACGAGAAAGTATTGTGATCGTAAAATTTTTTTCAAAATTTTTTTTACGAAAATATCCGTTTTGAGGTCCCCAGATGCTATTTCAACAATTTCTGAAAAAAAAATTGTGATTGTGGTCTTCATGTTACTTTTTCTGATTTGATGGTATAATAGTTATTTATATTTATATTTTCATGGTTTATTTTCAATTTAAATGATATTTTAAATGTACATCGAGAATTTTGCAGGATCGGATGACACTGACGTTTATTTAAAACGTCAAAATTATAAAAGATGAAATTGACAAATTTTACGTTCGAATAATCTTTACCGTCAATTTATTCGAAAACCAAAGAGATTTCGAAAAAAACTTTTAGTAATATATATAAAGTTTTGTCAGTGGCAAAATAGAATTTTTGACAGTGCTAAAATACAATTTTTAACAGTGGCAAACAAATCATTTTTGACAGGGGCAAAATATAATTTTTCGCGATGTAAAAATATAATTTTTGACAACGAAGAATACAATTTTTGTGGTGAAAAAATATCGTTCTTCCCAGTGAAAAAAACAACATTTTTGACAGTTAAAAAACACAAGTTTTAACAGCGGCAAAATTCAATTTTTGGCAGTGGCAGAATACGATTTTTGGCGATGTAAAAATATAATTTTTGATAACGAAGAATACAATTTTTGTGGTGGAAAAATATCGTTCTTCGAAAAAACATTTTTGACAGTTAAAAAACACAAGTTTCGAAAGTGGCAAAATTCAATTTTTGGCAGTGACAGAATACAATTTTTGGCAATGTAAAAATATAATTTTTGGCAATGTAAAAATATAATTTTTGACAACGAAAAATACAATTTTAGTGGTGGAAAAATATCGTTCTTCCCAGTGAAAAAAACAACATTTTTGACAGTTAAAAAACACAAGTTTTGACAGTGGCAAAATTCAATTTTTGGCAGTGGCAGAATACGATTTTTGGCGATATAAAATTATAATTTTTGATAACGAAGAATACAATTTTTGTGGTGGAAAAATATCGTTCTTCGAAAAAACATTTTTGACAGTTAAAAAACACAAGTTTCGAAAGTGGCAAAATTCAATTTTTGACAGTGGCAGAATACAATTTTTGGTGATGTAAAAATATAATTTTTGACAACGAAGGATACAATTTTTGTCTTGGAAAAATATCGTTCTTCTCAGTGAAAACAAAAAAAAATTGACAGTAAAAAAACACAAGTTTCGGCAGTGACGAAATTTAATTTTTGACAGTGGCAGAAGACAATTTTTGGTGATGTAAAAATATAATTTTTAACAACGAAGAATACAATTTTTGTGGTGGAAAAATATCGTTCTTCCCAGTGAAAAAAACAACATTTTTGACAGTTAAAAAACACAAGTTTTGACAGTGGCAAAATTCAATTTTTGGCAGTGTCAGAATATGATTTTTGGCGATGTAAAAATATAATTTTTGACAACGAAGAATACAATTTTTGTGGTGGAAAAATATCGTTCTTTCCAGTGAAAACATACCAGTTTTGACAGTTAAAAAACACAAGTTTCGAAAGTGGCAAAATTCAATTTTTGACAGTGGCAGAATACAATTTTTGGCGATGTAAAAATATAATTTTTGACAACGAAGAATACAATTTTTGTGGTGGAAAAATATCGTTCTTCCCAGTGAAAAAATACTATTTTTGACAGTTAAAAAACACAAGTTTTGACAGTGGGAAAATACAATTTTTGACAGTGGCAGAATACAATTTTTGATGATGTAAAAATACAATTTTTGACAACGAAGAATACAATTTTTGTGGTGGAAAAATATCGTTCTTCGAAAAAACATTTTTGACAGTTAAAAAACACAAGTTTCGACAGTGGCAAAATTTAATTTTTGACAGTGGCAGAAGACAATTTTTGGTGATGTAAAAATATAATTTTTGACAACGAAGAATACAATTTTTGTGGTGGGAAAATATCGTTCTTCCCAGTGAAAAAAAAAACGTTTTTAACAGTTAAAAAACACAAGTTTTGACAGTGGCAAAATTCAATTTTTGGCAGTGGCAGAATACGATTTTTGGCGATGTAAAAATATAATTTTTGATAACGAAGAATACAATTTTTGTGGTGGAAAAATATCGTTCTTCGAAAAAACATTTTTGACAGTTAAAAAACACAAGTTTCAAAAGTGGCAAAATTCAATTTTTGGCAGTGGCAGAATACGATTTTTGGCGATGTAAAAATATAATTTTTGATAACGAAGAATACAATTTTTGTGGTGGAAAAATATCGTTCTTCGAAAAAACATTTTTGACAGTTAAAAAACACAAGTTTCGACAATGGCAAAATTTAATTTTTGACAGTGGCAGAAGACAATTTTTGGCGATGTAAAAATATAATTTTTGACAACGAAGAATACAATTTTTGTGGTGGAAAATATCGTTCTTTCCAGTGAAAAAATACTATTTTTGACAGTTAAAAAACGCGATTTTTGACAGTAGCAGAATACTGCTTTTGGCGATAGAATTTTAAGGGTGGTGAAATACTATTTTTGACAATGGAAAAATACAATTTGAGGGTGGTGAAACTATTTTTAGCCGCGGAAAAACATAGTTTTTGACGGAGAATAAGAATTATGTTTGACAGTGTAAAAATACAAGCATTGCATACCATTTTGGCAATATAAAATTGACAATTTTTGACGGTGGAAAAGTACCGTTCCTTCCAGTAAAAAAATATTCGACAGTTAAAAAATATTATTTTTGGCAGTGGCAGAATACTGTTTTTGGGAAATTGAAGATTTGACAATGGACCTGCAGTTTTGACGGTGCAGAAGTACTATGCTTGACTGGAAACGTAAATTTTTTAACAGGGAATAAAATCCATTTTTGACAGTTAAGGATCACAATTTTTGACAGAGAAGAAAAACCATTTTTCACAGTTAAAAACACAAATTTTTGACAAACAAAATTCCATTTTTGGCGATACATTTTGACAATGAAAAAATGTAATATTTGGCAATGAAGAATGATAGTTTTTGACTGTAAAAAAATTCTTTAAATCGAGGAGAAATACTTATTTTGGCAGTAGTAAAATACCTTTCTTTCCAGTGAAAATATACCATTTTTAATAGCGAGAAAACACAATGTTTGATAGTGATATACTTTTATTGGCAACCTTTTGCGGTTGAGGTAAACACCCACTTTTGGTGTACGAAATTTTACCAAAAGCTTCTCAGTTCTTCGGATTATTAAATAAGACTTATGTTCAAAGTTTGGTGTAAATTCATGTAGTAGTCAAAAACTAATAGAGCAATTGATATGAAACTTTTAACATACGTCTTATTTGATAATCTGAAGAACTGAAAAGCTTTTGGTAAAATTTCGTACACCGGAAGTGGGTGTTTACCTTAACTTTTTTTTTTGTTTTTTTTTCAATATTTTCTTAAATATGAAAAATATCACAAACATATTTAAGCAAATATTGAAGACAACTAAGAAATTAACATCTTTTGCTTGAAAACATTTTTCATAAAATCATTTTTATTTGAGATTTTCTTTTTTTAAATTTTTGGTTTATAATTATAAAACGATAATAGTAACTGCAAATTTATGTTAATAATAATTGTAGAGAATGCTAAAATGAACAACATATAAGCAATAAGTTTTTTTCGAAATCCATTTAGTTTTTGAGTAAACTGAGTTTTTCAAATTTAGTAAAATTTTTCCATCTTTCATAATTTTGACGTTTTAAACGTCAGTTTCATCCGAGTCTACAAAACGTTCGATGTATATTTAAAATATGATTTCAATTGAAAATAAACCACGAAACCGTAAATATAAATGATACCATCAAGTCGGAGAAAGTAACCTGATGACCACATCACCATTTTTTTTTAAGTTGACTATTTGATAAAGGATGGCCGGTCGTATCTCAATTTCCGATTTTCAAAAATATCTATATATAGAATTGAAATCTAGTTATTATTCAGGATTTTGTAATTATAATATTCAGCCTGAAAAGCGGCTCTGTATTGCGAGTAATTTAATTTAATATGGCTGCATTTGAAGGATAGACATATTTATTTTCTAATGGACTAGATAATTTTTGCCATACGTATAAAGACGTGCACTAAAATACACTTGAAAACTAGAAAACCGCTCGAATGAAATGAAGTGATTCGCCCTTAAAAGTATGAATTTTAAATAATAAATAAATTTGAGGCAACTTCACTTGTTGCAGTAGCATTAAATAAATTTAATAAATCGAAATATATAAATTGTTTATAGTCTTAGTAAGACAGGTTGAATATTTACATATTCAGGCTATATTTCGATTTATTAAATTTGTAAATTTTAAATACGTAAATATTTACCTCCTATGATTGGTTTTCCATGTTTTGAATTATTTCCATCATTCAATCATATACAATTAATATAAACACTTAATTTAAGACGTAAGCACGCACGCAGCAAAATCGAAGTCTATTTCTTAATAATTTGAAACCAGCATAACAAGGTTACCAATATGTCTGGAATTTCCAATTGGTGCACGTGACCAACTTTGATATACTTATATAGTTAAACGGGTGGTAAAAGTCCGTGGGTAAAAGTGTCCGACTCCTGTGTCATAATTTCGTGCGGAGGAATTTATTTTTGCATCGGCGTTGAACCAAGCACTCCAGGTCGCTAGAAAATCCTAAACTCTGGTAAGTTGGCACTGCTCTTTCGGCGAATCTTGCAAATCGTTTTTTTGACAATAAATTTTAAAATTTATTTGCATATTAAATTTAATATAAAACCAAGGAATGATTCAATAGGTTTGAGTGGTACACCAACCGTGTCTCTTTTTGTTACATATTGTATACTAATGCGCTGCCTTACATACCATTTATGTCTGACCTGTGTAAAAACAAAAGTTTAATAGCACCAATAAATGATGATGATTGATTGATTTTAAGAACATTACTTTTTATTTGAGGAAACAAAAACTATTTTTTTTAAATTAAAATTCGCGCATTCTTTAGTTCTAAAAACACTCTTTGATATCTTTGTCAGTAGTTCTTGATTTTGATCCTTATTTAACACGCGATGAAACCTTATTTAATATGTTCGTCAACAGTTTTTATGTTCAAGGTTTCATATCAATTGCTGTGCACAGACAGACACACACACACACACACACATACACACACACACACACACACACACGATCACAATACTTTCTCGTACTTCGTAACGGAGAAAGTAAAAAACGCTATAAGTACTTGGGATTTCTACTTCTAGTGGAGAACATCGAATCAAAGGAAGATCTAAAGTATCTTCCATGTACGCGGAGAAGCACTGAAGAGAGTAAAATTAAACGAAAAGAAGATGGTGCAAGGAATTTAGCAATAGATTTCAGCAGCAGATTTTAAAATTCATTGTTTTGCCATAATATTGCAATATATTTAAAGCCTTTTGTAAACAGTGTAGGAGTACTACTAAAGAATACACAAGAACCAGCTCCACTCCAAATTGCCACCCCTCAAATAATTGAAAAAAAAATTAATTCGTAAAAAAAAGCTACAAAATCTAATCAATCTACATACAAAGGCCTACTAAGACAAAAATTTAATACAACGGTCCGAGTACTAAATTACTTTGAAAAATAAAAATTGTCTGCCCCATGAAGAGGTGAGCCGAAAAATCTTCCGCCCGGGCTGGGATTCGAACCCACACGGCCGCGGTGCAGCCGGCACAAGCGCTCGCCTCTACCCACTACACCAACGGGCCACCCATTCATTTGTTTGTTGTTCGATTTAAATTTCAGGGTTTTCCAAGCCAAAGTTCCCATTCTTAGTGACGCCACTGAACTTCTATTAGTTGGGTTATGTTTTAAGGGCTACCAACTATTTTCAACTTTTTGATCGCACGGTATATCATCAACGAATACATAAACAGTGTTTGTAGGTTGGATGGAAATTGAAACGATGGATGGTGGGTGGGCCCTATCCTGTAATCCAGCCAGTTAAACATAAACAAATTTACAAAAAACAAACGGAGACATGATTTCATTTTTTTCGTTCGTCGCTTATATTTCATCTTTAAAACCCTTATTTATGTTTTGCTCTTTGGAAGATTGGATGGGGGCCACCCACCTCCCTTTGTATCCTTTTAAACATAACCTACAAACTTATTTTTACTGACAATTGTTAAATTTCCAACATCACTGATGACACGACATAAATTATATTAAATAAAACATAGATTTATTGGTTATGTTTAATTGAATGATAAGGGTGGTGGGTGAATTCTATCCTACAATACAACCAGCAAAATTTAACTCAGAGTTTCTACAAATTAATGAATTTATATAAGAAAAAACAGGAAGTCAATATATTGATGATGAATTCACTCTTTTCCACCTGTGAAACCCTCGCGTTGGTTCTGCTATTTGGAAGGTAGGATAGGGCCCACCCACCGCCCTTCGTATCCTCTTAAACATAACCTACAAACTCCTTTGTATAGACAATTGTTAAATTTTCAACATCGCCGATGACTCGACAGAAACTATATTAAATAAAACACAGATTTATTGGTTATGTTTAATTGGATGATAAGGGTGGTGTGTGAACTCTATCCTACAATACAACCAGTAAAATATAGCTTAGAGTTTCTACAAATTAATGAATTTATAAAAGAAAAAACAGGAAGTCAATATATTGATGATGAATTTACGCTTTTCCACCTGTGAAACCCTCGCGTTGATTCTACCGTTTGGAAGGTAGGATAGGGCCCACCCACCGCCCTTCGTATCCTCTTAAACATAACCTACAAACTCCTTTGTATAGACAATTGTTAAATTTTCAACATCGCCGATGACTCGACAGAAACTATATTAAATAAAACACAGATTTATTGGTTATGTTTAATTGGATGATAAGGGTGGTGGGTGAACTCTATCCTACAATACAACCAGTAAAATATAGCTTAGAGTTTCTACAAATTAATGAATTTATAAAAGAAAAAACAGGAAGTCAATATATTGATGATGAATTCACTCTTTTCCACCTGTGAAACCCACGCGTTGGTTCTGCTATTTGGAAGGTAGGATAGGGCCCACACACCGCCCTTCGTTCCTCTTAAACATAACCTACAAACTCCTTTGTATAGACAATTGTTAAATTTTCAACATCGCCGATGACTCGACAGAAACTATATTAAATAAAACACAGATTTATTGGTTATGTTTAATTGGATGATAAGGGTGGTGGGTGAACTCTATCCTACAATACAACCAGTAAAATATAGCTTAGAGTTTCTAGAAATTAATGAATTTATAAAAGAAAAAACAGGAAGTCTATATATTGATGATGAATTCACTCTTTTCCACCTGTGAAACCCACGCGTTGGTTCTGCTATTTGGAAGGTAGGATAGGGCCCACCCACCGCCCTTCGTATTCTCTTAAACATAACCTACAAACTCTTTTGTATTGACAATTGTTAAATTTCCAACATCACCGATAACATGACATGAAATTATATTAAATAAAACATAGATTTGTTAATTATGTTTAATTGGATACTTAGGGAGGTGGGTGGGCCCTATCCTACAATCTAACCAGTGAAACATAACCCAGAGTTTTTACAAATAAATTAAATAATGACAAAAAAACGGACACTCAGTTGTTTGAAGGGTAGGATAGGGACCCACTAATCACCCTTGCACTATATATAAACGGTAGTGGGTGTGCCCCATACCATAATCGAACCAGTAAAACATAATTTTGGGGTTTTATAAATAAAATAACTTACGAAAGAAAAAATCAGTATTTCATTTGACAATTTCCATCTGTGTATGTTTTTCTATTTGTAGGCTGAATAGGGCCCACCCACCATACCCTGTAATAACATGAATTCCAGCTGCAAACCCTGTTTAGTTTCTCCGTTACAAAGTACATCGGAAAATAGCACATTTTCTGAAAATCCCTAGAATAATTCAAGTAAAATTATATTGGCTGTCTGGAATTCTCCAAAGCAATGCAGTGTACATTTTGTTAATTTTGACCACTTGCGTTTTTTTAGTGTTATTAAGGTTACTTGCTTTAAAAACAGTTTTGTGTGTTTTTCTGTCGAATTTGCCTATTTTAAACATTAGTAGTTTTTTTAAGAACTGATCATCACAATTAATAATACATTTAAGATTAATTATCTAGCTGTTTTATTCAAATATCAGGGATTTCCATGCCAAAATTCCCATTCGCAGTAACGCCACTGTACTTCTGTTAGTTACCTTATGTTTTAAGGGCTGTCAACTAATTCCGACTTTTTGATCTCACAGTATTGTGATCATGAAAATTTATTCAAATTCTTTTTAGCGGAAAGATATGTTTTGAGGTCCTTTTATAATTTTGACGTTTCAAACGTCAGTATTATCCCATTTTGAAAACGCCTGATGCACATTTAAAATGTGATTTAAATTGAAAATAAACGTGTAACGCCAGGTATTATCAACACATTTTAAGCCTAAACGAGATTTAAGAGTGAATGTGCAGTATTACCAACAAGTTTAAATGTCCTTTAGCCGATAAATGGCTGTTAACATTAAATGTCGAAATTTCTCCCTTTAACAATTTTAATGGCGATTCTAGTTTTTAGGCTAGGTTACAGTGATTTCAGTTCGGTCTATAATCATGAATTAAAGTTCGTCAAATTTCACCGGCGACTCTTTTGATGAAGAAATCGTAAATTACGTGCGTAAAAAATAGACGAAACACAGGGGGTTTTCGAAAGAAAAGGGGCGATCTCCACCTCATTGACCTCTGACTAGCTCATGGAGTCAGCATTGCGATGAGAATTGCTACACCACAAAGGAAGGGGGATGAGAGGCAGAGAAGAGCTGATTGGCGCGATAACTATCGCTATTATTCACGCGCAATGACAAAAATGTTCAATCACGAGAGAAAATAAAATTGTTCACTCAGTTGTTCTGGCTGATCAGCGGCGATGGCAGATCAGTCGCGTCTGCGGATCGGCGGCTTTTTAAGGTTAAAAAGTTAAAATTCAGTGTTACCAAAAATCCGTATACAATCTATTGCCAACAGATCTTAAAATTACATTTACTTAAAATTCCTTTTAAAAGATTTATAATACCCATGACAATTTTAAATGCACCTTTATCCTAAACATCATTTAACTAAATGCCTGTCTAAAAAAAGTTGATAATGCCGGACGTAAATATAAATAACTATTATACCATCAAGTCGGAGAAAGTAACATGATGGCCACTTCACTATTTTTATTTGTGTTTGATAAACTTTTAAACATATCCGATATTTCGAATGATTTTTTTATGGACTTTAGAATAAAACATAAATTTGAGGGAATGTTTTTTTTTTCTTCAGATAATCAATGGCACCGTACGTGACGACAGTGACGACGTTAGAAGAGGAGACGCCACTGAAAGAAACCGAAGAGAAACCTTTAGTGCCCAAGGGTTACAAAGGCATTTTTGGAGAATACGTGACTGAACTGAAATGGAAGCACATCATTCCGATGGTTTTATTTCACATCGTGTTCACCTATTTCGTGATAGACTTCCCCTGGGCACAAAAACTACCATCAGTGATATGGAGTAAGTACAAAAAAAGCATACATTAGAGTTCATTCTTGAATGTTGGCGTTCACGTGATCAGTTTCTGGACATATCAACGGATTTCTATCATTTTATACTATTATATGAGCATCATCGTGGTCAATAGTAGAAACGTATGTCTTCTGAGGGTTGATAGAAGTACCGATAGCAGTGCCCACCGCTCGAATATGTGTGGCATTGGTTAGACAAAGACGCCATTATAGCGCATGTCTACCTTGACGCAACGCGCACGAGAACTGTCAGTCATCCGTCAGTAGCGTTCACTAATCGTCTTTAATTTGCAAGTTGTTAGAGTTGGCAGCACATTTTCTGAAAATCCCCATAATAACTAGAGTAATCTGATATTGGCTGCCTGAATTATTGTAGTGCAGTGCATGTGCATTTTATTTATTCTGACGTTACTTGTTTTAAAAACTATCTTTAAAACAAGTAACCTCAAAAAACCACAAAACGTCAAAATAGACAAAATTCTTATGTAATGCACTGATCCAGGCAGCCAACATAATATTACATGAATTATTATCCCTATTTTCGATTTTCTGATCTCACTGTTAATCCGTAACGAGGACCCATCACCACCTATTTTCAGTGAATCTGTGCAATACTAGCTAAGTCCAACGACCGCGCGATCGACATTTCAACAACGCACTAAAATGTTTTTGATTTTTGTTTCTAGTTGTTGTCGTGAGTGCCATCGCAGGCTTTGGAGTGACGGCCGGAGCGCACAGATTTTGGTGCCATAGGGCCTACAAAGCGAAACTACCTCTGCAGATCATCATGGCCTGCTGTTTTTCTGTATCAGGACAGGTAACACTCCTCCTAAATAATACCTACATATCTTCATCTGGCTATCTTCCCTTTGATCTTGAATGTTTTTTCTTTCATTCTGGTGGCGTAACTCTGGTACGTAAAGAATACAATTTTCCATTTCACTCAGTGAGTGCGGTACTACTTACCAGCAGCCACTGCTTTAATCTTCTATAATAATTCTTCAATTTCTTCCTTTCGTCTTGCTCCTTATCATTGCTTTTTGTGCTCATTTCCCTTCAAATAATCGTTTCTTGTTTTCTTCAGAATAACTTATATGACTGGGTGCGGGACCACAGGGTGCACCACAAGTACACCGAGACGGACGCCGACCCGCACAACTCGAACCGTGGCTTCTTCTTCGCCCACATGGGCTGGCTGCTCATGAAGAAACACCCCGAGGTCGTCAAGAGGGGACGCCAGATGGATATGAGCGACATGGCTGATGATCCCCTCGTCCAATTCCATACCAAGTAAGTGGCTACAATCAATTGTTCTTTTTGTAGAGATATAGAGAGATAACTTCTATTAAATTTCACACCAGTTGTGTCGGATAGATGTATCGCATATTAGCCAGAATTTGCCATCCTCTATGATATTTTTAGTATGTAAAGTATTGCAGTGAATTATTGGTAACTAATTGCTGCACGAAGTTTCATACATTTTAAAGGGCCTAAGTGCATTTTTCTCAGTTGGTACTAGAAGTCTAAAAATGAGGTGGGGATTTTTTTCGGCTTTGTGATTTGTCTGTTTTGTGGACCGATGTGTCAAAACTTGCTTAAATTTGGTGGTTCAAATTGTAGTCCCATATGCAACAAAGAGTTAATGGGAATTTTACATTTTACAAACTCGCTGTGATCGAAAGTAATGAGTCCGACGACTTAATAAACCCAGAATGTCTCAAAATTCGTTTTAATTTAAGATACACTACAAATATCTAAACATACATTTTAAAATAATACCTCGAAACTAATTTTGAAATTGCAAACTTCATGAACTGAAAAAAATATAAATAAAAACAATTTACCAAACTGCGAAAATCTCCAAACGCCCCTTGTTCAGGTGCTCAAAAAATTAAAACTAAAATTTTCAAAAATCCATATCTCCGTTAAAAATTGTTGAATTTACAAAAACCAAATTAATTTTTAATAAACGATTCTTCGACCATTGAGGACATTATTTTAAGGAATTTTTTCTACGCGTTTTATATTTTTTTCTGCGATGTTTTCATTCAAGTGCTCAAAAAATTAAAACGAAAATCCTCAAAAATCCATATCTCTATTGAAAATTGTTGAATTTACAAAAACCAAATTGATTTTGAATTAGGCATACTTCGGCTATTAAGGATGATTTTTTATGGAATTTTGTCTGCGCATTTTATATTTTTTCTGCGTTTTTTTTCAATCAAGTGCTCAAAAAAATAAAACTATTTTTTTTAAAAATTCATATCTCCATTAAAAATTGTTGAATTAACAAAAACCAAATTGATTTTGAATAAGCGATACTTCGACCATTGTTATTTTCTTAATGATTTTTTTTAGGCGTTTTATATTTTTTCTGTGATGTTTTCATTCAAGTGCTCAAAAAAATAAAACTAAAGTTTTTAAAAACTCATATCTCCATTAAAAATTGTTGAATTAACAAAAACCAAATTGATTTTGAATAAGCGATACTTCGACCATTGTTATTTTCTTAATGATTTTTTTTAGGCGTTTTATATTTTTTCTGTGATGTTTTCATTCAAGTGCTCAAAAAAATAAAACTAACATTTTCAAAAATGTATATCTCCATTAAAAATTGTTGAATTAACAAAATCCAAATTGATTTTGAATAAGCCATACTTCAACTATTGAGGATATTTTTTTAAGGAATTTTTTCTAAGCTTTTTATATTTTTTTTCTGCGATGTTTTCATGCAAGTGCTCAAAAAATTAAAACGAAAATCTTCAAAAATCCATATCTCTATTGAAAATTGTTGGCTTTACAAAAACTGAATATATTTTGAATTAGCAATACTTCGCCCATTGAGGATAATTTTTATGGTATTTTTCCTGCACGTTTTATATTTTTTTCTGCGATGTTTTTGGCCAAGTGCTCAAAAAATTAAAACGAAAATCTTCAAAAATCCATATCTCTATTGAAAATTATTGGATTTACAAAAACTGAATAGATTTTGAATTAGCAATACTTTGCCCATTGAGGATAATTTTTATGGAATTTTTCCTGCACGTTTTATATTTTTTTCTGCGATATTTTTGCCAAGTGCTCAAAAAATTAAAACGAAAATCTTCAAAAATCCATATCTCTATTGAAAATTATTGGATTTACAAAAACTGAATAGAAATTGAATTAGCAATATTTCGCCCATTGACGATAATTTTCATGGAATTTTTCCTGCGCGTTTTATATTTTTTTCTGCGATGTTTTTGGCCAAGTGCTCAAAAAATTAAAACGAAAATCTTCAAAAATCCATATCTCTATTGAAAATTATTTGATTTACAAAAACTGAATAGAATTTGAATTAGCAATACTTCGCCCATTGAGGATAATTTTTATGGAATTTTTCCTGCACGTTTTATATTTTTTTCTGCGATGTTTTTGGCCAAGTGCTCTAAAAATTAAAACGACAATTGCCCTCATTTACTTACTAACCAATGAAATCGAATAACTTTGATGAGATGATCCAATAAAATTCTAATTACGATGTGTAACAGACCACGCTCTATGTTATGCATGGCAATTTACCCTGGGTCGTATCTAATCAGATAATCTCTCATGTTGGTATTGCCTAGCAACGCGTTGGTTCATTTTCTATAGCGTATAAAACGTCAGTTATTGCCGGACTTTTAAGCAGTTTGCTCCTGAATTCGATCTGTTTGTATTTTCGGGTGAAGTGTTAGTGCTTTCATCAGTAATAGTATTCATAGTCATTTCTCAAAATCTTGGTAAGCTCATTTTTACTACAATTATTGTGGCGCAGATAAATACACGTCTGACACTTGGTGTCACTAAATTTAATTTTTCAAATTAAGAAGTGTGAACTTTCTGTTCGGCCAATTGTCTTCCCGAATCTAACTCGTGACTGATTTTTCCTAGGCAATTATTAGCGTCTGGATCACTCTTGCTTGTTGCTTCTAGAAAATCGGCACTCCTGCTTCGCAGTCGTGCCGATTTTCGTCACAACAAGCAATCGTGATCATGCCGCTAATAATTGCCGGCAAAATCATAGGCACTCGTTATATTACTGTTGAAAATCTTCAAAAATCCATATCTCTATTGAAAATTATTGGATTTACAAAAACTGAATAGATTTTAAATTAGCAATACTTCGCCCATTGAGGATAATTTTTATGGAATTTTTCCTGCACGTTTTATATTTTTTTCTGCGAAGTTTTTGGCCAAGTGCTCAAAAAATTAAAACGAAAATCTTCAAAAATCTATATCTCTATTGAAAATTGTTGGATTTACAAAAACTGAATAGATTTTGAATTAGCAATACTTCGCCCATTGAGGATAATTTTTATGGAATTTTTCCTGCACGTTTTATATTTTTTTCTGCGATGTTTTTGGCCAAGTGCTCAAAAAATTAAAACGAAAATCTTCAAAAATCCATATCTCTATTGAAAATTATTGGATTTACAAAAACTGAATAGATTTTGAATTAGCAATACTTCGCCCATTGAGGATAATTTTAATGGAATTTTTCCTGCACGTTTTATATTTTTTTCTGCGAAGTTTTTGGCCAAGTGCTCAAAAAATTAAAACGAAAATCTTCAAAAATCTATATCTCTATTGAAAATTGTTGGATTTACAAAAACTGAATAGATTTTGAATTAGCAATACTTCGGCCATTGAGGATAATTTTTATGAAATTTTTCCTGCACGTTTTATATTTTTTTCTGCAATGTTTTTGGCCAAGTGCTCAAAAAAACGAAAATTCAAAAATCTATATCTCTATTGGTTAATGCTTTTATTTCAAAATAATCCTTCAAGCAAATAATCTTTCGAAAGATGCGTTTTGCCAGAGGTAAAACTAAAATAGGAAAACATTTGCCACTTACCTAGAACTTTCCAGCTTTTCAAATTTACTGGACAAACATTCTGTTTTGTTCTGCAAAAATCTCCAAATACTTCTCGAATTTTGAACTGAATCAAGGATAGTCGTATATTTATATGGTATAGCAGATAATATAGCCAAAATATGACCTTCAGTCACGGGTATAATATCAAAGGGAACACTATTTACGTGACCGGGTGGACAAATATTAGCAGAATCATATCGAAAACATTTTTGAGAAACTATTAACAATTTCAGAAGGTGTTACGACGTTTACTAACCGTGATTACAGTCACAGTTTAAAATCACGGATATTAGAAATTAGCAATCACAGGTAGCAACGTGATTCAAAAGTTGCCCATCTCTAAACAATGACGTTCACGTTGATGTTACAAGTCCATTATTAAACTGAAGGAGGAATTTTTTTTTCAAATCGTATTGTATAATTATAATTACAGGAAAAACTAAATAAGATTTTAACAAAAAACAAATATTAAGATAAACAGTTACAGTCGGAACACAGAAATAATGAAAGCAATTTGAGTTAAAAACTCACTAAAACGATCAAGTTAAAACTATACATTTATATTTATCTTTACTTTTCAGGTATTTCCACATTTTCAGAATCGGCTTCGGCTTCGTGCTGCCAATGTTGGTGCCCGTTTACGCATGGAACGAGACGTGGTATCACGCGATTGTTTCCCAATGCATCATCAGATTCATGCTGACGCTGCACGTTACCTGGTCCGTCAACAGCGCCGCACACATGTTCGGCTACAAACCCTACGACGTGTAAGTCTTTAAATTCTCATTTTGTCCAATGGAAATGCGTCATGTTGGAATTTTCATTTTCTTAAATTCTATTTCATTTATTTAATGTAAAGTTTTACAGTTTCAATTATTCCAAATTTACTTCCTTCAGGAGCATAAACCCTAGGGAGAACATCTTCGTCTCGATGCTCTCGATGGGCGAGGGCTGGCACAACTACCACCACACATTCCCCTGGGACTACAAGGCGTCCGAGTTCGGCAAAGTGAATCTGACCCTGAGTTTGCTGAATTTCTGCGCGAAAATGGGCTGGGCGTACGACATGAAGGAGCCCTCCAAGGACCTGGTGAAGTTGGTGATGGAGAGGAGGGGCCCGCACGGCCACGAGCACGTGCAGGAAGTTTCCGAGAGCGAGGACGTTTGCAAGAAGACTTCGTAAATTCAATACTTTCCAAAAAGATTAGTATTAATGGCCGGCTAGAACTGATCATGTAGCGGACGCGGATCTCGACGGTACTGTAGCTGAACAAAGTAGTCGAGTACTAGATTATCGTAACGTCAATCGCGGAGGACACGGCGGCGCCGTGCTTGGCTGACTAACACGCTTAACAAAACTAATTAAGAAGAAGAGTAAATTTATTTTTTTAATATCATTAAGGATTCAATTGTATTTTTGTGGGTTTACCGTTGTTTACAAATAAATCGATTTAAGGAAAATGTTATCTACACTAAAAGCCCTGCGTTAAATAGTTTTTTATTCGGGTGACTCCCCGTCGATCGTTTTTAATCCGAGAATTGATATTCCCTTCCGTTTACGTTTCATGGCCCTTGCTCGTCTCATCTGATAGAGTTGTACCAAGCACTCGAGGAGTCGAGGAGTGTTGCGGGGTGACCATCTTAAATTCAATTGGCTCTGGAGATTTGTTGTCGCGTTCTCACTTAGCCCCACACGTCTCGAGTGCTCGGTAATACTGTAGTTATTGAACGCGCAAAGAAATATATCCTTTTTTTTACTTTGGCAGGTGCCCTTCAGTAACATCGATTATGTATTATTCATATTAAATGAAATAGACATCCACAAACACCCATGCATCGCCGGGATTCGAACCCGGGACCCTCCGCATTAGTACTGGCGCGCTAACGCACGCGGCTAGTGGGCCGGCGAAAAATATCCTCTTTTTTCTTTTTCCCCAGCACCCGAATTGAATTTTTCGTTGCGAACGTACAAATTTTACCAACAAGTAAAATGGCCATAGCCATATATTTCCCGGCGCTTCCACCTATACTGGGGTGCGATTTTAAAATTTTACTTATGCAGTCCCTTTCTGCAAGTCTATGTAGGAAATACAAACTGTCAAAAAGACATGAAAATTAATAAAACAATTTTTTATCGAGCAGCTCATTAATCCATCGGTGGATTTAAAAAACTCATTGCAAAAAAAAATTCCAATGCCTTCCTGCAAGTATGTAAAACAATTACAAACTGTGAAAAATCTTGACAGATATTACTTATATTTTTTTAACATTCGAGAGAAATCCTTGGCTGGCGCGTTAGTCATAAAGGACATTGCAAAAAAAATCCAATGCCTTCTGCACGTATGTTAAACAATTAGAAACTGTCAAAAACCGTGACAGAGATTACTTATATTTTTTTTAACATTGAACAGAAATCCTTGGCTGGCGCGTTCGTCAT
This sequence comes from Ocypus olens, assembly GCA_910593695.2. Taxonomy (NCBI): domain Eukaryota; kingdom Metazoa; phylum Arthropoda; class Insecta; order Coleoptera; family Staphylinidae; genus Ocypus; species Ocypus olens. Next base: position 7,131,773 of record OU343052.1, on the reverse strand, counting down.
AAAGGGCATTGCAAAAAAAAATATTTTTCCAAAACCTTCCTGCAAGTATGTTGAACAATTACAAACTGTCAAAAACCGTGACAGAGATTACTTATATTTTTTTTAACATTCGAGAGAAATCCTTGGCTAGCGCGTTAGTCATAAAGGGCATTGCAAAAAAAAAATCCAATGCCTTCTGCAAGTATGTTAAACAATTACAAACTGTGAAAAACCGTGACAGAGATTACTTATATGTTTTTTTAACATTGAACAGAAATCCATGGGTGGCGCGTTAGTCATAAAGAGCATTACAAAAAAAAAATTCCAAAACCTTCCTGCAAGGATGTTAAATAATTACAAACTGTCAAAAACCGTGACAGAGATTACTTATATGTTTTTTTAACATTGAACAGAAATCCATGGGTGGCGCGTTAGTCATAAAGGGCATTACAAAAAAAAATATTTTTCCAAAACCTTCCTGCAAGTATGTTAAACAATTACAAACTGTCAAAAACCGTGACAGAGATTACTTATATTTTTTTTAACATTGAACAGAAATCCATGGCTGGTGCTTTTGTCATAAAGGGCATTGCAAAAAAAATATTTTTCCAAAACCTTCCTGCAAGTATGTTAAACAACTACAAACTGTCAAAAAATCATGTCAAATATTACTTATTTTTTAACATTGAACAGAAATCCGTGGCTGTCGCATTAGTCATAAAGGGCATTTATCTGTCTGTGCAATTTTAATTTTTTATTAAAAATTGGAGTTTGGAATCCAATAATGATTTAAATGAAAGTGATGAGAAATTGAATTACCTACAAAACGCTGCCACTGGTATTTTTCCAGTCATCAGTACCCCTAAGTTGTTCATTTGTGTTTGAAACCACTACATGTAATTTAAAGTTTTTGAAACTTTTTTTTGAAAATTGGAGTTTGTAATCCAAAAATTCTTCAAATAAAAGTGATTTGAAATTGAATTACCTACAAAAGGCTACCGTTGGTATTTTTGCAGGCATCAACATCCCCAATTTATTCAATTGCAATTGACACAACTACATGTAATTATCTGTTTTTAGAAAATTGGAGTTTGGAATCCAAAATTTCTTCAAATAAAAGTGATGAGAAATTGAATTACCTACAAAAAGCTACCGTTGGTATTTTTGCAAGTATCAACATCCCCAATTTATTCAATTGCAATTGACACAACAGCATGTAATTATCTGTTTTTAGAACATTTGAGTTTGGAATCCAAAATTTCTTCAAATAAAAGTGATGAGAAATTGAATTACCTACAAAACGTTACCGTTGGTATTTTTCAGCCATCAGCACGCCCAAGTTGTTATTGAACTGTATTTGCCACCAGTGGCGGCTCGTGGATGTTCGTCGGCTGGGCAACGGAAGAAAATTTGACCGAAACTGCAACGAACTATTTGCTTCCTCTATAAGCGTAAGTGGTGCGGCACGAGCGACATCTTTGTCTTTGCCCTTGCTACGGAAATCCACGAGCAGTCGTTATTTATTTGGTCTTGCAAATTTCATTTTTTTTTGGAAAATTGGAGTTTGGAAACCAAAAATTCTTAAAATAAAATCGATGAGAAATTGAATTGCCTAGCAAACTTAACAGTGAGTTTTTTTTTAGCAATTAGCACCATCAAGTTATTCAATTTTATTTGCCACCCCTACATGTAATTACCTGTTTTTGCAAGTTTTAATTATCTTTGGAAAATTGTTGTTGAGTTCTAAATAGAAAAATTCTTCAAATAGAAATCGTGAGAAATTGAATTGCTTATGAAATGGTATTATTGGAAGTAAAGGAGAACAACGGGTACGGAGCCAGAAAGTTTTCCCGGAAGTAAAAATGGCAACGCTGCATGCGCAAAATGGCTGCCAACCTAAAAATTTGGGGGAATTTAGTGACGAGAAATACAAAATTTGGGGGACTTCGGTGTGGGAAAATTAAAATCTGGGGGATTTTTAAATTAAAATGTTCGCCAACTGTCAAAATATAAGCGATTTTCATGGCGGGAAATTCGAAATCTGAGGGAATAAAATGTCAACAGAGGATCTTGGAAGCTCTACAGTGATTTCCGGGAATTCCGGTTTCGCCCAAGAAAGGCAACGTCGCAGGGCTTTAAGTTCAAGTTCAAAAAGTTGCGCCAACTGAAACCTAAAAGTTTTACGAGTGTACCAACTGCCAGCCAAAGTTCAATACAAAAAAATGGTGATGTGGCCATCATGTTACTTTCTCCGACTTGATGGTATCAAGTGTTTTTTGGTTTATAATTTATCATGTACATCCAACTAACTTTTGACTTTCGGTAGGTATCAGTGCCTTAAGATAATAATATTGTCTAATGTATTTTCATAAAACGGGATTTTTTGGCGGGAAATTCGAATTTTGACAATATAATATATCACTAAAAAGTTATTATTTCAGAGCCGTTAAAAGGTGCACCTCTAAAAAATATATATAATGGGTGTCTACTGTTTCTTAATATATGTGTTTTTTTTCAGAATTTTCTAAGTGGTAGAACATGGTCAAAATAATTAAAAACCGCATTTTTGTAAAATTCCGAAAAACTAATAATAACCAATTTTTGAATTTATCTTTTGTTTCATAGCTAGTCTGGAAGATATTCTCTAAATTTTTAATAAAATTCAACGAAGGATATTCAGGAAAATTAAGAAAATCTAGCAGAAAGTTCAAATTTAGCAAAGGAGCGATTTTGCTGGAATATTCCGGAAAAACTTAGGATAACCTATTTTTGGATTTTGTCTTTGTTTTATAGTTGAATACATCTGGAACATATCCCGAAAATTTTATTAGAATTTAACGTGGGATTTTCAAGAAAATTAAGAATTTTTTTATTGAAAGCACAAATTTAGTAAAAACAGCGATTTAGGTAACCCATTATTAAAATTAAGAACTTTTTTATTGAAAGCACAAATTTAGTAAAAACAGCGATTTTGGTAACCCATTTTCGATTTTTCCTTTTGCTTCATAGCTACACGTCTGGAAGATATCCTGTACATTTTATTTAAATTCAACGAACGATATTCAGGAAATTTAAGAAAATCTAGCAGAAAGTTTAAAATTAGCAAAGCAATCCCGGAAAACTAAGGAGAACCTATTTTCGGATGTTCTCTTTGTTTTATTGCTGTAAACGTCTGGAACATATCCTGAAAATTTTATTAGAATTCAACGAGGAATTTCCAGGAAAATATAGAAGATTTTATTGATTGTACAAATTTACCAAAAGACACACACACGTAAAAAAAAATTTGAAAAAAAATAACGATCACAATACTTTCTGGTACTTCGTAACGGAGAACGTAAAAAGGGAAATTCAACATTTTTAAGGTGGGGGTGAGTTAAAGTTTTACAGAAGTGCCAACTGCCCGCCAAAGTTCAGTACTAATTCATAAGCGGGAAATTTAAAAAAAATGCGAATATCTCTACAGGGTGTCCCGTTTTAAATTGCTACCGGGTTCGGAGGGGGAACATGTGCTGGTTACCTTGAAAATTACTTTGGCGTTAATTTTCAAGGTCAAACGAAGGTCAACTTTGGTTTTTCAAATGGAACCCCCTATTTATTATATATATTTTAATATTTTAACATGTAAATGTAATATTAATGTTAAAATGTTATTATGTCAATGTTAATCTTACCGACCTCTCCTACTGTCAACTCTTGTATGACACAAAAGGACCAATAAAAAATTTCAATTTCAATTTCAATTTCAATTTTTTATTGCGGGATCGTATTCTACGGGAAAAATATAAACTTTTTGTAGGAAACGTTTTTTGAAAATGCTTTTTTAAGAGTTTTTTCACGAATTTTGTCCGTCGTGTTGTCTCAGATGAATCCAGGCTTTGATTCATGCATTACCCTTGGCATTAGGTTGCCGATAGGATTTTGCACATCATTGGCCCTGAAAAGGCCAAACAGTTTTTTGTTCGTTTAGCCTTTTTGGGACTTCAGGACAATGTTTTCAGAATTTTTTTAAGGACTTTTTTAAAAGATCTTTCTTCGCGGATTCTTTTTCGGGAGTTTTCTTAATGACATTCTTTAGAATATTTCTTTTCATGACCTTTTAAGGACCCTTTTAAGGACTCTTTCAGACATTTTTTTCTGAAGACTATTTTCAAAACGCTTTATTTCAGGAAATATTTTAAGGACTTATTTTAAACCTTTTTGGAGGAGTTTTTTTAAGACTTTTTACAATGCCTTTTTTTGTTTATTTTTTAAACATGTTATTTTCAGGGCAATTTTTTAAGGACAATGTTTTATGATATTTCATCAGGACTCTTTTTCTGAACTCTCTTCAGGACTTATTTTAGGACTTTCTTTAAGGACTCTTTTTCATTTATTTCTGGTATTTTGTATGAAGACTATTTTTCAGGACTTTTTTTCACGGCTTTTATCAATACTCTTTTTTTGCGACTTTATTTCCAGGACTGTTCCTCCAGGACTTTTCAGAAATTTCGTTAAGAACCTCTTGTTCAGGACTTCTTTATCGAATTTTTTTCATTACATTTTTCAGAATTACTTTATCGGGAATTTTTTTATCAGTACTATATTTCAGGACATTTTTTATAGGATTAATTTTCAGGACTTCTTGTTCTGGACTTTTTTCAAGACTCTTTTTGGAATTTTTTTCAGGACAATTTCTTCAGAACTTTTTCAGGTCTTTTTTAATGCTCTTTTTACAAGGTTTTTTCAGAAATGTTTTTTTTAGGATTTTTCTACGATGTTATTTTCATAAACCTTTTTGAAGACTGTTATTACAGAACATTTTTTCAGGATATTTTATCAGGACTCTTTTTCGGGACTTTTTTCAAGACTTTCTTCAGAACTTATTTTAGGACTTTCTTTCGGGACTTTTTTAGATCTGTTTTTCGGACTTATTTCAGAATTTTTATTTCAGGACATTTATTTCTGGTGTTTTATATTTATTCATTTTTTGCAGTACTTTTTTCAGGACTTTTTTCACTACTCTTTTTCACAACTTTTTAACAGGACTCTTTTTTCAAGACTTTATTTTCAAAACTGTTTCTCCAGGACTTTTTCCAGGATATTTTTTGTCAGAACTCTTTTTTCAGGACTTTCTTTCAGGACTTTATTTCTGGTCTTTTTGAAGGACCATTTTTTGTCAAGACTCTTTTTTCAGGACTTTCTTATCGGGACTTTTTTCAAGATTTTCTTGTTCAGGAAAAAAAAATTGTATATATGTGAATTCCTGATTTTTCTTTTTTGTAATTTACATTTTCAATTAATTTCTGCTCTCTGTACTATTTTGATGATTTTTTTTCATGTTTTTCATGTATTTGTACTAATGGGCATGTCCCGTAATAAACTATTATTATTATTATTATTATTATTATTATAGGACTTTTATTAGTTTTTTAGGACTTTTTAATTACGAATATTTTTAGAAATCTCTTTCAAGACTTTCTTGTTCAGCATTTTTATTAGACCTTTCAGGACTATTTTTAGAAAAAAAATTCAGGGACTTTTTTTAGAATTATTTTTTAGTTTTTCAGTAAACCTACGGTAAAGATTATTAGAATTTGAAACATTATTTGTCATTTTTACTTTTCATAATTTCAACGTTTCAAACGTCACTACCATTCGATCATGTGAAACGCTCGATTTAAATAAAATATGATTTAAATTGAAAATAATGAATGAATCTATAAATATAAATAATTATTATACCATCAAATAATCGGAAAAAGTAACATTATGGCCACATCACCATTTTTAAATTTGAATTACATTTGAATTTTGGAGCTGATGTCTTGTTGATCTAGCGGGCGCTGGAAATCAAACAAATGCACATTGTAAATTCAAACCGGAAGTTTTTTCAATAACGGAAGAATTTGCAATATTGTGCGGTCACAAAAGAACATGAAAGAACGAAGAATTGGGAATTTATAGCAGAAAGAAAGAGATGAGAAAAAGGAAAAAGAATGCATTGGATATATGGAAATTACACCGAGTTAATTTACACTCTGAAGAAGTTTGTAAGGTGGGTTACATACGGTTATATCAATTTGATTTAATCCCTCCCTACGGGGACGTTCACGGTATAGTTGGACAGGACAAAATTGAACAATCCCTAGGCAATAGAGATCTTAAGTGTAACGATCGTTTAAGACGGCTTTTAACTTCAATTTCCAACTATACTTCTGACGTTCACGGTTACCGTACCCGTCTTAAATACGCTAAACGGTCGCATAGAGGGGGATTAAATCAAATTAGTACAACCATAGGCAATAAACACAGCTTTACTTTTTAGGGTAATATTTCGGGTCCATTCGGTTTTGAAGGCTTTCACTTCTAAAAGATAAACGCCTGAAAATGTAAATGAAACATTTGCATATGTAATTTTGTCCACAACAATATTGCGGAGGATTTGAAAACGTGCCTGGTTCACAATTCATTTCTTCTCTATTTTACAAGTCCTCTAATTTTCGTTCTTTATCAAATGTACCTCCAACTCGTGATTTTTTCCACCAATCAGATCACTTTCATGTTTTCATCTTTCCATTATTTAAGAACGATTTCCTGCGAGTAAATTCTTACATTTTATACTGTCTACAGCGTGAAACTTTAAAGCTTTAACTGAGAATTGTATCCTTGTAATTTTCAATTATTTGTATTCCGTTTGTAAATATTTAATTCGTATTTTATTTGATGCAAGGAATTTGTTAATTATATTATTTCAGTTCGAATAATCCTGTCTAAGTACTTTGGAAAATAAAATCGCGTCTCCCGCGTCTACATGGCCCTTCGAAACGGATTTTAATTAAGATTAAGATACATCAATTTATTTCTATACCCATTTGCTGGAGGGCGTTTTTGCTTAAGGGGAGGGTCCTTAAGCAAAAACGTCGAAAGTCAATTTAAATTTATTTGTGCGTTATAGAAATGCAAAATTGTAATATTATATTGATTATTGAAATATAATGTTAGTTCTCAAGCGGGACTAGTGATATATCATGTTTCCGCCCTTTCCCCTGCACTGCACTGCATTCAATCATCTCACACTTCGGGAAATTTAATTAAATTTAAAATTTTAAAATTGAATTTACGGTGCAGTTATAAGCCCTGCATAGGTGTTGCTTGTACAATTTCCGATTAAATATTTCAACAGCAGCGTGTGATTCTATTTTCTTGCAGAAACTTTTAATATGAAAGTAAAATAAGGAAATAAACTGTACATTAAAATTCCCCCACTCATTTAAACGCTCACAGCAAAATGGAAATAACTAGGAGCTTATTGATGCGGGAGTCTTAAAGTTTTAATGGTGCTACCATTGTTTTTTTAAGTTTAATTTGTTCTTTATTTTATTTTATTTTAGATATTAAATACTTAGATTTCTTTCTGTAAGTGCTATGTCGATATTTAAATTATGTATTTATTCTTTATAAAGCTACGCGCACACTTGTCGGAATCGGACGGACGGCACGCATCGGCAAAAATTGCTTAATACAGTTGTAAATTCAAACCTTGAGAATTCAAGTAAAGGAAAATTCATTTGCCATTTTCACCCCCAAAATTACTCATTAGCTCAAAGTAAGTTTCTGACCAGAAACTCGGAAATAATAGCCAAAAAATAAAAACATTCACGCAATAAAATCAATCATTCAAGTTGAAAAATCTAAAAAAATATGACAGAAAATCATAAATCAAAAACTCCGATTAAAAAATTGAACAAAATTTCGGCCAAAATAAGGAAAAATTTAGACCGCAAAGTCGAAATGTAAGTGAAAAAAATCTAAAATATAGGCCAAAAAATGAATAATCAACAATCGTGGCCAAAAATCAAACATTTTGACCCAAAATCGTAAACTCTGGCCTAAAAATAAAAAATACAGCCGCCAAAAAATCGAAAATTTCAACAAACAAATCGAAAATTTCTGCCAAAATAAAGAAAATGTAGGACAGAAGATCATGAATTTAGACTACAAAAAAATATAGGTCAAAAATCTATAATATATACTAAAAACAAATCCACAATCGGGACCAAGAAACCAAAAATTTTGATAAAAAATCGAAAACTCTGGTTTAGAAATTAAAAATGCAGACACAATAATCAATCATTCAGGTTAAAAATTCAAATTATAGGGCAATAAATAAGAAATTCGAGCCTTAAAATAAAAAATACGGACCAAAAAATCGAAAATTTTGGCCAAAATAAAGAATATATGGGCCGAATAATCACAAAAGACCAAAAAAATTAGTCAAAAATTGAAGATAGCAGGCCAAAGATCTTAAATATGAGCTAAAATTATTAAATTAAATTATTACAATTTTCATAATTTCACGCGCTGTTCAAATAAAAGTATCACAAAATTTAGTTCAGATGTGTATCCAGATTTTCCCAAAATCATAATTTCGAATGATTTTTGAGTAATTTTGGAAAGTTTCAAATCATTGGCAGTTGCTTTTATATTTATTTCAAGCCACCAAAATAATAACAATTTTTTTCCGATTATTCGCACTGATTACAAGTAATTATCACAAAATCTGGTGATGGTGTGTAATAATAATCTCTAATGATTTTTAAATAATTTTAGAAAATTTTGAGTCCGCAAAAATTGTTTTTGTATTTTTTTGAAAGCATTAAAATTATTACAATTTTCATAATTTCGCGCGCTGTTCAAATAAAAGTATCGCAAAATTTGATTCCAGATTTTCCCACAATCATAATTTCGAATGATTTTTGAGTAATTTTGGAAAGTTTCAAATCATTGGCAGTTGTTTTTATATTTATTTCAAGCCACCAAAAGTATAACAATTTTTTTCCGATTATTCGCACTGATTACAAGAAATTATCACAAAATGTGGTGATGGTGTGTAATAATAATCTCTAATGATTTTTGTGTAATTTTAGAAAATTTTGAGTCTGCCACAATTGTTTTTGTATTTTTTTGAGAGAATTAAAATGATTACAATTTTCATAATTTCACGCGCTGTTCAAATAAAAGTGTCATAAAATTTGGTTCAGGTGTGTAACCAGATTTTCCCAAAATCATAATTTCGAATGATTTTTGAGTAATTTTGGAAGGTTTCAAATCGTTGGCAGTTGTTTTTATATTTATTTCAAGGCACCAAAATTAGAACAATTTTTCACGATTTTTCGGGATAACTAATTACATGAAATTATAAAAAAATCTGCTGATTTTTTACACAATAATAATAATAATAATAATCCCGAATAATTTCTAAGTAATAATCGAAAATTTTAACAAACAAATGGAAAATGTAGGCCAAAATAACAAATATTTAGACCAAAACAATTAGTAAAAAATTGGTAAAACAGGCCAAAGATCTTAAATATGAGCCAAGAAAATCAAGAATCCCGGTCTAGAAATAAAAAATGCAGACCAAAAAATTGAAAATTCAAAAAAATATGAAAATTGCACAGAAAATTGACGTATTTTTACAAACATGTTAATATCTTGGAAACGAAAGAAGATAGGCATAGGTATAGGCTAGTATAGATCAATGCAGAATTGAATTCTGCACCAGAATATGTAAAAATATACGGAGTGTTTTATTAAAAAAAATCGAGATTTAATGCTTTAAAGTTGAGTGAATGTGGTATGAAATTTCGAACACGAAAATAAATCACCACTGGGTACCTTCGGGTATTAGCTTTTTAAGGCCAACATTACATCCCTTCAATTTTGTATTGTTTGGTGATATGTATTTTTAAAGTGAATTGTGAAAAAGCACATTTTTTTTAAATGTCAAATATTTCGAAAACGCTTAAATTTTGAGGTTATGTTACTTAATGATTTTTTTCACAGAATTTTATGTATAATCCAAATTTGCAAATAATCTGAAGAACTAAAAAGCTTTTAGTAAAATTTTGTACATGGAAAGTGGGCGTTTACCTTAACTGTTTTTTGTTTTTTGCCAATATTTTCTTAAATACAAAAAATATCATAAAAACATTTAAACAAACTTTAAAGACAATAAAGAAATGAACATCTTTTGCTTAAAAACATTTTTCATAAAATCATTTTTATTCGAGAAAAAAATGTATTATTATTTTTTTAATTTTTGGTTTATAATTATAAAACTATAATAGCTACAGCAAATTTATGTTAATAATAATTGTAGAGAATGCTAATATGAACAACTTATAAAGAATAAGTTTTTTCGAAATCCCTTTAGTTTTTGAGTAAACTGAGTTTTTGAATTTGAAGTATAGTTTTTCCATCTTTCATAATTTTGACGTTTTAAACGTCAGTTTCAACCGAGTTTACACAACGCTCGATGTACATTTAAAATATGATTTCAAATGAAAATAAACCATGAAAACGTAAATATAAATGGCTATGATACCATCAAGTCGGAGAAAGTAACATGATGGCCACATCATTTTTTTGTATTAATCGAGTATAAAATTGATGCTGCAGATCTCATAATTTACTCGGCCTTGAGTTGCGACAAGTATGCATGATGATTTCGGTGTTTGCGGTCAACATATTACTATTATCATATTTACAATATTTCAACTGGAGGTTTACTAAGGTCATTAATTCTTTATATCAGTTAGGAGCTTTCAGAACTGTCCCATCTGCAGCAGCTTGGAAAATGCAGCTTAACTGAGCAAAGTACCCGAAGCTCCTTCTTAGCCATCAATACAATACCGAGAAGAGTTTATATTTAATAAGCTACTTTAAAACGTCTTAAGGGATTTCACAACAAAAACAAAATTGTCGATTTGCTAAAAACTAAATACTAAACGTATTTAAACGCAGATAATTCACATGATCCAATTATAAGATATAATTCTTCTAACCGTATTTCCTGCAATACATGCCGTATTGACTTTTGCTTTTGTAGTATTCAATCCACGCATCTGTAATATAAATCCGAACCGTACGTGTGACTGTTTTGTAGATAATCATTAAGCATAACGCAAATTAATGATTTAATAAGGAATGTGTTCATGAACGATAACTACTCGAAATGAAGATTATCATGTCATAATTATGTTTCGAACATGAATTACTCAGTATATATTGGTGGCCGGCCCTCGTTTAGTTTATGGTACACAGACAACGTAATTTCAAGGTCCATGGACCTTGTAAATGGCTACTCTGTTTTTTTTTATTTGCTAGTAAAGTTGCCATTTTTTATCACTGGTATTTCCAATATACAAGTCTGCGCCATTGTGGAAAAAAACAAAAGACTTGCCCTGAGCGAGCATTGTGCGTTACTTGTACTTGTACGTTTTATTATAAAGGGGGAAACCCATTAAAATTGTTTAATGTAAAAATGATCCTGAAAAGGAACAGAACAGAACCAATAAATATTAAATCCCAATATTCATGTATTCTAACACACACTGGAAACATTGTACTTCATAATTAAATCAAAATTTAAAAGCATTCAAGCACCAGATGTTGAAATAACCCCAAGAAATCGCAGCGTATCGTCATTTAAAAATTACACACTCTCCGATGGGTTGAAAAAATATAGAAACAATCGACACACACTTGAAACTTTCCAAATTTATTCAAAAGACATTGTGCTTCATAATTAAATCAAAATTTAAAAACATTCAAGCACCAGATTTTGAGATAACCCCAAGAAATCGCAGCGTATCGTCATTTAAAAATTACATACTCTCCGATGGGTTGAAAAAATATAAAAACAATCGACACACACTTGAAACTTTCCAAAATTATTCAAAAGACATTGTGCTTCATAATTAAATCAAAATTTAAAAACATTCAAGCACCAGATTTTGAGATATCCCCAAGAAATCGCAGCGTACAGTCATTTTAAAATTACACACTCTCCGATGGGTTGAAAAAATATAAAAACAATCCACACAGACTTGGAACTTTGAAAATTTATTCAAAAGACATTGTGCTTCAAGATTAAATCAAAATTTAAAAACATTCACTTAAGTAGAGGATATAATATTAGCCGGTACGGAGCCAGGAAGTGATCCCGGAAAAAAACAGAAGTAAATACGGCAACGCTGTATGCGCAAAATGGCTGCCAACCTAAAAACTGGGTGAAATTTAATGGCGGGATAATCAAAATCTGGGGATTTCGGTGTAAAATTTCAAATCTGGGGGATTTTCAACACAAAATGTTCGCCGACTGTCAAAATATAAGGGATTTTTAAGGCACGAAATTCAAAATCTAAGGGAATAAAATGGCAACAGCGGAGCTTGGAAGTTCCACAGTGTTGCCGAAAAGGCATCCGATTTCCTGGAATTCTATCCGGTTTCACCCTAGAAAGACAACGTCGTAGAGCTTTAAGTTCAAGTTATTGGCGGAAAATTCAAAACGTTGTGCCAACTGAAACCCAAAGTTTTACGGGCACACTAACCCAAAAGCGCCAGAAATTTAAATACAGAAAGCGGGAAATTCAAAAAATTAAGGTGCGTGCGAGTTAAAGTTTTACAGAAGTGCCATTTTCGGTGCCAACACAAAAGCTTAATTTATAAGCGGGAAATTTAAAGAAAAATGTGAAAATCTCGTCTGATATCGGAAATGAAATTTTATTTCCCCAGATTTCGTATTTACTAAAATCTCCTACATTTTAACAATTGGCGAACATTTTGAGTGGAAAACCCCCAGATTTAAATTTTTGACCCAATGAAATCCCCCAGATAGAAGAATAAATAGCAGTGTATAGTCATTCTAAAACAAGATGCTTTCCAATGGGTTAAAAATATAAAAAAAAGAAATGATTCAGATTTGAAACTTTTCAAATTTATTCGAAAGACATTTTGCTTCATAAATAAATCCAAATTTAAAAATATTCCTACACCGGGTTTTAAGGAAACCATAAAAAGAAGTTTTGCTTTAAGCATCATACTTTTCGGACTGACGAGAAGTTAGCCATAAATTTCCAGTCATATATTTCCCGGCGCATGCACCAGAAATAAACGGCGAATTTTTAATTTTATTTATACAGTGTCTGTCTACAAGGGTATTTAACAAATACAAGCTGCCAAAATATCGCAGAAAGATATTGCAAAAATAAAATTAAACATTCTTAACGCCGATTTGGACTTACGATATTTTTAAGTACCATGAGATTCTCGATAAAATAAATTATAACAGTTTTCACAGTTTTTTGAGTTTATATTCGTTAAATACACTTGCAGAAAGACCCTTAAAAAAACAAATGAAACATTTTCTGGACTTACGATTTTTATAAGTGACAGCCACGAAGCAATGAGATGGTCGATAAAAAAAATTATAACAATTTTCAAGGTTTTTAAGTTTATATTCATTAAATATACTTGCAAAATAAAATGAAACAATTTTTAGCGGCCTTTTAGACTTATGTGCCAGCCACAAATTTCTGTTCGATATTAAAAAATATATAAGTAATTTCGTGCACCGTTTTTTGACAGCTTGTATTTTTTAAATACCCTTGTGGAAAGACACTGTGTAAATAAAATTAAAAATTCGCCGTTCGATTTTGGTGCATGCGCCGGGAAATATATGACTGGAAATTTATGGTTAACTTCTCGTCGGTCCGAAAAGTATACTGCTTAAAGCAAAACTTCTTCAGAAAAGCACTAAATAAATAAAAAATTGTGGCGTGCTTTTGGTAGCAGCGCCGGGTAATCTAGTTGAAAATATGTATATGGCTTCTCGTCGGTACTTTGATGGTATAAAAAAATATAAAACTCATTGACACAGGCATAATACTTTCCAAATTTACTCAAAAGCCATTGTGCTTCATAATTAAATAAAAATTTAATAACATTCGTATCATATTCCTATATATTAATATTCACTAAAAAAAAGGGCAAAACGCGTCTGCATCTGATAGGCGTTGATAATACTGCCCATAGGCATGGGAGATGAAATTATATAATTCTATATTTTATTGTAAACAAATGAGAGATTAGTCTATTCCGACCTATTTGTGAATTTCCGGTTTGGGCAAACACACTCTATTTTCAATTAGCAGGCAATAATTTTTGTTAATACATATACACTAGCTCAATTTCAATAACCCTGGGGAAAATTATATTATATTTAGAGCAGACTGATCCGTAAACATTATTGATGGTGATTTACATTTCCAGACTTATTTTGTTGTTGTAATATTTAGTTTAGAGCAATTTGTAATTAAATCAGGTTTATTTTTATTAATCACTATACGTATCGTATGTTTATTAAAAAAAAAACCTTAAGTGTGCCATGATTTTTTATTTTTAAAAATTTAAGCTAATAATTAATCATATTTTAAATGTACATCGAGCGGATGAAACTGACGTTTAAAACGTCAAAATTATGAAAGATGGAAAAATTATACTTCAAATTCAAAAACTCAGTTTACTCAAAAACTAAAGGGATTTCGAAAAAATGGTGATGTGGCCATCATTTCACTTTCTCCGACTTGAGGGTATCATTTATATTTACGCTTTCATGGTTTATTTTCTATTTAAATCATATTTTAAATGTACATCGAGCGTTTTGTAGACTCGTATGAAACTAACGTTTAAAACGTCAAAATTATAAGATGGAAAAATTATACTTCAAATTCAAAAACTCAGTTTACTCAAAAACTAAAGAGATTTCAAAAAATAAGTTGTTCATTTTGGCATTCTCTACAATTATTATTAACATAAATTTGCTGTAACTATTATCGTTTCATAATTATAAACCAAAATTTAAAAAAATAATAATAAATTTTTTTCTCGAATAACAATAATTTTATGAAAAATGTTTTCACACAAAATTAGCTCATTTCTGTGTTGTCTTCAATATTTGTTTAAATGTTTTTGTGATATTTTACATATTTAAGAAAATATTGTCAAAAAACAAAAAACAGTTAAGGTAAACACCCACTTCCGGTGTACGAAATTTTACACATACACACACACACACACACACACACAAAATTTTCCTGAAATTGTTAAAATGGCGCATATTTCCGTAAAAAAAAAATTTGAAAAAAAATCACGATCACAATACTTTCTCGTACTTCGTAACGGAGAAAGTAAAAATACATGAGTAAACCCCTTGGAACTTTTGTTAAAAAATGCAACTTTCTTAATAATCATGGTAGACTATTTACCTATCATCAGAAAAACGAGAGAAATTGATTGCCGTTAAAATACATGTATAGCTTTACAAGTGATCGCAACGCATTACTTACATACCTTAATCATTAAAATATTTGGTTTTCTTCAAGCGTCAGTAAAAGGTAACATTTTTCACTGAATACATTACATTATTGCCAACATTTCGCGTGGAACTAATGATGTATTAATGTACTGACAGATACAACTGAACATGGATATTTCATTTGAATACACAGGTGAAAAAAAAACATGAAATTCGTGAAATTTCGACCATTTTCATACCGTCATAACTCGGCGTATTTTCAATCGATTGTGATGAATCTTTGAGGGCGGAAAACTTTGAAGTGTCTTCTTTAAAGTCATGCATGCGAACTTAAGCGTAAACCCTTCCGCCCCTCTGGCAACCCTGTGAAAAAAAAAAAAATTTGCAGTAAACCATGTCCAACTTTGACGATGTGTGCAGAGTTGGAAAAAAATTGTCGACTCGATCCAATATAAAGGCTTTAAAATTTGATCAATTCCCTATGCAGAACTCAAATAACAAAGTTCCTACGACGATTTGGACCAAGTTATGGGTGTGCATTTTGAGGTTTTTCGCACATAACTCAGCCACTTTTCAACCAAATTGGATGATTTTTCTTAAATTCAACAAACCTTATTTCATTGTTTATTATTAAACCTTTAATCCCTCCATAAATTACCGTTTAAATAATTAAAATGAATGTAGAATTGGGACGACATGACTTATTATTCCGGGATTTTTACGGCACGTTTATTTAAAAAAGATTAAAGAGTTACAAGTTTTTAGGTGATTTAACTTTAAAATTATGAAAATTATCCCTCAAAATTACTATTTAAAAGCTTTTAAACATTTTACGTTCGCATTTCCACGCCTCGTCGCCATCTATTCGACGATGGCCGAACTACTAAGTGATGTTTTTGAACAGCGCCAAAATGCTCGAACTTTATCCTTATAATCAAAGTGTTAATATTCAGCAATGCGCCGTACATGAAACGATAGACTATTTAATTCTGAAGCGAATGGTATATAAAATAGCTGAGGCAATTTAGCGGTTTTCTTGTAATTTGCGAATGAAAATTAAGCACGACACACTTACCGACATTTACAGTTCACTGTAACTTAAAACCTAAATGCACAACAATTTGCTATATTCTTCAATGAAATACGGGTCCCAATACTTATTACTGATTATTCAATTAACTTTTTATATTATTAATGCATTACAATAAGAGAAATATATGAGGAATCCCAATCTTCATAGAGGGTACCCTCTGTTATCGTGGGGCTAAACTACGTTTTCATATGTGGATTTAATAATTGTTTTAATAATGAAAGAATATTTAAAAACTTAAGAAGAATGTTATCTTATAATAAAATAAATTTACTTATAGACATTTTCGAATTTAAATTGCAGAAACAATACATTATAATATATCCGCCTAATCACAGGCAACCCGATATACGCATAAGTACTATTAATTTATTATTAAAAACTTCCAATTTTAAACGTGACACTGAGAAAACCATAAGTGTAATCCTCAGTTAAGCTTCAAAAATAATGCGAATATTTAAGTATTTAAATTGCAGAAATACTTATATTACATAAACGCTAACTTGCAGACAACGCAATACACCCATGCCTAATATTAATTTATTATTAAAAACTTCCAATTCAAAACGTGACAGGGACTAAACCATAAGTATATTCCTTAGTAAAGCTTTAAAAATAGTGGCAATATTTAAGTATTTAAATTGCAGAAATAATTATATTATATAAACGCCTACTTACTGGCAACCCAATACACGTGTAACGAATAATGATTTATTATTTAAAACTTCCAATTGTAAACGTAACGAGGAAAAAACCATAAGTGTAATATTTTAAAAGCGTTACCAAGGACTACACACATACTTGTGCCCGTATTATGTTTAAAATTAGAAGTTTTTAATAATAAATTAATATTCGTTATATGTATATCGGGTTGCCTGCAAGTAGGCGTTTATATAATACCATTGTTTCCCCAATTGAAATACTTAAATATTCCCACTATTTTTGAAGCTTTACTCAGGATTACACTTATGGTTTTGTCCCTGTTACGTATAAAATTAGAAGTTTTTAATAATAAATTAATTAGAGTTATGGGTATATCGGGTTGCTTGGGATTAGGCGTGTATATTATAAAATATTGTTTCTGCAATTTAAGTACCTAAATATACACAAGTGAATTTATTTAATCGTGAGACAACATTCTCTTTAAGTTTTTAAATATTCTTTTATTATTACAACAATTATTACATCCACAAATGATTAAGTAGTTTATCCCCACGATAACAGGTAGAGCCCTCTACTTAGATTATGATTTCTCGTATATTTCTCTTATTGTAATGCATTAACAATATAAATAGTTGAATGATTAATCAGGAATAAGTATTGGAACCCGTATTTGATTGAAGAATATAGCAAATTCTTCTTTATTGAATTTTTATGTTACAGTGAACTGTAAATGTCGGTAAGTGTGTCGTGCTTAATTTTCATTCGCAAATTACAGGAAAACCGCTCAATTTCTTCAGCTATTTTATACACCATTCGATTGAGAATTAAATCGTCTACCGTTTCATGTACAGCCCATTGCTAAATATTAACACTTTGACAATAAGTATAAAGTTCGAGCATTTTGGCGCTGTTCAAAAACATCACTTAGCAGTTCAGCCACCCTCTAATAGATGGCGACGACGGGCGGAAATCCGAATGTAAATGTTTAAAAGCTTCTAAATAGCAATTCTAAGCGATGATTTTGATAATTTAAGCATTAAATCACTGACAAACATATAATTCTTTAATCTTTTGAAATAAAAGTGCTATAAAAATCCTGCAATAATAAATATTGCCGCAGCAATTTTTTAAAGGTTAAATTGATTTTAATGATTCAAATTGTAATTTACAGAGGTATTAATGGTTTAATAATAAACAATAAAATAAGATTTGTTGTTGTTGGGAAATTAAAATTTACTTACGAAGTTATTTTAAACCCAAATAACTCCTAAACGTTTATTGATTAATGTCCTTGTTAGCTCAATTGTACTTATTGCTTCATCGCTGTTAGACTTAAAAGCAGAAGTTTTAAATATTGACTTAATAGTCGAAGAGGTTGTATAAAAAGAGATAGCATGAAGTGATTAGTTTTGATGCATTACTTGGTGCGGGGTGGAAACTTGTATTTAATTTTTGCAAGTATTCATAGAATCTGGGTTCTTTTAGAAAAATACTCGTACTAAATTAATTTAAGTTAAAAATGTAGCCAGTGTAAAATGTGACGGTTAATGCTCCACTGGTTGAGATCATAACTGATTTTGATTCGGACGAAATGAATGCTGTAAATAAAACTGAACATATTTAACACGTATATTCACTGTGAAATGTAATATGTTTATAAGTATATATCAGAGGCGGCTCGTGGATCTTTGTAGAGGAGACATAGATGCCACTCAAAATCTTATTGTTTCATTTCCTTGCACACAATTCTTTCAAACCTTTATTGGCATAAACATAATATCTCCATTCTAGAAATTCCTCATTCGCACCCTCACACTCTTCCGCCAGATAAATAAATAAATTTATAACTCAACCCAATTTTGTACTCTGGATTAAAGGCGGGTAACTCATGAGCTAGCCGTCTCAAAGAAGCAACTCCTTGAAGTGAGTCACGCAATCACGAGACTTGTGCAGAAACTTTCAGCCCAATTTACGTCACTAAATATTTTTGAAGTGAGGATCTTTTTTTCTGACATACTTTTGAGTCTACAAGGTGACTCCCAGAGTCGACTGTTTTCGGTGAGACAACTTTCCAAAAACATTTTGCCCACCTGTAATCAGAATCAATAAATATCTATCTATTCAAAACTGTTCAACATATTTCAATGCATTCATCCTTTACCCCTTCCCGATTAACACTAAGCATCCACAAGCCGCTTAGCCTCGCATCTCCCATCGTAGACTGATTCCACGTCTTCCAGAGACAACATTTATTTATTTACATAATATATATTAGTTCGTATTAGTTTCTGCCCTTCTGAATAGTATACTTACGTCTCGAGCAACAAGCAACTGAGCCTGGGGTTCTTCTCTATTTAAACGTACCTTCAGCTATACTATCTGGAGGAAGTTTGCAGAAAAACCGGAACCTCGACACTCGCTTGTATCACCTAAAAGACTGCAGAGTTACGAACAGGATGAAAAAAATTAAATCTTGAATTGTTATTCAAAACTGCAGAAGTAAATTTTCCTGTTGCCGAAAGAAAAATAATGAGTTTCGGTTATAACATAAAATCCTGCAATACTGTAATATAACTTAATTGATGAAGGTTAATAAATCAAATATAAATTTGCTTTTTTATTTTTTTGTTATACATTGTAATTCACATAAAAATGTAAAATATTGAAAATGTTATAATTTTCCAAGAGTAAAAAATTGTGCAGTACATCATGAAAGTCGGTGACTAGAACTTAACTAACTTTGGTCGTTAATCAATCTTCACTCTTTTTTTAATTAATTCAAATGACAGAAAGGAAACATATTATCGAGACCTCCGCTTTCAAAAAAAAAAAGAGAACAAATGCATAAACGATTTTCATCAACATCATCTTCAAAAATGTTAAAAACTAATAATACATAGTCGTCCGCGCGCGAAAAATAAACACTAACAATGATTAAATTAAAACAAAAAATATATGTCAATAAATAGCTGCTAAACTTACGATACAACAGAAAAACTACGTATATTTAAGTATTAGATAAAAAGCTAGCTACGTTTTACATTTGATACAAAAATCTAACTTTTTTTTTTGTTTTTGATTATTCCGTTTATTTTGATTTCTTGTATCAACCTCCGTCCCAACAATATCTTTTAAAAATCGTTGATATAAATTTGTTTTTTTTCTCTAAAAATCTAATTCTCTATATTTTCGTTTGAATTGGATGAAATGCGTGAAATCCGGCGAATAATTGGTAACAATTAATTTCATTACGCCTAAATTAGTAAGTATAAAACATAAGTTTTTTTTTCTTCTTTTGGTAATATGTACACTATAAAAATCCAAAAATGGCACTTAAGATAAACGAGGGGTTTGAACACAAATTAAGAGTAAATCGTCACATACAAAGGAGTATTTTCGTTAGTTTTTTGTTAGAATATAATTGACGTATAAAAATATTGAATATCTGTTTAATAATCCACTTAAAAAATATAAATAGCCTCTACGGAAATCAAATTTCAACCGTTTATTATTGGTGATTTTTTTTTTTGGTTTTTGGTTTTCGAGGAGTTGGAATTTGTGTAGAAGCAAATGCACAGATACATGTATATACACAGGGTGTTTGATTTTTTAACCTTCAAAATTC
Organism: Ocypus olens; assembly: GCA_910593695.2. Taxonomy (NCBI): domain Eukaryota; kingdom Metazoa; phylum Arthropoda; class Insecta; order Coleoptera; family Staphylinidae; genus Ocypus; species Ocypus olens. The sequence continues at coordinate 7,111,274 of OU343052.1, read as the reverse complement.
TCGTATTGATAGATGTCATCTAAATTATATTTTTAAACATATCTTTCCTGCAATTGTATTACATAGTTGGTGTGTCCAGGCGCGCACCCAGGGGGGTGGCTATCAGGCTTGAGCCCCCCACCCCCATACCGAGCGTTAACCACAAAACCGGGCCATAAGAAAATAGTGCTTTTTAGAATTCTATTTAATTGTGATGCCATTGTTGCCGTTACAATTTTATTTATGACAAATTCACGGATTTTCAGTCCAACATATATTTGTGTGATATTTATATGCGTGAACCCCCCCAGACAAATTTCTGGGTACGCGCCTGGGTGTGCTTGTACATACCATAAAAAAAATGAAGCACTACGCAATTAATGAATGCGTACTAATTTATCAAAACATCAGTTTTTTTTTGGAAATTGGCACAAAATAAGTGAAATCGGCACTAAAATAGGGGTAAATTGGCATTAAAATAAGTCATTATTCAAATAAACCAAAATCTGTTATGAAATCATTACACCGAAAGTATATTTATGGTTTAACCCAGCACATCCCATGACATACAATTTTCTTTTTCAAAAGAATTTCAGATTCTCAGATATCTTTTAAGACTAAATTTGGTGAAACAGAATATAATCACTGCAGAATATCCGTTGAACCATGCAGAAGTTTGTGTCACAGATGAATTCTCTAAAATAAATAACATTGCCACTAGGTGTCACTAAAGCCCATGATGTTTGTTGTACTCAGCCGAGTACAATGGGAAGTAATGGGTTAGAAATGTAAATTGAATATTCGAGAAATGTGTAAACTTTTTTTTTGAACTTATACCGAGATAGAAAAATTATTATTTTTAGTGTTGAAATGAAACGAATATACAAAAATTGGAAGTCAAATTTAAGACAGTCAAAGTGTTTTAATGATTTTTCTAAGTTGTACTTTGGGCGGGTAGTGATCAATGTTGGTGAACCTGTTAATACATGAATTATATGTACCACCCAAACCCAAGCATTTAATTTTACATTATTTATTCTGGCTTCTACTTTGGTATACATGTTGAATAATATAAAACATTCTTTATAACATAAATATTCATGTTATACAGAACCAAGTCAAAGTGATTATTATATTTAATCTTACGTCTGACAAAAAAAGTACTTTGTATCACATTTTGGATAAAGTTTAGCAAACGGTCTTGTCTAGAGAGGGTAGCAGTTAAAGATCAGTGACAATCAAACTGGTTTGTGCTTTGACAAGACCATCTGCTAAACTTTTACTGTCATCCCCAGATTTTATTGAAATTTTTGTGTCTTCTTACATAAATAATTATTTTCCTAAACACTGCAACTTTACGTGTAAGACTGTTAAGCTACGCGCACACTTGTCGGAATCGGACGGACGGCACAAATCGGATAAAATTGCTTAACACAGTTGTAAACGAGTCAACGCACATTTATCGGTACGGCATGGAACGGATAAATGTGCGTTGACTTGTATACAACTGTGTTAAGCAATTTTATCCGATGCGTGCCGTCCGTCCGATTCCGACAAGTGTGTGCGTAGCTTAACACACCATCATGAAGCTTGAAAAAAAAATTTGGCAGACACCATTTCCATCAAAAACTGTGCCCCTCAGCAACCATGTACTCCATACAATCCTTACCTTCACAATGATAACTATCAATGGAATAATCTTCAGGTTAAAAAAACAAGGCCACGCTGCGAAACGAAACCAGATCCACAAACAGCAAGACTCCAAAAAATAACAGTTATTGACTCGACTGAGCGCCGCGTGCACCCCGTGGCGCGAATTCCAATTAGAAACATTTCAGTCTGTAACGTAAATTCAACAAAAGGTGGATAATAAACCCGCTTCGGATGAAAAACAAAACTACATAAGAAGACACTTGCGTTGGCGACGTTTCTGGGGCTCTGGCCTCAGAACGGCCCGGACGGCCTCGTCGAAGACCTGCTTCAGCCCCCTCTGCGTCAACGCCGAGCACTCCATGTACTTGACGGCGCGCACCTTGTTGGCCAACTTCTGGCCCTGCTCCCTCTTTATGGGGCTCAGGCCCTGGTCGGCGAGGGCGCTCAGGGTCTCTCTGTCGTCTCTCAGGTCTATCTTGGTGCCCACCAAGATCATGGGGGCGTCGGGACAGTGGTGCTTGATTTCCGGGTACCATTTGGACGTGACGTTTTCGAACGAGGAGGGCGACGCTACGCTGAAACAAATGAGGAAAACGTCGGTTTGCGGGTACGAGAGCGGTCTCAGTCTGTCGTAGTCTTCTTGGCCGGCGGTGTCCCATAGGCCCAGGCTGACCGAGATCCCGTCCACTACCATTGGTGCCGAGTAATTATCGAAGCTGAAACATAATTTTGTAAATTATTAAAGAGGAGTGCCACGAACGAACTAGTGGAATTAGTTGCTTTGGAATGGCACATTAATAGTCGCGGGTGTTTTGAAAATTTTAAAGACCTATATGTATCATTCGTAATCTACTATCCATTTGAGCTTCGATGAATAATACTTGACAATACAGCTGTCTCGCTGTTGTGCGAGTTCCAACAAATTGTAAGCATTTTTGTCGTTTCTGGTGAATTCTTCCCCAGGAAAGTTTAATATAATTAGCGGATTTCAGAAAAACGACCTTCGCGGCTGGGTCGATCTTGGCACCATTGCCAACCGCCATTCTGTCAAATTAAACGTGACTATGGAACACAGGGAGGGAACCCGCAAGCAAGTAGGAAGTAAGATGTGGGCTATAAAGCCCGGTGCAGGTGTACATTTGCTTCGGCAGAGGTGACCTAACCACACTCGGGCCTGCCCAAGTTGATTCGAGTGGATTGCAGTGGCATACCATTTTTCCCAGTGGGACTATAGTCTGTCCACGGTACACATAGAGTTGTAAAAACGCCCACAATCGCTAACGCATCATTCTTACTGGCCAATTCAAAAAATTGCGGGAAATCCGCACGTCCAAATCACGCAGTACGAATGCAAATGGTTGACGCGATCGTCAGCTGATTGCCTCATTGTATTATGTTGCTGTTGTTAGCGTCTGTTTGCGATTGAGTACCTGTCTGCTTGTTTCATTATAATGCCTCTATCTCCATCAAAACGACGCCGTGCGAAGCATTTTTCAGTGTCCACCAAGGAATCTATACTTAATATTTTTAAAGTGTGTCAGGAAAATTATCCTGAACGCACCAAAGTTGAAAATGTGGTATTCACCGCAAATGCAGGAGGTAAGTTCTTAATTTCTAAATGTCAAACATCAATCGGCAAATAAATTTCAGCCTCCTAAAAGCGATCTACGAAACAATATACTAAGCAACATGCAGAGCACGACTAAGACAAAAACTAAACTTTTACAGTTTGGACTGTTCCTAACAGGTGGCGCCACTAGCGCTGTTTAAATAAATTTACATAGTGTAAATCAGACTTTTGCTCAGAACAAATGGCGATTGTGGGCGTTTTTACAACTCTATGTGTACCGTGAACAGACTATAGGCAACACAGAAAAGGAACGAGGAAAGGGAATGCGAGTAGGAAATAGGATGTGGGCTATAAAGCCAGGTGCAGGCAAACATTCATCGCCAGTCAATTGCCATCAGCAGCGTCGACCTAACCTCACTCAGGCCTACCCAAGTTGACTCGAGTAGGTTACACTAAAATCTGAGCACCCAGTGGTATGCTATTTTGCCCAGTGAGACTACCCAAGGAAGGGAGCCTGCAAGCGAGGAAAGGGAATGCAAGTAGGAAGTAGGATGTGGGCTGTAAAGCCCGGTACAGGCGTACATTCATAACCAGTCAATTGCTATCGGCAGCAGTGACCCAACCTCACTCGGGCCTAGCCAAGTTGACTCTTGTAGATTGCACTATGATCTGGGCACTAAGTGAAATGCCGTTTTGCCCAGTGGGATTATGCAACACAGGTAGGGAGCCTGTAAGCGAGGAAAGGGCGTGCGAGTAAGCAGTAGAATGTCGGTTATAAAGCCCGGTGCAGGCGTACATTAATCGCCAGTCAATTGCTATCGGCAGTGGTGACCTAACCTCACTCAAGCCTAGCCAACTTGACTGGGTTGCACTATGGGACCCAGTAGCATGCCATTTTGCCGTATATACAGGGTGTCCTAAATAGAGTAGGATTGCATGGGTATCTTTCTTATTCTTAAAGCTAGAGATCTGGTTAAATGGGCAATGTTGTGCAGTTTTCTATGCTGATTCAGATTATGTTGAGAAATTTTCAAAATTCCAAGCAGTTTAGAAAATATTTAAAAAAAACTGAAAATCGCGATTTTCAAAAAAATCAAATATCTCAATAATTATTAAAGATGCGAAAAAAAGTTTTAAATAAAAGTTACTTGGTTTAATTAGGCAAACATTGAAATCAAGTCAAAATAAAATTCAAGATGGCGGTTTCCGAGATATTAATACCAACTTTCTTATTTCAAATGTACGCCATATTTGATTTTTACACGCATAAATAGCCTTTTTTTTTTCTCTTTTCAACGATGTACAACAACCTACGTCAAAATAAAAAATAATGGAAATATTAATTGTTGTAAGTATAAAACAAGTAGGCATAAATAAAAATAAAACAAAATTTATTATAACGACTAACTGTCATCTTACATTAGTTTATCAGTTGTATTAATCATTCATACATGTGTATTGTATTAAGTTGTTGTAATATCGATAAATATTAATTATTTAAAATGGCGAATTATTCAATATCTGAACAATACGATATGTTTTGTAATTACATCAAGTGTTACAAAAAACCCCATCTTGCAGCACAAACATACCAAGCAAACTTTCCTGAAAGAAGACAAGCTCAAGCTGCACAATCTGATTAATTAATCGAGCCGAGCGATCTGCAGGATATCATCAATCAGCTCGGGCTGCACAGGCACTACTCCGCTCGAGTGATTTATCAGATTGTGCAGACATTGTAAACTTCAAGCCGTTCGCTCTGCTCAAGCAGCTCAATTTGTTCAAGCAGTAAAAAATCGAGCACGAGCTGATTGATCATATTTTACAGATCGATTGACTCGAGCAGATTGATCATATCCTGAAGATCAAGCAAATCGATCATTTGCAAAGATCTATTTTGATCGACCTCGCCCGTCACTAAATTATAGGCATCATCCCAATCATAACTGCTCATTTTGTGTTAATATTGCGCAATTCATTGAGTACGATAACTGAGTGATTCACAAACACAAACATTAAAGTTGAGTAGGAATTATGTAAGTTGTACTGCCAGTTATTGTTTGTATGTATTTTATTTTACCGGACTAGTCAAATAAAATACATATAGTCTGGCCGCGCTATGATGGCATACGAGGTGATTAACTTGAGCGTGTTGGGCGGGTGCTTTATGCCTGAAGTCGTCAATAAGCGAACATGAGATGCGTATTTATTTCCAAAGTTATTTGTAACCTTTTAGGAACCACTAATTTATAAATAGAAGCAGATACTGCACCATCACCTCAGATGCCATCATAGTGCGGCCAGATTATATAAACAATAACTGGCAGTACAACTTATATACTTCCTACTCAACTACACAACCAGTTAAAAAAAATGGATAACTACCTAAACAATTACAAATATTAAAATTTCAAACATCACAACCTCATTTTTTTGCTTAGGCGGCTTACAGGTGTTTTATTTTTAGGATCCATCAAATGATGGCTCAGGGGTTGAACCAAATTGAACAACAAAATTTAAAAAAGGCAATCCCTAACCACACCTTCATTTTGCAATAACATATGTCAATGACAAATGTCGAAACTAAATTTACAAAATTTCTTAGATCGACCATGACAATGTCACGTTTTAAAACTATACAAAACAAAACAATTGTATCAAAACAACGTTTCACAAACCTTTCCATTGAACTCACCACCATAAGAAATTTTTATTTTTATAACCAGATTAATATTTGAACAAAGACATGAGCTGCTACAATTTCTGGGATAATCCCAACTTGTCTTCATTAAAATTTATAATTAAACAACCATACATTAAGATATTTTTGGTGTCTTTAATTGATTCGTAAATTAAGTCTTAATGGTAGCCAAAAACAAAACAGTAGACAAGGCAACATAAATGTCCGAGCATTAACATTGTTTGGCTTAAATTTCTAAAAATAAAATGTTAGGTTACAGTGACAAGTCTAATTTTAAAGCTATCAATAGACTGAATCACAGTTAATTACCACTGATATCACTGACACTTATACAGATATAGTGAAATAAGAATCATTTTGTCTTGGATAATAAATTGATTAAACTCATTGTCTACTCAATTTACACAATGATTCCGATGCACCCAATAACAGCCCACACATTCTTATTAAAATCAAGTTCGCGTGCAATCGAAACAAAAGAGTATTATTTTCAAAACCGTACTCACACTGTAGGAACATATTCGCCTGGAAAACTATCAGTGGTGTACGATATAAGCATGCACGTCTTTCCGACGGTGCCATCTCCAACAACAACACACTTTATAGGGCGCCCTGAAGACATATTCCACACTCGTGCAGCAACACCTTAAAAAGAATACTTCACATTACTTGCAAATTTTGGATAGAGGAATTATTCGTAAAAAAGGTCGCATACAACTCGATGGAGTAAATTGAAATTAATTGCCCAACCCGTTGTGGTTTTATGAGTTCAATTGGAACAATCATTTATAACCTTAAAATTGGGCTTGGCCAGAGGAAGAACTTTCCCAAGAGCGGACTTACGCAAGCTCCGTTACCGCACCTAATCCGCGATGGTGTTTCTTGTGGTGGCTAATTGGGGCGTGGGGAACTTTCTAAACTACCCTTTCACACATTAAATTAAAAGAAACTGGAAATAATTAACACTACAATCTCAGATGTTATCAACAATCGTCCAGTCGGGAGCAGCACCATCTAGCCGAGAAGACAACACCGGCGAGAGCAGGGGTGCCAATTGCGAGCGATTAAATAGTCGTTCGAACAGGGACGGACTCGACCTATATAAATTAAAATCCTTATTTTTAAACGATGCATGTACTTTAGTGGGCAGAGAGATCTTGGTCCCGTTCAGTAACATTGTAATAAAACCGTATAAATGTAAGAACTTAGGGCAGAAAGACCGATAGGCCGATAGCCCTAATAAAACATCGTTTACTACTATAAGAACTTTTATGTATATAAACAATAGTTACTGAATAAATATGTTCTCTCTCTATGTACTTTAGTTGTGAACTAGTTGTGCTTGAAATGTACAATTAGCGTTTTATAATAATAATAATAATCAGGATATTGTGAGGGTCGAATGATCATGCGGTTAATAGAAATGTAAAAAGGACTTAAATCAAATAAACTGTATTTAATTCGGTTAATAAAGATGTTTGTATACAAAAACAAATAAAACATACTTTATTTACATTATTTTACTGAGCAGAAAAAATAAATCGCAAATGATAAGAGTATATATCAAAAACACAATCGGGACCTGGCCAGAACTGGAACTAAAATTATTCCAGGCAAAAAAGATTAAGAGCTACAAAAGGAATGCAAATATTCACCCCTAAGTGTTCGTGAAAGCCAAAGTCCAGGAACCCCCGAAAGAATGCCTAATACATGAAATCTCACAGGAACAGTGGGACAGAGGAGGCAAAACTGTACGGGTCGACGTTACAGAAGTGGATAAGGAGAAACAGACGGAGTGTCACCAAAAAATTAATTTATTGGAGATAAAATAGTTATTCATCGTATGCAGCCACATTTACGGAATAGTGTACAGTTACTTAAATAGAAAGTTGGAATACAGATTGGCGGCGGCTGAATTCTTAATTAGAAATTTTCGTGTGAACGCCATCTTTGCCTTAAACGTTAAACGCTAAACGTTAATTCTTAAACCGTAAACGTTAAACGTCGTATAAACCCACCATAACAGTAATAGATGAGCTGATCACAACAACCGCCATTACTGTTTTAAGCAATTTTGGCCTGTGTAAAAACGGCGCCCGTTTGATCACAAAAACGTATTTTCGCGGCTATAATTTGATTTAGTCTGCTTAAATATTAAATGAGGCATATTCATATTTCAGTAACGCCACTGAACTTCTGTTGGTTACCTTATTTCGATTTGCTTAGGGTTGCCAAGTGTTCTTTTGGGCCGAAGACTCAAGGTTAACATTTCTCCGTGCTCTGGCCAATAAAAATAATTCTCCGATTTATACTTCATACTTCCTTGGATGGCTTTACATTCTTTGCCTTCGTTGTCCGTTTTTCGACAGCGCCTTTGTTTCTTTGATGGACAAATTACCGCAGAGTAAAAAAAACCACTCCAGCAGAAAATCCCGACCCAACTCTGAGAAAAAGTTGTCATCCTTATATTTGTTTGTTCAATGCTCCACTATAATTTCTAAAATACACCAACGCTACCCCGCTGTAAAATCATATTTTCATCTACCTAGTGAAGCGTTTGAGAGGTGAAACAATTGTCGTAGAACAATAATAAATAATTTGAAACCTTAAATTGTGTCAGTGTTTTATTTTTTTATTGTTAATGACCGTTAAAAATCACTGGACAGCTGATGCCTATTAACCCTTTGCACTCGTATTTACTAGTGACAAAACGTATTTTGGCGACTATAAGTCGACATACGAATGCAAAGGGTTAATGATTGCTCGAAGGGTGAAACATCCTGTGTAGGATCATTTCTGGTTCTAAGTAAAGCTTTTCACTGCGTGTCACATGAAATCTTCTTAGAAAAATTGAAAAAATATAACTTAGATTAGAAAAAACTCAGCAAACTTATGAATAAGGGTAAGTCTTGAGTGAGCTGACTCTAAGAGTCAAGTCTGTGAAGTAAGTCGAGGTAGTCAATAAGTGACTATGAAGGTCTTTTCGAGTCAAGACTCGGTGAAGATCCAATAGGAAGTAGTTGAAAACACTATAAATAAGTAATTGTGAAGACTTTCACTTCGTGATACATTTTGTATAATTCGAATAAAAACGTTGGCCCGTTGGTGTAGTGGGTACAGGCGAGCGCTTGTGCTAGTTGCACTGTGTGCTGTGAGGGTTCGAATCCCAGCCCGGGCGAAATATTTTTCAGGGATCGAGAAACTGAAAAACTGAATTAATCTCAGACATGACTGCTATGTTTCTCTCTCACAGGCATGGCAAACTCAGAAACAAAATTCTGTGGCGCACACCTTATAAATAGTAGCCGCCTTGAACTGGTCATATGAGCTATGTTCCCAAGGCCAAAAAAAAAATAATATTGGTGTCACTTTAATAACTCGTAGTGACTATAGTTTCGACAATATTAGCTAATAGTTTGATAATGACAAGGTAAAATTGTCGAAACTATAGTCACTATGAGTTAATAAAGTGATACCAACAAAGTTATTTGATAATGACAAGCTAAAATTGTCGAAACTATAGTCACTACGAGTTAATAAAGTGATACCAACAAAGTTATTCATTTTTATTTGAAAACACTATAGTTTGCAAAAGCTTCCTATGAACCAACTGAGGCTTTGATTTCATAATCAGCATTTGCCCAAAAATTATGTTTTAAGAAAATCAAAAAACTGTTTATCTTGGCAACTTTTGAAGCCTTCTTTTATTACTTAACATTGATAACTGATAGTATTAAGTGTCTAATCATTTAGTCCATTTACTTGTATTAAGAAAAAACGAAGAAAAGCAATTGGACTGAACAATGTTGCAATAAACAAATAAATCAATGGAATTTAAAGCGTTGGAACTTCGTACAGGTGTGCTTTTTAAATGAACTACGCCCGCAAAATACTGCGAAAATGTTGATTTCTACCATTTTGGACATATGCTGTTTATGAAATCAACGCCTCAATTTAAACATGAACTAAAAACATGGAGTGAAGAGGTCATATTCTTATAAAGAGTTTTTCGGCATTACAGCTTTAATTGATCTAAAATGGAGCCATTATTTTGTATTTAACCCTTAACCACGGTCACTCGAGACTGAATTAATTAAATGAATTAATTGTTATTTAGAAATTATTACCATATAAGAGAACACCGATGTGACTTGTAGCAGCAACTATAAATTGAAAATACAGCGATGGGTGGAACGCAAAACATTCAAGACTCCGTCTGTGTAGTTAAGGGTTAAAGCAAGAATTGTTTGAGTTGAGTATTATATTCAGAATAAAATTACACCATCGTAGAATAACATTGTTCTAAAATCCCAAATATGCATGTAAAAAATTTAAATGCAAAAAGCATTCCTACATGTATTTAACATTTACAAACAATGCTGATTATACACTATTTAAAAAGCAATTATCAACATAAGCATTCTACCTATGCAGCAAACAGCAATCCATATGTTTTTTTGTTATTATAATTACTTTCTAATACCCCTCATTTTGCAATGGAAATTTTCCAAAAAATATTTAACGACGTTCCCTGATAAACACGTGGCCACGAATTGCACAGTGCACCGAAAGTGATTAATTACACAACATGTCCTACAGGCCCGTAACGCACGTTATTTTCGATCTGGACGGATTATTGCTGGGTAAGAATTTACGAATGGTTTGCCAGCTTAAGATCTGATTTTGTGATTGCAGATTCTGAAAGAGGTTATGATGCTATTATTAGTCAGATTGCTAGCCGGTATGGGAGGGAGTATACTGTCGAGTATAGGATGAGGATGCTGGGGACTAGAGAGGATGACACCGTCAGGCTGGCGGTGGAGCTCATGGGGTTGCCCATTACACCCGAGGAGTTTCGAAAGGAGTTCAAGACCAGGGTGCTGAAGGAAATGGGGAACATTCCATTACTCGAAGGTATTTTGTTTCTCTTACAGGGATTGATTTTATTAGAAGAAATTGTATTTGAAATATTTGAATTTCTCGGTCGAATTGAAAAAATAGCTTACGCCCAGTTACTTCCCCGATATATTTTTATTATTAGTGAGATCACATTTAAAACTAATTTTTTTTCATTAGTATCAGAAACTACAAAATTACTTACGAGTTTAGAGTTTGTTTATTTCCATTAAGAATATTTCATTCATGGGTGAGTCTTAGAAACATAGAATTCAATTTGAAAAATGATGGTATTAAATTTGAATTTCTAGGCCTGAGAATTTTTTTGTTTACTATGATCTAAAAAAATTAGGTATACTCTATCTACTATTAGATTAGACTTATTTGACATTTCTAGTGAAAAACACTAGAAAATTAAAAGTGCCAACGCGGCTATGCGAAAAATGTAATTTTGCAGCAAGTTAGGTTGGTACTGGTATACTTCCGACAATATATTCATACGCGACATCACCAGTAGACACATTATTGATTGTTATTGTTGTTGTGAGTGATTTCCGTCGTTCTAAATGATGCGACGAACCAACTACACATCTACGCCCCTAAGATTCTTGAGTGTGATTCTTCGTAATGAGTTAAGATTTGTAAGTACTACTTTTTGTGGCGAGAGTTGTTCAGCAACCTCGTCGGATTTCTGTCACTTGTGATGTCAAAAATGTCTAATCCATGAGTAGATGGAGTATAATCTTGTAGTGTACATGATCCAGTATGGACCGAAGTAAATGCAACAACTTCAGGTCCACTATTTGCAAGGTAAGATTGCCAGATTTCTTATCTCAATATAACTAACATCATTGTAGAATTCAAATATTGGGAAATTATAAATTATTTTATACATATTTATTATTATATTGTCTTGTAAATGGGTTTTCCTGTTGGGCAATAAAGAGCTTTATTATTATTATAATCAATAATATTAATTTTTTAACTGGCAGAAAAAGAATGACTATAAAAAAACCATAATCACAAATTGGAAATATAGTGGCATACACAAAGTTAAAAGTAAACATTAAATATTGTTTCCCCATCAGAACACCTACAGATTGGTTTCGACCTTTCAGGTCTCATCAGTGTAGTTAGTTGCTCATGGGGAAACGGAAATGACTATTGGAGTATAAATATTCCAAACACCGTTAAATTGGCATTTCTAACTTGTTAAAAGTGTTTTTTCGCATCTTATTAAATAATATAAACGTTGTTAAATTGTTTTTGATTGAGAAAGTTGTCCATTATTCGGCCGAATCACTTTCTCCACAGGCGACGTCCAATCAAATGATAGTGGTTTCATTGCCCAACAGGTGACGTCCAATCAAATGATAGCGGTTTCATTGCCCAACAGATTTAGTTGTTACTATGGTTACGATTTGTTTTTTTGTCAGCGAACTGTCGCAATTTCCAAATAGAAAAATTATTAATTATAATTTAAGACAAACAGAAAAATCTTTAGGTAATTATTTAATATCATGGGAAAAAGAGTAGCATTACTCGTGAACAAGTTGGCCATTGCCACTCGGGTGAATTGCAACACTCGCCTACGTTTCGTGTTACAAACTTCACCCTCGTGGCAATGGCCAACTTTCTCACTCGTTTAATAAAATACTATTATTCCAAATAAGAAAAAAAAAACTGCCATCGAAATGGCAAGCTGATGAAAACAAATTTACTTTATCTTAAAGGTGCCGAACGTTTAATATTGCACTTTAAAAAACACAATATACCATTTGCCATCGCCACATCTGGATCACGGGATGCTACAGAGAGGAAACTCGAGAAACACAGAGATCTCTTCGCCCACTTCAGTCACATGGTGATGGGAAGTACGGATCCCGACGTCGAGAACGGAAAACCGGCTCCCGACATATTTCTGGTTTGTGCATCGCGGTTCCCCGATAAACCTTCTCCAGAAAAGGTAAACAATATTTATAGTAGAATGGAGCAAGTTTTCCCGCCCAAAGATAATTGGTATTTAAAACAACGTGTGAGCCACAAGATTTTGATTCAGAGTTGGCTGTCAGATAAAGTACGAATGTCACATATTGAAAATTAGGACTATTTGAACTAATATCTACAAAAAAAGGGACAGTTGGAGAAAATCAAAAATGTAATAAGCAAGTCTGCTATACAGAGTGTAACTCGTTCTGAGAATTAACGTAGCCAGAGAGGTGGAACCACGATTCGTGCATAAAAAAAACTTTTCCCAAAACTGCATCATCATTAACCCCTAGCGGCCACCTGGGGTATTTCAGTACCCCAGATGAAAAACATCGTAATTTAACACGTTGAGTGCCGCATGGAGCCAACATGGTCTCACGCACTTTTTGGATATATCTATATATTTTACATCTTCCACCGTTACTTAAAGAGGCATTTTAAATTTGCAAACAATTGAAAAACTTGAATTAATCGATTAAAGATAAAAGATCAACACTGACATATCAAATTTTATTAGTGTCGAAGTTATCCTATGAAAACATCGAAAATTGTTCACTCTGTATAATGCTAATAACTCATCATAAAGCAAAACAACTTACATGACTCGCTAAAACAACAATTTCAACTGTAGCTCAAATTTGCATTTGAAATATCAACAATAATAATTGATAATGTCAGTGACGGTTCATGGGGTTTTTTCTGGTACGGCCGAGGAACAAGAGGTGGTAATACAGATAGGTGCGGTCACGCAGCCAGCTGTCTCTGCAACTGACCCTACCTATCTGTATTACCACCTCTTGTTCCTCGGCCGTACCAGGAAAAACCCCGCGAACCGTCACTGGATAATGTTGAGGATGGATTTTTTTTGGAATATTTATTACTGTATAAAAAAAAACAATACTAATATAACCACATTTAGTGTTTAGTATTTGAGGATGCCCCAAATGGAGTAAAGGGCTCGATAGCGGCGGGAATGCAGGTGGTCATGGTACCTTCAAATGAAACGAGCGAAGAACTCCGCAAGGGCGCGACGTTGATCCTCGACTCTCTCAACGACTTCAAACCGGAACTATTTGGTCTACCGCCGCTGGATTAAACACACTAAATAAATGCAACCATTTAATTTCTGTAATTAGGTATATATTTATAGTACACACAAAGTAATTCAGCCAACATTTGTGATGTATATTAATATAAAACTATAGTTATTTACATTTTAAGTACTCATCTATAAATACAACTATTTAATTTGCTTCCGCTTCCACTTCGTTAAGCAGCTCATCGTTGGGTATAGTAAACAGTGAGTCCAGGAAACAGTCGGTGATGTCTCCAATAATGGATCGATCGCCCACACCTTGAGAGTATCCATACATTGCCATCTGGGGAAAATGTTTCAACTAATAATATATTACAGATTTCGAAGTAATGATGTTAGATAGACATTAACCACTTCGCGCTCATGCTGCTTTGATTGGGTTATTGCATAATCTCAGGTTTATTGAATACGCAATATTATTTTACTGTCATAAACTCAGTTATGCAAAAAAATATGAAAAATATTCCATAGATGGCGCTGAAGCGGTAATTTTTATTTTATTTGTAAAATATTTTTTTGTTTGCTTGTCGCCACATGTGGCGACCTGGGCGTAAAGAGGTTAAAGGTTGCAATATCTATAATGAGATATTGAGCCGTGGCGTTTTTTTAAAATGAAATATATTTAGCTGCAGTTGCTCATGAAGGCCCAAAAAGAGCGGAAACGTGAGATGAAAACCTGGATTGCAACAAATCCGTCTTTTTTTCAGTCATGTCAAGTATTACTTCTCTATTTATAATAAAATTGCAGCTAAAGTGCCGCACTTTCCCCTTGAAATCCCAACATCCACATCTAACACAAAATTAATGCTTGCGTTATTGTTTTTAAAACATTTAAATCGTTAAATCTCCAATTTACTTTACAATACGAATAACTTACCTTTCCTTCTGTTGGCTTCCGTGGATCCTTAAGTATCTCCGCTAAAGACGTCTCCACATCAGAAATAAATTGATCAGCTACACCGTCTTTGGTATGCAGATGAGTTACACAAATGTGTATCCTGAAATGGAAAATATTTTCCTGCTATCACTACTTCTGTGGTAAACCAATGAAGGCGAAATTCTTGCAAACAGATATGCGAATGAATAAAACGTGATACCGGTAATGAAATATACTAATACTTCGAACGACGAGAAAAACATTATTTATAAACATAAAGAGAAGTTGAAAGGCTTCAAGTACAGAAGACAATTGTAATTAAAGAATCATGTTCGCAAATGTTCAAATTGATGGTCATTAATGTCAAGACAACGCAGATATCGCGCACCAAGGGATTCACAACCGTCACGAAACAGGTCATTTGGAATAACTGCAGGAGTTCGCTGGTCCACACATTCTAGCGATGTTTGGTGATGGCGACAAGATTTACTTTCAGCAAGATGGAGCACCTCTCCACTACGATCGCGATGTACGAGCTAACCTCGATGCAGCTTTTCCAGACACATGGATTAGACGAAGGGGTAGCCTTGGACTTCTTTTTGTAGGGATACCTCAAGGACTGAGTTTATTTCACCAAACCAAGAACAACTGATGCATTGAAATTGGAAATTGAAAACAATGTCGCGATATTTCAAATTACCTGTTTTGTGACGTTTGCGAATCCCTTGGTGCGCATTATCAGTGCTGTCTGGTCATCAATTTGAACATTTGCGAACATAATTCTTCAATTACATTTATCTTCTGTACTTGAAGTCTTACAACTTCTCTATATGTTCATAAATAATGTTTTTCTCGTCATTCGAAGTGTTGGTTCATTTTTTTGAGACCCCCTGTATTTTTTGCATTCGTTAGTTTGCCGATGATATATCCTATGTTCATTAAAAAAAAACCTCAAGTGTGCCATGATTTTTTACGTTAAAAAATTTAAGTTGGCACACATGTTAGGAATTGACTTACAAAACGTCAGATCATTCTAAGAGTCACAATTATTCCGTGGTTACAATGGTTTACAGCAACCAGCAAAACGTAGTTGAAAGTTATTTCTGAAATGGGACTAAAGTGGACGGAAATTGGGTGGCTGCACCTATGGCAGAGTTTCAGGAAGAATTTCCTAACGTTCTCATTATTTATGATGAATTTAAAAATACCTTATCACGATCTGTTGTATTATTTCATGAAACGGGTAGTATTCTCCGTAAACCAGTAAGTGGTAGACCAGTCAAACGTACTCGGGATGCTATTAACACAGCCCAAGGAATTTTGGAAGGTGAACCTTCGTCTTCTCTGCGTCGTTGATCACAGCAAATTAATTTATCGGTAGGAACATGCCGTGAGTAACATAACCTCAATTTGTGTTACCAACTTAAAGTTTTTTAAACATAAAAAATCATGGCACACTTGAGGTTTTTTTTTAATGAACATACTTTATGTAAAATAGTAGATGAGCCTAAGTTTGGCATAAAATACACACCCTGAAGGATACTGCAATATATTCAGGTTCCAGCCTTTTTCACTTAAAGCCGACTGAAGTCGGTAAATGTCGAATAAATTTGAGCCGATGGCTACCACGCTTGTAGCCGGCTGGCCGAATATGTAAATGCCTTCCATTCTTCTCAAACTGAAAAAAAATAATTAAATCGGTTTTAAAAAGGTTTGTATGTTAAATAAAAATAAAAATGAAGGGTGGTGTGTGGGCTCTATCCCAACTTCACGCCCTTCAAACGCATCCCAGAGTTTCTGTAAATAAATTTGTTTGTCGAACCAATGAAACAAAAGTTAAATTCTGTTCTTAGGGGCCACAAATTACGTAACGCAAATGTCGACTATTTCCGATACCCCCACCCCCTTGTAATTAACCCCCAATGTTTGAAAAATACTTTTAAAAACTATATACAGGATGCCCGGATTTCGTAGGGGCAACATGGACAACTTCTCCATTTTAAGAGATAGAGAGATGGTCAAGTTAGCAAAAAGGTTCAAGGGCTTGTTGAGAATCCATCCCAAATCCCACTCCTCATGGCTCACTTGTTCAAAATAAAAATTAAAACAAAATCTCACAATTTCTTCAATTTCAGATTTTCTTTTAATTTCTATTGTGGAGGCCATGACAAGTGGGATTTGGGGGTGGATTCTCAATGAGCTCTCGAACCTGCACCTTTTTGTTAATTTGATATCTCTTCAAATGCAAATGTTGTCCATTCGAAATCCAGGCACTCTGTATACATTATTATTAGTAACAAATTACTATAATTATTGTTTAGATTTTTATATAAATCAATCGAAAGTGTTAAATGTGAAATGCAACTTAAATTTTTAGTAAGTGTGATCGAGCACACCCACCGCCCTATAGGGCCCACCCACTGCCCCATGTTCTCACTTACACTTCACCTAGAAAACACTGCATTCAAAGTCTTAGTGAAATCACTGGAGTTTTAAACATTTCAAAGCCACCAAGAATGGGGATTTGTATATACAAATAAAAATAGACAATTGTGGGTGGACTCTATCTCACCCTGCAGCTATTAAAACACACCCTTGAGTTTCCATAAATAAATTTGTTTGTCGAAGGATTTGTATATACAAATAACAATAGACGTTCGTGGGTGGACCCTTTCTCACCCTGCAGCCATTAAAACGCACCCTCGAGTTTCCATAAATAAATTTGTTTGTCGAAGCAACAAGAAACTGTTATGCCGTGTTTACACGATGCCAATGGAAGAGACAATTGTCGGGGCCAGTTGTCTTGTGCCAGTTGCGTGAATGTCTGAGGCCAGTCCAATTGAATGAGAACTTGTTCACACGGTGAAACTATTGCCAAGCCAGTTGGTGACGAAAAATGGTGGAGTCCTCATCGTCTGTTGTGTCTCGTGATGAATTGAAAGTAATGTGTGAAGATCTTTGTCGGGAATTTATCCCTAAGGCTTGCGAAGTTCTCGAGGAAGAGTTAAATAAGAAGAGGGAGTGGACAAGGAAAAGTTTTCCAGTTTTCCAGTTAACAGAAAACTTTAAAATAAACAATTACGGCCCGCGACCTCATCGAGTTCGGCCCGCGGCAAGCGTTACATTTTCCGCAAATGTCACATTTTAAAATTCTACAACGATTTTTTGTTAGAGATTTTGAAATTAGTTATCAAATTGATCATATCTCGGCCTAGTAGGTTATGAAGAATTGTATATATGGCCCGCGATGGAAAAAGTTTGGAGTGTGGAGTGGGCGTCACTGCGCCCAGCCAATTGTCCTCTGTCTACTCCTGGAGACAATCGAATTTCAGGACAACTGCCAGGGCAGTTGGCACGCCAATTGGCCAGAGGTGTTTACACGTAGCCAATAATTTTATGCCAGTAAATTGTCCTCTGACAATTGTCTCCCCAATTGGCATTGTGTAAACCCAGCATTAGTGCTGTATCACACTGGGCCACCAGTCAACTGTATTAAGTGAAATAGAACATAACACACCTGGTATCAGACTGGTGGCGCCACCACTCTGGTTGCGCCACTAGTCCAATCCAGTCGACCAGACATTACTGGTGGAACAACCAGGATGCCGTCTGCCTGGTGTCTCGGCTGGTTGTTTTATGTGGTGGCTGGATCCACCATGGTGGCGCCACTAGTACCGCCACCATGGTGGCCTAGTGTGATACAGCACTCAGGGCCTGTTCACACCAAAAGCAACCGGCGACTGCAACGCAACAGCAACGCGACACAGCACTAATGTTTAAATACATGTGTTCACACCTACTGAAGGCGACTCAGCTGCAACGCAACTAGTTGCTAATTGGTTGCCGGCAGTGCTGCATACCGCCATCACCAGTTGCGATCTACAGTGGCTAAGAACTGATGTGTCATGGCGGACGAGGCAGCAAAATCTTTAAATTTTGTGGCTCTTGTATAAGCACACACATGTTTATATGATGTGATAAAGCCATCATATGCAAGAGTCGACCATTTAATTCCTGTGCTACTATGAAAGAACCATGTCTCAAATGTATTGTATAAAAACGGTTAACCCAAAACTTTCGGTATTTCTTTTTTCGCTTTTTCAAAAGCATGTATGCAGCGGTTATATCTTCATCAGATGAGGACGACATTTTGTTCACGACTACCGAAACAAGAGACTTCAAAACAGTTGATTTCAGTAAGAACACAATAGCAACTCGACTGAAGTTGCGGTCGCATGCATTTGCATTGCCGTTGCCAGTTGCTTTTGGTGAGAACACGGCCTTAAATTCTGTCCTATTAATTTACAGCTGTAAAAAACGATTGGAGAGTGAGATAGGGCCCACTTTCGTTTCAACTGAAACTTAACCTAGAAAACATAGTTTGATTAAAGAAAACCTTAGCCAAATCACAGGATTTTTAAAAAGTTTTTAAACCACCAAGAGGATTTGTACGTTAAGAAAACAGAGATAGGTGGGCCATATCTCATCCTCCAGCCCTTCAAACACACCCATAAAGTACTATCAGTTCGTCCAGTTTTTTTCTGAAATTCAACCCAGTTTGTGCTTTGGTTGCCTAGTGTTAGTTTTTTTTTTTGGTTTCTCAAATATTTGTAAAGGTATATTTATGACAATTGGTGTATGGTCTGAGTGAAGATCCAAGCTTGATGTTAATTGAAATTGTCGAGTGTTAAGGCCTTATGTCTATTATGTCTGGTAACTTTTTGGGGTCAGCGGGCCAATACGTGGGTTCGTCAGTAGATAAGTAGGATAAATTATTTACAGTCATGGTGGATAATAGTTCTCGGCCTTTTGGGGTTGTTAGTCTTGATCCCCATTGTGTGTGCTTGCAGTTATAATCTCCACCAGCTATGAGTTTATTACCAACGGTTTCAAAGAACTGTTCCTTTTTATTACAAAACTTAGGGGGGTAATAGATAGGTATGTTTATTTCTTCTATGTATTCTACTGCAATGGTTGTAGCTTGGATATGTTCTTCTCGATAAGATTCCCACTCATAATGTTTTAGAGTATTTCGGAAGATTACTGCAGTGACACCGTGGGCAGTTCTATCTGGGGAGTTAGTATGTAATTGTATTTTGGTATTTTAAAGTGGCTTTTATTTGTGAAATGTGTTTCGGATACCAACATTATTTCTACACAATTACTGGCGATGGAGTTGTTGGCACAAGCCATTCGCGTTCCACGCAGCTAATTTTCTTAATTTGGTTTATTTTTCAACGTGATCAGTGAACCTGTTTTTGTTTTGTATACAAATCTGCTAAAATATTGTTTTGCTGGAGGGTGTCAATTAGAATTTTGGCCCCAGTTGCAAGATTTCCTTAGTGTGGTCTTGGCTGTACGCCTAAGTGAAGTACGTTGGGACACAGACAAAAGAGTTGGTCAGCTGAAAGTTCAAATAGTATTTTTTTGGTCTTACTCAAACTGCCAAATAAATTGACTCAATGTCTACAATTGTAAATACAACAGATTGCAAAATACAATGTAGAAAGAATTCGTCGTTTAGGCTTGTAAAATCAAGAAAAAATTGCAATGCTACAAGCCATCACTGCTACTATGATAATCCACGCTTACTAATTACTGCCTTCCGAAGTTGCAATATAGGACAAAATTACCACCCTAATGTTCACAATTGATACATATAAAATCTTCAATTCAGATTTAATACAAAGCTTACAACTAAGCCTCCAAATGAGGTTACCACCACGCCATCTAGCGAGTATTATTATTGCAATATAAACCAATTACTGCATAATATCACCGCTCGTTATATCACCACTTGCAGCTATTTATAGCGTAGATAGCCAATCTTTTTTTATCAAAATATGCATGCAATATAATCTGTATCAGTACGATGGCAGGTATTGTAAAAAAAATAATTCAAGATAAGAAATGGCAATTACATAATATTTACAAAAATAATAATAATATTTTCAATTAATGTTTGTACTCACCATTTTTCAATATACTTCGTCGTATGAATAATATCTCTTGTAATATTAACGTAACCGTTCTTTCCAAAACTCAACATCGTGGCCCAACAGGCGGCAATGGAACCGCCAGCCCTCGAACCATTAACAGATGGTGAACAGTAAACGCCACCGACCCATTCAGTTGATTTGGTGTACTGATGGTGCAAATATCTAAACAGCCACAAATTTAAAAGCTTTACACTTGACAGAATGAAATTATTTGCAATTTTATTTTATCAGCAACACTGCAGACTTCTTTTAACTCTTTGCTGCACGAGATTTCACACATTTTAAAGGGCCTACTCTTTGCTGCACGAGATTTCACACATTTTAAAAATAGGTGCGGATAAGTGGTTCATAATTCGCATCTTTGATCAGTACAAACAGATTTGTAAGTAGTCTATTTTGTGGACTGAATGTATCAGAAATTGTTTGAATTCAGTGGTTCAAATTGTAATCCCATTTGCAGCAAAGAGTTAATCAAGAAAGATTCAATTCAAATTTAAAAAATTCCAATACCAAAAGTGGCTATTTCTACTGTAACATGAGTTTCTTTAATTATTTGTGTATCAAGTGCGGTAAGTAAAATTTTCTAATTGAGGCTGAAGCAGTGGCAGTTCGTGAATTTTCGAAGAGGGGCGTTAGAGACAACCGAACAGGATGCACTACAAACTCTTGTAAAGGAAGTAAGTACTGTTTTCTTTCGTAGCCTCCTCTGCCAAATATTCACGAGCCGCCCCTGGATTGAAGCCTATGAAATGAAGCAGTGGCAGATTATGGAAATACATCGCGACTCACATTTCCTCTCCGGTGAATTGAAATTACATTAGCAACCAATAAACTTACTTTTTATCACTATAAAGGACTAGCGAGGTACCCTTGGGCGCGTAACCATATTTATGAGTATCGGCTGAAATACTGGTAACGCCCGGCAACCTAAAATCACAAGTAGGAATCGGATACCCCGCAGTATCCATAAACACAGTCAAGAAACCACCCAGACACGAATCAACATGGACCGGTATATTATATTTAACACCCAAGTCCGAAATGGCAGCAATATCGTCCATGGTTCCATACGGGAAATTAGGAGCTGAACCAACGAGCTGAAACGACAATCTTTTAACTCCAACAATAAAACCCTTACAACACCACATACCATGATGGTATTCGAACTAATTGCTCTCTTCATCTCATGCACATTAACTTTCGTCGTCAACGGATCAATGGAAACCTGCTTGACCTTAATGTTAAAGTACTGACCGGCCTTTTCGAAAGCGGAATGCGCCGTCCTCGGAATGATCATTTCCGGCTTTCTAATGCCGTTCACCTCTCTACCGTAATCCCGGTACGCTTTGCAGGCCATCAGTATCGATTCGGTGCCACCGGTTGTCATCTTAAAACACAAAAATTAACCTACGTGAATGATTAAATTAACGCCACCATTTACAGTCCCGCAGGTTTCCTGGTCGCCGTGGAACAATTTTGTCGATATCCGTATAATCTCAGCCTCCATTTTGCACAGTCCGGGGAACACGTCAGGATGCAGCGGGTTCGTGTACGAGGCTAATCTGTAAGCCTCGGTGACGATCTCCACCAGTTCCTTGTTCGAGTAGTAAATTGAGCCCGAAACTCGACCCGTGTCCCATTTGTAATCGCCCAGGTTTATGTATACTTTTAAGAGATCCATGATCTCTTGTTTGGTCTTCTTTTCGGAAGGTAAGTCGGTGATGTAGGGCAGGTTGCGGTTGCGTTTGGCTACTTCCTTTAAAAAATCTTTGTTGATCGTGTCTAGCTTTTCTTCGACTTTTTGTTTTATGGCGGGTAACCGTCTGGCTGCTTTGTAGAACACTTTTTTGGTGCGTTTTATAATACCTGTCCGAAAAATTGTTTTGTTTAATTTTATCTACCGTAAGGGAAGTAGAGTTACAAGGAAAATTGCAGTATTGCCGAGCACTCGAGACGTGTGGGGGTAAAGTTTGTGCAGAAAGTATTCAGAGAACGCGAAAATTGAATTTAAGATGGTCACTGTGCAACACTCCTCGAGTGCTTGGTGCAACTGTATAACAAAACGCCACCAAAGCGAGCAACAAACAAAAAAATCCAAATCTATCGAAACTGACCAAGTTTTTAAAATCGACATCAAAAACCTAGTCACACAAAGTCAGGGTATCAACGTGATGCATGAAAGTTTGTGGATGTATTTGAGATTATTACTTCAGAGGAGCTCCCCCTACCTTAATTATATCCCAATACTTCCTACTATTAAACTAAAATATAAAATTCCACTTACTTTCATCTTGAAACAGAAAATCGTACAACCACACGGACAGCAGCACCGAAGAGGCGGTGACAGTCGAAATCTGCCATGGCTCCTTGTTGGCAAAAATGTGGTTCAGGTGAATTTTAAGAAATTCGACGGGCGCCCAAATGGAATCCATGTCGATCCTGCCAATGTCAAACCGTTAGTGCCCACACATTAATGCACTCACTACTTTATCTTTATTCTTCCAGATAAGGATAAGGATACACAATACCGCTCGACCTTTGTGTTTACCCCCCTTAGAGCATGTATTGTTATTGTTACTGGACAAGCAAACAATGTCTTTGTTAGTGATCGATTTTTGTGTTATTTATCAATGGACACGAATGTTATTACGTGTCGAGGTGATTATTAAATAATTTAATGGAGTTTTAATTACCTGAATAATAATTTTCTGGTATGATAACCTTATTTATGCGAGTGATTGATAGTATTGGGTTTGGTGCTAGGCAACCAGGTGTACATTTTTTTGAAAGGCGGTATTTTGATTATATTTTTTTAATTATAGAGATATTTGTAACTGAGGTAACAAGTTCAGTTACACACACAAACATACAGACCCTAATAATACCACTATTCATTGTATTTGTCCAGCCCGATCAATCATCCTTGATTTCCCAGGAGGGTGTCCCGAATTTATGAAATTACCTTTCTTCTAAATACACAATTTATTAATAATATCCATAAATGGAAAATAGCAAATAAACTTCCGAGTGTTTAAATTATGAGACAAGTGCGACAAATGCTATAAACAATAGCAGTTTTAAATGAGCCAGCAATATCTAATGTGGTAACCTTCATAGGGGCGGGCCTAGGGGGAATTCATGATGGCCGCCGTAGATTTATGAATGAACTTCTGGAATTTCTACACTGCGCATGTCTCACCCACTTTCGATCCTGGAATAGTAGTAATAACATTCCACAACTATCATTGATAATATTGATGAGTGAGCGTTATGGATTTTCCCTGCGCGATTAATCTGTAGATTACCCCTGGCACTGGCGATTTTAGGGATAAGCAGGCGCCTAGGGTCTCCGATCTTTAATCTAATCGCATATTGGGAATTTAGACTGCTGCATAGACCCTGGAAGATATTGATGAGATGTATCCTGTTGCGTACTAACACTAGTTCTAATTTGAACACATCTCTGAAATGTACATAAATAAAATTTAAATTTAAACAGATTTAATAACACAAAATTGCACTTGTATGGCATTGAACAGTAAGCTGTGACGGTTCGCGGGTTTTTTTCTGGTACGGCCGAGGCACAAGAGGTGGTAATACAGATAGGTGCGGTCACGCAGCCAGCCGTCTCTGCAACTGACCCTACCTATCTGTATTACCACCACTTGTTCCTCGGCCGTACCAGAAAAAACCCCGCGAACCGTCACTGACAGTAAGTATGTAAGAACCGGTTGGAGTTGGAGGTGGAGGAAAAGGGTCTGATATCAGAGTCACCGAATGGATTAAAGAGGGGGAGGGGCCCGAGGGACCAGATCCTTACCCTGGTGAGGATGAGAGAGAATGATGGAAGGGAAAGCGAGTGTGTCTGCGGTATTCCTGGACTTGAAAGTGGCGTATGATTTGGTATCGAGGGGGTGTATGGTAGAGGAGAAAGGGGGTGAGTGAGGGAGTGATAGAATGGGTAAGAGGCGTGTATAAGGAAACGTGGGTTGAAGCGAAAGTGGGAGAGGAGGTGTCAGGGAGGTTTAGGATGTGGACGGGATTGAGATAGGGGCGCCCCCTGAGCCCGGTGCTGTTCAATTTTTATATTAGTGAGTTAGAGGTGTTGAGGAAAGGGCAGGAGGGAGG
Organism: Ocypus olens; assembly: GCA_910593695.2. Classification (NCBI taxonomy): domain Eukaryota; kingdom Metazoa; phylum Arthropoda; class Insecta; order Coleoptera; family Staphylinidae; genus Ocypus; species Ocypus olens. Next base: position 7,086,386 of record OU343052.1, on the reverse strand, counting down.
GGAGGGTGATTGGATGTTCGTGTATGCGGATGATATAGTGTTGATGGCGAGAGATTGGGAGGAAATGAAAGGCATGTTGGAAAGGGTGGAGAGATAAATGGAAAAGAGAGGCGTGTGTGAATGTGAAGAAAACGAAATGCATGAGGCTCAGGAATAAAGGGAGTGTGAAAGAGCTGGAGTGGAAGGGGGAGGTGGTTAAGAAGGTGAAAAGGTTTAGGTATTTGGGATTTATGTTTAAAGGGACGGGCGGGTATGAGGAATACCTAAGATGAGTACAGGGAAAGGCGAGGAAAGCATGGGAAAAATGAGGTAGGTGAATGGGGAATAATGTTAGAATGGCGTACGTGTGGGATGCATGTGTGAGGCCTGTGTTACTGTATGGGGTGGAAACATAGGGGACGAGAATGTATGAGTGTATACAGAGGGAGCAGTTATGGTTCTTGAGACGAATGTTGGGGATAGAGAAGTCGACACCTGGAAACATTCTGTTGCAGAAGACTTAACCCTGACCTAAGTTTACTTTTGTAGTGCAACCGATTCTAACGTAAGAATTTAATGACTGCTGGACTTAGTTCGAAATTGGTCACAAGACTAATTCTCAGGTTGCAATTCGCAGGGCGATTTTAGCAAAAACTTAGTTAATAATTGTTCTGCAAAATGGTTTTAATGTTGTCCTCGATGCGAAGGCGAACAGCAGGTGGAGGCTTATCTCACTATTGTGTTATTACTCGCAGCGCAGCTATACGACGTAGAAAATAATGCGGAATTTATGTTAATTTTAAAAAGGAGCAATGGTTAACTTATAAAATGCAAATTAAAATAATTACGTATTTGTTACGTAAAACTAAGCGCCATTAACAAACGGCACAGGAAAACGAGATCATTTGTAATAGGAAGATATGTACATAAGATGGCTGCCTGTAGAAGTCGTCATCGTGGTTACTTCATCACGAGGTTAGGTCCTTCCGAGGCTGAGGTGTGAGGGGATTCAGACTTCCACACCAGATCGAAGTTCAACTGGGAACTTCTCTGGGCGTCCTGGGGAGGCAGCTCTGGCTGCCGGTTGGTCCTTGTGGAGATCCTTTCGCGGTTGAGGTGTGATCCCACACCGGATCACGGCATCACTGGTTGCCTGGGTCGTAGGATGCTGGCCGGGACACACTGGTTCTTAAAGATCCTTCCGAGACTGAGATGTGAGAAGATTCGGACATCTCACACCGGGTCTCGGCATCACTTGATACCTGGGTCCTAGGATGCTGGTCGAGACACTGGTCCTTGGAGATTCTTTCGTGGCTGAGGTGTAGGGAGATTCGGATATCTAACATCGGATCTCGGCATCACTGAAGTGGCCGCATTCTAGGAGCAGTCACCTCTGGTCCGGCCAGGGATGAGCTGTCATCCTCGTGTGCACTGGCACGGCGTGTATCAAGACGCTCGAGTTGTCTCTGCCGTCTTTGAGGAGGCTGGTGCATCGGACACCGGGGCGGAGCAAGCGGAGATTGGGGTTGAAGCTGGTCTGGAACAGGGTGCTGTCGTTATTAGTGGGCGCCACTGAATGAGTCCCTGCATGCAGGAGGTGGTGTGTCTGGGTTGTACTGGTTCCAAAGCCTTGGTAATTGGGAACCTTTTCCAAGTGTTCCCAGCTTATAGGATCGGCGTCACATCACGTTCCTGGGTGGTGCCTACGGGTCGTCAGGTGGAGACGAATTCTTCGATTTTTGTTCATAGCGCACTGGAGCGTTCATGAGGGCACTAAATTGTTTTTGCGTCTTTTCGCGGGGTACTAACACTAAGTCGGAATTGTCTAGTTCAAGCAGTCACGGTCGCGGTTAACTCGAGTCCTTAATTTCGGTCACCATGGTGGCGGTCACTGTTGTGGTGGGTCGCCTTCCGTTGCTAGCGGCGTCCATAGGAGCTGCGGCGTCCATAAGAGCTGCGGCGTCTCCAGATGACTGGCAGTTGCAGGGCGTCACTTCCTTGGGCAGTTGTGGCATCTGTAGGTGACAGGCTGTCGGTGATCGTCCAACGGGTGGCATCGGAAGACGGTGCGGCGTCTCCGAATATCAGGCAGCCGAAGGTGGGACGACGGGCGGCGTTTCCCTGAGCGTCTTCTCCTTCCAAGGGTGATGGGCGGAGCTCCGGGTAAGTTCAGGTTTGACGGCCCGAGTGGCTGGCGGCGGCTTAATCCCCTGACGAATTGTTGGCTGACGCCGTTTCTGCGGCCTATGAATGGCCCAGTGTTTCCTCCTTTGATGGAGACTTGGCTGCTAGAGGCGGCACAATTATGATAGTGACGGCTGTGGTGGTGGCTGTCTTTGTCACAAGGGCTGGCTCCTAAAAAAAAGCGGCATCATGTGTTCTGCGACTGGCAGCCGAGTCGGTTCCGCCAGGATGGTCAAAGTTATCGTGGCAGCAATGGGCTGGTCCACGGCTAGTCGTGGTGCTTCTTCGAACGGGACCTCGGCACGTACACTTGTGGTTGCGGTACACCACCGCAACAGTGGTGCTGGCGTCTTCGGTGGCCGGGCCCTCTGGGGTAAGCCGTAGTGCAGACGTTCCAGTCGAATTTCCTCGGACTTGCATCGTATTTCGTCGCGCTGGGCGTCTGATCGCGTGGATGGCTTCGGTCATGCAGCATATGCAAATATTACTCTCGTGTCGGAGGCGACGCAACCGCTCTTCATGTCATCGTCGATGTCCAACACTGCTCCTCGTTCCTTGGTCATTATGGCTGGCGTAGGAACAGCGGCGGCTCGTGGATGTTCGGCGAGAAAGCTACGGAAGAAAATTTGACTAAAACTGCAGCGGAATATTTTCTTTGTCTGTAAGAGTAAGTAGTGTAGTATGAGCGGCATCAGTGGAGAAGTAGAATAGGCCTTAAGTTGGGAGACACTTGTTATGGAGGGGTTTTGCCCGAGGGGGTGAAAACCGCCCTCGTTGACCTTCAGCTAGCTCATGGAGTCGGCGACGCTATGAGAACGCAAGGAACACAAAACAGATTTATCTAAAAAGTTAGTTAATAAAAACGTCGAAAATTGATTAATTCAAAGTTGCCCAACAAGGGACTACTACATAGTAACGGTCGCAACCATCATCTTCATTAGTTAATAATGTTGCAATAAAATTATGTGTGCTGCGATTGTAACGCCCGATGGTAACGTTTATAATAATATAAATGCGAGTATATAGTTTGAATTGTGAAGGCTTTCACTTTAAGACACATTTTTAAAAATCGGTGAAAGTTACTTGTACAGTGCGTCTACCGAGCCGAGGCTAAATGCGCAGTAACCATCTTAAATTTCAAGAGAGTGGGCGCCAGAAACTCATAATTATTCAGCGAGCATCACGTAAACATAATGTAAATATAGTCATAGTTACGGATGGCCAGTACAGTACAATAAGATAACAATTAAAATACACAATAAGAACAATACAAAAATGTACAAAATAATTTATAAACTTGGCGTAAAGGTATTATTGTTGCTCTCAATAGCTTTCCGGCATTTCGATTTAAAAGTACTCACTGAGATGCCAAAAACGTCAATAGAATCGCAATAAGAATTAACATGCCTTATTAGAGCATTACGTGGACAATTAAATCCGTACCAGGTTTTGTGACTTTCCCATACTAGAAGTTTTTGGCATCTTGTCGTACGGTTCGGAACTCTTATAGAGATACAGGACACTATAAATGTACAGTCAATGAGCCCATTTAGTACCCGAAAAGCAAAGCACAAAGAAAAATAAATCCTACGATTGTAAAGAGGCAGCAGACCAAGATATGTAAGAGCTATATCATAGTTGTCAGAATCATAGTATAAATTTGTACGAAAGCAAATCACTTTTACCATCTTTCGCTGGATACTTTCAAGTCTCTCAATGTGACACTGATAGTGGGGAGACCAAATCACACAGCAGTAATCAATAATTGACCTGACCAAAGTGGTATATAGAGTCATGTAGGTACGAATACATTTAAATTTAAAAGTAACTCTTCGTATAAAGCCAACCATTTGCAATGACTTTGCTGTAATCATGCTAATATGATCCCTGATATCAAACTTACTGTCAAAGAGCACATCCAAATCCTTAAAAGTATCCACATTGTCCAAAGTATGGTTATTTAAAATATATATAAACGGCAAAAAATTGCCCACTTTTTGAGAGAAGCGTATGCATTTGCATTTTGTTGCATTTAAATGTAGATCGTTCTCCCAACACCAAGTCATGAGACGGTCCAGGTCAATCTGTAATATGTAACAATCCTCAAAGGTAGCAATTTTCCGATATAGTTTCATGTCATCTGCGTAAAGTAAGAAGTTTGACTCAATAGCAACACCAATATCATTAATAAAAAGGAGAAACAATAACGGACCCAGGTGTGAGCCTTGGGGCACACCTGAGGTCGCATTAATTTCGGTACTAGAGACTATATCGTTAATCTTGACAAAATGTTGTCGATCACTTATAAAGGATCGAAGCCATTCAAACATGCAACCGTTTACACCATACATTTGCAGTTTATACAAAAGTCTGCTATGGCTAACTCTATCAAATGCCTTACTGAAGTCGGTATAAATAGAATCCACCACGGCCCCTTCTTCCAGAGTGTCACTTATAAAGTTAGTATATATAAACAAGTTAGATTCCGTTGATCTTGTAGGAAAAAATCCATGCTGTTGCTCAATGATTAGTGATCTACAACTAAGCATCATCTGTTTGGCAACCAATTTATCCAACATTTTAGGGATACACGATTGAATGGCTATCGGTCGATAATTAGGTATAAATTTCTTTATGCCAGATTTAAAAATTGGAACTATAAAACATAGTTTCCAGAGAGATGGAAATGATCCATCTTTAAGAGACCGATTGAAAAGTATGGTAATTTGCAAGGGTAGAGCAGATGCACATGCTTTGACGAAAGAGGGAGGTAGTCCATCAGGGCCCGGTGCTGCTTTGACATTGATTTCTGATAAGCATTCAATAATATCGGTTTCAGTAAATCTTAAATAGCTAAAATTTACGCTACCGGTCTCACCAATTTCGGGACCTATATTCGAACTATTTGAGTATGACTCTTGAAAGTAATTGCAAAATAGATTCGCAATGTCCAGTTTTGAGTTGGCAACAAGTGTCCCGTTGGTCATGCTAGAAGGAAGGCCAACGCCACTACCAGCTTTGGATCTACAATATTTCCAAAATATATTAATATTATTGGGTATGTTCGTCTCAATATCCTCAATATAATCTAAATGATTACTAACAACTAATTTTTTACACTCAGTTCTTAAATTTGAAAAAATAATGTCATTTCTAGAGCCTGTTCTCTTAAATTTTGTATGCGCTGCCCGCTTTTGTTTAATTAACCTAATAAGACATGAAGAGAACCAACTAGGAAAATGAGATTGTAACCTCTTACGCTTAGGAACATATCTATCAATAGCCTCGTTAATAATACTGTAGAAAGCATCAAGATCTAATTCCAGAGAGGTAGACCTTAGAACAGCAACCCGATTAAAACTACTAGTATAATTACAAATATTTAGAATATCACAGTTAGCAAAATCCAAGTAAAATGACTCATCTGAAATTGACGAGCTGGAGGGTACATTAAAATCGATACATAATGGCGGATGATAAATATCACACTTAACTAATGGATCATTATTAACGCAAGTTACAGTTGACACATTGGAGAACACGAGATCCAATATATTACCGCAACTATTAACACAATTGTTAAATTGGTGCAAACCACAACTCATAAAACCATCACACAGGAGACGCGCGCTGTCGCTTTCCGTATTTATTGGCAAAAACCCGACACACTCGTTTTCCGTAATCCACTTCACATGCGGTAGATTATAGTCACCAACGACAAGCATATTGGAATCCAGGTGTTGATCAATTATGTCCGATAAAGCACCAATATGTCCAGCATAAATCTCTGAAGGGGATCCAGGAGGAATACAGATACAGCCAATAATACTATTGGCATTAACAGAGATCCAAATTTCTTCTCGGTTATCAGAGTCCACAATTATCACGGAAGATTTGAGCTTTCTTTTTACCGCAATGAAAACATAAATATAAAAACAAAGTCGTCACGAAGTGATGATTCATATTCAATTCGGTGGTGCGGCGAGTACTTTCTCACTCTGCGCAAACTTTATCCCCACCAGCCACGACTCGGTAGATAAACTGTATGTTTTTTATAAATTAGATCAATTCGAAATGAATTGAAGAAATAAATTAATTTCTCTGTTAGAAACATGTTTCGTCCGGCGGGGAAACTAACCCATTCGGCTCGTGATGCAGCGGGTAGATGCTTGCGCCCACAGAGCCAACCAACTGTAGGTTTGAAATCTTTCTTTTATTGTTTCATCCCTAATACAATCCAAAAATAAGAACTTCAACAAGAAAGGTTTAATGTTTTTTAAGGAAATGTGAACATTTTTTCTTTTTTTTATTAAACATCGACACATTTAAAAACTATATAATACTCATTAATTTATTTACAAGTCTTCTTGATAACTAACACAGTAAAAAATAGTTATTATTGCAGCCTGTACTCAATCCGTCTTATTACACAGGACTCGAAACAGCCATAAAAATACTACAATATGTACAATAAATAACGTTACAAACAAATGAGTATACGTATTACATAACCTATGAAGGAAACAGGTACTTGAGCAATTATTAAAAAGCTAAAACGACTGAACACTATAAACTCTGTTCTTCTTTGGGGCTGTTCGCCGGCTGGCTGTTCTGTTCGGGATTCATGTTTGTGTAACCGAGATTGCTCTCTTTAAGTAGGTACTCGATACTCGTCAGTTCGTTCACAACCTTGTTGAAATTATCACAATCCGCGACGCCGGAATCGGATTTTGGTTCGCTGGAGTTATCGACGTTTCCGTTGAATTTCGTGGTGCGGGGAATTTCGTAGCCGTCATTTTCAACAGGACAGTCGCTGTCGTAGAGGAGCTCCAGGTATTTGGGGATTTCTGCGGGTTGGGGTTCGACCGTCGGGAGGAACGGCGTTCGTTCCCTGCTCGAATCTTCTTCACTTCCACTCTTCCATGAAGCTCCTTAAAAAAGTTGAATTGTTAAATACGTTTTGGTACAGAACATTGGTGAATTTTACGGTAGTCTCTAATAAATATTGATTCACTTCAGTGACGGTTAGCGCGGTTTTTTTTTGGTACGGCCGAGGTAGCAGAGGTGGTAATACAGATAGGTAGGGTCGGTTGCAGAGATGGTAATACAGATAGGTAGGGTCGGTTGCAGAGATGGTAATACAGATAGGTAGGGTCGGTTGCAGAGATGGTAATACAGATAGGTAGGGTCGGTTGCAGAGATCTGTATTACCACCTCTGCTACCTCGGCTGTACCAAAACAAAACCCGCGAGACGTCACTCACGCTTGTTGGTAAAACATAACCAAATCTAATGCTTTAAATCTTCACCTTTCATAAGTTGATGAAGTTTGTATACAATCTCATACTGAATTGTGACTGTTTACACTACATTTTGGTTAACATTTTGGCCCATCCACGTTTTTAACTGTTGTTACTTTATAATTATATATTTGCATGCAATGATGAATGAGTACCTGAGTTATTATGATTTTCGTCTTGAAAGTAAGCTTGATTAGATATGCCATCCAGTTCTGCAATGCGAATTTGATTAGCGGTACATGCGAATGCCATTCGATTAAGGTTTTTATAAATCATGCCGTTTATGGTTTTGAATGAAAGACTTACGTTGAGGAACTGTACTTATGTATTGCCCGACGTGGGCGCCCGTCATCGGCTGGCTGGCCGTTTGTAGGTGCAGTCTCTCCAAGGCGTCCAAGCAGTATTTGAACGTTGGTCTGCCATCTTGGTCGTATCTCCAACAACTCAACATTAATTCATATCTGCAAAAACAAGGAAGTGAAACAAACTCAGTAGTAATTTGGACCCTTTCTATAAAACGCACTCTGTTAGTATCAGAGGAGTGCGAGGGTGTGTGTGAGGAATGGGTGGGAGGGGGGAAAAGAGTGAACGAATGGATGAGAGAGGACGGAACCGGGGTGAAGACACTGGTGAGGTTGGGGTGGGAAAAGGAGAGGAGAAGGAAATGAAGTTGTGAATTATGGAAGATGTATTTTATGCCAATAAAGGTCCTTTTTTTTAAATTTCGACCCTTTCTATAAATCGCACTCTGTTAGTATCACGTGTTGTCCTAATTCTGCAATAATAGATAGACATTATCGTTATTAAACAATAGAAAATTAAACGTCTGACTGTTCGATAATGAAATAAAACTTCTGTGATACCAACAAATACTACTAAACGTTTCTGATTCTAATACATTTACAATCGTTATCAAATAATAGTAATAATAAAACGCCTGACTGTTCGATAATGAAATAAAACTTCTGTGATACCAACAAATACTACTAAACGTTTTTGATTCTGATACATTTACAATCGTTATCAAATAATAGTAATAATAAAACGTCTGATTGTTCGAATTGTCGAACAGAAGTTTTCTTTCATTGGAAAGAAAACTTCTGTGATACCAACAAATACTTCTAAAAGTTTCTGATTCTGATTTATCGTGATGGCTTCCAAAATTAATAATACTTATTTGAATGAGTGATAATTTAATATGAATTACAATGTGAAAACAAAATTCAAAATATTAACCAACTCACAATTCTACTGGACAATCTGTAGGTTTTCCCAGTCTACCCCCTCTCCTCACGTAATGAAGAACTTCCAAATTGTTTCTCGCCGGATACGGCTGCTGTCCAAGTGTCATTATCTCCCACAACAGAACGCCGAAAGACCAAACGTCCGATTGACAAGTGAAAACTCCATCAACCAGCGATTCTGGTGCCATCCACCTGACGGGCAGCAACCCTTCGCCTTCCTTCCTGTAGTAATCGTTCTTGTAAATATCCCTGGCCAAGCCAAAATCACCGATTTTAACGATTCGTCTCTCCGGATCGATGGATGACACCAAACAATTTCGACATGCTAGATCACGATGCACGAAATGCATTTCTTCTAGATAGCGGCAACCTTTGGCCACGTCCACGCACATTTTTAACAACTCTAGTAGATTCAATGGTGGAGTTTCCATCTGGAAATATAACATATCGTTTCATCGTTTCAGAGTTGGCTGTGAGATAAATGAGGTACGTCGCATCTTATTACGTCATGAGAATTAAGAAAATGGATTAATCTCAGACATGACTGCTATGTTTCTCTCTCTCATGCATGGCCAACTCAGAAACAAAATTATGTGGCCCACACCGTATAATAATGAAATCAACTTCTAAAATTCTATCAATTAAATAAAGATGAAAAGTAACCTGAATGTATGAATATACAATAATTTGGGTCGCTGTTGGATGGGGCTATAGCACTTATCGACACAAATTATTGAACGAAAATATGTCTGCATTTCTATTCAACTCACCCCTGATTTTCTTGAAGACCTCAAATACGTTAACAAATCGCCACCCTGCATTAACTCCATGATTATAAAGTGCGGATCATTGTCCAAACACACGCCTAGCAGCTGCAAGATGTGTTCGTGCTTGAAATGGCTCATTAAATGAGCCTCCTGTAGAAATTCTGTCTTCTCTTGATCGGATGCTCCTTTACGTAATGTCTAAGAAAGGCAAATTCAAAAATTAAAACTACTTGAACTTTAATATCGTGAGGTTGGTTGCGAATGTCACTAAATGAAACTGATTATTGAACAATTTACTGTAATTGTAAAACACATTAAGTTTATGGTATGAAAAACATGAATCACAAAACAAGTTTCATCGTGTTATACAACGCGACAAAACTCACATCGTAATTTATTGAGTAGTTCAGTCGCCACTCGTAGAGCCACTTATACAATAAATCCCCTCCTTTTTTTTTAAGAAAGAAAGAACGATTTATCTTCCTAAACCAAAATAACTGGCGAAAAAATGTTTTAAGAATTAATTAAAATTTTTTGCTGAGCTTGAAAGTGCCATGGCTCCTTGGCTCTATATAACAAGCCGCCCCTGACCATGAACATTATGGAAACTTTGGAAAAAGTCGATTGTTTCAGACTTTGAATGGCCGTAACGGCTATACGAAGAATCCAAACCGAACGCGGCTTTTAAATCTATGCTCCTTGGATGCAAACTTGTCGGATTCAAAAAAAAATGGACGATTTTTAATTTTTGACGAAAACTTGAAAAACTACCCAAGCATTTAAAATGATTTCCTGAAGAAACCACTGGATCGATTCGGGGTTTCTATACTGAAAAGATCCCTTCAAGACACTTCAGAAAATGTACTTGCCCAACCACAAATGTCCATTTAAAGGCCCTTGGCGCGCCAGCAAAGAAAACTCGAAAATTTAAAAAATCGAAAAAATCTACTTTTCTTATAATCATCGTAGACCTTCTTGTAATACCTTTTTCATCAGAAGAACGATCTAAATCGATTGGTATTAACAAAAAAAATCAACAAAGTTGGCAAGTCATTATGAGCATTATGGAAAATTTAGAAAAGAGTCGATTTTTTCAGATTTTGAACGGCCGTAGCGGCTAAACGAAGAATCCAAATCGAACACGGTTTTCAAGTCTGTGCCCCTTGGTGCACGTTACTCGGATTCAATTAAAATTGGCGATTTTTAATTTTTGATGAATACTTGAAAAACTACCCGTGTCGCCTCCACCCTCATCTTACTTTTGCCCAAAAATTGCATTTAAAATGATTTCCTGTAGAAACCACTGGTTCGATTCGGGGTTTCTATACGCCACCAAAAAGATCCCTTTAAGACGCTTCAGAAAATGTACTTGCCCAACCACAAATATGTATTTGAAGCTCGTGACGCGTCAGCAAAGAAAACTCGAAAATGGAAAAAATCGAAAAAATCAACTTTTTTAATAATCATCGCAGACCTTCATGTAATGCCTTTTTTCATCAGAAGAACGAGCTAAATCAATTGGCGTTAAAGAATATCATCTAGAAACAATTGCAAAAAAGTTGGCAAGTCACCATGAACATTATGGAAAATTTGGAAAAACGTAGATTTTTTCAGAATTTGAACGGCCGTAGCGGCTAAACGAAGAATCCAAATCGAACGCGGCTTTGAAGTCTGTGCCCCTTGGGTGCACGTTAGTCGGATTCAGTTAAAAAATATCATCCAGAAATAATTGCAAAAAAGTTAGCAAGTCACCATGAACATTATGGAAAATTTGGATTATTTCGATTTTTTCAGGCCGTAGCGGCTAAACGAGGAATCCAAAACGAACGCGGTTTTCAAATCTGTGCTCTTTGGGTGAAAATTAGTCGGATTCAATTAAAATTGGCGATTTTTAATTTTCGATGAAAACTGTAAAAAGTACCCTTCCTACTTTTGCCCAAAAAATGCATTTAAAATGATTTCATGAAGAAACCGCTAGTTCGATTCGGGGTTTCTATACGTTGCCAGAAAGATCCCTTCAAGACGCTTCAGAAAATATACTTGCCCCACCAAAAATGTCAATTTGAAGGCCGTGACGCGTCAGCAATGAAAACTCGAAAATGAAAAAGATCGAAAAAATCAACTTTTTTAATAAGCTTCATGTGATACTTTTTTTCGTCAGAAGAACGAGCTAAATCGATTGGCGTTAATTTCATCTAGAAAAATTTGGAAAAAAATTGGAAAGTCACCATGAATATTATGGAAAATTTGTGAAAAAGTCGATTTTTCAGAATTTGAACAGCCGTAGCGGCTAAACGAGGAATCCAAAACGAACGCGGTTTTCAAATCTGTGCTATTTGGGTGCAAATTAGTCGGATTCAATAAAATTGGCGATTTTTAATTTTTGACGAAAACTGTAAAAACCACCCTTCTTACTTTTGCCCGAAAAATTGCATTAAAAATGATTTCCTGAAGAAACCATTGGTTCGATTCGGGTTTTCTATAAGTCGCCAGAGAGATCCTTAAGACGCTGCAGAAAATGTACTTTCCCGACCACAAATGTCAATTTGACGCCCGTCGCGCGTCCTGTAGAAACCACTGGTTCGATTCGGGGTTTCTATACGCCACCAAAAAGATCCCTTTAAGACGCTTCAGAAAATGTACTTGCCCAACCACAAATATGTATTTGAAGCTCGTGACGCGTCAGCAAAGAAAACTTGAAAATGGAAAAAAATCGAAAAAATCAACTTTTTTAATAATCATAGTAGACTTTTATGTAATACCTTTTATTCATCAAGCTAAATCGATTGGCATTGAAAAAAATTATCTAGAAGCAATTGCAAAAAAATGACAAGCAACAAGTTTTGAGTAGATTGCAATTTTTTTCGCGCCAACAAAATTATTACAATGTTTTATACATTCACAACGTATTTGCCTGAAAAATCCCAGAAGCTATTTAAGGATTGTATTGTAATTTTCCACAAAATTAATTTTGAATTAATAATGAGTGATGTTGTAAGGTTTCAAGTGAGTAGCAATTGTTTTTATATTTCTTTCGTGTCAACAAAGTTATTACAATTTTTCATAAATTTACACTGTGTTTGCGTGAAATACCGCAAACGCTATTGACGGAATGTATTGTGTTTTTTTATAAAATCATTCTTGATATAATATTGAGTGATTTTGAGAAGTTTCAAGTGGATAGCAATTGTTTTTATATTTTTTTCGAGTCAAACAAATTTATTACAATTTTTCATATTCAAAATGAATTTTTTGACATTCTTAAAAACACAAAAAAAAAACTTTTGTTCAAATATATGCAGTACAGATTACTAAGTACTGGCGGTTGCAATCCTCCTAATGAATAATAATATTGATTATTTATTTATTTATTTGGATGTAACATAAAAGCAATTTAAACTGCAACTCAACATGTAATTATACATTGAGGCTTGATGAGACGCAATCGTGTTTACAGGCATTAGTGATTAGCAACAATATTGCATAAAATAAATTAAAACTGAGATTACCTTAACTGCAACTTTAGTCTCATAAGCATTCCCATTTAATCCTTTTGCTTTGCCTTCAAAGACTTCACCAAAGGCACCGCTTCCCAAAAATTTGGTTAATGTTATTTGATCTCTGCAATAAACAATAAACAGACAGTGTTAAATTATTACATGAGAATGCAATTAATGCGGTGGTGGGGGGCGACCGTCTATAGCAGGGGTCTCCAAACTTTTTCCATCGCGGGCCAAATATACAATTCTTCATAACCTACTGGGCCAAGATATAATCAATTTTATAACTAATTAAAAAATAGAATTTTTAAATGTGATATTTACGAAAAATGTAACTGTTTGTCGCGGGCTGTACTCGTTGAGGTCGCGGGCCGCATTTGACCCGCGGGCCGTAGTTTTAAGACCCCTGGTCTAAAGTAATAAGCTCGAAATCGATGGGCAATTAGGCAAATTATCTAACAAATACCTCTATTCATTAGAGTTAAACAAATTTGAATTACTAAATCATTCACAATATCTTACAAAATACCAAGTGATTTAAAAACTACTGTATAGGGAAACGAAACAAATGTCTTTTGGGGTATTTAACCGTAACTTTTCGAAAATTGACCAGACTGGTTAAATTTAGTTGGAAGGAGGACATATAATTGAACTATTACTGTTTGCAGAGTTTGGGTGTCGGATGCATTGACAAAATAGCAATTGGTGATAACCAACATAGAATTTTAAATGTAGAACCTTATGTTTCGTTTCCGAGAAATTGCGCTTGAAATAAAATGTATGTAATAAACGTCAACGTCAAGAGATGTTTTTGGATTATGCACTGACCGATGCAATATTTTGATGTAAGGTTTCCAGGTGTGCAACAAACTTTTCGGCTCTTTCAAAAACCTTATCATTGTTTTTGTTTGAAAAGAATTAAAGAAATGGCTTTCTACCGATCGTTGAATTCATGTCTATTTGACAATAATGTATATTTTTGTTTTGGGCGCATGTTTTATGTTTATAGAATAAATTAATTTTACCTTCGAATATGTGGAAGCAAATTCAAATCATCCGTATTCGTCAACGTAGAAATATACAAAATGTTACTATTTTGTACAAAATTAACCCTCCTGGGTAATTCTCTTAAAGTAGCCAATTCGACATCCGGTCCTCTCAGTGATATCACGGTGTGCTGATCCTTTTTATTCTTCGCGCAACATTTCTTACCTAAAAACGCCGAATTTAACAAATATGCCCTGAATAAATTCAATGTTTTACAACTTACAGCATCTTAACGTTCCTGCGATTATCAACACTATTAAAATCGGAACTGAAATTGCTCCGATCAAGTATTTCAAGTCCTGTTTTTCCGTCATTTGGGCGGCCATGGTCGGGTCGAATTGCATACTTTCCTCACTCAAATCGCTCCAACCGTAACTGTTTAACGAAGATACCCTGAATGCATATCTAAATTCATCTGGTAGGCCGTTGATTTTCCAAACAGTTTCTAAAATGTTTAAAATAGACAAAATCAGCAGAACTATTATCAAAACAAGTAACGACAAAAAAAACCACAAAATGTCAAAATGATCAAAGTGAACATGCACTGCACTGGCGAATTCCAACATAATATATATTTTTTTTAAATGTGCTGCCAACTATTTTTTACTTCCTGACCTTATGGTGTGGTTCCTATGATGCAGGCCACGGCCGTGATATACTACTACAATGATATATTATGGAGCTGATGCCTCTGGAGCGTCCAGGTACGCGCGTCTAACAACCATCAATCGCGCGTCCGTACTGCTTCAAAAGCAGTGGAGACGTAGACAGTCAGCGACGGACACGTCATAGGAATTACACTTTTAACTAATGCATGTGGTAATGGGTGCTTACCTGTGCCATTATAAATAGATTCCCATGCTACTTCTGGCTCATCAACAGATGGAGCTGAGGAAAACCAAGCCGTTCGATTGGTGCTTCGTTTGTTTCTGTAATTCGGAGTTCTCAGAGTTTCCAGCATGTATATTTCAATCGGTGCGCCGTTATCTTTCGAAGCTTCCCACCACACTTGGTACATACCGTCTTTGATATGCTGGACGATGGGTATTCCTGGTGGAGATGGCTTATCTCCTAAAAAACCGTATACACAAATTATTTATAATACTGAATGTTTGAGAATATACTTGAAAACTCTTCATCACAAATCAAATACAGGGTGACCATAATAAGGGTTGTAATTTTTTATCACAATATACTTCGTGGAGGGCGTGACCATTCACCTCCCAAGGGATTGCATTTCAGTAAGAATGGAGTGTAAAACGCCTATGGTAAAACCGGTGACTAAAGCTTATCGGTTATTTTATCGTCATATGAATGTTGGACAGCTTTATGTCTCAAGCCGACCAAGTGGGTTGAAAAATTGAGACCCACAGGTAAAATAATGATTGGACTCCTTAATTTGGGGAAAGGGGAAGGTGTAATCTCTATCAAGCATGTCCCCGGGTGACGGATAGGGGAATTGCATACGTGGGCCAATACTATTGCACGGTGGCCTTGAGACTTCTCTTCCTTCGTTGATCTATCAGACTCACGTGGCCAACTCTTCGGACAATTCTTGACCCTTTACGACACGTAACTCTCGCGAGGACTATTGGGTCACACACTTCTCTATCTTAAAGGCTTCATAGTGTAGCATAAAATACGTACGTACGTATTTTAAATCGTGTTCGCGCGGTTTAGTTTGCGCGCACTCGGCTCGGCGGAGAGGGATCTGCAAGGTTTTTGTGGCCGCCTCGCCGAACGAGGATTTTTGGGTTGATCGCCGTGAGCAGCGAGACGATAAGTTGAATTATTAGTAATATACTAAAATCATTACTGACTAGATTAATTATAATTAAAAGCTACATGCCTACTGGCTGTCGAGTCTTACAGTTATTGTTTCTCGTGACCTGCTGTAGTTTTTTATATACACGTAGAGAGTCAATTAATGTACGTAGCTGCGGAAATAAAGCTGTCCCCCCGAACCCACAGGCTTATTTCTTTTCCAATATTTCCACACCCATTTCAACAACGAACGGCGCCCTGGGATAAGATTTTTACGCTACAATAGACAACGTTGGCTATACCAAGAAACTGAAACCTGGTAGTGCCTCTTCTAGGGAGGGACACCCCAGTTAGCACACTTGTATCAGATATGTTACTGATATAAGTGTGTTAACTGGAATGGAAAAGGTAAAGGACGATTAGTTTACGGGACTGGGAACCGGCCGCCAAGGGTGTTCTTGGTGGAACACCAGACTAGGGGGTACAGGAACAATTACTGGAATAAAAAATACGAGAAATCGAGTTAGAAAACTGCACGGTAGCATCCGCAGGGCAGCTAAGCTCTTGCACAGGCTGATCGCTAAGCGCGACGGCAAATTGAGAGGGGACGTTATGATAGTGTTGAGGACTATTACGTTACTGATGAATAACAAAATAACATTTATTGTGCTTCATGCGATGATGTCGAAGAGGTAATGGCGGAGACACCTATCTGAAATATACAGCAAGGGATGCTACAGGTTACTCTAGAGGCAAAAGCGCAAGCTGCGACGAGACTGATAAGCTGGAGGTGGCTGAATCCACAACCGCAAAGGAGGAGGGGTTGCACGCTGTTGTGGGTAAATTAGGCGTAGCCTAGGTGGAAAGAGCGCAATATATTGTCGGCAAAACGCAGCTTTTCCTTTAACCAAAGGATGGGACATATGTCCACATTAATCGAAGCAACATTGCGCCATTTGTGGGCGAGGATAATATATTGACCTCCGGGAACAGGGCGTCGGTGGAGTTGAAAGGGCTCGAGGACAGCACAACTACAGAGGATATTCGGGAGACAGTTCGCAAAAAAATGGGGAGGCAAGGCGACGAGATCAATGTGGCCTGGGTCACACTCAAGAAAGCTGAGGGATGAGGTTTATTAAGGTGGGATGGTTTCGCTGCATCGTCCAGGAGCGCCGGAACAAACCGCAGCACTGGTGGACATGCGGGGGTACAAGCACTTTGCGGCGGTGTGCAAGGGTTTGGACCGCAGAAAGCAGATGCGACAGAGCCGGACACCTGGTGGCAGAGTGTGATGTGTGGACCTTGTGGGAACACAGCGCTAGTGGCGGTTCACTTTTCTTCTCGTACAGATAGGAGGTAATGAAAGGCAGGTATAGGAGTATAGGGTGATCTCTGTTTCGATGGAGGATGGACGAAGCAGCAAGTTTGATGGATGATAGCGGTAGCCTACGAAATGCTTCCACATAGAGGCACCCAGGAACAATTGCGCCTTAATTTTAGGACTATAGTAAATAGCTTGTAAATTGTTGTGAGTTGGCGTATGCGGACGATATGGTGTTGATGGCGAAAGATTGGAAAGGGATGAAAGACATGTTGAAGAGAACGGAGAGGTATATGGAGAAGAGGGGGCTGAGTGTGAACGTTGGGAAGACAAAATGGATGAGATTTAGGAATAAGGGTAGAGAGGGGAGCGTGAAAGAGTTGGAATGGAAGGGAGAAGTGATTGAGAGGGTGAAAAGATTTAGATACTTGGGGTTTATGTTTAAAGGGACAGGGGGATATGAGGAGCATGTAAGATGGGTACAGGGAAAAGCTCGGAAAGCGTGGGGTATCGCGTGGGAAAAATGGGAAGTATGGATGAGGAATAATTTCAGTGTGGCGTGTAAGGTGTGGTTCCTGAAGCAGATGTTGGGAGTAGAAAGATCGACACCCAGCTATATACTGCTTCAGGAGACCAATAGAGGAAAGATAGGATGTGAGGCAATGGAGAGAATGGTTAGGTATGAGATGAGGTTATGGGGGCTAGGTGAAGAGAGACTGGTAAAGGCGGTATGGAAGACATGCATGAATGTAGGGGGGGGGGGTAAATGGAGGAAGGAGCGAATGAAAATATATGAGAGAGTAGGACTGTCTGAAGTGAAAAATGGTTAGAGAGGGGGATAAATGTAGCAAAGGGGGTGAAAGAGAGGATGAATGAAGTGGAGCTACAGGAGAGACAGGGACGGATTGAGTGCAGTGAATATAACGACATGTACGGGAGGTGGCAGGTGCATGGAAGGAGTCCCAAGTATTTGGATGTGGACGGGTGGAAGAGAGAAGAAAGGGTGGCCTTAGCTAGGGCCAGGTGTGGATCGGAAGAGAGAGAGAGGAAGAAGTGGATGGGTGAAGAATACACGAGGTGTGTAATGTGTGAGGATGGGAGGGATACGTGGAAACATCTGGCGGAAGAATGTGAGGGAGTGAATGGAGAATGGATGGGAGAAAAAAGGAATAAGAGGTTAACGGAATGGATGAGAGAGGATAAGAGGCCGGGGTAACGATACTGCAGAAGCTAGGGAGGGAAAGGGAAGATAGGAGAAAGAAGTAGTAGAAGTCAAGGATGTATATTTTTGAGGATGTAATTTTGTTGTGGATGCCAATAAAGGTTTTTTTTTTTGTTGTGAGTTTAGTTTAAGGAAGAAGGAGTCTGGGTGAAGTAGCGCATCCACCAGTTAACCGATTCGGTCGTTCGCGACCAGCACGTCGTCAGAAAAAAGGTAAAATAATGAGGATGAAATCACGAATGGTGAGAAGTTAAGAAAATGCTGAGTGTAAGAACGGAAATAGTAAACAGTCCTAAATGTACTGCCTGGTGCCACACGTAGTATAGGAAGTAAAATTTTAAAAACTAATCTCATATTTCATCTACATAAGATTGAGTTAAGTAAGAGTTACAACAACTGTAGCTACTGAGACGAGAACAATATATTTCTGGATCACTTTTATTACCCATAGGCTTTATCTCGATGGCATTGCACGAGTATGTAGTCGAGCACCTGATTACTTTGTATCGTCGTCATACGCGGGACATGCCGACTCAGCTGAGGCTGAGGAGGTCTTCCTCGAGGAAGAGGGAAATGAAGAGCAACCAGTAGATCTCGATGCCATTCTGAACTCGATTGCAGCCGACTTGGAGGATGCTTGGATGACAGCGAGAGTTAAGGCGATTAGAGATACCGATACCATGATACCCAAGCACGGGCGATAACTATGTACGACGAAAAGGGCTAGGACTCCTTAAAGGCAGGGGGCGGACTCGTCTTAATAGTATACGATGATGAGGAATCCAGGTCAGAGATTTTGACGTTGATTTTCGAGATTCCTGACTTCTCGAGGGAAAGAAGATATGGAGTGCAGGAAAGGGAGCACGGTCAGCCACCTGGGGAGTAGTTAAACCCCGAGACCCTTAAAGTGTGGGCGAGTAAGGTGCGGACGCGGAATTGTGGCAGGGGAAGGAGGTGTGACGCCTGAACTTCAACTTATGAACGGACAGGACAGGATCGTTAGGCAAATCAGGCTCCCCGAAGAAAGAACCCGCCTGCGGTAAGAGACCGGCACCAGAAATCCACCGGGACCCCAACAAGGTCGTCATAGTGGAGGAGAGATTTAGGTACGAGGAGTCACTGAAGCAGACGGCGTTGCTATACGCGTCGCTATTCAGGTAGGTAAGATTATTGACCAAACGAATCAGGACCACCACCAATACTAAATGAGGTATAAAGCAAGAGGCTAACATGATCCAATACATCACCGACCAGCTGAACACTAAGGAGACACGCGAGACGCTCAACGGGGCCCGGTAACCGCGAATGGTTGGGTCCAAACGGATCGAATGGCTCGATGCCCGTACAAACGGGTGCTTAGGGGAAGAGAACAGGTGGAGACCCAAAGGGGCACGACCTTACGATAACTTCACTGACAATTAGTACGGCCAGAGAGATCAGAGGTATCAGGATGAGCTCACCCAAGGCCTGCGTAATGGTGGGCACTTTCCTGGAGCATCTAGAGAAGGTGGTTGGAGATTTCTTCGAGGAGTCCACAGGCGTAAATAAGCCGACATGCGGGGGACATGGGTTAAGTCCCAGGCTGCAGGGGCACTCTTTGGAGCCAAGTGGCCAGGCGGTAGAATTAAGAAGGGGGCAGGGAGAAAGGAGGACGCCTCAGGAGATCGTGATAGATACTATTAGGTCCACTTACGGAGAGACTCTGGATTAACAGGGAGTCAGGAACGGCCCAGACCCGGAGACAGTATCCTCGGTCACAAGGGGCGGGGTCGACGTGCAAAAATTGCTTCGGACCATAACGGACATGGTGGGGGAGGGCAAGGGATAGCTGACAAGGAGAAGCAGGGAGGTAGCCGACTTTAAGCGTCGGCACTACGGCCGAGAATATCATCAAGGCCATGGACAAAGACCTCTGGGTCTAAAACCATATTTCAGTAAAGTGGATCCACTCCCATGGCCAAGACCTGCGCATCACGTTAGTGGAGAGAACTACTTGTTGAAACTTCATTACAAGTCTTGTAAAATCATGTACTGTAACTTTTCAACAATTGTTTAGTGTTCCACGACAACACACGGTGGCAAATTAATTATCTTGGATATCAATTTTTGAAATCTCACACGACATTAGTGTTTTATTATAAGTTAGTTACAATAAATTCAAAAAAGACGAAAAATAGTTAAAATAGCATAGTTACAAACAGGTTGAATATTCATATATTCAGGTTAGTTTTCGCCTTTATTGTATTTATGGAACACTTCTGCAACAAGTGAAGTTTTAATTAGTTACAATATTTACCCAAAGTCTCGAACGAAAACCGCGCATCCTTCGGCCACACGTAAACCTCTTCATACTGAGGATAATTCAGCAACAACCTAAACTTGTACAAAGTCTTCGGCTTCAAATCCACGATAGCCAACTCGACCATACCATCACCGATGTGCGTGTAGTTCAAATCCACCCAATCATTGGACGTCAACAGCGCATACTGAATAACGAATTTCTCGACGAAGGGCGACACGATCCACACGACGTTCAAACTGGAAGCCGTGCCTGCGATCAGCGTCAAGTTCTCCGGTTCCGGAAACGTCCGTATTTTGACGTATTTGCTGTTGCTCCACGTTTCGTTGGTCTCGCTGTAGGCACGCACCCAGATGGTGTAGGTCTCGTTCGGTACCAGTTTGTTAATGTCGGCGCTGAGGAACGTCGCGTTCTGCGTGTCCAGGTCCGTGACCTTTTTCTCTCCCTTTTGACGGATTCCGGAGATGAAGCCTTCGTTGTGTATTTCGTAGTACACCAGGTTTCCGTTGAGTTCGTCTGGCGGTTCCCACGTTACTTTCGCTAGATTCGGATTTAGGACTGTTACCACGACGTTTTTAGGATGCGATGGAGCTAAAGAACAAAAAATGTGGAATCTTAGGGAATTGATGTAATGTGAAGATACCTTCATAATACATATTGTTTGTAGATAAATTATATAATAATCATTTAATATGAAACCTTTTAAGGTTTGTTCATTGATTTTTTTTTTGGATTTACTTAGGCGTTAGCCATTCAGCCACGACCAGGTTACTACTCAAGATGCGACAAATTTTACATTTTTAAGGCATTTTATAAGAATTACTGTAGACTTATGGTAGTTGATATTTTTCATAGAGAGAGACGGTTATTTATTGAGACACTTTTTATAAATGACCTCAACGGGCAATTGGCCAGAGGTCTTTCAACTTTGTTCATAGATTTTAGCAAATATTTAGAAAATAATTTTTTGACAATACCTAAAAATAAATAATAAAACAATTATTAAGCTTGAATTACATTATACTTTTTCCGTCTTTTTTCGTCTAGATTCTCGTTCAAGTTTTGCTTTCGATTTCTGTACGATTTATAGTTCATTGCATTCGATATAGAGGGCGCCGCTAGCAGACGACGCAATTGCCAACCCACTAAATAAAAAGTATTTGTGTTCGCGTGTCCAAATCCAAGTGAGGTTAAGAGTTGAGATTGTAAAAATGAATCAAATTGAAAACATCATGAAAATTGTCAGGTTATATAGGTTATGTTGGTTGCACAAACAACTCATGCCTGTTGTTTTTTTTTTCGTCGTTGGCAGTACCGAACTTGGACCAATATCGAACGGAAAATAGGACCGGCTGCATATTTCTATTCAAGAAACTTGAACGGAAATTGGATGGAATTTTTTTAATTAAATTCATACTAGATTGTCTCGAAGCAAAATCTAACGAGAATCTAGACGAAAAAAGACAGAAAAAGTATAATATAATTCAAGCTTAACACTGATTTGCTATCTAAAAATGCTACATAGAAAATATTATAGTTAGAAACGATGCCAATCATCAATTTAAAAATTTGGACTTTTCTCCTGAAACGAGAACAGTAACTCAATTGATAATTTTGGAAATTCTTTTTTCCAGTAAATCTGAATCTCCGTTCTGTTTTTGATCTAACGTAAAAAAGTCCATTTCATTTCTAAATATAAATATGTGATGTGAAGAGAAGTAAACACTTTTATCTACGACCACTACTGTAAATGCCCATTATCGTACAATGCGCGTACTGCGTAAATACACCAAAACACCCACGTATGTTAGAGCCCGCTTGTAAATTAAAGGTACTAGTGAGTTTCGTTTACGAACTTTTGATTGGTTGAGAGTTGCGCGTTTGTTCGTTTTTATTAAATATAGTAGTCCGCGATTGTTAAACGTCACATCACGCACCCCGAAGCTGTCACTTCGCTATTCCGCACATTCTCATTCAAATGCAATGATATCCAGAAGTAAGTACCAAATAATGAGGTATGTAACCATTGTTAATGAAACTCTTTTCAATTCTTGCAAGATAAATAATGTCCAGTAACAGCAACAACGAAAATGATTAAATAAGCGGCCAACAAGTTTCTCCCTGCTACGCCTCGCGATACAAAAATGTTTAAGGAACATTTATGGACTGGAGAATCAAATATAAATTAAGGTGAGAGTGGTCGTAGATAAAGTATACTACATAACGCGAGTTGTAAAGCAATTACGCGCTCGTGAAATTGCGTTACTCGCCGCTACGCGGCTCGTACGCAATTTTTTCACTTGCGCGTAATTTGCTATTTACAACTCTTGTTACGTAATATACTATTAAAGGATAGAAACGCCAAAGTGGCGGAATCTATTGCCTGAATGCTGTACTGAACCAAATCCGGGTGGCTTTAACACCGACAAGATATGGACATTGCTAGCGGCGGCAAATATAACAATATTAATGTGAACATTTGGATTTGGTTCAGTACAGCATTCAGGCAATAGATTCCGCTACTTTGGCGTTTCTACCTTTAACGGTGTTTGGAATACTTATATTCCAATAGTAATCTCCGTTTCCCCATCAGCAACTAACTACACTGATGAGACCTGAAAGGTCGAAACCGGTCTGTAGGTGTTCTGATGGGGGAACAATATTTAATGGACATTGCCAGCGGCGGCAAATCTAACAATATTAATAGAAACATTAAATATTGTTCCCCCATCAGAACACCTGCAGATCGGTTTCGACCTTTCAGGTCTCATCAGTGTAGTTAGTTGCTGATGGGGAAACGGAGATTACTATTGGAATATAAGTAAGGATATACGGCGAAATTAAAAAAAAAGTTTAAAACATGGATGGTAACTCACCACCTGCTGCTGTGTGAAAAACCACTCCAGGCCCGATAAAAACCTTGCTTCGATCCAAATTACTGTAGTAATTACTAAGCCCCACCGAAAACGTATACTTAGAATAGGGCCTAAGCCTAGTAATAATCATCGTCTTATTAAATGTCACATTCTGCGTACAAGACTCATCACACTGCGCCTCCTCCCCCTCATTATACGGCATGTAAAACACCTTATACTCAATGGTAGCCATGGAAACATTCCTGCATTCCGGGTGCGTTTCATATTCCGGCATCCTCAAAATCAACGAGCTCGAAGTCTTGTTCTTCAACGAAACCGTCAAACCTTGATCAACCATCGGCATCAAACATTTCCTCTCCGGATACGGTTGCATATGCTGGCCGAAGATGGACAAATCCCTCGCGTTAATTTGCTCCAGCACCAAAGAATCCGCAACGTGTCTTTTCACCGAATACAACAGATTTTTCGTCTTATCCACCCAGTAAATTGTGTCCAGGTCGGATTTGATTAGCGGTATCGGATAGCTGTTTCCTACCAACGTGCTGTTTACTAATGTTGTGCAGTTGCATCCGTATTTATCGGAGGATACGATGCTTCGTGATGATGAGTCTATATATATTATCCTGGGGAGGTTGGTGGTTACTGAATGGTCGATGGTGAAGGCCTTTCCCACGGATGGATGTATTGGGCAGTTGCAGTCTTGCAGATGCGAGTCTCTTTTTGATCGGCTCCTTTGGGAAAAGAAGGAGATCATGTTTGTGCCGTCCGTGTTGGCTTGCATCAGGCGGTGTTTTCTTTTGTCGGAGTCTGATTCAATCCAGTATATTTTCCTAAAAAATTGAAATAAAAGCTTTGATAAGGCGATTAAGTTTTAAATTAAGTATAAAAAAGGCAATTTCTCAAATTTTTACTGAAACTGAAAATTGTGCAAAATTGATCTTAGTGTAGCTCTAAGTACTTAAAAATATTTCTACTTTCATGTTTGGAATTAATGAACAGCAGAGGGGTTACCCGTCCAGTCTCCCTCGACGAACATGTCCCCAATAATCAGTCACTCATAAACTACGATATTAAATATTGGACAGCACATTCCGAGCTAAGAAACGCAAAGATATCTAAAAGGACGCCCTGCACCTCGACATCGGTGCCACAGGAAATATATTTACTTGCCTGGCAACAGCCAATAGAACGGCCAAAACGACAACCGCACCCACGACGCCAGCCGGAAAAAAAACACCGAACTAATGGACGAAACCAATATCAAATACGAGAACATTGGAGAGTCGACTGTGCGGGGACAAGGGTGACGTGGAGGAAGCAAAATTGGTAGTGAGAGTGGATGAACCTATTTAAGGGAGGAGTGGAGGCGATGGAGGTAATAAAGAAGATAGAGAAGAAAAAGTGTAGTGAAAAAAAAATCTAGATTGTAGTCAACTTCTTCAGCTATATTTATATTTTAGGGTTGCAATAAAGGATTGATAAAAATATCAAATATTACAGCGACAGGAATACAATGAGAGGGCTTTGCTTGACTACAGTTGGACGACGACAAGATGTTGACAGTCTCACTGTGTATGGTCAACAGGCTGGCTAATCGAAGCTGGCCGGTTGCGCAGAAGGATAAATGAATAGCTGCAGTCGTTAGTTTTCGTGAACCATTCGTATTGTACAATGGAGGTGAACATTGATTTTAGAAGCAAGTTGTCGGGTCGTCCGCTTAACAGTCAATTGCGGGAAATAATTAACAATGTAGTTAAGTTTACGCAGAGGGAGCTCGATACTGGTAAACTTCTAGTGCCAACCACGAAGGTTCAGGAGAGGGTTGCTGCCATGACTGGCGTATTAGCGTATTTGCATTATTTTCCTGTTTAATTTTTTAAACGTATTTAATGACTATCTTCGTGCGCTAATGAATTCCTCTCATTCCTCAGCGGTCAACTTGATTTGGTCGGTCTCTACGTCCAGCTAGATAAAAACAAAGATACAAAACGCATCTTTACTCAAGAAGGTGGGTCTCGACGTAAAAGTCAAGCACAAAAAGCACATCAGTAGCCGACAACAGTATCGCCACTGTCAAATGGGCGGATATAAGCAGAGCAGCTGGAAGAAACCATCCAAAATCCTTTAGTTCCTTTTTTGTTTAGTTGTACTAGACACGTGTGTGAGAAAGACCGCGGGCAGAGCTAGTCACATGCACGAACTACACACCGCAAATTACAAAGGCCGCCAATTTTCACTGCTAGCCAGAAAAAGATTACCTCGACCCACAGCTACGCTGCCACCGCTTACACACCTCAGATGGCGAAACCTAATAACGACGGTGAATCCAGAACCTGATTATGTGATAGTTGGCAGCGTAGTGGCGGACACGCTACTTGCCCTTACCATAGTCAAAGGCCTAAGGTGGACTAAGTCACCAGCCGGCAGCACCAAGACGGACCACGGTGAACGTACCGCCACGAGAAACCATATCAACCAACAGAGCGGCAGGAGAGGATAGACCGGCGTAGGTCTCGAGACTACTCCAATCCATCATCGTTGGGGAGGGGTTTTAGCAGGTCGCACTCATCCTTCAGGCAGTAAATCTTACCCATTTGGGACCACGGTGGACGTACCGCCACCAGAAACCATATCAACCAACAGAGCGGCAGGAGAGGATAGACCGGCGCAGGTCTCGAGACTACTCCAATCCATCATCGTCGTTGAGGGGTTTTAGTAGGCCGCAATCATCCCTCAGGCAGTATATCCCACCCATTTGAAGATATCCTCTTCCCATATAATTTTTTTTAAAATCTGTCATCTACCATCAGTAGCAGTGACCTTAACACCACTTGGGCTTAACCTATAGCAAGTGGGGTTGCTTTATTCTGCCTAACCAGCACAAAGAGGGTTTGCACCAATTACGACCTGGAGACCCAAAGGCAAACTCCTTGTCGTAGATGCCCTCTTGTTTGGTCCATACAACCTTGACGTCTGTATAGTTTAATGTTTTTGTTTTGTTGATCCTATTTAATTAGTTTTCCAGAAACAGAAAATATCCAAACCCTGTACTAATAAACAATGAATATACCTATTTGTTTTTAAATTTTAATTTTTTTTCCAGCGGATTAAGGGTTCACGATCCTACTTAAGGGTTCACGACCCCAGTTATTCCACTGGGTCTATTAACTACCTCATTTTTTTGTAAGGAGCTTGGCTGATATTCTGCCAGTGGAATGTCCCACCCCAAACACCCTGGCATAACCGAAAGGTTATTTTTCACGGGTGATTGGAAGAGATGTTTCGCGTGACCCTTTTTTGTTTCTCCACCCTTCTTATTGCTGGCCCCCATATTGTCGCGGAACTTCTTCCCCAGAACAGTCCGTAAAGAGTTGCCCACTGCGACTCATTACTCAAAGGTGGTCTATCTTGTGGCCGACTAATGTGCCCACTTCCAGTTCCTCCCCCAGGCTTAGTTTCATCGTCAGCCTCTGGGTCCCTCACGCTGGACAGTGGACAAGGGTATGCTCTATGTCATCCCTCTCCACTCCGCAGTACAGGCATTTGCTGTTGCCCTCTTATGCTTGGCCCCGGTTCGCGGTGGTGCTTCACTTTTCCTGCCGCTCACGCACGGTCACTTCTCTGGCCTGTCTTCGGGATTATCATCAGGTCTGACCGTTTCTCCAAGCCAGAAACTCCTCTGCCCTTTTTGTGACTAGAATATCCGCTGGCACCGATCTCGATAGAACCTCCTCCATGGAGAGAGTGCGATAGGCCCCGACTGCCCTGATGTAGTCTGCGCGGCTCGTCGTTGTCTCTCTCTCGATATCGTCATGCTGGCCAGCAGTCGCCGCTTCGCCCCCCCCCCGTGTTCGGGAAGATTCTGGCTAGGGTTGGTCTATTTGGGCCTCCTCCATGGAGATGGTGCGAGCGATAGGCACTGACTACCCTGATGTAGTCTACGCGGCTCGCCGTTGTCTCTTTCTCTCGATATGGCCATGCTGGCCAGCAGTCGCCTCTTCGTCCCCCCCCTCCTGTTCTGGAAGATTCTGGCTAGGGTTGGTCCATTTCGACCTCCTCCATGGAGATGGAGCGATAGGCCCTGACTACCCTAATGTAGTCTGCGCGGCTCGCCGTTGTCTCCCTCTCTTGATATGGCCATGCTGGCCAGCAGTCGCCACTTCGCCCCCCCCCCCCCCGTGTTCGGGAAGATTCTGGCTAGGGTTAGTCTATTTGGACCACCTCCATGGAGATGGTGCGATAGGCCCTGACTACCCTGACAGAGTCTGCGCGGCTCGCCGTTGTCTCTCTCGATATGGCCTTGCCAGCCAGCAGTCGCTCTTCCCCCCCCCCTCCCCCCTATTCTGGAAGATTCTGGCTAGGGTTTGGTTCATCTAAACGGATCCTCTACTGGGACTGCCTTCGTTACCACCGCCTGTGCATCTGCTGCCGATGTTACATAGACAACGACCGCCAGGTCGTCCACGAATGCCACTGACCTTGCTTCCGGAGGCGGGGCTAGCCGGAGCACTTCGTCATAGGCCACGTTACACAGGGGAGGGCCAAGTACAGACCCCTGAGGAATACCCCCGTGCATGGTAAACGACCCGCTCGCGTTACTATCTACGTAGTCTACCTCCCTACCATTGAGGTAGCTCCATATGAGGTTCCTCAGGTGGGGAGGTGTCCCAACATCCGCAAGTTCCCGCATTATCACCTCCCATAGGAGGTTCCTGACGTCGAGCGTAAGCTCCTGATCTCTTCACCAGGAATCCGAATTCACCTCTTCGGCTATTACCTGTACCACTTGGATAGCGTCTTGAAGCCGAAGTTCTCCAGCCACTTGAATTACCGCCTCCAGTAGGTCAGCTATCTGTCTCTCCAAGACAAGGGTGGTCAAAGCGTCGACTGTGATCGAGTAGAAGTCCTGCTCAGCCCTAGACCACTCAGGACCACGAGAAGAAAGCCTCTCCACCGAGAAAGAAGCCGCCCGAATCAAGTGGACTAAGCAGCCTGGCTAGGGTTTGGTCCATCTGAACGGATCCCCTACTTGCCTGATTTTGCCATCCACCTCCACTCTGTCATTTGGGAGAACCATCTCAATTTTTCCGAGCGTCTTGAAGCCGAAGTCCTCCTCTGTACCACTTGGATAGCGTCTTGAAGGCGAAAAGGTATTCATAATTATTTCTGTTTCATAAAAATAAAAAATCATGCAGTAAGGGGTTAAGCAATTTCTGCCGATGCATGCCGTCCGTCCGATTGCGATAAGTGTGCGCGTAGCTTAAGCAGCCCCAAGCGAACCACGCAACAATCCACATCCCCAGACGGTCCTAGTTACCACCTCCTAGCTGACCACACAATCCCTGGCGGGCCCTACACACAACCACTAGTGGGTCACACAACATCTAGAGGAAGACGCTTGGCGGGCCACGCTGACCCTGGAGGACCAAGCTCGCCAAGGACGTAGAGGGCCTCCACCAAGATTAGGAGGACCAATCTGGACGACCCACCACCTAGACGAAAATGATCACCATCAAGATCACTCGCTGGACACCAACCAGTTCGTCAACCAGGACCGCAGGCCTTCTCTAAGGACAGTCACTAGGACCAAGCCGTCCCTCACCACCAGGACCTTTCCCAAAGAAACTCACTAGAACAGAGCAGTCCCACACCACAAGGGCTCTTGCTAACGTCATTCACCAAGGCCTTTGCCAGAGCCACTCACCAGGACCACTACCCCTGATGGACCACGTGACCGCTCTTGGCGGGCCACGCTGACCCTGGAGGACCAAGCTCAACAAGGACGTAGAGTACCTCTACCAAGATTAGGAGGACCAATCTGGACGACCCATCACCTGAACGAAAATGATCACCATCAAGATCACCCGCTGGACACCACCCAGTTCGTCAACCAGGACCGGGAGGCCTTCTCCAGGGCCGCTCACTAGAACCAAGCCGTCCCTCTCCACCAAGACGTTTCCCAAGGCCACTCACCAGAACAGAGCAGTCCCACACCACGAGGGCTCTTGCTAACGTCACTCACCAAGGTCTTTGCCAAAGCCACTCACCAGGACTACTACCCCTGACTGACCACGTGACCGTGACCCCCTTGGCGGGCCACGCTGACCCTGGAGGACCAAGCCCACCAAGGACGTAGAGGGCCTCCACTAAGATTAGAAGGACCAATCTGGATGACCCACCACCTGAAAATGATCACTCGCTGGACACCACCCAGTTTGCCAACCAGGAGCGGGAGACCTTATCCAAGGCCACTCACTAGAACCAAGTCGTCCCTCACCACCAGGGCCTTTCCCAAGGCCACTCACTAGGACCGAGCAGTCCCACACCACGAGGGCCCTTGCTAACGTCACTCACCAAGGCTTTTGCCAAAGCCACTCACCAGGACCACTACCAGGGCCTTACCAAGGCCACCCGCCAGGACTAAGTCGTCTCCTACCACCAGGTTGAGGAGGACCTTTTCAAGGCCAGACGAGGATAAAACAACATTAACACCTTCAAATTGTTGTATGGTTAAACGAAATAAATCCATGAATCCTGTTCGTTCTTAATATTGAAGGGCTCTTACTTCACACAGTTACCACGCACTCCCACGTCACCCACCCGACGCCACCGGTGGCAATCTGTTAGTTGAAAGTGAAAATGAACATGCAATTATGTGTTGGCAATTGCCAAGGAGATCATTTCCAGTTAAGACTGCAACATGTAGAGGGCCGGCCCACTAGCCGCATGCGTCAGCGCGCCATTACTAATGCGGAGGGTCCCGGGTTGGAATCCCGGCGAGGGCATAGGTGTTTGTGGATGTCTATTTCATTTAATGAATAATACATAATTGATGTGACTGAAGGGCACCTGCCAAAGTAAAAAAAAACATGTAGAGAATTCTGAAATCTTGTACTAAATGTATACAGTCTAAAACATGACATAACATGGCAAATTGAGTAAACAAAGGAAAATTGTAAGCTCAGGCCTAATAAAACCAACCATCTTGCTACCCATTGAAAATTATCACTGAGCAATGTAGTTTCCTTCTTACTTAAAAACTTACAAATTTACATAATGTCAGGTTGAGGTTATAAATGAGTGGGTACTTCAACAAAAGAAACATTGGTACGAACATATCAACTGAAAGACAGGCGACTGGTGAGAATAGTTAGAGACAAATCATCAGATGGCAGACGGAGTTTAGAGCGATCAAAAAAAATACATAGCGGGAACCAGTCTCTAACATGAGAAGACATCGAAGAAGGAACAGGCCATCGGCCTATTGTAGAAAATATAGAACAATTTACAATTTAACGGAAAGAAGAATAGGTGGAGTAAATGATTTTCACTCAAACCCTCATTCTTGATGGACCGGGATGACGTGGAAGAATCATCCATAGTATTTTGTCTTGATTCTAAATATATTGATATTGAGAATTAAGACAATCCGCAAATTTTAAGCGTAAACTTTTGATCACTTCAAACATACACTAATTCATAATAGTCTGCCATTTAAGCCGTTGTTCACTTATAAACAATTACGATTAAATTTTTTGTCTAATCTAATAATCTACTAATTTAATGAAGATTAAAAACAAAATAAATTTTCTAACCACTAATTTTTAATAGCAATAATAAACAATACTTACAAGTCTTTAAGTCCCCGCAGGAATGTAATTGTAAAGATCCCTCAATTAAAATATGCACACAAACAACATAAACCGACTTACTTTGTGAATGGAGAGACTTCAATTTTACTGATGGTCGATGGCGTCCTGAACACTTGCTCGTACTTAATAATCCCAGTTTTCTCGTAATAATTCAGATCCACCTTGTAGAGAAAACTCCCTTGGGTATCATCTATTTGCAGATAGTACAAACTCCTCTCCAACCAATCAATAGTCATGCTGATAACGTTCCCATCGACGGTAAAAACCTTGCCTCGATTGGAAGTCGCAAGATTGTACACCAGCAGTTCCTGCATGTCATTGATCCAAAACACTTTTCTTTCTCTAATCAGATAACCCATCTCAATCGGGGTGCTGATTCCATGCATCAAGGTGTAGTTTTGATTGGTGTCGATATCTTGGATGTAAATCGAGTCCAGTGATGCGATGAGTAGAGTGGGGATGGGCGACTCGGTTTTCGTGTTGACTTCTTCGACGTTTGATAGATCGCCTTCGCCAATTTCGGTAAAAGCTTGAACCTGAGAATTGGTACGTAAATGAACCATGACCGATAAGAAATAATAATTTGTTTGAAGGACTCATTAATACTTTATATTATAATTCAATTCATTCATATAAATTAATTAAAACTTTTGGTGATGAAAAAGCGCCGTTTAGACGAAACTATAGTACAATCGCGCAGAGGTGACAGTGACTCATCGCTCCATGTTGCCAGAATTAAGTTTCTAGTAAACATATGTCCATAAAATAATTTGATTCAGTCTAGGCGGGAAATTGAAAAATTCTCGAGCGTGCAAATATTTTCCCGACGAAACTTTGCGAGTGCATTTTTCAGCAATCGGTAAAGACTACTGGAAATTTGTCATTCAATCCAACCTTTTTATAAATGAAATGGATAAAATCAATTCTGCTCTTAACTAAATCGAAATCGGAGATGGTCAAAACCAGATACAAGCACGTGAATTTTGAGGTTAGAATTAATAGAATGAGAAAAGACATACGTTGCACTTAGGCCTTGAATTTACATATCGACATACGTTTCGTTTTTCTTAAGCATGCGAACGAGTACAGATATTTATCCAGATGCGATGATTAAATCGAAAAATATGAGTCACTGCCACCTCTGCGCGATTGGACTATAACTCAATAATTTTCAAAACGAACCAAAAAATAGGCATAAATAAACTATGAAGTATACGTTAATATCCAGTAACATCATTAATTAACTGTAAAATTTTGATGTCGTTACAATGGTGTATATAATTACCTGGAAATAATATATAGTATCCTTTAATGCACCGATGACAATATATTCCTTTTCACTGGCCTCCATAATAATGCTGTCGTTGTAGTAAACATTTTCCTGCAGATACCACCAAGAAACTTTGTAACCTTCAAGGATACCGTTAGAATTCGCCGGACTGTCCCATCTAAACGTTATATTAATCTGTTTAGGGCTAATGTCATTATGCTGGTGTAAGACGAATGTACGAAGATTTCTAGGCGCGGATGGCGTTGAGGGTGGAGAATGGATTCTGACTTTAATCGGTGGCGATGATCCCCAGTAAGTGTACGCTCTCAAAGTGATCTGCAGGTTCATGTAAGGGTCGATTTTCTTCGTGTATTTTAATGTTGGATATGTGGTAACAGCCTGGAAAAGAATTATCTTTAGATTTATTCAAAGCGAAGTAAAAATGAAACTTACGGTTGAATTGTTTCTTGAAAAATTGTCCACGATAATTTCGTAAAAAACCGTTCCGTAATTGACATTCTGCACGGGTTGCCAGGTGATGTTGAAGGAATCCCAAACCCCCACGACGATCACCGAATGCTTGTCCACGGCTTCAGGAATGACAGAGATGCCTGCAATGGAGGAGTTTTTTGTTGCATCTGGAAATGATTTATGCGTTATTCGTATTGAATTCTTTTATTAATTGGAAAGAGTTCCAAACAAATGCTTGATTAAACTCCATTATAAACTGAATTGCATGAGCTTAATAGATTGAACTTGAAAATTTAAAATCATGATTGCGATAGTCAAGAAACGTTGAAAGAAATTATAGATATCTTACAATAAGTAATTGTGGTTGTAAAACATAGTGTTTCATTTAGTGTTATTATAGTGTGGCGTCGCTTGGAGCATGGAATCAAGTGGCATGGCTGTGACGCGGGAGAGGTTGCTTGGCGACGAGAGAAAAGGGAATCAACAAAGAGCACGAGCGGGAATTCGCCATATTTCCCCCGCACTGCACGACGCAACCAAAATTATTATTATCAAATTGTGATATTTGTATATATCTAAATAAATCCAGATCGCAAATTAAACTACATTGGTGACCCCGACGAGTAATCCTGTCCGACGTGATACACGACCCCGAATGAGCAATGGAATACCACGAAGTAACGGTCATGATTCTAAATATCACTTTCACTGTGGAAAGTCGCGGACACAAAGCATATATTTCTCATGGAACAAGTATTTTTTTGGCAGTACGATATGATTCTGAACTGCACAAGTTGCCAAATCGCGACGATGAAACGAAGGTCTACCAGATCACTTTAGTTTTCCGGTATTTAAAAGCCACAAAAGGTGATAACCAGATGATACATTTCAAAATCGAGGAAGCTTTTGCTGGTTTCTATCCATGTACAGATCATTCAGCCAAGGGATCAGAGAAATTCATTTTTAAAATTCTTGCAGGTATATTCTGCTTTTTCCATGTGATGGTCAGGGATACGTTGGTGTCAGCGTGTTGAGGAACGAATTCTTGGGCAAGAACTATCGGCAAGATTTGTGCACTGTGCCGCTCATAACCGTAACTTGGTCAGAAATAAGGCTGTCAAAGGAGTTCAACCAGCTTTATCATTTTTTGATATTGCTGGAAAAGTTTATGCATTTTTTTGGTAATGCGTGATGAAGCGACAAAGGTAACGACACCTTGGACCTCAATTTAAAGTAAAGCGAATGGAATTAACAAAGTCACATTCAAGATTCAAATTGTGTGTGACCGTATTTAACGCCGTCGATGATATTGTAATAAACCAGCTCCGTTCGAGGAATTTGGGATTCAAAAATGTTATTGCTAAATTCAATCTCAAATTTGTTTTGGATACAAAATGGCGAATTACTTCAAACTACGTATGGAATTACCGATGGCGACTTTCTAATGTAAATTGTACAATTTCAATCTTCGTACATACCATAACCAGTATACAATTTTTGTTTATCAGTGAAGAAATTGGCTGGAAAATTTCTAACTAATCACACATCATTGGTTAGCGTTCCAGATATTTATACAGTTCTTATTCTATTTTTTACAGACCTCCGCTAAGCGAAATTTTTCTAAATTAAAAATTACTGAAAACTTTTCCAAATCCGCATAAAAAGTCTTACATTATTGAGCACAGTGGCGGCTCGTGAAACATGTTGATGGTAGAGCCACTTATACAATATACCCGCCCCCCCCCGCTTTTTTGAAGAAAGAAAAAACGATTTATGTTCCTAAACCAAAGTAACTGGCGAAAAAGTTAGAATTAGTTAAAAAAATGTATCGAGCTTAAAACCACTAGTAGTACCATGGCTCCTTGGATCTATATAACGAGCCGGCCCTGCATTCAATACTCCAAGCGTAGATTTCTAATTTTCGTAACGAACCGAGCGAAGAGTTAAGAAAATTTATAAAAATTTCCTGCTGTTGAAAAAATATAAAAACAATTGCCATCGACTTGAAACTTTTCAAATGCACTCAAAACACATTCTAGATTATGATTATGTCAAAATCCATTTATTACTCCAACCGTAAATTTTGAATTTTCGTAACGAACCGAGCGTAGAGTTAAGAAAATTTATACAAATTTCCTGCTGTTGAAAAAAATATAGAAACAATTGCCATCGACTTGAAACTCTTCAAATACATTCAAAACACATTCTAGATTATGATTATGTCAAAATTCATTCAATGCTCCAACCGTAGATTTTGAATTTTCGTAGCGAACCGAGCGTAGAGTTAAGAAAATTTGTAAAAAATTTCCTGCTGTTGAAAAAAATATAAAAACGATTGCCATCGACTTGAAACTCTTCAAATGAACTCAAAACACATTCTATAGTACAATCGCGCAAAGGTGACAGTGACTCATGCTTTTTCGATCTAATCATCGCGTCTGGATAAATATCTATACTCGTTCGCATGCTTAAGAAAAACGAAATGAAATACGAAACGTATGTCGATATGTAAATTCAAGGGCTAAGTGTAACGTATGTCTTTTCTCATTCTATCTATTCTAACCTCAAAATTCACGTGCTTGTATCTGGTTTTGACCGTCTCCGATTTTAATTCAGTTAAGAGCAGAAATGATTGTATCCATTTCATTAATAAGGTTAAATTTAATGACCAATTGTCTTTGCCGATTGCCGAAAAATGCACTCGCAAAGTTTCGCCGGGAAAATATTTTCACGCTCGAGAATTTTAAAATTTCCCGCCTAGACTGAATCGAATTATTTTATGGACATACGTTTACTAGTAACTTAATTCAGGCAACATGGAGCGATGAGTCACTGTCACCTCTGCGCGATTGTACTATAGATTATGATTATGTCAAAATCCATTCAATGCTCCAACCGAAGATTTTGAATTTTCGTAACGAACCGAGCGTAGAGTTAAGAAATTTTATAAAAAAATTCCTGCTGTTGAAAAAAATATAGAAACAATTGTCATTGAGTTGAAACTCTTCAAATACACTCAAAACACATTCTAAATTGTGATTATGTAAAAATCCATTCAATGCTCCAACCGTAGATTTTGAATTTTCGTAGCGAACCGAGCGTAGAGTTAAGAAAATTTGTAAAACATTTCTTGCTGTTGAAAAAAATATAAAAACGATTGCCATCGACTTGAAACTTTTCAAATACATTCAAAACACATTCTAGATTATGATTATGTCAAAATTCATTCAATGCTCCAACCGTAGATTTTGAATTTTCGTAGCGAACCGAGCGTAGAGTTAAGAAAATTTGTAAAAAAATTCCTGCTGTTGAAAAAAATATAAAAACGATTGCCATCGACTTGAAACTCTTCAAATGAACTCAAAACACATTCTAGATTATGATTATGTCAAAATCCATTCAATGCTCCAACCGAAGATTTTGAATTTTCGTAACGAACCGAGCGTAGAGTTAAGAAATTTTATAAAAAAATTCCTGCTGTTGAAAAAAATATAGAAACAATTGTCATTGACTTGAAACTCTTCAAATGCACTCAAAACACATTCTAGATTGTGATTATGTCAAAATACATTCAATGCTCCAACCGTAGATTTTGAATTTTCGTAGCGAACCGAGCGTAGAGTTAAGAAAATTTGTAAAAATTTCCTGCTGTTAAAAAAAAAAATTAAAAACAATTGCCATCGACTTGAAACTTTTCAAATGCACTCAAAACACATTCTAGATTATGATTATGTGAAGATACACTTAGTCAGTGGCAGCTCGTGTAACATGTTGATAGTAGAGCCACTTGCTCATAACGAGCCGGCCCTGATTGAGCATGGAGAAAGTAAGAGCCAGTACTCCTGATTTTAATTCATGAATAGATACAGGGATTGTCGAGAAATAATGAAAACACCTCGCTGAAAGCAGTGACTTCGGTATGTTCGGGTGCAGGACTAAATTAAATATGTAGCGACCAGTTTCTTTGAACGACAGTGTTGCTCATAGTCACAAGGATGTATGTAATTTCATTCCAAGTGAAGGCAAAATGAGTGAGCTGTCAGGGTTCCGGGAGCCCGATAGTCGGTCCACTGCTGTGCCACTCTTGGGGGTATCGAGAGGTACCGTGAGGTACCAAGATATTCTGCAAGCGAAAACTGTGGAAGGAAAAACTACAAAACCTCTTGTGGTAGTGAATCGGAAACCGTGTATAGTGGTGCAAGGGTCATAAAACTTGGACTGCGGATCAATCGAAAGATGTCTTGTTTTCTGATTAATCCAGTTTCTCACTATTTCCCACCATGGCCATGGGTGGGTTTACGTGATGCGAACCCCCGCAGAAAATCCCACAACCCAGACCGTCTCCTTTCTTCAGTGAAGCCTGGGGGGTGGAAATGGTTTGGAGCCTCATCTCGTGGTTTGGAGTCCCCTTATCACCTTCACCGTCTTTAGCGATGACTATCTCACTCTTTTGGTCAACCAGCTTCCATGGCACAGACATTGTGTCCGTCTGGGGACTGCCCCAATTCATTGCAGTCGAACTGTTCAATCATGGTTTCGGGAAAATAAAAATACAGCTGCATACCTTGCTTGGCCTGTTCAATCACCGGAGTTAAACATCACAGAGCCCCTGTGGCCTCTTCTGGAAAACCGAGTGAAACCCCGTTAAGACCGAGTTAGACCAATTTCTGCATGAGGAATGCTAAACCATCCTTACCACCATACAGGACTTGTATGTGTCCATTCGAAGGAGGCTTCAAGCAGTTTTAACGGCCAACAGTGCTCCAACTAGTTCCCATAATTTCATCTCATATCTAGCTATTCTCGCCCTTGCCTCACTCCCTATGCTCTCCTGAAGCACTATATACGCGGATGTTGATTTTTCCGCACCCAACATACGCTTCATGAACCATAGTTGTTCCCTCTCCACACACTCATACGCCCTTGTCCCCCATACCTCCAAACCACACATTAAAACTGACCCTACACATGCATCCCATATCTTACACACCACCCTCAATTGTTCCCCATCCATTTACCCCACTTTCCTCATGCTTTTCTGGTCTTTCCCTGCATCCATTTTAAGTGTTTCTCATACCCCTCCCCCTCTCCTTAAACAGAAACCCTAAATATCTATTTTTTTCACTCTCCCCTCCCTTTCTTTATTCCTGAATCTCATCCATTTCGTTTGTCCCATATTCACACTCAATGTACCACTCAGTCTTCTTCAACATTTCTTTCATCACTCTCGACATCAATACCATATCTTCCGCATATGCCAGGATTCACAACTTATTTTTCCCAATCACCACCCCTCCTGTCTGTCCTTTCTTTAGCACTTCCTCCAATTGACTCATATATAAATTTATATTGCTGCAAAGCGACAACGCAAAACATATCGTACTGATCTTCGAGCTGAGTGGTTCAGAATTCGAAAAAGCTGGCCAAAAGTCAAAAAATGAAAGTTAATATTTTAAGTTTAGTACAATATAGTCGTGTCCAGAGGGCTCCACGGGATGCCATACTAGAAGAATATGATTGTATCTACTTCAAAATGCCTCGTAATTCGCGTTCAAACTTGTTACTTTGTTAGACGCGTGGGAGACGTTCGGACGAGGTGAAAGTTTGGCGTCGGTTTTTCACTATAAATACTAATCTTATTGTGCTGCGATTTTTTCCTTGTTATTATGGATCTTCCTATAGCTAATTAATGGTTATTACATTTAATATGCATATAAAAATTTTGTTAGCAATTATAGGAATTTGCCTTAAAAATAGGTAGATGCATTTTAAACATTCATGAAAATATTTTTTTGCCTATATATACCTGTGTTCTTATAGCAATAAAAAAAATTATTACGGTGTCTTTTAACGTGATAAACAACAATTAGCTGCATTCATTTGCATTCCTCAGTGTAGGATTATTTTTATTGCTGATGTTCAATATCGTTGAAAAATTCGACTTTATATTTTATTAAATATCTTGTATTTATGATGTGTATATGTATACAGGGTGTAGATGAACAAAACGGAACATAGGATTTTCAATGTTAATTTTTTTATATTGGAATATTATCTTCCTTGATTATTTTAGAGGAAGGATCTTCCCTAGTCAAATTAGTAAAACAGAACAAATAAGGAAAGAAGTTTTTACGGAGAAAGTAAAACAGACAGATAGACACAAAGGCAGATACTCACACAGTCTTTTTCTAACAAAATTTTTTTACGATCACAATATTATCCCTTAGTTTTTAAGGAGAAAGTAAAAATAAATATAACAGACAGACACATTTTCTTCACAAAAATTGTCGGAATCAACGAAATGGCGATTTCCGCAAAAAAAAAAATGGAAATTATTTACGATCACAATACTTTCCCGTAATTTGTACGAAGAAAGTAAAAAATACAAATGACAGACAGACGCACATAAAGGCAAATACACGAATTTTCTACAAAAATTGTCTGAATCGACGAAATAGATATTTCCACAAAAAAAAAATATTTGGAAATTTGTTACGATCACAATATTTTCCCTTAGTTTGTAAGGAGAAAATAAAAAAATAAATATTACAGACAGAGAGACACAAAGGCATACACATAGACACTTTTTTTCACAAAAATTGTCGGAATCAACGAAACGGCTGTTCCGCAAAAAAAATGGAAATTTTTTACGATCACAATATTTTCCCGTAGTTTGTACGGAACACCGACTGACTTCCCAGCGGTTTTCCCGGACCCCCTCGATATTTACTCATAAGCACAAAACTTATTGACAAGCAAATATCGAGGAGTACGCGGCTGGAGTACTCGCGAACCGGACATCCTGTGTCAAATAACACCGGTTTGCGACAATATCTCTAGGCAAGACCATACCTTTTAGCATAATTTCTTACTTACTTGGTTTGATATTGTGAGAGCTATCCATGACGTACATCATGTTTAATCCCAGCAAACTGTTGCCTCTGATGCTGGCCGTGTACTTTCCTTCCAGATCGCTGATGATGGCGGTTTCGTTATTTTTCAACCAAATTAGTCTATTGTTGAAGTAACACAAAGGGCCCTTGATGTTCGGTTGCAGTACTGCTATTTCTTCCGTTTTCGGTTTGTCGCCTTGAAAATAACGCGTGCCTGCCATTCGAGCTCTGTACAAACTGGAATTGTTCAATCCCTGCAGTATCCAGTAGACATAATGGTGGTCTTTATCCAAAGTTAAACCAACAACTATAAAGATAAAAAATACGTAATAATAATAATAATTCAAATACATAAATACAAATTAAAAGTAAAATACACTAAGTACATAATTCACATAATTCAAATTGATCTGCATTCACCCAAGGTTACTGTATGGGCAGCTTTGTGTCAGCAAGAGGCATTATTGGTGAAGACGATTTATGATTTTTTTATGGACAAGTGCAACGTTGACGTTTTGATAAAGTACTATTCGATGGAGGAGAGGAAGGGATGCGATAGGTTCAACTCCCATAGATTTCTGCTTTATAAGAACATCTTTAAAATGTTCGAGGACAAACCTCTACCCATACTTTTTTGAAGATCGCCGAAGAAATGTTGTTACAGTGAATACAGAGCGGTTAATTGCCATGCTACAGAACTTTTTTCACCAGCGCTACAGGATTTCGATGGTTTTAATCAACGATCGTGGTTTCAGCAAGATGGGATAACATGCCACACTTCCAACGACTCATTAAGTGCTGTTCACGAAATTTTTGGACAAAAAGTGACATCCAAAAGAGGTGCCATTAACTGGCCACCTCGTAGGCCGGACTTATCTCCACTGGACTTCTTTCTTTGGGGATACCTTAAAAGTAAAGTTTTCAACAGCAACCTTGTGTCCCTAGAGGAATTAAAGGAAAATATTCGAGAGGAAATGCAAAACATTTCACGAAACACTTGTGAGGCCGTCATTTAAAATTTCCGCTCCAGGTTGCAGCAGTGTCAAAATAGTCAAGGATCACATATAGATGATGTAATTAAAAAAAAAAAAATTTCTATTTGTGTACTTTAATAATAAATAGAAAGTTTTGATCTCACATAACTAGTTTCTTTTAAATCATCATTTGAAGTGTAAACGAACTTTTGGATTACTTCAGCTGTAGCCGTTTTGGGCACCGTGTAAAACTCCTGATGTACTAAAAGGGTTGCGAAACGAAACCACGAAATTAACATTACCTTGTTTTCCAGAAAAATACGCAGCTGGATGATACACGAATTTATCATCACCATTCAGCCGAGCACATTCCACCGCAAGTCCTGTAGACCAATACAAATACCCTCTGATAGAATCAATGTTCAATTCCGTCGCCATAGTATGTAGTAGAGGTTCTTGCTGCGTTCCATTCAAATTCCCTCTAGTAATCTAAAATTAAAAAAAACACATTTACAAACGAATAAAACCCATACAAACAAACAAACTTACGATTTGCAGTTTGGGATTCAACCAATACAACTTCTTCCCCAACCAATCGATCGCTATACTCTTGGCCGCGTCAATTTCATTCAACATCGCGTGCTGGTGCGTCTTCATGTTGTACCACAACACCTTCAAATTATCCGTAACCAAATAAAGCTCGTCCTTGTACCACGCAACATGAGTAAAGTCGTAATCGCTCATGTGACTCTTGTGTATGGCGGTTTCGACATTCTCGCCGGAAGCGTCGGATTTTAGAAGACCTTCCATCGATGACCATAAAATAACGGGTTGGTTTCCGTCTTTGTTCGTCTGCAGGGTTCTTCCCACAAACTCCGTGGACCAGGGACCTCTTCCGAAACTGGTGTAGGCGGCCGTTTTGATTACGTAATTGGTGTTCGATTTCAAGTTGTTGATGGTGTACGATGTTGAATTTATGTCGCGGATCCGTGTGATGTTGTGTTGTTCGAAGTCTTTTATCATTATTTCGTATGACCAGTTTTGCCATGCACCTTTACCTAAATGATTAATTAAAAAATTGTTTATGTGTTGATTTTTTCATAAAAAATGGGCTTTTCACGGTTTTATTAATTATTTTATGTCATACTTGTTTATTATTGAAATCATAATGGCATGGAAACAACGTGGCGCGGCTTTCGAGGCGGCAATCTGTCAAAAAATAGTGACGTTTCGGCCATTTGTAATATGTCATGATCTGTCATTTATTTTTCATTGTATTCAGTAGTGTTTACAATTTCATCATGGAGAGATATACGCAAGAACAACGTTTACAAATTATTCAGTTTTATTATCAAAATAATCGTTCTCCAATTGCAACTTTTCGTGCGCTTTTGCCATTTTATGGTCGTAATAATCATCCAAGCGTGCTCGCTATTCGTCGAATTGTTGAAAATTTTGAGCGTAAATTTTCTTTACATAATGTTAAAGTGCCAACAAGACAAAGAACCGCTCGAAGTAATGCAAATATTCCTGCTGTTCAGGCAAGTGTTGCTGAAGACCGCAATTTGTCGATTCCAAGACGTTCTCAACAATTGGGACTGTCTCAAACCACAAACGTCGTGAATTTGCTGATTTTGGCTTGGAACAACTTGAAAACGATAACGATTTTTTTTAAGAAAATCATCTTCTCCGATGAGGGTCACTTTCATCTCAGTGGTGCGGTAAATAAACAAAACTGTCGATTCTGGTGCGAAGAAAATCCACAAATTATTCAAAAGAAACCATTACATTCATCTAAATTGACAGTTTGGTGTGGTTTTTGGTCTGGTGGAATCATCGATCCGTACTTCTTTCAAAATGAAGCTGGTAACACCGTTACTGTCAATGGAGAGCGGTATAGATCGTTGCTAACCAACTTTTTATGGCCGAAATTGGAAGAAGTTGATCTTGACAACATTTGGTTCCAACAAGACGGGGCTACGTACCACACAGCAAATGCAACAATTGAATTATTGCGAGAAAAGTTTCGAGATTCGATTATTTCAAGAAATTCTGATATTGAATGGCCTCCAAGAAGTTGTGATTTAACACCATTAGACTATTTCTTGTGGGGTTATTTGAAGTCATTGGTCTTTCGAAATAAACCAGACTCTCTTCAAGCTTTACAAGTCAATATTGAA
Source organism: Ocypus olens (assembly GCA_910593695.2). NCBI lineage: Eukaryota > Metazoa > Arthropoda > Insecta > Coleoptera > Staphylinidae > Ocypus > Ocypus olens. The sequence continues at coordinate 7,043,444 of OU343052.1, read as the reverse complement.
CGTGCCATTCATGACATACGACTTGATTTAGTGGAAAAAGTGCTCGAAAATTGGGTTCATCGAATTCGTTCCTGCAGAAGAAGTCGTGGAGGCCATTTGAATGAGTTTTATTTAGAACTTAATTGTATCGATTGTACTTCACATTAAATAAAAAACATTTGAATTTCCTTAACAATAAGTTTTTTTTTTTAAAGAAATCTTATCACTCTTATTGGAAAACCTTTCATACTAATAACTCATGAAGATATGACAATACAAAACTTGTACCGTTTTTTTTGCCCGCTGTGTATAATTTTGTATGTAAAAATAAAGAAGAATAAAGATCATGAAGTAATAATATTGATTTGAAATTAGATTCATCAGTGTTTCTCAACCTTTTTAATTCCACAATTCTAAAATGTCTAAAATCCATTTGTTTAATTTTACCTTGCCCTCCTAATAAATGCGGAGTCTGCCACGTGGTCTTAGCAATATCTGTGCCAAAAATAGCCTGCACAGAAGTCGGTGGATTTACCGGTACAGGAGTGGGCTGGGAACTCGTTAAATTCACGAGAACTTTAATGTAAGACCTGAACAATTCTAGAGGGTACGAGTTGTGAAAAAAACTGCTATCAGACGCCGGATGGTACTCCTCGTACAAAACTTCGTTGCCATTGGTCCAGTAGAATCTGTCATTGGCTAAAGCTAAGGATACGACTTTTTGTAGGCGCGATGTTATGATTTTCTCTCGCATGTTGTAAACTTCCTTCCTGAAATTTGATTGTTATAGGCAGTTTAAACGATAGAATTTTGGTGTTAAATCTTACCCGTCCAGTGAAACTGAGTTGATGGTGTTGTTGTTCTGATTGGAGACCAAGACGCGGAAGTTTGTGTGGTCGACCGTGAACGCGCCCAAATTGCTTTCGGATAGGATTAGTTCTGGTTGTACTTCGTGTTTTATTCCGTTGCTAATGTCTGCCAGGTCCAGGCGGTATAGGCCATGGGTGTTTACCCAAAATAAGTATCTATGTAAAAAAGCAGATAACGCAAAGTTTAATTTTCTTATTTGGACTTAATAGGACTTGCTATTTATTGCGTAACTCTGCTGAAAAAATGTGCGACTTTCCTCTCTCCACACTTTCCTACTCCAAAAAGCAGATCCTACACAAGGGTTTTAAAGGGGGAAAACCATCAGTATTAACATTGGAGCGTTGGAACAACCTCACTTGTGCAGAAGCATTAAATAAATTCGATAAAGAAATTAGCCTGAACATATGAATATTCAACTTGTTAGAACAGAGCGTGAACTTTTGAAAAAATGTAATAATTTTGGTGACTTGTAAAAATATAAAAACTATTCCCATCGACTCGAAACTTCTCAAATTTATTTATAAGGAATGCTAAATAACGTTTCTATAAAAACTATTAACATTTCATCCCTAAATTTTGGAATAATTCTATGAGAACAGAGCGTGAACTTTTGAAAAAAATGTAATTATTTTGGAGACTTGAAAAAAATATAAAAACTATTCCCATTGACTCGAAACTTCTCAAATTTATTTATAAGGAATGCTAAATAACGTTTCTATGAAAACTATCAACATTTCATCCCTAAATTTTGGAATAATTTAATGAGAACAGAGCGTGAACTTTTGAAAAAATGTAATTATTTTGGTGACTTGAAAAAAATATAAAAACTATTCCCATCGACTCGAAACTTCTCAAATTTATTTATAAGGAATGCTAAATAACGTTTCTATAAAAACTATTAACATTTCATCCCTAAATTTTGGAATAATTCTATGAGAACAGAGCGTGAACATTTGAAAAAATGTAATTATTTTGGTGACTTGAAAAAAATATAAAAACTATTCCCATCGACTCGAAACTTCTCAAATTTATTTATAAGGAATGCTAAATAACGTTTCTATGAAAACTATCAACATTTCATTCCTAAAATTTGGAATAATTTAATGAGAACAGAGCGTGAACTTTTGAAAAATGTAATAATTTTGGTGACTTGGAAAAAATATAAAAACAATAGCCACCGACTTGAAACTTCTTAAATTTGCTTATAAGGAATGCTAAATAACGCTTCTATGATAACTATTAACATTTCATACCTAAATTTTGGAATAATTCAATGAGAACAGAGCGTGAACTTTTAAAAAAATGTAATAATTTTGGTGACTTGAAAAAAATATAAAAACTATTCCCATCGACTCGAAACTTCTCAAATTTGTTTATAAAAAATGCTAAATAACGTTTCTATGAAAACTATTAACATTTCATCCCTATATTTTGGAATAATTTAATGAGAACAGAGCGTGAACTTTTGAAAAAATGTAATAATTTTGGTAACTTGAAAAAAAAATATAAACTATTCCCATCGACTCGAAACTTCTCAAATTTGTTTATAAGGAATGCAAAATAATGTTTCTATGAAAACTATTAACATTTCATCCCTAAATTTTGGAATAATTTAATGAAAACAGAGCGTGAACTTTTGAAAAATGTAATCATTTTGGTGACTTAAAAAAATATAAAAACTATTCCCATCGACTCGAAACTTCTCAAATTTGTTTATAAAGAATGCTAAATAACGTTTCTATGAAAACTATTAACATTTCATCCATAAATTTTGGAATAACTCTATGAGAAAAAAAAATTGTAGAGAATGATAGAATGAACCAATCATAATGAATAAGCTTTTTTCGAACTCGTTTTTGAAAAAAAAATCGATAAATATTTTACTATTTATAGCATAAAATTGGACATGAAGGCCACATCAACATTTATTTGTTTATATTCAGGTCTAAACCTATTTTTTTAAATTCTTGTACAAACCTTCACTTGTTAATTATTGTAAAATAGAGATTTAATTTTTTTCAATCGATGGGTTATTCAAGTTTGTAAGTATGAAATATTTTTGTTTCTTCAACTAAAAAAGTTTCTTTGTTAATATCACACTTTATTTTTAGTGACTCGTTTCGATCCTAAGCATCATTCATTTATCAATCATTTTTTAAGTTTGAAAATGATCAGCGTATGATCGAAACACCAGTCACTAAAAAATAAAGTGTGATATTAACAAAGAAACTGATTTATTTAAAGTTCCAAAATGTATCACGCCTCAACCATCAATCCACTTTTTTTTCTGTTTTGAAAAACTTTAAACCGAAAATATCGTGTAAAATGTTGTGTTTTTAGTTTTCATTCAGTTTTAGATACAAAAACATCAATTTTTTAATGTTTTCTAGTTTTTCAACTAAAAACAGAATGTTTAGTTTTTACACAAAAAGATAAACGTTTTTTTGTTGGTCTAACCCAAATAAGTTGTTTTAGAAAAGCCTTAAATTTTTTTTTTATTACTCCATGTTTTAGGGTAAACTAATATGTTTAATATGATGTAATATTAGTGTACTGTGTTAGTTTGATACTAAGAATTAAGGATGGACGATATTTTACGTACTTGCGATTTTTTACTAGTATTGAAAAATCACAGGCCGTTACTGTTACTAATAGGCGAATTTCACTGCTACTTAAAATCACTGCTACTTAAAATCACTGCTACTTAAAATCACTGCTACTTAAAATCGCTACTACTTAAAATCGCTACTACTTAAAATCGCTACTACTTTAAATCACAGCTACTTAAAATCACTACTACTTTAAATCACAGCTACTTAAAATCACTACTACTTAAAATCACCCCTACTTAAAATCACTGCTACTTAAAATCACTGCTACTTAAAATCACCACTACTTAAAATCACTGCTACTTAAAATCACTGCTACTTTAAATCACAGCTACTTAAAATCACTGCTACTTAAAATCACAGCTGTTACCTAAACAGCGATTGATACTTAAACTGCATTTGTTACTTAAAACGTGATTGTAAGAAGACAATAGAGAATAGCATTTCTATTTTTTTAAAGTTTCATACTCTTACGCTCATGTTCAAATTATGATTTTCGTCAACTGAAAAACAATTATATAAAAACAATTGCTTTAAATAATAAACCCAAAATGACTCAAAATTCATTTTAATTGAAGATTCAGTGTGAATATCTAAACGTGCATTTTGAAATAATACCACGAAACCAATTTTGAAATTGCAAACTTCATGAACTGAAAAATAAAAATAGAAACAATTCACCAAACTACGAAAATCTCCAAATGCTCCTCCTCGTTCAGGTGCTCAAAAGATTAAAACAAAAATGTTCAAAAATCCATTGAGGATAATTTTTGATAGAATTTTTCCTGCATGTTTTATATTTTCTTCTGCGATGTTTTTGTTAAAGTGCTCAAAAAATTAAAATGCGGATTTTCAAAAATCTATTGAAATTTTTTGAATTAACAAAAACCAAATTAATTTTGAATAAGCAATATTTCAGTTATTGAGGATAATTTTGTATGGAATTTTTCCTGCATGTTTTATTTCTTTTCTGCTGTGTTTTCGTTAAAATACTCCAAAAATTAAAAAGAAAATTTTCAAAAATTCATATCTCTATTGAAAATTGTTGAAATTACAAAAACCAAATTGGTTTTGAATAAGCGATACTTTGGCTATTGAGGATGATTTTTTATGGAATTTTTCCTGCATTTTTTATATTTTTTTCTGCGATGTTTTTGTTTAAGTGCTTAAAAAATTAAAACAAAATTTTTCAAAAATCCATAATTCTATTGACAATTGTTGAATTCACAAAAACCAAAATTATTTTAAATAAGTGATATTTCGGCCACTGAGGATGATTTTTTATGAAATTTTTCCTGCATTTTTATATTTTTTTCTGCGATGTTTTTGTTCAGGTGCTCAAAAAATTAAAATAAACATTTTCAAAAATCCATATCTCTATTGAAAATTGTTGAATTTACAAAAACCAAATTGATTTTGAATAAGCGATACTTTAGCCATTGAGGATGATTTTTTGTGGAATTTTTCCTGCGTTTTTTATATTTTTTTCTGCGATGTTTTTGTTCAGGTACTCAAAAAATGAAAAGAAAAATTTTCAAAAATTCATATCTCTATTATAAATAGTTGAATTTACAAAAACCAAATTGGTTTTGAATAAGCGATACTTCGACCATTGAGGATGATTTTTTATGGATTTTTTCCTGCGTTTTTTATATTTTTTCTGCGATATTTTTGTTCGGGTGCTCAAAAAATTAAAACAAAAATTTTCAAAAATCCGTATCTCTATTGAAAATTGTTGAATTTACAAAAATCAAATTGATTTTGAATATGCGATACTTTGGTCATTGAGGATGATTTTTTATGGAATTTTTCCTGCGTTTTTTATATTTTTTTCTGCGATGTTTTTGTTCAGGTGCTTAAAAAATTAAAACAAAAATTTTCAAAAATCCATATCTCTGTTGAAAATGGTTGCATTTACAAAAACCAAATTGATTTTGAATAAGCGACACTTCGACCATTGAGGATGATTTTTTATGGAATTTTTCCTGCATTTTTTATATTTTTTTCTGCGATGTTTTTGTTCAGGTGCTTAGAAAATTAAAACAAAATTTTTCAAAAATCCATATCTATTGAAAATGGTTGCATTTACAAAAACCAAATTGGTTTTGAATAAGCGATACTTCGACCATTGAGGATGATTTTTTGTGGATTTTTTCCTGCGTTTTTTATATTTTTTTCTGCGATGTTTTTGTTCAAGTGCTCAAAAAATTAAAACAAAAATTTTCAAAAATCCACGTCTTTATTCAAAATGGTTGAATTTACAAAAACCAAATTGGTTTAGAATAAGCAATTCTTCGACCATTGAGGATGATTTTTTATGGAATTTTTCCTGAGTTTTTTATATTTTTTTCTGCGATGTTTTTGTTCAGGTGCTCAAAAAATTAGAACAAAAATTTTCAAAGATCCATATTTCTATTCACAATTGTTGAATTTACAAAAACCAAATTTATTTTGAATAAGCGATACTTCGACCATTGAGGATGATTTCTTGTGGATTTTTTCCTGCGTCTTCTATATTTTTTTCTGCGGTGTTTTTGTTCAGGTGTTCAAAACATTAAAATAAAAATTTTCAAAAATCTATTGAAAATTGTTGATTTTACAAAAATCTAATTGTTTTTGAATAAACGATACTTTGGCCATTGAGGATGATTTTTTATGGAATTTTTCCTGCGTTTTTTATATTTTTTTCTGCGATTTTTTTGTTCAGGTGCTCAAAAAATTAAAACAAAATTTTTCAAAAATCCATATCTCTATTGAAAATTGCTGAATTTACAAAAACCAAATTGATTTTGAATAAGCGATACTTTGGCCATTGAGGATGATTTTTTATGGAATTTTTCCTGCGATTTTTATATTTTTTTCTGGATTTTTTTGTTCAGGTGCTCAAAAAATTAAAACAAAAATTTTCAAAAATCCATATCTCTATTGAAAATGGTTGCATTTACAAAAACCAAATTGGTATTGAATAAGCGATACTTCGACCATTAACGATGATTTTTTGTGGATTTTTTCCTGCGTTTTTTTATATTTTTTCTCTGCGATATTTTTGTTCAGATACTCAAAAAATTAAAACATTTTTCAAAAATCAATATCTCTATTGAAAATTACTGAATTTACAAAAACCAAATTTATTTTGAATAAGTAATACTTCGACCACTGAAGATGATTTTTTATGGAATTTTTCCTGCGTTTTTTGTATTTTTTTCTGCGATTTTTTTGTTCAGGTGCTTAAAAAATTAAAACAAACATTTTCAAAAATCCATATTTCTATTGAAAATTGTTGAATTTACAAAAACCAAATTTATTTTGAATAAGTGGTACTTCGGCCATTGAGGATGATTTTTTATCGAATTTTTCCTGCGTTTCTTATATTTTTTTCTGCGTTGTTTTTGTTCAGGTGCTCAAAAAATTAAAATAAACATTTTCAAAAATTCATATTTCTATTGAAAATTGTTGAATTTACAAAATTTTACAAAGGTTTTTTTACTTTTGATTGGCTTTTTAAGGGCCCCCGCAAACTTACTAGCTAGAGCCACATAAAATTAATTAGTAAAGCAAGATTCAACATAAATCCCTCGTTACGTTTTCTCTTGATTTCATACGTTTTCAATTATTTTTCATGAACTTAACGTAAAATATCTAAGAAACAGGTCGGTGACTCAATGGTTACTATGTACGTTAGTGATGGGTGAGATCGATAAAAAAAGATCGAGTACTCGATCTTTGCAAATGATCGAGCCGCTCGATCTTTTCAAGCCGCTCGATCTTTTCAGGCCGCTCGATCTTTTGATCGATCAACGCCGCTCGATCTTTTGATCGATCAACGCGGCTCGATCTTCACAAGCTGCTCGAGCAGATCGAGCTAAAGATCGAGCGGCTCGATACATCAACTGATTGATCGATCTTTGAGATACTCGATCTTGCCCATCACTAATGTATGTTACTTCATTCTTTCAAGCTTAATATACAGTGTATACGTAGAAAATTGTATCTCATTTATTAATTCCATAATCTATAAATTTTAGACCTTGCAATGACAAGATTTAGAATTTGTACAGTTATCTTTTTTAAAACTTTTCAATACTATGTACTATGTACTACTGTACATTATTATTATTTATTATTATATACCGACTAGTGTATACTTACTTGGTAAAACACACAATAAACTTTATTATTATTATTATCGGGATTATATCTAATTAATCTTACCCATTGTATGGATCGACTTCAATGTGATGAGGCTTGGACATCAATCCGGCAATAGCTATTGTCAGGCCTCTCCCATCCAAATTACACCTCGCTATCTGCCAAGCCTTCGACTGACGCTCGACTTCTCCCAAAATATAAAGGTGCTCGTTCAGCCAATCCATGGACAAATCCTGCGGCGTAAAATTGACCTGCGACGGTGTCAAAATGGACGTCTTCCTCGTCCTATTGGTGTATTTGTGTAAAGGCATCCGATGCACGTAACGAGCGGAATCGGACACGAACAGTAACTGTTTACTAACATGAATAGCAAGACCTGAAAACAATAAATAAATAGAAATGATATTGACAAAAAATCTTAGTCATTTTTGACTACATGCGTTACAGAAATAAAGTAAAAGTGTTTAAATATGATTATATCATTAGTAACCATAATCTTTTTTTATTGGCAATCAATAGAGGGAGTGATTTGACTTTTAAGGCCCATAGGTCTATAATAATATTGCTAAGCAACAATAATCAACATTCTGAAGTGGTATTTTTTGTTGAGTTAGAGTTGATGCGTCCATCTTAGTAAATTGTCAATTTATTCCAGATGATTGCTCATAGTGTTGCAACATCAAATTTTTCACTTACGGCAAAAATATTTAAGTCGCCTGAATAATTATTGGCAAAAGTGCATGCTTTCAAAAATCATGACCACAAATGGAAAATAATGTAACTCTAATATGTCACGTGTATTGTTTATTTCTCATGGTTACCTACAAATATTTCACCGTAGCAATCTACATAGAAAACTTTAATTTTTTTGTTCATAAACATGGTTTAATTTTATTTTCTGCTACATCGGTTTTAATATGTAATGTGTCGTTATAAAATATTGTTTTACTTTATTTTATTTTACATCGATTTTAATAAGTAATGTTCCGTCCATTAAATGTTGTTTTATATATTTTAACTGTTAGTCTAAGCACCTGTGATAAATTAATGCGTATGAACTACTTTTGTAAAAAAAATAATTTTATCTGAACACTGTACTATGGTATTACCCGTAAATAAATAAATAATAGCCCTCCGTTATCAGGCTTTAAACATTTCCTCGGGCCATGATCTATTGCTTATGTCCTAAATACATATTTTATTCTGTAATCAAGACTTTTCTATAGTCTTTTATAGACTCTAATCAGAAATTTACATTAATTGATTTTATAGAAAAAGTTTTTGTTACCATTGATGAATTCGTTGGAGTTATATAAAATAACAGGCTCGTCCAGCATGGCGGTTCCTTGTTCGATCACGATTTGATGGCCTCCCAATATCAGCACTGGTTTTTCGGAATCTTTGGCTGTAAATCAATCAATAAACAAAGGCACACAAGGTACAGACGGGAACCTCTACCTTTCGGTTCTTCGGGTGTGCTGATGGTTGCATTAGCTGATGGTCCTTCACCGGCGCCGTTCAGCATGTTTATTTGTACCGTGTAGGTGTGATTCGGTGATAGTGTTTTAAACATGTAGAATGAAGCGTCTGCTGGTAAATCCTGTGCAAGAAAAGCCAATAGAATCAACTGCTTACAACTTCTTAAAATTTGCAAATAAAGAAAACGGCATATACATTGCTTGAAAGAATGATTGCAACCAACGTGAAGTTCTAATATATATGATTTTTTTTTTGACAGTGGTACAAAATTGTTATTTAACCCTTTCACCACAAACGAGATTTGTTTGTTCCTTAACCCAAAATTTCTACCAGCAAAATGAGAATCAGACATTTTCCCCCTTTACCTTCGGGTTGAGTGGAAAATCAGCAGTGCCCCTGTGGGCCGATACGCTGATATCTCCAAATTTTATTTTTTGTTACTTTTCTTTTACATGATGTATGTTTGTATTTGTATGCAGGGGCGGCTCGTTATGTAGAGCCAAGGAGCCATGGCACTACCTCTAATTTCGAGGTCGGCAAGAAATTTTTCCGTTCTGGAACTGCATTAGGAACCAAATCATTTCTGGCTCCGCTCATGCTCACGACGACGACGTGCACTTGTCAGTCGTCTTTTCGCGCCATCCACGATGAATGAAATTAGTTCATTACCGAATACGCCTTTTTGCTCATGTAGTATAGAGGGCACTTGAAGATTGTCAATTTTAGCACTTGAAAATGTCCTTTTCGGCACTTTGCATAGTTGAAAATTGTCATTTTTGACACTTGAAAGTTGTCTTTTATGACAGTTGAAAATGGCTATTTTTGAACATTGAGAATTGTCATTTATGGCACTCGAAAATGATAATTTTTGATAGTTAAAAACTCGTTTTTGACACTTGGAAAAAATATTTTTCTGCACATGAAAATGGTTATTTTGCACAGTTGTAAATGGTAATTTTTGACATTTGAAAACTGTTTTTTTTATACTTAAAAATGGGCATTTTTGACAGATGGTAATTGTATTTGTTGGCAGCTGAACATTGCCATTTTTTGGCAGTTAAAAATTGTCATTTTTGACACTTGAAAGTTGTCTTTTATGACAGTTGAAAATGGTTATTTTTGAACATTGAGAATTGTCATTTATGGCACTCGAAAATGATCATTTTTGATAGTTAAAAACTCGTTTTTGACACTTGGAAAATATATTTTTCTGCACATGAAAATGGTTATTTTGCACAGTTGTAAATGGTAATTTTTGACATTTGAAAACTGTTTTTTTTTGACACTTGAAAATGGGCATTTTTGACAGATAGTAATTGTATTTGTTGGCACCTGAAAATTGCCATTTTTTGGCAGTTAAAAATTGTCATTTTTGGCACTTGAAAATTGTCGTTTTGGAAAGTTGAGAATGGTCATTTTTCAAACTTGAAAATTTTAAATTATGGCAATCGAAAATGATAATTTTTGACAGTTAAAATGATCGTTTTTGACAGTTGGAAAATGTTATTTTTTGCACTTAAAATTGCCAATTTTTGTACTTGAAAATGTCTTTTTCGGCACTTGAAAATAGTCAGTTTGCACAATTAAAAATTGCCTTTTTGACACTTGAAAATGACCATTTTATACTTTTGGTAATTGCCTTTTTTTTCAATTTGGCAATTAAAATTTTCATTTTTGGCACTTGAAAATTGTCGTTTTTGGCAGTTGACAATGGTAATTTTTTAACCATTTATGGCATTTGAAAATGATAAATTTTGTAATTTTGACAGTTGTAAAATGTCATTTTTGGGCACTTGAAGATTGTCAATTTTGGCACTTGAAAATGTCTTTTTTGGCACTTTGTACAGTTGAAAATTGTCATTCTTGACACTTGAAAGTTGGCTTTTAAGACAGTTGAAAATGGTCATTTTTGAACCTTGAAAATTGTCATTTATGGCACTCGTAAATGATAATTTTTGACAGTTTAAGAAAGAAGCTTGGAAAATGTAATTTTTGGCCCTTGAAAATTGTGAATTTTGACTTTTTTTGCACATGAAAATGGTTATGTTCCATAGTTAAAAATGGTTGTTTTTGAAACTTAAAAATTTGAATTTATGGCATTCGAAAATGATAATTTTTAAAAGTTGAAATGATCGTTTTTGACAATTGGAAAATGTCATTATTTGCACTTTGGTACTTGAAAATGTATTTTTTGGCACTTGAAAATGGTCGGTTTATACAGTTAAAAATTGCCTTTTTGACACCTAAAAACGTTAATTTTAGACTGTCAGTAACTGTCCTTTTTAACAGTTAAAAATTATGACATTTGGTATGTAAAAATGTTCATTTTTGGCACCTGAAAATTGTCGTGTTTAGCAGTTGACAATGGTAATATTTGAACCATTTATGGCATTCGAAAATGAGAATTTTTGGCAGTTGGAAAATGTCGTCAATTTTGGCACTTTAAAATGTCTTTTTTGGCACTTAATGATTGTCCAGTTTGGTCTTTTGAAAATGTCTTTTTCGGCACTTTGCACGGATGAAAATTGTCTTTTTAACAGCTAAAAAAGAGTCATTTTTAAATCTTGAAAATTGTCATTTTTAGTACTCAAAAATGAGAGTTTTTGACAGTTGACAACTATCGTTTTTGACAGTTGACAACTATCGTTTTTGACACTTGGAACATGCCATTTTTGAGGCTTGAAAATTGTGAATTTTGACTTTTTTTTGCACATGAAAATTGTTATTTTGCACAGTTGAAAATGGTCATTTTTGACAATTGAAAACTATTTTTTTTTGAAAATTCATTTTTGGCATTTAAAAATTGTCATTTTTGGCACTTGAAAATTGTTGTTTTTGGTAGTTGAGAATGGTCATTTTTAAAACTTGAAAATTGTCATTTATGACACTCGAAAATAATCATTTTTGACAGTTGAAATGATCGTTTTTGGCAGTTAGAAAATGTTATTTTTTGCACTTAAAAATGTCAATTTTGGTACTTGAAAATGTCTTTTTCGGCACTTGAAAATGGTAAGTTTGCATAATTAAAAATTGCCTTTTTGACACTTGAAAATGTCCATTTTACACTTTTGGTAATTGCCTTTTTAAACAGTTGAAAATTGCGACATTTGGCAATTGAATTTTTCATTTTTGGCAGCTGACAATGGTAATTTTTTAACCATTTATGGCATTTGAAAATGATAAATTTTGTAATTTTGACAGTTGTAAAATGTCATTTTTGGGCACTTGAAGATTGTCAATTTTGGCACTTGAAAATGTCTTTTTTGGCACTTTGTACAGTTGAAAATTGTCATTCTTGACACTTGAAAGTTGTCTTTTATGACAGTTGAAAATGGTCATTTTTGAACCTTAAAAATTGTCATTTATGGCACTCGTAAATGATTATTTTTGACAGAAACTATCGTTTTTGACGCTTGGAAAATGTAATTTTTGGCCCTTGAAAATTGTGAATTTTGACTTTTTTGTACATGAAAATGGTTATTTTCCATAGTTAAAAATGGTCGTTTTTGAAACTTAAAAATTTGAATTTATGGCATTCGAAAATGATAATTTTTGAAAGTTGAAATGATCGTTTTTAACAATTGGAAAATGTCATTATTTGCACTTTGGTACTTGAAAATGTATTTTTAGCACTTGAAAATGGTCGGTTTGTACAGTTAAAAATTGCCTTTTTGACACCTAAAAACGTTCATTTTAGACTGTAGGTAATTGCCCTTTTTAGCAGTTAAAAATTGTGACATTTGGTATGTAATAATGTCCATTTTTGACACCTGAAAATTGCCGTGTTTAGCAGTTGGCAATGGTAATTATTGAACCATTTATGGCATTCTAAAATGAGAATTTTTGGCAGTTGGAAAATGTCGTCAATTTTGGCATGTTAAAATGTCTTTTTTGGCACTTAATGATTGTCAAGTTTGGCCTTTTGAAAATGTCTTTTTCGGCACTTTGCACGGATTAAAATTGTCTTTTTTAACAGCTGAAAAATAGTCATTTTTAAATCTTGAAAATTGACATTTATAGCACTTTTGACAGTTGACAACTATCGTTTTTGACACTTGGAAAATGCCATTTTTGGAGCTTGAAAATTGTGAATTTTGACTTTTTTTGCACATGAAAATGGTTATTTTGCACAGTTGAAAATGGTCATTTTTGACAATTGAAAACTGTTTTTTTTGACACTTGAAAATTCATTTTTGGTAGTTAAAAATTGTCATTTTTGGCACTTGAAAATTGTCGTTTTTGGCAGTTGAGAATGGTCATTTTTAAAACTTGAAAATTGTCATTTATGACACTCGAAAATGATCATTTTTGACAGTTGAAATGATCGTTTTTGGCAGTTGGAAAATGTCATTTTTTGCATTTTAAAATTGTCAATTTTGTTACTTGAAACTGTCATTTTTGGCACTTGAAAATGGTCAGTTTGTAGTTGTTTTTTTAGCACTTAAAAATGATCATTTTAGACTGTTGGTAATTAAGTTTTTTAACAGTTGAAAATTGCGAAATTTGGCAATTAAAATTTTTCATTTTTGACACCTGAAAATCGTCGTTTTTCGCAGTTGACAATGGTAATATTTTGAACCATTTGAAAATGATAATTTTTGGCAGTTGGAAAATGTCATTGTCAATTTTGGCACTTGAAAATGTCTTGTTTGGCACTTAAAAAGGAGGCAATGTTACAAAATACAATTCGTCGTTGAATTGATTTTTGTGGACGAAGAACGATGTTACAGATTAAATGCGGGCTATTTTTCGTCTTTATTTAATTCTTTTAGTGCTTCTGCAACAAGTAAACGTTTTTAATGGTCGATTTTTTTTCCTCAAAAAGGAGGCGGTGCGATATATTGTGTATGCTAAGTGGCTCTGTCATCAAAATTTTCCACCACTGTTTGTATGTACTGATCATTGGAGAAAATAAAGATTATTATTATTATTATTAAATGCTTTTCCAGAGCTTATTTTAAATATTGTCGTAAACCACTGCCAAAGTGAAGATACACGTAAACAAGTTATTTTAAATTTTTCTTGACCACGTCCTATAAAGAAAAAAAAATCCATACATACGTATACGACGCAAATTTGTAATTCCAAGCGCGATTTTCAGGATGGTTACAATCATTACCAAACATCGATAATAGCGAGATACAATAGACTTATAATGATTATTATTATTAGTTTGATAGATAGACATCTATTGCCCAAATTTCACTAATTGAATGGAGTTATCCATATTATTATTATTATTATTAAATACTAAAAACTGTAGCCTGATTTGGACAATTTTTTTTCTATCTATTTGCATGCAATGCGATTAGGTAATAAATAATTAAGCATTAGTAAAAAAAAGCAAAATAATAACGAAACCACCGTAGTGAGTAAAAACAGAGAAAATTAAAACATTTAAGGAATTTCAACCACCACGTTACATCATCCCAGTGACACTATTAAATAATCATTTTGTTTACAAATATTTCCGAGAATTACATGAATCAGTCCTCTAGTCGAAGTTGATAAGGTTGAGAACTCAGCGTTTCTCTTATCAACATTGGCAGGGCCTACTTGTTGCTATCACGGTAGCAACTAGACTTGTTAACGAGCTCTTTCAACAATAAGCGATAATAAATATAAAAGAGCTTTCAAGATTAAGATTTTTGCAAAAATAACGGAAGACCTTCAAATTAATTGAAAAAACTATTTCTCTTTAAATTAAATTATTTAGTTTATCGACATTTAAAATATAATACAAAGTTTTTTCTTTTAACTTTTAGATCAAAAATTTATTTTTTATAAAAGATGAATAAATATGTGCATATTAATATAAATGCACTGCTATAGAAAAGAGTAATCTCGTTCGATTCAAAATTTATATGAACTTCAAACTTTCCAAATTTACTTAAAATTAAGTCCAAATTGTGACTCAATAAAATTTTTGCCTCATCCCTTCACTAAATTCCGAGACAATCGCACCCGGACAGAGCTTAATCCCATTCTAAAATTATTCGCTACCGCAAGCGACACTAGCTCACTAAATTCCGAAATAATCTCTCAAGGTCGTTCTACAACGACACAACACTCAAAACATGAACAGGAGGAATGCAAATTGCTTTCAACAATTAGAAAAATTGTATAAAGTTGATTACTCAAGGAATTAGCCTCAAACTTACTAAATTCATCCAAAATTATTGCATTTTTAATTTCCCAACAAAAAACTTGCTAGATGTCACCTCTAAACAAAACCACAACACTCAAAACATGAACTGGAAGAATGCAAATTGCTTCCAATAATTAGAAAAATTGTATAAAGTTAATTACCCGAGAAATTAGCCTCAAACTTATCAAATTTATCCAAAGTTAATGCATTTTTGATTTCCCAACAAAAAACTTGACAGATGACACCTCTGAACAAAACCACAACACTCAAAACATAAACTGGAGGAACGAAAATTACTTTCAACAATTAGAAAAATTGTATAAAGTTAATTACCCAAGGAATTCGCCTCAAACTTACCAAATTCATCAAAAATTAATGCATTTTAAATTTTCAGACAAAAAACTTGCCAGATGTCATCTCTGAACAAAACCACAACACTCAAAACATGAACTGGAGGAATGAAAATTGCTTTCAACAATTTAAAAAAATTGTATAAAGTTAATTACTAAAGGAATTAGCCTCAAACTTACCAAATTCATTAAAAATTAATGCATTTTTAATATTCCCATAAAAAACTTAACAGATGACACCTCTAAACAAAACCACAACACAACTTGCTTTCAACGATTAGAAAAATTGTATAAAGTTAATTACTCAAGGATATACCCTCAAACTTACCAAATTCATCCATAATTAATGCATTTTTAATTTCCCAACAAAAAACTTGACTGATGTCACCTCTAAACAAAACCACAACACTCAAAACATAAACTGGAGGAATGCAAATTGCTTTCAACAATTAGAAAAATTGTATAAAATTATTTACTTAAGGAGTTAGCCTCAAACTTAAGAAATGAATCCAAAATTAATGCATTTTTAATTTACCAACATAAAAATTGACAAATGTCACCTCTAAACAACACCACAACACTCAAAACATAAACAGGAGGAATGAAAATTCCTTTCAGTAATTATAAAAACTGTATAAAGTTAATTACTTAAGGAATTATCTTCAAACTTACTAAATTCATCCAAAATGAATGTATTTTTGATTTCCCAACAAAATAATTGACAGATGTCACCTCTAAACAAAACCACAACACTCAAAACATGAACTGGAGAAATGCAAATTGCTTTCAACAATTAGAAAAATTGCATAAAGTTTATTACTCAAGGAATTAGCCTCAAACTTACCAAATTCATCCAAAATTAATGCATTTTTAATTTCCCAACAAAAATATTGACAGATGACACCTCTGAACAAAACCACAACACTCAAAACATGAACTGGAGGAATGAAAATTGCTTTCAACAATTAGAAACATTGTATAAAGTTTATTACTTAAGAAATTAGCCTCAAACTCACCAAATTCATCCAAAATTAATGCATTTTTAATTTCCCAGCAAAAAACTTGACAGATGTCACCTCTAAAGAAAACCACAACACTCAAAACATAAACTGGAGGAATGCAAATTGCTTTCAACAATTAGAAAAATTGTATAAAGTTTATTACTCAAGGAATTAGCCTCAAACTTACCAAATTCATCCAAAATTAATGCATTTTTAATTTCCCAACAAAAATATTGACAGATGACACCTCTGAACAAAACCACAACACTCAAAACATGAACTGGAGGAATGAAAATTGCTTTCAACAATTAGAAACATTGTATAAAGTTTATTACTTAAGAAATTAGCCTCAAACTCACCAAATTCATCCAAAATTAATGCATTTTTAATTTCCCAGCAAAAAACTTGACAGATGTCACCTCTAAAGAAAACCACAACACTCAAAACATAAACTGGAGGAATGCAAATTGCTTTCAACTATTAGAAAAATTGTATAAAGTTTATTACTCGAGAAATTAGCCTCAAACTTACCAAATTAATCCAAAATTATTGAATTTTTAATTTCCCTAACAAAAAACTTGACAGATGTCACCTCTAAACAAAACCACAACACTCAAAACATAAACTGGAGGAATGAGAATTGCTTTCAACAATTATAAAAATTGTATAAATTTAATTACTCAAGGAATTAGCCTCAAACTTACCAAATTCATCCAAAATTAATGCATTTTTAATTTCTCAACAAAAAAATTGACAGATGTCACCTCTAAAGAAAACCACAACACTCAAAACATAAACTGGAGGAATTCAAATTGCTTTCAACAATTAGAAAAATTGTATAAAGTTAATTACTTAAGGAATTACCCTCAAACTTATCAAATTCATCCAAAATTAATGCATTTATAATTTTCCAACAAAAAACTTGACAGATATCACCTCTAAACAAAACCACAACACTCAAAACATAAACTGGAGGAATGAAAATTACTTTCAACAATTAGAAAAATTGTATAAAGTTAATTACTTAAGGAATTACCCTCAAACTTATCAAATTCATCCAAAATTAATGCATTTTTAATTTCCTAACAAAAAACTTGACAGATTCCACCTCCAAACAAAACCACAACACTCAAAACATAAACTGGAGGAATGAAAATTGCTTCCAACAATTAGAAAATTTGTATAAAGTCAATTACTCAAGGAATTAGTTTCAAACTTACCAAATTCATCCAAAATTAATGCATCTTTGATTTCCCAACAAAAAACTTGATAGATGTCACCTCTAAACAAAACCACAACACTCAAAATATAAACTGGAGGAATGAAAATTGCTTTTAACAATTAGAAACATTGCATAAAGTTACTTAAGGAATCAGCCTCAAACTTACCAAATTCATCCAAAATTAATGCATTTTTTGTACAAAAAACTTGCCAGATGGTACCTCTAAACAAAACCACAACACTCAAAACATGAACTGGAGGAATAAAAATTGTTTTCAACAATTAGAAAAATTGTATAAAGTTAATTACGCAAGGAATTAGCCTCAAACTTACCAAATTCATCCAAAATTAATGCATGTTCAATTTCTTGACAAAAAAATTGCCAGATATCACGTCTGAACAAAACCACATCATTCAAAACATGAACTGGAGGAATGCAAATTGCTTTCAATAATTAGAAAAAATGTATAAAGTTAATTACTTAAGGAATTAGCTTCAAACTTACCAAATTCATCAAAAATTAATGCATTTTTGATTTTCCAACAAAACAATTGACAGATGTCACCTCTAAACAAAACCACAACACTCAAAACATAAACTGGAGGAATGAAAATTGCTTTCAACAATTAGAAAAATTGTATAAAGTTATTTACTCAAGGAATTAGCCTCAAACTTACCAAATTCATCCAAAATTAATGCATTTTTAATTTCTCAACAAAAAAATTGACAGATGTCACCTCTAAAGAAAACCACAACACTCAAAACATAAACTGGAGGAATACAAATTGCTTTCAACAATTAGAAAAATTGTATAAATTTAATTACCCAAGAAATTAGCGTCAAACTTACCAAATTCATCTAAAATTAATGCATTTTTAATTTCCCAACAAAGAACTTGACAGATGACACCTCTGAACAAAACCACAACATTTAACTTGCTTTCAACGATTAGAAAAATTGTATAAAGTTAATTACTCCAGGAATTAGCCTCAAACTTACCAAATTCATCAAAAATTAATGCATTTTTGATTTTCCAACAAAACAATTGACAGATTTCACCTCTAAACAAAACCACAACACTCAAAACATAAACTGAAGGAATGAAAATTGCTTTCAACAATTAGAAAAATTGTATAAAATTAATTACTCAAGGAATTAGCCTCAAACTTACCAAATTCATCCAAAATTAATGCATTTTTAATTTCCCAACAAAAAACTTGACAGATGTCACCTCTAAACATAACCACAACACTCAAAACATAAACTGGAGAAATGAAAATTGCTTTCAACAATTAGAAAAATTGCATAAAGTTAATTACTCAAGGAATTAGCCTCAAACTTAACAAATTCATCCAAAATGAATGCATTTTTGATTTCCCAACAAAAAAATTGACAGATGTCACCTCTAAACGAAACCACAACACTCAAAACATAAACTGGAGGAATGCAAATTGCTTTCAACAATTAGAAAAATTGTAAAGTTTATTACTCAAGGAATTAGCCTCAAATTTACCAAATTCATCCAAAATTAATGCATTTTTAATTTCTTAACAAAAAAATTGACAGATGTCACCTCTAAACAAAACCACAACACTCAAAACATTAACTGGAGGAATGAAAATTGGTTTCAACGATTAGAAAATGGATGGAATTATACAAGTTTATAGCAGTTGCTATTTTAAGAAGCGAACAACTTCAGTCTTTTGCTAGTATCTCGGAATTTAGAATATTATTATTATTAAAGCTTTGAGATCGATGATTCTAAAATTTCCTTTTAGTGTATAAACATGCAGTAATTCAATAATAAATGAAGCCTTTCAACATTTCTGATTATTTTTTTTGACTGACACTTTAATAAAGTAATAAAAAGATTTGTTTGTATTATATTTTAAATTATGGTAAAGAGCAAGACAGATTAGAGTTTAAAAAAAGTTTAAGGAAGAAAACGAAAAAAAAAATGTTTAGAAGATTCAGAGTTGCTAGTTTTTGCAAGTCTTTAGATTTAGCACCTTGAGTGCTGAATATCCTTGTGGTTGATTGTCTGTAATTCTGAGCACATAGGAAAGGAGGGGTCCGTGCGGGAATGGCCCAGGTTCCCAGCTCACGCTTATACGCGTGGAATCAATTGCTACTGCTCGTACAATATTCGGAGGAGACGCCGGCACACCTTCCGGTCTTGTACTTATCACTACGCTCGGAGGTGATAATATCGGCTCAGTCAGATTGGATAGTATCAAGGTCACACGGAACTGAAACAAATTTATAAACATAGATAGGAAGGGTTACATTTAATGAATTCAAATGATAACATATTTATATGTAAACTATATTATTTCTGTAATTTTGATCTATTATTATTATCATAACACTAAATAATAAATAGGTAGAAACGCCAAAGTGGCGGAATCTATTGCCTGAATGCTATACTGAACCAAATCCGGGCGGCTTTAACACCGAGAAGATATGGACATTGCCAGCGGCGGCAAATATAACAATAATAATGTGAACATTAAATAAAATAAATTCGAAATAAGGATATAAAAACTGATAAATTAAGATTTAGAAATACCACACAGTTTGACGATTTAATAATTGTAAGGGCCTATAAATTCTTACCTTATATTTTGTATAGGGTTGCAGGTTGTCAACGTAAACCGTATCTTGTGGACCCCAGCTCTGGTTCCTGCAATACTGCCAGGCACCGTCGTGCTCTTGAAACTTCCACTGCAAAAAGTAACGAAGCCCTGCCTCTCTGGCTTCGGGAAAATTCCATTCTAGTCGCAGAGACGTGGCTGTTAAACTATCGGCCACTAAGGCTGGTGCTGGCGGCGTTCCTACGCGTTTTCTTAGCTCGGTATAATACCTGTTCACAGCATCTTTACAGCCAATGATGCAGTAAAGCTCCTTCGCCGATAATCTCGATAACCTCACTTGAATACTGCCATCCTGAAATAATTAAAATTCATGAATGACAATATGTTACATGTTTATATTTATCGTCTACTCCCTCATAACAAAATGCACCCCGAGTATTAAGGGGTAACACCACCCTTGAGGTTTCAAAAATTTATTGTTTTTTCTTTCCTAAATTATTAATTTGTAGTCCTAAGAATAGAATACAAAAGTTTTTACAACGAAATTGAAGCGGCATCATATTGCTGGAGCTGATTGAATGAAAGCCAAAGGGATTAGCTCTGTTACTTTGCTTCACCCGGTGGAAACCTACCCCTGAGTCGCAGGCATCGCAGTGCTCGCCCTTTCTGCCTGACGTTGCCTTTCTCCCTTTTCCTTCGTCCCGATAACTTTGTGCTCGAATCCGTGCCCGGAGAGCGTCTGGGACAGGTGGTAACCAACTTCCTCCCACTTTCGTTACACCCGCGACTGAACCCTGGGGATCAGGGTGACCCTCCACCTCTCCTTCTCGGACTGCTCCTATCGCTCCTGCCACGCTTCCATTAGCAGTGCCGCTTTTTATGATATTTTTGTCTACTAGCGTGTAGGTCGTACGGACATGTGCCAGCTATGACCAGCGCTGCGTCGGTGAAGGTCGTCCTGTACAGCAGTTTTTCTCTTGCCTATGAGGAGTTTGTTCCTATCATGTTGGATCCTCATAGCCCCTACCCACACTTCTGCCAAGACTGAGGTGGTCACCGCAGCAGCCGCCGTTTGAGCTGACCCGACCCTCCTACGTTGGCCAATAGAACCCACAACCCGTCTTGTCTGCCCGGGTAATCGTCTTCTGAATATGTGGTCTAAAGGAACTTAATGAGTCCATGATCACTCCCAGATACTTAAGAGTCTTTTGCGGGATCGCGAAGTGTTCCCTTATCTGCAATATAATCTTCTCGATTCTCCGCCTGCCCGAGAAGATGTCTCGATTTTATTTGGTGTCAGGTTTAGGCCATTTTGGGTCATCCAGAGTTCTAGCTCTATCCACCTTGATCGTGAGCGTGTTCGCCATGATTAGTGGCAGATCAACGGCGAACTCGACCAGCTTCGAACCCTCTGGAAGGTCTAAGCTCAATACTCCATCGTGCATTTCTTGGTAGGGCCCAATACCAAGCCATGTCGGATGAACCCGCTGACGTTTAGTTTATAGTCCCTGCCGTAACCCACCCATCTGTTAGATAGCTCGCTAGGAGTCTTAGCAGGCATGGATTCACTCCTCTCACCCTCAGCGATGGGCCATTATCTTACCATGTAAAATGCATTCTGGGCGTGCACTGTGATTAGGATGCATAGCTTCAGGTCTTCAGGTTGCTTTGCCGTGGCAATTATCACGGGAAGTGCGTCCGCGGTGTAGAGGCCTTGTCGGAATCTAAACTGACTCTCTGCCAGACCCTCTATCCTCTGGTGCAAAGTTCAAGGTCGAGACACGTCACTGTCACCGGAACGTCGATGAGAGTACTAAGTAGCGAGAACTCAAGTGGAGTGGTAGAGGCACACAACACTGCACCAGTGCCGTTTCAAAGCCAATCAAGGAATTTGGAAGACGAAACCTCTGCTCCCAGCATTAGGACTCTTTAAAATGTTTTGGAAGAAGAATAAATATAACATATTTAAAGTCGAATTTATAAAAAAATGTCTAGAAGGACGTAGGCTAGCTGATTTTCTATTGGATCATGCCACGTGTCTATGATTCATGACAATTGTTAATAAACTTGGCGCGCATATTCGTTGCATCCCAGAACGGGGATGAAGAGGCTGCGCCAGATTTTAATGGTCGCTTGTTCCCTACGTATATGCATTTTAAGGAAATGTTATTTTGGGGGATTTTAAAAGTGAGAACCAAACAATAGGGTCAACTGTCAAGTTTTTCTATTAACAAATTTTCGGTGTTTTAAAACCACTGACTTAGTGACCCAAGGGATAGTATTAAAAAAATAATTAGCCACTTTTCAAAACGGTCCGCCATCAC
Organism: Ocypus olens; assembly: GCA_910593695.2. Taxonomy (NCBI): domain Eukaryota; kingdom Metazoa; phylum Arthropoda; class Insecta; order Coleoptera; family Staphylinidae; genus Ocypus; species Ocypus olens. The sequence goes on along the minus strand of OU343052.1, from coordinate 7,020,720 downwards.
TGGCTCGAGTTCCTTCTGAGAATAAGGTATTCCACAAGGTTAGATGATTAGCACCCAAGCGCATAAGAGTCCGGTAACATACAGAGGAAGATAAATTTCGCTCCTATATCAAAGCAACTATAGACAAATTGGTGGCAGATGCGATTAGGATGGTACTGGCAGGTGAACCTCTTGGAGGCTTTGTGGCGACAAATGTTCTGCGAGGGGTGAGATTGAGAACCTCTTCTTCAAGCTCGATCGCCGGGCAGCATCAACCTGATCAGTCATCTAAGGTACTAACGGGCGCACCCTGCACGGCAGCCGCAAGAGAAGGCGGAACCAGCGCCAGAAATCTTTTTTTCTTTTGGGTCATCCAGAGTTCTAGCTCTATCCGCCTTGATCTTGAGCTGGTCGGTCGTGTTCGCCATGATTAGTGGCAGATCAACGGCAAACTCAACCAGCTTCGAACCCTCTGGAAGGTCTAAACTTAATACTCCATCGTGCATTGATGGTAGGTCCCAGTACCGAGCCATGTCGGTTGAACCCGCTGACGTTTAGTTTATAATCCCTGCTGGTGTATCTCGCCGTAACCCACCCATCTGTTAGATAGCTCGCTAGGAGTCTTAGCAGGTATGGATTCACTCCTCTCGTCCTCAGCGAGTCCGAAATGGTTTGTCATCTTGCCATGCTAAATGCATTCTAAAAGTGAGAACCAAACAATAGGGTCAACTGTCAAGTTTTTCTATTAACAAATTTTCGTGACCCTAGGGATAATATTAAAAAAATAATGAACAAATATTTAGCCACTTTTCAAAAAGGTCCGCCATCACTGGCTCGAGTTCCTTTTGAGAATAAGGTATTCCACAAGGTTAGAGGATAAGCATCCAAGCGCATAAGAGTCCGGTAACATACAGAGGAAGATAAATTTCGCTCCTATATCAAAGCAACTATAGACAAATTGGTGGCAGATGCGATTAGGATGGTACTGGCAGGTAAACCTCTTGGAGGCTTTGTGACGGTAAATGTTCTGCGGGAGGTGAGATTGAGAACCTCTTCTCCAAGCTCGATCGCCGAGCAGCATCAACCTGATCAGTCATCTAAGGTACTAACGGGCGCACCCTGCACGGCAGCTGCAAGAGAAGGCGGAACTAGCGCCAGGAATCTTTCGAAGCAAGATGGAAGAATAGGGTAAGAGCAGAAAGCGCCAGAGTGCCGAGACCCCGAAGAAGCCAAAGGAACAAGAGCTCACGCCACGCCAAGCCGGTGAAACACTTCGGAATTACGTATTACGAAACATGTAACGCTGGCCTGAAATACGCAACTTGCTAGCGGAGGTAGCAACTGGGACAGACGGTGGCTAGAATAACCCGCTTCAGCAAGGCTGTGCCAGAGGTTAAGGAGCTAGAGGCGGATGCCATATAAAAAGAGCTGATCGTCGTCATTGACTTCAGTCTCTGTAGCCACGGCTACCAAAAATAGAAGAGGATATCAAGCCGAGAACATCGAGAGATAGCGTATGACCTACACCATTCTACAATGAACTTTTAGTTTATCAGTCGCCTGATGGCCATTGGACAGCTCATCGACGACAGCTACCTGACTAGAGATCATGATGAGATCGAAGAGTTCTTAAACCGACTCCTCGGCCGAGACCCAAGCAAACCTAAAGCCAGCACCGAACATGTGCCGAAGAGATTAACAACACCGAGAACACCGTTGAAAAACCACCTGATTGAGGAGCTGAAGCGAGCCCCTTGCCGCACCGCAGAATGAGCACGTTCTCAACGGCCGAGCCATCTGCGTCAACCGTACAGATATCGATCAGCGATGCATATCGCCATCTGTGCCATCGAAGGCGAAACAGAAGGCAGCAAAACCAGACGCAGCGACTACAAATAATTTAAAGATTAATTTATTGTCTAAAAATACTTGGTTTATCAACACAAGGTACTTCTTCAAATATTTCAGAGATCCAAGTGATCAAGACGACAGCCGCAACCGATCCAATGAGACAACCCCAAACTACCGCAGCACCACGAACGCAGTAAATCTACCTCGACGGGTTTGCATATTGGCCCACAGTAAGCAAACTGTTCGAGGTAAAGAATCCAAAGACGACTCACGACCCAGGGGCTTCGCATCCAGCCAGCTTCCACGAACAATTTTAGGAGAATCACGATGCGGTGCGATAAAATAGGCTGGTACTACTACACATATCAGTTAGCTGAGGCCAAATCCCTAGAGGCCATCCTATGGGGAATACCTCTGCAAAGCGCATGACAAGATCGCTCTCGAAGTGAAAAACTTCTCCGTCCTCTCAGTCAGCCGCCTAAAGAGCCGTGAGCGTATGTATAGCATATTGTACGTCAAACTCACACTAGATTACACGAATATTCAAGGTCACGAATATTCGGTCTAGCGATCACCGTGGAAAACAAGCGGAAACCAGTGTTACCAAGTCAGCGGAAAATCCGCTAGATCTGGCGGATTTTGAATCCGAATTGCGGAATAATTTTCGTTTTAGCGGCTGGCGGATTTTCTAGCGGAATAATGTTGGATTGTTGAAAAATCTAGCGTAATTTATTTTATATTTAAACTTTATTTTCAAAGAATATATTTTTTTTTAAGAGAAGAAGACTTAAAACAACTTACGGAAAAAGTGACATTTAAAAATATTAAAGTTAGTTTTAAAGGTAGATGTTTTGTGTGTATATTAAAGTAATTCGATATTTTTGTTCGTCTTCAACAACTTTAAATATTAATTTTTAAAAATTCATAACTCGTTCAAAAATTGGTAGATGGCCAAAATCGAAGTTTATTCTAAAGGCAGATGTGAATATATTAAAAATTTTGTGAAATTCTATCATGTTAGTATTTTTTATCGTGTTGGACAACAAACGTTCATTTAAAAAAATTCATAACACCCAAAAATGAACAAAATTTAGTTTTAAAGGTTCAACTTAAAATATTAATTTTCAAAAATTCATCCCACGCTAAAATTTACACATTTTCAAAAATCCTAGTTAATTCCAAAGGCAGGTGTTCTGTGAATTTACTTAAATTTTTGAGAAATTTGTCATATCAGTATTTTTTTTAGTTTTTTTTTGTCAAGTGTTCGGCAATGAACACATTTTCAAAAATCAAAGTTTGTTTTAAAGGTAGTCGTTCTGTGAATGTATTAAAATATTTGAGGAACTTAATTTTGTTTACGATTGTGGTTTTATGTAAGCGTTCGACAACTTAAAATATTAATTTTCAAAAATTCATAACTCAGGCAAAAATGGTCACATTTCAAAAATCGAAGTTTATTCTAAAGGCAGATGTTTTGTGAATATATTAAAAATTTTGTGAAATTCTATCAAGTCAGTAGTTTTTGTCGTGTTGGACAACAAACGCTAATTTACGCATTTTAAAAAATCAAAGTAAGTTTTGAAGGTAGTTGTTCTGTGTATGTATTAAAATATTTGAGGGACTCAATTTTGTTTACGATTTTTGTTTGTGTAAGTGTTTGACATCTTAAATTATTAATTTTCAAAAATTCATCCCACGCAAAAATTTACTCGTTTTCAAAAATCAAAGTTAAATGTATTATGATTGCATTAGAGTTTTTAAGGAATTCAATTGGTCAAAAAAGGGGCGTGGGGCTCGTTGACTTCCGGCTAGCTCATGGAGTCGGCATCATGATGAGAACTGATGCGGCACAGAAGCTCCACTTAAGAGAGATTAGAGTTTAAAGTTAAATGTTCAGGAAATAATATATACACAGGGAAAATTCAAAAATAAAGTCACAGGAGAAAATAAAAGTCACTACACTTAATGTTCACGAAAGGTAAGCACCGGGGTGTTAGACTAGATTGCGGATGGGTGACTGACCTTGACTTCGGATCTGCGGATCAGCGGCGTCGGCGGGCTCCGCGGTCCGCCAAAACCGCCGATCTACCGAAGCCTCCGATCCACTGATGCCATCGATCTGTTGCCGAGCCGCCGATCCGCTGACAACGCCTAGCTGCTGATCGGCCGCCGCCGCTGAACAGAAGAGTGGAGTGTCCGTGACTTATATTTTTTCCGTGACTTTTTCGTATAACGTTTCCACGTGTATATATTTATTGAACATTAACTCTAAAGATTTTTTTGTCATTGTGAGTATATAACGGGCGCGTCATCTGTTGCGATAGCATTTGAAACTTGAATAGTTCCGCCATTTTTTGACGTATTGACATATATAGTGGCTTGTTCAACGCGTCATTTCAGTCTATTTTATGCCATGAATCAACCGATACAACGAGCAGAAATCGTCAAATTGCATTTTGAAAACGGGTCCTCCATTGTCAAAACGCAACGTGCCTACAAACGTTTATATCCGCGTGAAACATGACTTTCACACACAACAATTCGCAATTTGGCGCACAAATTTATGGCCACCGGCAGTTGAGCGACCAATTGGCAACCCAGAAGACCGAGACCAAGGCGCTCAAATGAAAATATCGCTGGCGTAGAAGCCGATGTTTGATGAGCCTCTCCATGATCAAAAAGTGACCGTTTGGTGCGGCGTATCGGCCAAAAAGATCATCGCATTTTTTCTAGAACGAGGCTGGCAACGCCGTTACGATCAATGGCGCGCGCTACAGAGCGATGCTGCGTGACTTTGTGTTTCCGGAAATGACTGAAAATGACACGACCCACTTCTGGTTCCAACAGGACGGAGCCACAGCACACACTAGCCGCGATTCAATGACGCTACTCCGCACGATGTTCGACCGACGCGTCATATCGAAAAACGGCGAATTCGACTGGCCGCCGGGCTCACCCGATTTGACGCCGCCGGACTTCTTTTTGTGGGGGTATTTGAAGAGCAAAGTTTACATCGATAAACCGCAGACCATAGCTCAGCTCAAAGCCAATATTCGCCGAGAAATATCGCTTATTACCACCGAGACGCTGGAAAATGTGATGCAAATCGCACGAAAAAGGGCATCTTTTTGCATCAAAAATAAAGGCGGTCATTTGTTGGATATTATATTCAAAACATGATGGAAGTAAAATAGAAAGGAACAAATAAAGTTCGTGTAAAAAAAGAAATAAAAAAAGTTGTCCACATCAAAAGTTAGTCAAGTTTCAAACAGATGGCGCACCCGTTATAGTTGGTGTAAATAATAGCGATATTTTACCACATAATAATAGATGCGATAACAGAAAATCGATAATTAATGGGGTAGCTAGACATTACAACAATGTTTTTTCGAGATTGCATATAAACCAAGTACGTGAAAATCATAAGCGACCATCCTTCCGGTCGAATCCTTACAGCTCGCCGAGCTACAACAACAAGCCAAAGACTGCCAACGAAGAGCGCTGGAGCTACAGGCAGACGATAAGCGTATCGACGAATTGACGGCTAAATCCGAAAGGAGCATCAGATCACCTCTTACCTCGACTCCTGTCTACAGACAATGGAAATGACTGACAACCGCTGCAGTATCCCGCAAGACGAAGAAAAGGCCCACCACCTCTTAACGAACAGCAACTCGGCCACGCCCCTACCTAAGACTCCCATGTACCGGCAACGCAACCTTAAAAGAGGCCACCGTCAGTAGTTCTGGTCCGCCATCCTCGAACTAATGGCAGCAAACCAGATTAAGTACGCCAACGCCCGTACGCAACGAAAGGAGGCTGCGATCGCACAAGATCTGTCCACAGAGCAGCTACCGTAAAGAGGGACACCAGACTGGCGTGACATACCTACTCTGGATGGTCTACATCCAGCTAGAAGGTAACGAGGATGCCAGATGCATCTTCGACCTAAATAAAACAATGCTACTGGCGAAAGAGGCTAGGGTTATATATGTTGGAAAACGTAAAATCCAGACTGCAAGAGTCAACTACGCGGAGGCACATCCTGCCAGCTGCTATCAAGGCTACACCAACTTCACTGCCAAACAATCGAAACATCTTTAAAATTTTGACGGCTTAATCTCGAAATATATACCTTTGCAATTGCCTGAAGAAAATTATGCAAACTTCACCGTAATAATAATGGCAGCGCTAGAAGACAAACTTCAATGAACAAAAATTAAACTTTTCCAGAAATTTCCTTGGGAATTCTACATTTATTTAGAACAATCTTCAAAATTTTCAAATCTTCTTCTTGAAAAAAACATCTTTGCAATTGCTTGGAAAAAATTATCCGAACTCCACCGTAATAAAAATGTCTGCGCTCGAAGACAAAGTAAGTTGATGAAAAATGAAACTTTTACAGAAATTTCTTTGGGAATTCTACATTTATTTAGAAAAATCTTCAAAATTTTCAAATCTTCTTCTTGAAAAATATATCTTTGCAATTGTTTGGAAAAAATTATCTGAACTCCACCGTAATAAAAATGTCTGCGCTCGAAGACAAATTAAGTTGATGAAAAATGAAACTTTTCCAGAAATTTCTTTGGGAATTCTACAGTTCAAATCTTTAAAATTTTGACAGCTTAATCTAGCAAAACGGACTTTACAACTTCCAGAAGTAAATTAACCGAATGGCTGCGCTAGATGCCGTAAATTATTATCACTCAACATAGTAATCATTGCGCGATCGTCACAAAAAATTCAAAAATTATGCTGCAAGTTTATTTTCTCGAGTTGCTTAAATTGCTTTGTAAGTCACAAAAAACACAACAAAAAAATGTTACACTTAATTATGCTGCAATTATTTCAATTTTCTTTTTCAAGTAGCTGAAATTGCTCCTTAGACATAAGCGGTTGATGTTCAAAATGTTCGGAAAATTCTGCACCGAGATCTCAATATTGTAATTGCACAAGAACTGAGTGAAGGAGACTCACAAATTCTGCAACATTGTGCCAAGAAGTCTTCCGGAACGTCCGCAAAGGAAAATTTCTGCCTTGAAAGGTTAAGAGACAAAATTTCCAGTGTTGGTCCCAACATACCTCTCGGAAACTTTACAAACGTCCTCTTCATAACCCGCAGGTTACAGTGCGGAGTGAGTTACCGCACGCATGTGGTGTTGCTCTACAATGAAAAAGCATATTCCGAACCTTAAAAACTGAAGCTTATTTCTATACGGCATAGTGTCAATTCATATGATGAATCACGTCACGACACGCAAAAGGTAAGGTGATAAGGCAAAACCCTAGCATCTGCAGAATCGGGGGCTTGGTATTCAAAATTTAACATAACCTCAAACCTTACAATCCCCAGAGCGCTAACCTAGATAGTGTACATCTATGTAAATTAGGTTGAGGACATTTTTTCGGCTAGAAAATAGAATCTACTCCAGACATCGTTGATCGCACGCTATGTAGAGTTGTACCACGCACTCGAGACGTATTGCGCAGTGACAATCTTAAATTTAATTGCCTCCGGAGATTCATTGTCACGTTCTCCGAATACATTATCACTCTGCGCAAACTTTATCCCCACACGCCTCGAGTGCTCGGTAATATTGTATTGGACTATAATCGACTAGGTGGTATGATCACCTTGCGTTCACCCCGCGTCCTCGTGATAGTTCGTCGAGACGTTATGAAAAGCCTGATTCACACTGCCTTGCCACATTTTAGTTCTGTGCCGGAAATATAAATGTTTTTACTTTAACCCACAAATACTAGCTATTTACCACTTCCTATTTAATTGTAATTGATAAAGGCTGATTTATGGATAGAACGAAATTACTACATTTAAATAAGACAGAAAAACATGAGCACATGGCATACAACGGGTCTGATTAAAAATTTCGGCTGCCTGACACACGCTTTGCATGCGTTTGCGCTGACCAATCAGCGAAAATCACGCAAACCCATTACACCACAGATTCGGTGCGCCGAGTATACGAAACTATAGTTTTGTCGGAATTGTTTATAATGCATAAAATTGTGGTATAAAACTTGTTTCTTTTCAAATTACCTGAAAATGGAAATAGTAACGGTTGCAACCAACATCTTGGTAGCAATTTAATTCAAATTTTTGTAAACAAAGCTTTTACAATCTGCACACGTTGTGCAATAACGTTAACATAAATAAATATAAACAAAGTGGGAATTCAATTTGCGGCAAAATAATTTCGCTACGGGCAAAACATCGATTAATTTCCAGTCAACAACTGCTATCAATCGACTTTTTTTAACACTGACAAGGTTGCGACCCAGAAATTACAAACATGCTGATAGATGTACTCGTATGTGTGTGTGCATGTATTCCACGGACTAATTGTTTTTCGCCTACTTACGCAAACCGCCTGACAAGAAGAATTCAGTGCCGATCTCCACAATCTGCAACCCTCCTCGCACTGAAACAACACAAAAAAAATCAAAATTAATTATATTACGACATCAACTCCTATTCTAAACTTGTTGCAAACCTTCGCAATGCTAATGGTGAAATATATTAATAGCAATACAATTTATTGAAACTCAATTTACAAAAGAGCTAAAAATGGCCATTAACCGAAGTCTTTAAGCCTTTTTGATACAATTTTGGCGTGTAACACCTTAGTGAATCTTAAATTTAATTAATAAAATGGTCAAAAAGTTAGTGTAAATTCTGATTATATTAAATTTAACAATCTAAAAAGTGGAAAAAAATATATAGACATATGTACTATGAAATATATTATTCTGCTAATCTGATAATCATAAGAAAAAAAATCAGGAGGTTTAAAATACAAATTTGGATAACTGTTAAAAATATCCTCTCGCTTCATACAACTTGGCAAAATGGCAGTTGCGTGTGTGCGTATACATGCATTCTTCACACGCATAAATTAATCCCTTCGAGTGTGCTGTTGCATTTGATGATTTTTATTGGTGTGCAACGGAAGTGACAATTGGTGTGCGTACGGAACGAAAACTGAAACAAAACGATTGACCATCGGACTTGGAGAGGCTTTCTTTCCCACGACGTACGCACTTCCACTCTGCCACAACAAAAATTAATTTCAATTATCCAATTCACGTTAATTAATATACATAAAAATAAATGTGACGGACTGTAAACATCGTATCAGACGTGCATTTCATCCAATTGAGAGCTATTGAACTTATCCTGAATGGTACAACAAATAAAGATAATATCGTGAATATAGTCTAAATTAATTAAAGATATAAATAATTCATCTCCGTCTGGTTAAGGGTTTCCATTTTATAAATTCAATAAAACGAAATGTAGCCTGAATATATGAATATTCAACCTGTTCGTTACTCTGCAAGCAAAATTAAGTCTTTCCATTTTGAATATTGGTTTTATTAGAGAAGACACAATCATAATTTTTAATTGAATTTGAACCGTTGGTTGGATGCAGCGGAAGTACCACCATCTCAATGAATATATTGTACAATTTCGTGACTTTCAATTAATCCATCTTGAAACTAGGTAATGTTTACCACCCACATTCATTAAATGCAACACGAAAGATTACCAGAAAAGCGTGACAAAAGCGGCGCCATTTTCACAGACTCGTTAACTGGCAGGAAATGAAAACTTGATGCTAATGATGAAATTAATTAATACATTTTTTTAGTAATAAGTTCATCTGAATTTTCGAAATATAAATGTATAAGGGCATACCCTCAATAAATTCACGAATAATAATTTTCTATTCTATTCTATTTTTCCTAGGCCGAAAGACTGCAGGTCGCTAGCCAAATTAGCTTCCACTAATACAAAATAATGTACTGTAAATAATTGCCAAATAAATGTATCCATGGTATATTTATCTTTTTTAAATAGTGTATATGATTTTGTAATCGTAATGAAGGTTTATTATTAAAATCACTATTAGTATTAAAACATTATAACGCATTTTTTTCACTATTTCACATACTGATATTTACCAACAAAAATAAGTTTGTTTTTATTAATCAATCCTGTTTACATCATTGACTGTCAAGAATCAAAGTTTATAATATGGATAATAAACATAAATATAAATAAAGCTCTTCAACAAGTTACAGGTTGTGCTAGATAAGTGGTCATAAACAGACTGCACATGTGATCTCCTTCGAACATACAGCAGAAGCATGTTTATATGTGGACTGACATGGTTTTGTGAGTTTTCAACCGTGTAAAAAAATGTAAACATTTCCTCGATTTTCAAGGGTATTTACAAGCATACGCATAAACATGTCAACGGTCAATTTGTAATGTAATAGAAGGGAAAATGTCAGAGCTTACTTAAAATTTCAATAAAATTAATGAATAAATTCATCCTTTCTACTCAAAACTCTTCTACAAAATGGACATCGCATTGGAAGATCTTTAAGGAATCAAAATATTATTGTCATTAAAAATGAGAAAATTTTTTTAGCAGAGCGTGGTTTCGATCCACGGACCTCTGGGTTATGGGCCCAGCACGCTTCCACTGCGCCACTCTGCTCTTGTAAGAAAGGGAGGTGGAAACATTATAGATACGGAACACGTGAATAAATAACTCATTTAACAATAGATTTTCTTTTCATATACCTATTAGAGATGAGTGAGTCGAGAGTCAACTCTTCGAAATGAGTGTAGGAGTCAAGTGGCTCGTGTGTGAATTTCCTGACTCATTTTGAGTCATCAAATGTTAGTGAGAACATTTTCTTTGCTCATCATTTTGTAAAATAGTAAAATATACAAAAAAATGTTTGCTCTTCAGAAAGTTTTAGGGGTAAATTAGAAAAGTTTCGATCTCTTCACTATGTTTTCTGGATAAATTGGAAAATTGTTCATCACTTTTTTCCAGACTTTTTGTTATGTAAAGAGTCGACTCTATCAGGTGGTCTCATTACAATGAGTCGACTCTCGTAAAAGAGTCATTTCGCCCAAGTGTAATACCTACACTGTCCTTAAGGAAAGTAAAGGATGCATTCTCTAAAATCTAAAGATGAAATTTCAACGCCCAACACAGCCACTGAGCGCTAGAAATCTCAACTTTAAAAATTAAAATAGCAAATATCTAATTTGATAGTCTTAATGTTGTTGAATACAATAAGAAAAAGTTTTTCAAAATCGGTAACGGAGATATTTACCAAAATGTATTCAAATAAAAGCGCCAATATTTGATACGGCTGTAGCAATGAGTGGTAAAAACAATCGTTTGTAATTAAATATTAAACAAAATTTATTTAATTGTATTTAGCATAAAAAATGCTGTCAACTTTGCTATTTGATTTTTTTAAGTTAGCTAGCGCTAAGTGGTTGAGGGATGGGTAGTTGAAAATTACATTACATTACTAGATGTTGATTTTAAAATAAAAAAGCATTTTTTAAACGATTTTATAGAATTCATCCTTTACTTTCGGAACAAATTTTTAGTCATACATTATAATTTTTTTTACTTTGGCAGTTGCCCTTCAGTCACATGGTTACGTATTGTTCATTTTAAATGAAATAGACATCCACAAACACCCATGCCCTTGCCGGGATTCGAACCCGGGACCCTCCGCATTAGTATTGGCGCGCTAACGCACACATTATAAAATAAATTAATAAGAATAATTAAATTATTGCAGTTCTCCCTGGCACAGGCTCTCGGCCTGAAGTCCTTCAGACTTTTTTTTCAATGTAACATGGATTAAAGAAATTGTCGACTTTATTAATAACTTTCAACACGTTCCATAGCACGCTAATTTGACTTGCGCTGGTGAAATATTCGAGCAACTGAAATACTTATTTTCAAATAAAACGAATAACTTTGTTAGTATCACTTTATTAACTTGGAGTAGTTACTATAGTTTCGACAATTTCAGCTTGTCATTTTCAAACTATTTCAAACAAAGTTATTCGTTTTATTTGAATTATTCAAAATGTATCACGAAGTGAAAGCCTCCACAATTACTTATTTACTTATTTTCGTTATCGTAAGATTTATTAATATACCGGGTGTAACTGAAATCTGGTAGACCCCAAATATCATTTTCATATCTACATACAGGGTTGGGTATATGTGTCGGAACACCTGATTTCTGACTAAACGATTATTGTTTTCTTATTACTTTAAAAAGAATTATGTATAGTTTTATTTATTCTATTCAGTGATGTATTTTCATTTTCTACAGCTACCCTATTTTTCGAGATATGAAGTTATCGGCAGTTTTTTTAAATGGAACGCCCTGTATATTTTTACATTTTCGAATAAATACTTTTCCAACAATTGCAATGATGTATGGTTTGGTGGTTGTGTGACTTGTTTCTTAAATATTAAATAAAATAATTCTACATCGAGTTGGCTTTTTTACATCTTTTTACGCTATTTTCTGATAAAACAATTTCGTGTTTTTAAGTTTTCTGTAACTGATAGATAGTATGCATGTGAAATATTAACATTGCTGTTCAATTTTGCGTGAACTAACTGATGTTGTTAATGATGGTTAGTTTTGGAGATTGGTAGAGATCTTCACAAGATGCAAGCAATATTTTTAATGCAACATTCCCTAAGAGAAATTCCAATATTTTTAAATCAAAATGTTCAAGTGTTGAATAAAATTTTTACGAAATTCACAAATTTCATTTTCACCGTGTATTGTGATCGTGATTTTTTCAAAATTTTTTTTTAACGCAAATATCCGTTTTGGGGTCCCTAGATGCCATTTCAACAATTTCTGAAAAAAAAATTGTGTGTGTGTGTGTGTATCTCAAAAACTAATACAGCAATTGATATGAAACTTTGAACATCCGTCTTATTTGATAATCTGAAGAACTGAAAAGCTTTTGGTAAAATTTCGTACACTGGAAGTGGGCGTTTACCTTAACTGTTTTTTGATTTTTGCCAATATTTTCTTAAATATGAAAAATATCACAAAAATATTTAAACAAAATTTGAAGACAACAAAGAAATGAACACATTTTGCTTGAAAACATTTTTCATTAAATCATTTTTATTCGAGAAAAAAATTTATTATTATTTTTTTAATTTTTGGATGTTAATTATAAAACGATAATAGTTACAACAAATTTATGTTAATAATAATTGTAGAGAATGCTAAAATAAATAACTTATAAAGAATAAGTTTTTTCGAAATCCCTTTAGTTTTTGAGTAAACTGAGTTTTTGAATTTGAAGTATAATTTTTCCATCTTTCATAATTTTGACGTTTTAAACGTCAGTTTCATCCGAGTTTACGCAATGCTCGATGTACATTTAAAATATGATTTCAATTGAAAATAAATCATGAAAACGTAAATATAAATGGCTATTATACCATCAAGTCGGAGAAAGTAACATGATGGCCACATCATAATTTTTTATTATTTTAGTTATTATTTAAAAAAACACAAGTCGCACACCCGCCAAACCCTATATCATTGTAATTGTTGAAAAAGTGTCTATTTGAAAATGTAAAAATATACAGGGTGATCCATTAAAAAAACTGCCGATGATGTTATATCTCGAAAAATAGGGTAGCTGTACAAAATCAAAATACGTCACTGAATAGAATAAATAAAACTGTACACATTTCTTTTTAAGGTAAAAAGAAAACAACAGACCTTTAGCCAGAAATCAGGTGTTCCTATACATATGCCCTACCCTGTATATCTTTATGAAACTTAGTATGTTTTTAGAGAATAAAGTGCGTCGACATGTCTACTTTAAATAAAAAATCCACTTCCGGTTTAACCGGAAATGATCATACCTTTTCTATTTCGAATATAACCCCACGTAATTTTTTAGGTAATTTAATTCTTCTCTAAACTCTAAGTTCAGAGATGTACCTTTTGATTGTTGGTTTTTTGTTTAAATTTGAATTAAATTTAAACAAAAAACAAATTTAAATTAAATATAAACAAAAAGCTAATAAGCAAAAGGACACTTATGATCAGGGGCGGCTCGTTATATACAGCCAAGGAGCCATGACACTACCTGTAGTTTCAAGCTTAGCAAGAATTTTTAATTAATTCTTAAAACACTTTTTTCCAGTTACTTTGGTCTAGGAAGATAAATCGTTCTTTCTTTCTTAAAAAAAAGGGAGAGGGTGAGGGGTATATTGTATGTATGTAAGTGGTTCTATCATCAACATGTTTCACGAGCCGCCACTGCTTATGATACATCTCTAAACTCCGAATTCAGAGACGAATTAAATTTTATAAAAATATACAGGGTGTTTATTTAGAATAGAAAATTTATGTTTAATGTTGGCGGCGTTTACTTCGTGGTACATCTTGATTGTAGATTGGAATAAAACACTGTAACTGTTTTATACCACTATATTTTATTTATGTGACTAGTTTCGACCATTGACTGGTCATTTTCAAACAAGTTTACACTTTTGTTTGAAAATTACCAGTGAATGGTCGAAACTAGTCACATAAATAAAATATAGTGGTATAAAAAAGTTAAAGTGTTTTATTCCAATCTAGAAAATTTATGGTCATTTCCGGTTAAACCGGAAGTGGAATTTTTATTAAAAGTAGACATGTCGACGCACTTTATTCCCTTAAACCATATAAAATTTCATAGATATACATACATAAAAAATGTAAATGATATTTGGGGTCTACCAGATTTCAGTTACACCCGGTATATCTAAAGGGTAAAAAACAGGATAGGTTGCTATTCAGAAAAAAAAGTTTGTTGCCATAGCAACGAAACAACCAAGGCTAAAAATATTCAATGTCATTACTACAATTATAGATGCATTTTTAAATACCAAACAGATGATTTTTAGATCCGATTTATGATTAAAAAAATTAAGTCAATCTGCGATACTTTTACACACCCTGTATTTAAATCTAATAATTTTTGTGTATTCTATATTGCATTAACTTCTTCAGATCATTTTGTAACGATAATAATATTAAAAAGCATTGAAATTTCCTTGATTTATGTACGTCTAGTAATTTAATTAATTTATTTACGGTTACACCTTTTTTATGCAAATTATAAACAAAAACAATTTCTCTTAAGTTCTATAACTTGCAATAATTTAAAAAAACAAACAAAAATATAATACTAAACATAACAATAATCATAAAAGAGAGTTACTACCCAAATAAAAACATTAAATTTATTCTTGATAAATCCAAGTAGATGAAAATCAATTAAAATTGGCGTTATTATTTAACATTTGCAAAACGCATCATTCTTAAAATAATGTGAATAGTTACTCGTTGCCATCTTTAATCAAAATACTGGTTCAGACCTCATGGGTCTCGATGATATGGGAATATAATAATGAAAATAATATATAATATTACAAAACATCGTCAGTTGACCTCCAAATTAAATGAAATATGTATTTAAATAAAGATATTGACAAGACACTTACAAGGGGAGGATCAGATGTGTGACTCACCGATTTGATCCATCTTTGGCACACGTGTAGGTCATGACTAGGAGTGTAACAGGTTTCGAGAAAAAAAGGTTTTTTTTATTAGCTGTGTGTTTATGTACCATTTACGTTAATGAAACAATACCGATCCCGTGGCGTATTGGTAAGATCTCCGGTTCGTAATCGCAAGGTCGATAGTTCAAAGTTCTAGTTTTCTTTTTTCATAGTTCTTTTTTTATAAATCCGTGAGTATTTAAAAATGTTAATTTTAGAATAAACTATATTAATTGCATTTTTATTAGAAGGATTTTTAAACAAATTAAACGGGAAATTGAAAAATCAATATTTTTATTTCCAATATTTTGTTCTAAATTAATTATCCTAGTTCGTGCAGTCCTTCATCGCCCGAAAAGCACAATAGCATATAGAAAATAATATCGAACAAGGATTTATAAAAAAATAGATAGATTTTTCAATCTCCTGTTTAATTTGTTTAAGAATACTTTTACCCCTAAAAATGAAATGAATAAATTTGATTCTAAAATTATGATATTTAAATACTCATGGATTTATAAAACTTCTAGAAAAGAAAACGAATGAACCCAACTTCAACAATGGGGTTCCATCCTTCGACCTTCCGACCACGAATCGGAGGTTTAACCGATGCGCCAAAAGCCCGGTGTGTTATCCTTAAAGGAAAGGTATATAAACATACAAATAAATAACAAATTAATTACTTGCACCTGTTACACTCCCAGTCATGACCTACACGTACGCCAAAGATGGATCAAATCAGTGGGTCACATATCTGATCCTCCTCTTGTTAGTTACATTTTTATACTCATTTACTAAATTTAAATAAATACATCTCTTCGGCAAACAGGATCTCGAAAATAATATCGCCCTTAAAAAGAAAACTATATAAATAAATATATTTTTACACTTAAAATCAAATCTATATAAATACCAAGACTTTATGTATAAATAGTTTTGTATTGTTAACCTTGTTATACTTTCACTTTAGTTTGTGGAATTACCTGTAGACATTTAGTTTTCAAAGAAATATTTAAAATATTAAATAGCGATAAGGTACACTTTAATTGTGTTATTGTTACATGATTCATCAAGGTGTTAAAACCCAAGTTAGTTAATAGCTATTTGTTTATGAAAATGTTATAATGTGCGCATTATTTAATTCTATGGGCATCATTAATGGGGTACATTTAACATTCAAATGCGTGTTTAATATGGTTATTAAACTCGCAAATTCGCGCTTTGATTCACAGAACGCGATTTATGATAATATTTTGTTTATCCTATTTAATACTGATTTTAACTTTGATTTTTTTTTTCAATTGTAATTGTAATTACAACTTTAATTTTGATTTTTATTTTGATTCTAATTGTAATTTTAAATTAAATTTTGATCTTGATTTTAATTTTCGTGAACAAAGTATAGTGTACAACTCGCATATAATGGCTATTAATCACTCGAACGATTTGCTCCATTCGCCTACGGCTCGTTCCGCAAACATCGTTCTCGTGATTAATAGCCATCATTATATGCTCGTTGTACAATATACTATTGTGTGTGTGTTTGTGGGTGCTGTATTTTAAAAACCACTCAATATAGTCAAATTAAACTTTGAACATAAGCCCTCCTTGACATTCCAAAGAACCGAACAGCTTTTGGTAAAATTAAAATACAAACCTATTTACATTACCTATTTTCCGATATTTTTTCACTTTGAAGAATGTTAAAAAAACATTTTAACAAATATTACCGGCAGCAAAGAAGTACATATCTTTTGTTAATCAATCACTTTGATTTTTGAAGAGAAAATGTTTTTATAATTATGAAAGACGAATTATCTGAAAACAACTGAAGTGAAAAATCCACCGTTCTATCTTATACGAAAATGTGAAATATATTATAAATTTCATTATACTTTAAATAAATAGTACGATACAATAAATTATACGAATAAAACGTTTAAAGAAATAATTTAATTTCTAAAAACTGTTGCCTACAACCTACCCTACAATCCTAAAAAAACTACATTTTACATTCCCATATTTTCGCTATACCATTTAAAATTTTATTTTATATATCCTTTCAATAAACGAATCAGTTAAGTTGTTGGTAAACCCATTGTACGACTAAGGGGGTGTTAATGGCCCATTTAGTAGTGTTCGTATGTTGAGGAGGACGTGGACGATTGTAATAAATTTCAATTTTATTGTGGCCGTGATTGATGCCCTCAACGGACTTTTTAAAATGTGACACACTTTTGCTATCTAACCAACGTTATGTAACAATGTCCGCGCTATGTACTTTATTTACAGCCATCAATCAACATTTGTGCATTCAAAACACTTTTTCGTGGATGTGACTCCGGCGACCTTTCAGATTCGATTCGATGTACACAGTTTATAGGACGATTTGATTACACGTTTTTTTTTCTTCCGCGGTGTTTAGGCGCCCCTTATCTTTATTTATCCTGCGATGCTGAGAGACTTCTGGTGTTGCCTCTGGTTTGTATCGTCTGGCACCCGAGTTTACAAGATACAGGGTGTTTGTTCTCTTGATGGGGTAATTTATGGCGTAAACACGCATAGTTGTTTTGGCGGGATTAAATGTTTATGTGTAATATTAATGGTTAAAGATAAGCACTGTACAAAACATGCCAGTGCAGGCGCCGGAAATTTTTCATTAGATAGAAAATGTAATTGCCAATAAGTGCTACGCTTTTATTTGTCCATCACGCTTCAATCAGCTACATCCTAGTATGTGCCCTAGAAAATTGTAATACCGATGAGATTTTTATATTTATGTTTTACTATCGCATTATTGTGCCATTATTACTAGGATAAACAAATTTCGTTTTCGTTCTTCCCTAAATTTTGGAATAATTTAACGAGAAGATGAGAACAGAGCGTCAAGTCTTGAGAATGCTGAATAACGTTTCTGTGAAAACTATTAACATTTCATCCCTAAATTTTGCAATAATAAAATGAGAACAGAGCGTGAGGTCTTGAAAAAATGTAATAATTTTAGTGACTTGGAAAAATAATAATAACAATCGTCACCGACTTGAAACTTCTCAAATTTGCTTATAAGGAATGCTAAATAACGTTTGTGTAAAAATTATTAACATTTCCTCCCTAAATTTTGAAATAATGTGATGAGAACAGAGGGTGAAGTCTTGAAAAAAATGTAATAATTTTTGTGTCTTAGAAAAATAATAAAAACAATTGTCATCGACTTAAAACTTGTAAAATTTGCTTATAAGGAATGCGAAATAACGTTTATGTAAAAATTATTAATATTTCCTCCCTAAATTTTGGAATAATTTGATGAGAACAGAGGGTAAAGTCTTGAAAAAAATGTAATAATTTTAGTGACTCGGAAAAGATATAAAAACAATTGTCACCGACATAAAACTTCTCAAATTTGCTTATAAGGAATGCTCAATAACGTTAATGTAAAAACTATTAACATTTCCTCCCTAAATTTTGGAATAATTTGATGAGAACAGAGCGTGAAGTCTTGAAAAAAATGTAATAATTTTAGTGACTTGGAAAAATAATAAAAACAATTGTCACCGACTTGGAACTTCTCAAATTTGCTTATAAGGAATGCCAAATAACGTTTATGTAAAGATTATTAACATTTCCTCCCTAAATTTTAGAATAATTTGATGAGAACAAAGCGTGAAGTCTTGAAAAAAAAGTAATAATTTTAGTGACTTGGAAAAATAATAAAAACAATTGTCATCGACTTAAAACTTGTAAAATTTGCTTACAAGGAATGCGAAATAACGTTTATGTAAAAATTATTAATATTTCCTCCCTAAATTTTGGAATAATTTGATGAGAACAGAGGGTAAAGTCTTGAAAAAAATGTAATAATTTTAGTGACTCGGAAAAGATATAAAAACAATTGTCACCGACATAAAACTTCTCAAATTTGCTTATAAGGAATGCTAAATAACGTTTATGTAAAAACTATTACCATTTCCTCCCTAAATTTTGGAATAATTTGATGAGAACAGAGCGTGAAGTCTTGAAAAAAATGTAATAATTTTAGTGACTTGGAAAAATAATAAAAACAATTGTCACCGACTTGGAACTTCTCAAATTTGCTTATAAGGAATGCCAAATAACGTTTATGTAAAGATTATTAACATTTCCTCCCTAAATTTTAGAATAATTTGATGAGAACAAAGCGTGAAGTCTTGAAAAAAAAGTAATAATTTTAGTGACTTGGAAAAATAATAAAAACAATTGTCATCGACTTAAAACTTGTCAAATTTGCTTATAAGGAATGCGAAATAACGTTTATGTAAAAATTATTAACATTTCCTCCCTAAATTTTGGAATAATTTGATGAGAACAGAGGGTAAAGTCTTGAAAAAAATGTAATAATTTTAGTGACTCGGAAAAAATATAAAAACAATTGTCACCGACTTAGAACTTCTCAAATTTGCTTATAAGGAATGCCAAATAACGTTTATATAAAAACTATTAACATTTATTATTTTGGAATAATAAAATGAGAACAGAGCGTGAAGTCTTGAAAACATGTAATAATTTTAGTGACTCGGATATAAAAACAATTGTCACCGACTTAAAACTTCTCAAATTTGCTTATAAGTAATGCTAAACAACGTTTCTGTGAAAATATTATTAACATTTCATCCCTAAATTTTGGAATAATTTAAAGAGAACCGAGCGTGAACTCTTGAAAAAAATGTAATAATTGGAAGACATGTTATTTTAAATGAATCTGTCAAAGTTTAAACAATTTGTTGAAATATATGTGGAACCAACAGAAAAAATTCTGGAAAAAGCAAATTTTTGATCAAAATTTGTTTTTGGTGCAGCCATTTTCGATAGTGGAAATATTGGGTATATATCTTTAAGCAGTTGTAAAGACACGTTATTCAAGAATAATCTGTCAAAGTTTCATCCATCTTTGGAAATAGATGTGGAATTTTAAGAGAAAGTTTTGGATAAAGTCCATTTTGGGTCATCAAACTTTTCCTTCAAACGCAATCATTCTTGTTTTGAAAATTGAAAAACACGTAATTCAAGATTAATTTTTCAAGTTTCAAACATATCTCAAATAAGTGTGGAATTCTTGGAACTATTTCCGAAAAAGTTCAGTTTTGGTAATCAAAATATGTTTTCCAGCGCAGCCATTCTTGTTAGTGCAAAGTTTGGACAACTTTCATTAGCCAGTTGATATGTTATTTCAGATTAACCTGACAAAATAAATAAATTCTCAGAGCAATTTCTGGAAAAGTTTCAAGTTTTGGTCGAGAAAATTTGTTTTCGAGCGCAGCCATTTTTTTGTTGCTGCAAAATTTTAAAAGTTTTCCACAGTCTATTAAAAGATTAATATAAAGTTTTAACCATTTGCTAAAATAAATGTTGAATTTTGATCGAAATTTCTGAAAAAAGTTCATTTTTAGTCATGAAAATTTGTTTCTGGTGCAGCCATTTTCGATAGTGTCGTGTATTGTGTATTTTTCTTTAAGCTGTTGTCAAGGCTCGTTATTCAACAATAAGCTGTAAAAGTTTCATCCCTGTTTGGAAAGAAATGTTAAATTCTAAAAGCAATTTTTGGATAAAGTCCATGTTGGTCATAAAAAATTTCTGTTGAGCGCAGCCATTTTTGTTATTGCAATGTTCGGATATTTTGTTTTGGGGCGAAATAGAAAAACACGTTATTCAAGAACAGACTGTTTAAACTTCAACTATTGGTCGTAATAACAGTGGAATTCGCAATTCGAGTGTTCATTTTGTTCATTTATGGTCACCAAAATTTGTTTTCCAGCGCAACCTTCAATTTACTTTGGGCAATTGTAATGACATGTTACTCGAGATTAATCTTTCAAAATTTCTTTGTCGAAATACATGTGGAATTCCCAGAGCAATTTGTGGAAAACATTCATTTTGGGTCAATCAAAAAAATATAAAAACAATTACAATCGACTTCTCACATTTGCTTATAATCAATTCTAAATTATGTTTCTGTGAAAACTGTTTACACTTCATCCCTGAATTTTTGAATTATTTAATGAGAACAGAGCGTGAAGTCTTGAAAAAATGTAATAATTTTAGTGACTTGGAAAAAATATAAAAACAATTGCAACCGACTTGAAACTTCTCAAATTTGCTTATAATTAATGCAAAATTACGTTTTTATGAAAACTACTAACAATTTAAGCCCAAATTTTTGAATAATTTAATGAGAACAGAGCACGAAATTTTGAAAAATGTAATAATATTTAGAGACTTAAAAATATTTAAAAAAATTGCCACCGACTTGAAACTTCTCAAAGTTGCTTATAATGAATGCCGAATTATGTTTCTGTAAAAACTATTAACATTTTGTCCCCAAATTTTGGAATAATTTAATGAGAACAGGGTATGTAATTATGAAAAATGTAATAATTTTTAGTGACTTGGAAAAAATATGAAAAAAAAATTGCCACCGACTTGAAACTTCTCAAAGTTGCTTATAATGAATGCCGAATTACGTTTCTGTGAAAACTATTAAAATTTCATTCCTTAATTTTAGAAAAACTTAATGAAAATAGAGCGTGAAGTCTTGGAAAAAATTGTAATACATTTAGTGACTTGGAAAAAATAAAAAAAAACAATTGCCATCGACTTAAAACTTCTTAAAGTTGCTTATAATGAATGCCGAATTACGTTCCTGTGAAAACTATTAAAATTTCATCCCCAAATTTTGGAATAATTTAATAAGAATTGAGCGTGAAGTCTTGAGAAAATTGTAATATATTTAGTGACTTAGAAAAAATATAAAAACAATTGCAACCGACTTGAAACTTCTCAAATTTGCTTATAATTAATGCAAAATTACGTTTTTGTGAAAACTATTAACAATTTGAGCCCAAATTTTTGAATAATTTAATGAGAATAGAGCACGATTTTTTTTTAAATGTAATAATATTTAGTGACTTGGTAAAAATATTTAAAAAAATGCCACCGACTTGAAACTTGTTAAAGTTGCTTATAATGAATGCCGAATTACGTTTCTGTAAAAACTATTAACATTTCGTCCCCAAATTTTCGAATAATTTAATGAGAACAGAGCATGAAATTTTGAAAAATGTAATAATTTTTAGTGACTTGGAAAAAATATAAAAAAAATTGCCACCGACTTGAAACATCTCAAAGTTGCTTATAATGAATGCCGAATTATGTTTCTGTGAAAACTATTAAAATTTCATCCCCAAATTTTGGAATAATTTAATGAGAATTGAGCGTGAAGTCTTGAGAAAAAATGTAATATATTTAGTGACTTGGAAAAAATATAAAAACAATTGCTATCGACTTGAAACTTCTTAAAGTTGCTTATAATCAATCTTAAATTACGTTTCTGTGAAAACTGTTTACACTTCATCCCTAAATTTTAGAATTATTTAATGAGAACAGAGCGTGAAGTTTTAAAAAAATGTAATAATTTTAGTGACTTGGAAAACATATTAAAACAATTGCCACCGACTTGAAACTTCTCAAATTTACTTATAATGAATGATAAATAACTTTTCTGTGGAAACTATTAACATATGATCCCTAAATTCTGAAAAAATTTAATGAGAACAGAGCGTGAAGTATTGAAAAAATGTAATCATTTTAGTGACTTGGAAAAAATATAAAACTATTCCCACCGACTTGAAACTTCTCAAAATTGCTCATAAGAAATGCTAAATAACATTTCAGTGAAAACTATTCACATTTCATCCCTAAATTTTGGAATAATTCAATGAGAACAGAGCGTGAACTTTTGAAAAATGTAATAATTTTAGTGACTCGGAAAAAATATCAAAACAATAGCCACCGACTTGAAACTTCTCAAATTTGCTTATAAGGAATGCTAAATATCGTTTCTGTGAAAACTATTAACATTTAATCCCTAAATTTTAGAATAATTCAATAAGAACAGAGCGTGAAGTTTTGAAAAAAATGTACTAATTTTAGTGACTTGGAAGAAATATAAAAATAATTGCCACCAACTTGAAACTTTCCAAATTTGCTTATAGGGAATGCTAAATAACGTTTCTGTAAAAGCTATTAACATTTCATCCCTAAATTTTAGAATAATTTAATGAGAACAGAGCGTGAACTTTTGAAAAATGTAATAATTTTGGTGACTTGAAACAAATATAAAAACTATTCCCACCGACTCGAAACTTCTCAAATTTGTTTATACGGAATGCTAAATAATGTTTCTGTAAAAGCTATTAACATTTCATCCCTAAATTTTGGAATAATTTAACGAGAACAGAGCGTGAAGTCTTGAAAAAATGTAATAATTTTAGTGACTCGGAAAAAATATAAAAACATTTGTCACCGACTTGAAATTTCTCAAATTTGCTTTTAAGAAATGCTAAATAATGTTGTTGTGAAAACTATCAACACTTCTTCCCAAATTTTTGAATAATTTAATGAGGATCAGAGCCTGAAGTTTTGAAAATAATGAAAATAAATGGCGAAATTTGTCGGAATTTTAAACATTCAGACTACAAACTGTCTTTTGATCAATTTAATTATGCTTAATCTTTAGAATAAATTTTATTTTAAATTCTTTACAAGCGCTATTGGCATTCTTTGCAATTATGAATAATTTCTCAATATGTATGTAGTTAACGAGAATTCAATTAAAAAAAAAACACTTTATTACTTCCCATTGATTCATGAATGAACGTTAAGATCAAAGCCTCTGTTAAGAATCAAAGCACGTAAACGTAAATAACGACGTAATCGGTGCTCTTATAAGTGTAAGTGCAAGTAGCAGTCGGTAATGAACACATGGCCCCTAGACACAACACACTAAAGTGTACACTGCTACTCGAACGGATTAAGCCCAGAGCACTCTTAATTCTGAGGGTGCTGGGCGGATCCTGTCCGTTTGTGTGCCGTCGGATAAACCTGCACCAACGACTGCTGCGATGATGATGATGTTGATTACTGTGAACAGGCCTACTGCCTGCTTAATGAGGAAGTGGGGAATTAGGCAACCCGTCTGCTTTGTCTCACTAAATTATTGCGTCAGTTAAAATCATTCATTCGTTCCCTTATTACAAGTGAATGTATTGTTCTCTCCCTTAATCCAACCAATAAATAAATAACGAAAACAAGGGTGACTGATTGTATTATTATCAATTATCACCAGTTACAGTTAACAGTATTGTTTATACTTTCGGATAGTTAAAGGTGTGTGTTTTATAAGACAAAAAAATGAAGTTGGGAAAATTGGACAGGAAATTGTATTTAATTGTAATTGAACTTTATTTTGTGTTAATTATTATTAAACTGGTCAACACGACCCTCGTTTAATGGATTGTGGTGTTGTTTGTAATGTTAGCTTAAAGACTTAGACAAAGAAGACGATTCGAAATTTTAATTATTGTATACAGGAGGTAACATTAAATTTGTGCTTTATTTTCTTTATAGATGATTTTTTTAATACAATACTAACATTAATTGTAGGGACATTACATTGACCAGATTGATCAGAGGAATTAAACTCTTTTCGAACATAAGATTCGCCTTTATATATTCTTTTTACTGTTTAGAAGAAACTTATAGTCGGGTAGTAATAAAAAAAAAATTACCAAACTTTAGAAACGTAATCTACTCATTGAATAAATGTTTAAACTTGTTTTTACTTTTACCGTACAAGTGTTTTGACCGAGAAAATTTTTGAAATTGTTTTTTAACAGAAATATCAATTTTTATGCCAGCAGAGACGATTCTGACAAATTTTTGAAATAGCTATTTATGCAACAAGTGAATAAAGTAATACCTTTTTTACGAGTAGGAAAGAATACATTTTGTATGAAACTCGAGAGTAAAGCAACTTTTTTCACTTGTAGGAATTGCAATCTTTCGTACTCGTGAAAAAAGTATTACTTTACTCACTTGTTGTGTCTCTCTCTCTCTCTCTCTCTCTCTCTCTCTCTCTGAGAGCTGTACCTGAAAAACTTAATTTTAAAATCAAACTTTATTTGATGATCAGAGGAATTGAAGAAAAAGAAAAGTCATTGTTTATATTAACCGTTATTCGCTTTTATTAGAAAAAAAAATTAATATGATAAATATTACAAAATAACCAATATTTTTACCACCGAAACTTGATGGTCAAAATAATAGAAAATATTTCGAAGAAAAGCCAGAAGGCCTTCTTACCGCATATTTTTTTTTGAGAAAATATGTGAATGTTTCATATATGCAGCGTTACGCAAATTATTTTTTTTTCTCCAAAAATGGGGGGGGGGAGGTGCCTTCGGTTTTTGTATGATTATTATTCAGGAGTATGTAAGGAACGTTTATCAAATTTTATTTTTTCTATGGGAGTATGACTTCCTAGTTTTTTTTTTGAGAAAATATGTGAATGTTGTGCAGCGTTACGCTAATTATTTTTTTTCTGAAAAAAATGGAGAGTTGTGCCTTAGGTTTTTGTATGATTATTATTCAGGACTATGTAAGGAACGTTTATCAAATTTTATCTTTTCTATGGGAGTATGACTTCCTTGTTTTTTTTTTGAGGAAATATGTGAATGTCGTGCAGCGTTACGCAAATTAATTTTTTTTCTCGAAAAAATGGGGGAGTGTGCCTTCGGTTTTTGTATGATTATTGTTCAGGAGTATGTAAGGAACGTTTATCAAATTTTATTTTTTCAATGGGAGTATGACTTCCGTGTTTTTTTTTTTGAGAAAATATGTGAATGTCGTGCAGCGTTACGCAAATTATTTTTTTTCTCGAAAAAATGGAAAAGGGGTGCCTACGGTTTTTGTATAATTATTGTTCAGGAGTATGTAAGGAACGTTTATCAAATTTTATTTTGTCTATGGGAGTATGACTTCCTAGTTTTTTTTTTGAGAAAATTTGTGAATGTCGTGCAGCGTTACGCAAATTATTTTCTTTCTCGAAAAAATGGGGGTGTGTGCCTTCAGTTTTTGTATGATTATTATTCAGGAGTATGTAAGGAACGTTTATCAAATTTTATTTTTTCTATGGGAGTATGTCTTCCTTGATTTTTTTTTTGAGAAAATATGTGAATGTCGTGCAGCGTTACGCAAATTATTTTTTTCTCGAAAAAATGGGGGGGGGGGTGCCTATGGTTCTTGTATGATTATTGTTCAGGAGTATCTAAGGAAGGTTTATCAAATTTTATTTTTTCGATGGGAGTATGACTTCCTTGTTTTTTTGAGAAAATATGTGAATGTCGTGCAGCGTTTCGCAAATTATTTTTTTTCTCGAAAAAATGGGGGGTTGTGCCTTCGGTTTTTGTATGATTATTGTTCAAGAGTATGTAAGGAACGTTTATCAAATTTTATTTTTTCTATGGAAGTATGACTTCCTTGTTTTTTTTTGAGAAAATATGTGAATGTTGTGCAGGGTTACGTAAATTATTTTTTTCTTGAAAAAATGGGGGGGGAGAGCCTTCGGCTTTTGTATGATTATTGTTCAAGAGTATGCAAGGAACGTTTATCAAATTTTATTTTTTCTATGGGAGTATGACTTCCTTGTTCTTTCTTTTTGAGGAAATATGTGAATGTCGTGCAGCGTTACGCAAATTATTTTTTTTCTTGAAAAAATGGGGGGTGTGCCTTCGGTTTGTGTATGATTATTATTTAGGAGTATGTAAGGAAAGTTTATCAAATTTTATTTTTTCTATGGGAGTATGACTTCCTTGTTTTTTTTTTTGAAAAAATATGTGAATGTCGTGCAGCATTACGTAAATTATTTTTTTTCTCGAAAAAATGGGGGGGGGCTGCCTTCGGTTTTTGTATGATTATTGTTCAGGAGTATATAAGGAACGTTTATCAAATTTTATTTTTTCTATGGGAGTATGACTTCCTTGTTTTTTTTTTGAGAAAATAGGTGAATGTCGTGCAGCGTTACGCAAATTATTTTTTTTCTCGAAAAAATGGGAGGTTGTGCCTTCGGTTTTTGTATGATTATTATTCAGGGGTATGTAAGGAACGTTTATCTGATTTTTTTTTTCTATGGGAGTATGACTTTCTTGTTTTTTTTGGGAAAATATGTGGATGTCGTGCAGCGTTACGCAATTTTTTTTTTTTCGAAAAAATGGGGGGTGTTCCTTCGGTTTTTGTATGATTATTGTTCAGGGGTATGTAAGGAACGTTTATCAAATTTTATTTTTTCTTTGGGAGTATCACTTCCTTGTTTTTTGGAGAAAATATGTGAATGTCGTGCAGCGTTACGCAAATTATTTTTTTCTCGAAAAAAGGAGGTGCCTGCCTGAGTTTTTTTTATGATTATGATTCTAGGGTGTCCATAGAATACAGCTGTATTTTTTGTTTTCATGTTGGGATTTGTCTTCTTGTTATAAAAGCGGAAGTTATTTTTGAGGAAAATTGGGGGTGGTTTCAAAAGAGCACAATTAGGGGTTAATTTTTTTTGGGTTTACATTGTTCATATGTTTCATAATAATCATAGAAACATTCAGTTATGTAGCCCGTTTTAATGGAAAAACGTAATTTAAAACTCTATTGCTGGAATCTACGAGGGTGGTTTGAAAAGTCCGTGCAAAGTCCGAGAGATGGCACCACCGGCGCATATCGAGGTCATGTTTAATTAGTAGCATCTCTTGAATAAACGCACACCAAGTTTAAGCCATATTGGTCTATTTCTTTGCGTTTGGCATTCGTGTGAATCAAGGAAGTCGAGTGATTGTTCCAGAAGAATCCGAAGGACTTTAAGCGTCGTTTCGTCACTGTGGATGAAACATGGATACATTACTATACTCCTGAGACCAAACAGCAATCTAAACAATGGGTTACCAAGGGGGAATCTGCACCAAAAAAGGCGAAGACCGTTCCTTCGGTCGGAAAGGTTATGGCGACTGTCTTTTGGGATTCGCAAGGGATAATCCTCATCGACTTTCTGCAAAAGGGTAAAACTATTACAGGTAAATATTATTTATCGTTATTGGACCGTTTGAAAACCGAGTTGCAAGAAAAACGCCCGCGATTGGCCCACAAGAAAGTCCTTTTCCATCACGACAACGCACCAGCACACACCTCAGCAGTTGTGATCGCAAAATTAATGGAAATAGGATTCCAACTCGCTTCACATCCCCCCTATTCTCCAGACTTGGCTCCCTCGGACTACTATTTGTTCCCCAATTTGAAGAAATGGCTACCGGGACAAAGATTTTATTCAAACGAAGAGGTGATTGCAGACACTGATGGATATTTTGCAGACATGGACAAATCCTATAATTCGGAAGGGATCAACAAACTAGAACTTCGTTGGACGAAGTGTATAAGCCTAAAAGAAGACTATGTTGAAAAATAAAAAAAAGGTTTACCCCAAACACGTTAGTAGTTTTTATTTTTGCAAGGACTTTTCAAACGCCCCTCATATTGCTAACTTCACACCCGTTCTCAAGTATTCATAATGCCACCATAATCGATAAAAAACGTCGAAACAGCGAAATAAGAAAATACCTGTTTGCGTCGAAAAATACAGTGAGATCGAAAAAAAAATAGTCAAAGCAGGTCATGAACAAAAAACCGCATGTCTATTCTTAGTCGCTATAAAACTTCAAACTTCAAACTTCAAACTGCAAGTTTGACTTTGTCAGTGTCAAATTTAGGAACTAAGAAAAGTAATTCATATTTATTCAATATTGTTTCCTCCGATTTTAGATCTAATCTTGTAGTCTCTAGAAGTCT
The DNA here is from genome assembly GCA_910593695.2 of Ocypus olens. NCBI lineage: Eukaryota > Metazoa > Arthropoda > Insecta > Coleoptera > Staphylinidae > Ocypus > Ocypus olens. The sequence goes on along the minus strand of OU343052.1, from coordinate 6,991,750 downwards.
AGGACTAATGTTTTGTTCGATCTCACGGTTTAATAATTTTATGAAAGGTGTGGATAGACCTGATCCAGAACTCCAAATGGTCAAAAAAGTAACCTTTTGGTTAAGCAATTCGGCATTGTTTAATTCATTTGTAGTACATAAGAAGCTAATTACAGCAAGGACACTTCTATTTATACTCTACGTACATCTAATTGCGACCCACCAGGAGATTATCCGGTAATATGAGCAATATGCACGCTTTAGAGAAAATTGCTGGTAAAACAAAAGTATCCATGCCAAAAATAGGAGGGGCGAAGCGCGATATATTTGTAGTTTCTGCTTAGTTCTATTACGTAAGGAGCAATATTTTAAATACTACCACACTGAAAAAATTATTAACATCTTATAAGTAATTTAATAAAATATTTATATTTCGTTTAAATTTTCATATTTCACGTAAATGCCGAAATGTGCTCGCAATATACCGACAACAATGTGTTAAGATATGATATCGAATAACTCTCAAAACATTATGAGTCAATAAATATATTTTACATAAATTTTGAATTTAACACAAACGCATTAACCTAACGAGTAATTTAAGCAGCTATAAAACATTCGTTAATTTTCCTAACGACTTGCACACAAGTTCATTTATAATCATGACGATTTCAACATCAACAACACACGATTTCTTAATTATTATGTTTACATAATTCCTGATTATTAATTGGTAATTGCTCTACATACGTCCAAATTTTTATTTTAATCAATTTGGATGCAACGTTCGATTTTCATAATTGCTTGGATTAGATTCTCACATAATTGACATGCAGAGCTACAGCTGTGCCGCTTGACAACATATTATTCCCCGAGTGAGAGAAATATTTCAATCACGGCTAAAACCATATGGTTTTAACAAGACGGAACACCGTCCCACTTTGGTCGTCAAATGCAAATATGTAAATGAAACGTTGTCGACTCACTGAGTAAATGAGTTAATCGACTAGGTACTTCTTATTTTTATTACATCATCCTCATATTTGTTTATTGATTGAATTTTCAGATTAAACCAATAGTTTCGTTACATATTATGTGCATCTAACCGATATTACTTAACCGCATGCACATGCTTTACGATGCTAGATTATTTATAAAGAAAGCACGCGGCCATTAAATCAATTTAATAATGCGATATTTATGTGGCAGATAAGCCTGGTGGCATTTTAAGTCGTAGGGTCAAGCCGAGAGAGGCTCCAAGAGACGACCTCGAAATGACCTGAAGCGCCTCCTTCATTGATAACTTGATAACGACGACGATCTCCCATTTACATATATACGTATCTGTGTTACAAGTACAACAATGCCACACTACTTAACATATCCGTCAAACTATTCACACTATAAATAACCGCAAGAATATGTATGCAGACAACGAGTCTACCTCTCAACTCAAAATGGAATATTATGCACATCCATTTTGTGGTAAGGATAAATTTTCATCCAAAAATAAATGAAGTTTTGCTACTATGTCGTTGGTGTAAGCATTACTGTCTTTAAAAATTTGGCAATTTTTCATTTCTAAATGTAAACATCAAAATCTTGGACAAATTTGAAAAGAAAATATTTAAAATGTTTTCCGACGATACTAGAAGATACTGATCAATAGCGCAGAAATTTGACAATTATAATATTAATAATAGGCCTTTATTTCCATAACCTGTACATAAAATACAAATAAACCAAAATTCAAAAATTATATATAAATAAGATAGGAACTTACAAAATTTACTTATGAAAATCACAAGGTGAATATCATTCTTCTATCAGAAATCCTATGGGTGATAGAATATCGTAAGAGGTTTCACTTTTTAAGAATGCATACTGAATTCCTTATCGCACTAGTGCGATAAAATTTATCGTAAAAGGTTGCACTTATCAAGCGTGGGTGCGAACGATCAAATTTTGACAGTTTTGCGACGTGCGTCAGATTCGTGTTCTAAGGTGTTGTCGCGTTTGTAATTTTCTTGGTACCGCAGGAAAAATAATTTTCATAACTCCGGCAAAAGTGCGACATCATATTGCACGGCTACGCTGCGTTTCGAAAAACCTATACTATAAATTATTCTTCTATAACACTACAAAGCAGTGAAGCCACTTATACAATATACCTCCCCCCTCCTTTTTTGAAGAAAGAGAGAATGATTTATCTCTGGGATTCAAATTAACTCTAGTCCGTACAAATGGGATTATATCAAAATTTAAGGATGAGGTGTTTCCACGTGTTGATGAAATCTTAAAGAGGAATGGATTCTGAATAAATTTGTAAAATTTGGCGTTGGTGGCAATTGTTTTATATTTTTTAAACACGTGAGAAAATGCACAACTTCAAAAATTAACTCCAGTCCTTACAAATGGGATTTTATCAAAATTTAAGGATGAGTTATTTCCACGTGTTGATGAAATCTCAAAGAGGAATGGATTCTGAATAAATTTGTAAAATTTGGCGTTAGTGGCAATTGTTTTTGTATTTTTTAAACACGTGGGAAAATGCACAACTTCAAAAATTAACTCTGGCCCTTACAAATGGGATTATATCAAAATTTAAGGATGAGGTGTTTCCACCTGTTGATGAAATCTTAAAGAGGAATGGATTCTGAATAAATTTGTAAAATTTGGCATTGGTGGCAATTGTTTTTGTATTTTTTAAACACGTGGGAAAATGCACAACTTCAAAAATTAGCTCCGGTCCTTACAAATGGGATTATATCAAAATTTAAGGATGAGGTGTTTCCACGTGTTGATGAAATCTTAAAGAGAAATGGATTCTGAATAAATTTGTAAAATTTGGCATTGGTGGCAATTGTTTTTGTATTTTTTAAACACGTGGAAAAATGCACAACTCCTAAAATTAACTCCAGTCCTTACAAATGGGATTTTATCAAAATTTAAGGATGAGTTATTTCCAGGTGTTGATAAAATTTTAAAGAGGAATGGATTCTGAATAAATTTGTGAAATTTGGCGTTGGTGGCAATTGTTTTTGTATTTTTTAAACAAGTGGGAAAATTCACAACTCCAAAAATTAACTCCGGTCCTTACAAATGGGATTATATCAAAATTTAAGGATGAGTTATTTCCACGTGTTGATGAAATCTCAAAGAGGAATGGATTCTGAATAAATTTGTAAAATTTGGCGTTAGTGGCAATTGTTTTTGTATTTTTTAAACACGTGGGAAAATGCACAACTCCAAAAATTAACTCTGGCCCTTACAAATGGGATTATATCAAAATTTAAGGATGAGGTGTTTCCACCTGTTGATGAAATCTTAAAGAGGAATGGATTCTGAATAAATTTGTAAAATTTGGCATTGGTGGCAATTGTTTTTGTATTTTTTAAACACGTGGGAAAATGCACAACTTCAAAAATTAGCTCCGGTCCTTACAAATGGGATTATATCAAAATTTAAGGATGAGGTGTTTCCACGTGTTGATGAAATCTTAAAGAGAAATGGATTCTGAATAAATTTGTAAAATTTGGCGTTGGTGGCAATTGTTTTTCTATTTTTTAAACAAGTGGGAAAATGCACAACTTCAAAAATTAACTCTGGTCCTTACAAATGGGATTATATTAAAATTTAAGAATGAGGTGTTTCCACGTGTTGGTGAAATCTTAAAGAGGAATGGATTCTGAATAAAATTGTAAAATTTGGCATTGGTGGCAATTGTTTTTGTATTTTTTAAACACGTGGGAAAATGCACAACTCCTAAAATTAACTCCAGTCCTTACAAATGGGATTTTATCAAAATTTAAGGATGAGTTATTTCCAGGTGTTGATAAAATTTTAAAGAGGAATGGATTCTGAATAAATTTGTGAAATTTGGCGTTGGTGGCAATTGTTTTTGTATTTTTTAAACAAGTGGGAAAATTCACAACTCCAAAAATTAACTCCGGTCCTTACAAATGGGATTATATCAAAATTTAAGGATGAGGTGTTTCCACTTGTTGATGAAATCTTAAAGAGGAATGGATTCTGGATAAATTTGTAAAATTTGGCGTTGGCGGCAATTGTTTTTGTATTTTTTAAACCAGTGGGAAAATGCACAACTCCAAAAATTAACTCCAGTCCTTACAAATGGGATTTTATCAAAATTGAAGGATGAGGTGTTTCCACGTGTTGATGAAATCTTAAAGAGGAATGGATTCTGAATAAATTTGTAAAATTTGGCGTTGGTGGCAATTGTTTTTGTATTTTTTAAACAAGTGGGAAAATTCACAACTCCAAAAATTAACTCCGGTCCTTACAAATGGGATTATATCAAAATTTAAGGATGAGGTGTTTCCACTTGTTGATGAAATCTTAAAGAGGAATGGATTCTGGATAAATTTGTAAAATTTGGCGTTGGCGGCAATTGTTTTTGTATTTTTTAAACCAGTGGGAAAATGCACACCTCCAAAAATTAACTCCAGTCCTTACAAATGGGATTTTATCAAAATTTAAGGATGAGGTGTTTCCACGTGTTGATGAAATCTTAAAGAGGAATGGATTCTGAATAAATTTGTAAAATTTGGCGTTGGTGGCTATTGTTTTTGTATTTTTTAAACAAGTGGGAAAATTCACAACTCCAAAAATTAACTCCGGTCCTTACAAATGGGATTATATCAAAATTTAAGGATGAGGTGTTTCCACGTGTTGATGAAATCTTAAAGAGGAATGGATTCTGGATAAATTTGTAAAATTTGGCGTTGGTGGCAATTGTTTTTGTATTTTTTAAACAAGTGGGAAAATGCACAACTCCAAAAATTAACTCCAGTCCTTACAAATGGGATTTTATCAAAATTGAAGGATGAGGTGTTTCCACGTGTTGATGAAATCTTAAAGAGGAATGGATTCTGAATAAATTTGTAAAATTTGGCGTTGGTGGCAATTGTTTTTGTATTTTTTAAACAAGTGGGAAAATTCACAACTCCAAAAATTAACTCCGGTCCTTACAAATGGGATTTTATCAAAATTTAAGGATGAGGTGTTTCCACGTGTTGATGAAATCTTAAAGAAGAATGGATTTTGAATAAATTTGTAAAATTTGGTGTTGGTGGCAATTGTTTTTCTATTTTTAAAACAAGTGAGAAAATGCACAACTCCCAAAATTAACTCTGGTCCGCAGTGGCGGCTCGTGGAACATGTCGAAGGTAAATCCACCTATACAATATATCCCCCCTCCTTTTTTGAAGAAAGAAAGAACGATTTACCTTCCCAGACCAAAGTAACTGGCGAAAAATTATAAGAGTTAATTAAAAATTGTTGTTGAGCTTGAAACTACAGGTGGTGCCATGGCTCCTTGGCTCTATATAACGAGCCGCCCCTGCTACAAAGTATGGTAAGTCGGGCTAACAGATCTTCAAAAATATCATGATGCATTTGATATTATGTAGGTAATCGAATCATTTAGTGGATTTAATCTGCTTTCGTTTTAATTTAAAGGCGCCGTACCCGTTAATTATTGAATGGATGTGCGTGTTTTAATTGGAGGCGAAGTCATAATTGCGCCAAATCTATCTTCACCGCCCATCAACGTTAATAAATTTAGGCAATTATTCTTATTGCTCCTAACTGTTTCGTACTTGAAGAAGCGGCACAATTTATTTGACTCCGCCAATTTCAATTGACACGTCAAATTTGCACACACTCGCCGAAACAAACTGGGACAGAAAAATATATATTAATCATTATTATAATCAACTCTTACATTAAAAAAAAAAGAAAATATTCAAGAAACTTGCTGAACCCAAGGTCATAAATGCCGAATTTTGCCCGCTATTTTGGGCCAATAAATAAGCTTGTAGTTGCAAAATGAAATAAACATGATTTATTTCGTTGGTCTGGCACTTCCAAGGAGTCATCGGTTAGAATTTAGGCTTAAGCGTAGATACTGTTATTATTAAGTATAATACATATATAAATTTGATGTTGGTCAATATAAATAAGTATCCGGGAATTTTGTTTCTGAGTTGGCCATGCCTGAGAGAGAGAGCAATATAGCAGTTGTGTCTGAGACTAATTAATTTTGTTAAATCTAATTTAATAGTCTCATGATGTAATAATATGCGACATACCTCATTCATCTCACAGCCAACTCTGAAACAAAATTTTGTGGCTCCATGATATAATTCAACGAAAATTTGGCATTTCCCGAGAAACAAACGTCAACGTATTGACAAAACGCATTTTTTAAATCTGTTCCTGAATTGTTTCAATATGCATACTTGTATTTCATCATGCCAAGAAGCCGTAACAATAAATATACCTTTTAACTTTATACCCTACTAATAAGTTTGTTAGATTATGATTTTATTTTTATATTCAAATCTGTACCATGAATGTGAGCCAAATTAAACAAATTCCTCATTGAAAAAATATTTAATTTGTGAATTTTATTTCTCCATAACCACCGAATTAACCGCAGACATCTGTTCAGCTTGTGGTTGCATTTTTGGCAATTCTTTTTAATTATCACCGTGACCTATACTAAAAAGTCTGCAGTTTACATTTACCAATGAAAAGCCCTTCTGCGTCTTTAGATGAAGGAAAGGTCAACGATGGTTAATTGCGATGCGGACCGAATGGGCAGTAAACAAATTGAACGAGAGGACACTTCGCGGCCATTCGTTAGAGACTCTAATTCAATTCGAAGAGTGCTGGGGATCCTAGCGCCCACTTGCACTGTTAAATTGTACAGATGCCATTCGCAAACCACAGAAACCACCTCTGCATCTGCTCTTTTAATCACGAATGATCAGACCATTGACTCATAAACATACAAAAATGGAAAACATTGAATGAAACGTAAAATTTAAAGCCACGAAAGCTTATAATTAGTTATGCATGCACTTATTCTTATTGATTTTTGTAAATGGAGTACCGCATAGTAACGGTCGCAACCATTATCTCCTTTTAACTTAAAATGAAATTATGTTTCTACATAATTTAAATTTTGCACGAATTAAAACCGTTTAATTTATGTTTGGTTGGAGTTGAACAGAAATTTTATTTCGTTCCTGTTTACGGTTACATTCCGAGTTGATGTTATTGGTTTCGGTTTGCCGTAATGCCTTCAACGTTTTAATGTCATACTTGTAGTTTAAATTTATCGAAGATGTTCCTATACTATTTTCTGACATATTGTCGCGCGAAAGCCGCGCCGCGCAGATGTCTACGGCGTTCGCACGCTTGATTTGCGTTTGGCGAATTGTTGGCGGTCGATCTGTTGATAATTACTATAAGCGGGCGTTATAGAAATAACGCTCTAGAGCGTTATTTGTCATTTAATATACGTTGTTTCCACGCCATTATGATTTCAATAATAAACAAGTATGACATGAATATTATTAATATTACATTATTTGCGGATTTATCTATTTTCTTTTGAATTTCTTAGTAAAAGAGTAAATAAGTATTTGCATTGAAACATTTGAAATTTTGCACTGAGATTCAAACTTGAAACAATATCAGAATGTAGGGTTCATGTTCCTATGCGTGTGCCGTCATCGCATCAAATTTTATGATTACAAATGATAAAGAGCAACCTACAACACGCAATTTAACGCTTCAGGCTAAAGTGGAACGGACCTGTAAAAGACCCGTGCTCCTTCAATTGAATTCATGAATACTTAACGAGCACAATTTTATAAAGAAAAATAGGGTAATAAATATTGACTATGTTGTAGCGTATTTGAATTTTTAAATTAATATCATGCACAAAACAGTCGACAGAATTAAGCCTTACAAAGACTAAAAAAAAAACTAATAACTTAGTGAGTCTACCAGTAGCGGCCCGTGGAACATTAACATTATGATGATAAAGCCAATACAACATAATTTATTCTTCCGAAAAACAATTTGTTGGTCATTTCATGATGTTCGCCGTTTTTTTGTATTACTCGGGAAAAAAATACATGCAAAAAATTATGGGCCTCAGAAAAATTTGAAAAAATTCATAACGAATTTTAATGACGGGTAAAAGCGTGTAGAGTAATGATTTTTCCGAAAAAAAATTTTTGGCCATTTCAGGATTTCCGCCGTTTTTTTTCCATAGTATTACTCAGGAAAAAAATGCATGCAAAAAATGTTGCGTGTGCGTCAGGAATTATTAATTTCGAAAATGTTTGACAATTTGTATCAGGAGACTAAGAACTAAAAGAGGTAACTTGTCCTGATGTTCAAAGGAAGTCTTGACATGCACTTTCTATGGATTTATTTTCCGGTTCAGAATGTCTACCCAAAACCGATTTTGGGAAGACAATAGTCATGGTTAGCAGTTGAAAACCGTTATTTTGACAGTTGAAAATTATAGTTTTTGGTTATTGAAAATTCTAACATTTCTTGGTTGAAAATTGTTATTTTTCGCAATCACTAATGGTCATTTCTAGCAATTGAAAAATGTCATAGTTGGCAGTTAAAAATTGAAATTTACAAGTTAAAATTGGGCAGTAAATAAATAAAATACGTGTTCTAAAATAAATTTCATGGCACCAAGAACATTTTAAAAATTATGTCACTATTTAATCAGTACACAAGTACAAATATAATATATAAGCCATCAAGTCATTTTGCCAAATTGTAGTTTTTGGCAGTTGAAAATTTTAATTTTTGGCAGTTGAAAATGGAAGTTTGTAGCTGTTTTTGGCAGCTCAAAGTTGTCAATTTTGGCAGTTTAAAATTGTAGTTACTGATAGTTGAAAATGATCATCGTTGACAGTTAAAAATTGTAGTTTTTGGCAGATGAAAGTTGTCATTTTTTGACAATTAAAAATAGTCATGGTTAGCACTTAAAAACCGTCATTTTGGAAGTTGAAAATCATAGTTTTTGGTTATTGAAAATTTTAATATTTGGTAGTTGAAAATTTTTATTTTTTACGGACAAAAATGATCATATCTGGCAGTTGAAAATTGTCATTGTTGTCAGTTAAAAAAAGTAGTTTCTGGCAGTTTAAAGTTCTCATTTTTGGCAGTTGAAAATTGTAGTTTTTAGCAGTGAAAAATTGCCATCGTTGTCAGTTAAATATTGTAGTTTTTGGCAGGTGAAAGTTGAAAATTGTAGTTTTTAGCAGTTATGGCCATAGTTGGCAGTTAAAAATTGTAGTTTTTGAAAGATAAAAGTTGTAGTTTTTAGTAGTCAGAAATAGCCATCGTTGACATTTGAAAATTGTAGTTTTTAACAGTTAAAACTTGCCATTTTTGGCACTTGAAAATTGTAGTTTTTAGCAGCTGAAAATAGCCATCGTTGACAATTAAAAATTGTAGTTTTTGGCCATTGAAAATTGCCATTTTTGGCAGTTAAAATTTGTAGTTTTTAGCAATTAAAAATGGCCATAGTTGACAGTTAAAAATTGTAATTTTTGGCAATTGAAAATTGTCATTTTTGACAGTTGAAAATTGTAGTTTTAAGCAGTTAAAATGGCCATCATTGACAGTTAAAAATTGTAGTTTTTGGCAGGTGAAAATTGTAGTTTTTGGAAGTTAAAAGTTGTGATTTTTAGTAGTTAAAAAATAGCCATCGCTGACAGTTAAAAAGTGTAGTTTTTGGCAAATTGAAAATTGTCATTTTTGGTAGTTGAAAATTGTAGGTTTTAGCTGTTAAAATGGCCGTCATTGACAATTAACAAATGTAGTTTTTTGGCAGTTGGAAGTTGTCATTTTTGGCAGTTGAAAATTGTAGTTTTTAGCAACTAAAAATGGCCATAGTGACAATTAAAAATTGTAGTTTTTGGTAGGTGAAAGTTGTCATTTTTGGCAGTTGAAATTTGTAGTTTTTAGCAGTTAAAAATAGCCATCATTGTCAGTTAAAAATTGTAGTTTTTGGCAGGTGAAAGTTGTCATTTTTGTCAGTTGAAAATAATAGTTTTTACAAGTTAAAAATGGCCATCGTTGACAGGTAAAAATTGTAATTTTTGGTAGGTGAAAGTTGTCATTTTTGGCAGTTGAAAATTGCAGTTTTTAGCAGCTAAAAATGGCCATCGCTGTCAATTAAAAATTGCAGCTTTTGACAGGTGAAACTTGTAATTTTTGGCAGTTGAAAATTATAGGTTTTACAAGTTAAAAATGGCCATCGTTGACAGTTAAAAATTGTAATTTTTGGCAGGTAAAAGTTGTCATTATTGGCAGTTGAAAATTGTAGTTTTTAGCAGCTAAAAATGGTCATCGTTGTCAGTTAAAAATTGAAGTTTTTGGCAGGTGAAAGTTGTCATTTTTTGCAGTTGAAATTTGTAGTTTTTAGCAGTTAAAAATGGTTATCGTTGTCAGTTAAAAATTGTAGTTTTTCACAGGTGAAAGTTGTCATTTTTGGCAGTTGAAAATTGTAGTTTTTAACAGTTAAAATGGCCATCGTTGACAGTTAAAAAAATGTAGTTTTTGGCAGTTGGAAGTTGTCATTTTTGGCAGTTACAAATTGTAGTTTTTAGCAACTAAAAATGGCCATAGTGACAGTTAAAAATTGTAGTTTTTGGCAGGTGAAAGTTGTCATTTTGGCAGTTGAAATTTGTAGTTTTTCGCAATTAAAAATGGCCATCCTTGTCAGTTAAAAATTGTAGTTTTTGGCAGGTGAAAGTTGCCATTTTTGTCAGTTGAAAATTACAGTTTTTACAAGTTAAAAATGGCGAAAGTTGTAATTTTTTGCAGTTGAAAATTGTAGATTTTAACAGTTAAGAATGGCCACAGTTGACAGTTAAAAATTGTAGTTTTTGGCAGGTGAAACTTGTAATTTTTGGCAGTTGAAAATTATAGGTTTTACAGGTTAAAAATGGCCATCGTTGACAGTTAAAATTGTAATTTTTGGCAGGTGAAAGTTGTCATTTTTGGCACTTGAAAATTGTGATTTTTAATAGTTAAAATGGCCATTGTTGACAGTTAAAAAATGTAGTTTTTGGCAGTTGGAAGTTGTCATTTTTGGCAGTTAAAAATTGTAGTTTTTAGCAACTAAAAATGGCCATAGTGACAGTTAAAAATTGTAGTTTTTGGCAGGTGAAAGTTGTCATTTTGGCAGTTGAAATTTGTAGTTTTTCGCAGTTAAAAATGGCCATCGTTGTCAGTTAAAAATTGTAGTTTTTGGCACGTGAAAGTTGTCATTTTTGTCAGTTGAAAATTACAGTTTTTACAAGTTAAAAATGGCCATCGTTGACAGTTAAAAATTGTAATTTTTGGCAGGTGAAAGTTGTTATTTTTGGCAGTTAAAAATGGTAGTTTTTAACAGCTAAAAATGGCCATCGTTGTCAGTTAAAAATTGAAGTTTTTGGCAGGTGAAAGTTGTCATTTTTGGCACTTGAAAATTGTAGTTTTTAGCAGTCAAAATCAACCATCGTTGACAGTTAAAAATTGTAGTTTTTGGCAATTGAAAATTTTTATTTTTGGCAGTTGAAAATTGTAGTTTTTAGCAGTTAAAAATAGCCATCGTTGACAGTTAAAAAAATTGTAGTTTTTAGCAGTTAAAGTGGCCATCGTTCACAGTTAAAAATTGTAGTTTTTGGCAGGTGAAAGTTGTCATTTGTTACAATTGAAAATTGTTATTTTTGGCAGTTGAAAATTATAGTTTTCAGCAGTTAAAAATAGCCATCATTGGCAGTTAAAAATTGTAGTTTTTGGCAGTTGGAAGTTGTCATTTTTAGCAGTTAAAAATTGTAGTTTTTGGCAATTGAAAATGATCATTCTTGGCAGTTGAAAATTGTAGTTTTTAGCAGTTAAAGTGGCCATCGTTGACAGTTAAAAATTGTAGTTTTTGGCAGGTGAAAGTTGTCATTTGTTACAATTGAAAATTGTTATTTTTGGCAGTTGAAAATTATAGTTTTCAGCAGTTAAAAATAGCCATCATTGGCAGTTAAAAATTGTTGTTTTTGGCAGTTGGAAGTTGTCATTTTTAGCAGTTAAAAATTGTAGTTTTTGGCAATTGAAAATGATCATTCTTGGCAGTTGAAAATTGTAGTTTTTAGCAGTTAAAGTGGCCATCGTTGACAGTTAAAAATTGTAGTTTTTGGCAGTTGGAAGTTGTCATTTTTGATAGTTGAAAGTTGGTCATCGTTAACAGTTAATAATTGTAGTTTTTGGCAGGTGAAAGATGTCTTTCTACGTGTTACTTTACACATTTATTTCAAAAACCCGATTGTAGTGCCAAACGGTACTTATACATTTTTGAAATCGTCGGTGAAGTTTCGATATGGAAAAGATAATATGTGAATTCAACAAGATGGTACAACAGCCCATACATCATCTAGTTTTCTTGGAATTCTTTGAATAAGATTTTCTACATCCTATTATGAAGTTTCGATATGAAGAAGAAAATATTTGGATTCAAGAAGATGGTGCAACAACTCGTCCTTTACTAGTTGGAATTCGGAGAGATATTTCTTAGTATGTTGTCTCCTTGCGGGGCAATTGTTACAATATTACGTGATATGGTGGAAACGGTATCTATTGATAGTGGTATTGTTTTTAAATCATTACCATATTTTTCTCCATGTATAATTGATGTCATTTTAGTTGTTGAAGGTAGATTAAGGGATTCTCTACTTGTATATGGTTTTATATTTTGCCCTATTAAATATGCAACTTCTAAGGATACGCGTAAAGACTTCTCTTAAATTGTTGTATTTTTTTTGTTTGACTTTGGCAGGTGCCCTTCAGTCATATCAGTTATTGTATTTGTACTTGGCTAATAAAATTGTTGTATATTTTTCAAAAATATAATTTGATTTTTCATATTCTCAGCTGTTTTTTTTTAAATGTTTCAAATTTATTTGCAAATTCATATTTAGTTTTCTAATATCTTTTTAATTTAGCAGGCCTCATATTCCCACTTGCTAATTTATACCTGCAATAAGCACACAAAGTACAGACCGGGCCTTTTAGGATGGCGAGAAGCGGCGCAGCCCGAATAGCGCCGAATGCGCCGTTTTAAAAGTTTCTGCTCGGCGCACACTAGCGTAACGTAAGGGATAAGGGAATCATTTTTTGGCCATTGTGTTGATTTATAATGAAATGAATATAAATAAAATATATCTTGAATATAAAATTTACTATTTCAATCACGTATGCATGGTGTACCTACCACGTTATAATGGTTCGCCGCCATTGAGGATTTTTTAATTTAGCGCCAGCACGACACCGCTGCGCACCCAAGTTTCTCGCCATCCTAAAAGGCCCGGCCTGTATGTTCTTTGCCATCAACCACGTAAACTGTGAATGCGTATTTAATAAACTTCTTGATATTTTCTCATTTTTTATTAGATAACATATTTCGTTCGATATTTTTTCAAGTAGAAACAGTGCCACTGAATTCATTTTTGTTTGGGTTTTCATCCACATGTATTACGTTTTAAAAACTCTTATATAGAATATGTGGTTAAATGGTTTTGATTTGACTGCAGATCCTTGGAGAACAAAAAAACATGCGTTAAGGCAATTTATCTTAAGTCGTGCAAATTTATAAACGTGCTGGTGGGCGCGCGTGAATCGACCAATAAATAAATTAAGGTTGTGGCACAATTCAAGCTACTTTTAAATAATATAATTCTATGTACATATCAATTTCCTGCACTGTACTAGATTCAATAATTCACTTAAATTAAACTCGAACTTCTTAGATTAGATAGATAGATAGATAGATAGATATTTATTGGTGTATTAGATGTATTACATTAATTACACAAGTCGCCATTCGATATATTAGACGAAAGCTTAGGATGATTTTAAGATGATCTATTTCTTTCTTCTACAGAATTCCGCCTCTGAATATGCAAAGCATTAACTTATATTTTTAAATGATCTTTTATAACTATATAAAATTTTATCTGAAAATTAATGAAAATAAAACAAAATATGAATTCCTATTAATCACCTGTATTCGTACTGTAGATATGTATATTTTTCTTATATGCTTTAAATCTGTGTATTTTATGTTATGTGAGTAATAGATACACATAAAATGTTTTGGTGTGAGTACATCCGGGAATCCATAGGACTAAAGTGAAATATGCGAGCTCCATTTGGATGACCATTGAATGGACGTTGAATGGATGCACTGGGCAGAGATCCGTTTCCGGTCGAATACTTGTGAACATTCTAATATTGTCACAACAGTTATTCGTCACTTTACAAAGAAAACAATTACAACAGTTCCTATTAAAATTGCAAATTGCATCAGATGCACCAACCCCACAATTATTATGACGTGTGTAATTAAGGCTTGACAAACACTACATGAAATTGTCGACTGCAAATACTAAATATTGTTGCATGATCTAATAGATTTATTCATTTCTTTTATGTTGGTATTAATCCCAGGTGGGTATACATTTTTCTAAATTGGGCTAAAGTCGATCTTTAGCATTTTCGTGTCGAGGACCTAACAAGGAAGATTTAACGTGAGTTTACGTTTGCGCTACGGTTTTTAAAGAAGTAATCGATTATTTTGTTTAAAACAAATTAGAATTATTTAATTGGTTCAAATATGTGTATTGATAACTGTAATACCATGTTGTATTACTACGGAAAATGTATTGAAAACAGTATCATAAGAATGTTTCAGTTCAGTTTACTTAACTCTCAAGGATTGAAATGAATAGTTCAGAATTCTTAAATAAATAGCATCAATAAGCGAAGTATATTTTGACTCCCGATTTTCAATTTTCGATTAAATTTTTAGGCGATTTCCACCCAAAATAATTACATTTCTTACCTGCTGCTCCCTTCTGCCAAATTCGTCTCCATAATGCTGCACTTCCGAGTGATTCTGCAACAACAAGAAAACATTCCGTGATTACACGACAATTACATTTTCCCATCACGAAAACCCGGAAACGAATTATTCAGCTTAGCACTCGAGATATTTAACCTGCCCAGCCCAATTAAAGGTGCATTTCCTGCTAAAATTTAATTAAAACGGAAACAACAGTTTTCATAATTACTTGTTCGTATAAAGTAGGGCTCGTTAATACACGGATACACGTGTACACGGATAAACGTGTTCTTAGTTAGCAAGCGGTTTTTAAACGTTTAAACGGATATTCACGTCTATACTTATTCCGCTTGAAATTGAAAGTCTACCTTCGAAGGGACTTTATTGCAGCCCATTGTGCGCTCGAATTTTTATTATATTATTATATAACAAGCCGCCCCTGGTTTAAGCCATTGTTTAATTCACAGAAAAAAAATTGCAAAAATGTTTTTGTCTTACAAATGTACCCTACAAAAACATCACATAACAAGGTTGACATGCGAAGAGCTTGGATGGTTACAATTTAAAAATTTTAATTGTGGAGAATAAGAACAAAATAATGCGTTATAACAAAATGTCACATTTCTTTTCAGTTAAATCGTTGGTTGATGAAATTCTTTTTGAATTCATCATTCCGTTCTGTGATGGTAATTGAACTTGTTAAAAAATATGAAATAATAAGGGAGCAACAGTAATTTGAAATTAACAGTGGAATAATTATCAGTGAATTACGAGGGGAAACAACCGGCAGACGCATAAATTTAAACGCATTAACACACATCGGGTGTAAATATTCATAAAATTGTATGCACACCACAAATTTTTCCCACATGTATTAAATGTACATCGGTGTGAGTTTGTGTGTGTATGTGTGAGTGTAGAGAAACGCGAGGGATATTCGATATTTTCGTCTTGTGGTAAGGCGAGGAAGTATTATAAGGTTTCTGGTGGAATTGCCAATAGTTATGTTTGAAGATTTTCCACTTATTAAAATGATGGAAAAACCACAGAGGCGCCATCTACTGTCTAAAACCTTAAACCGAAAATTCCTTCCTTTCGCAATGAGCCCAATGCGTTTTAATTAGTATAAAGCAGACTTGGAAAGAATATTGGTACCGGGACAGGATGGAGAAGTAACAGAATGGATGATACCAATCAGAATGTTAACATGTAATGGATGATACAAAAAGGCGACCTGCGTGTTAGCGGTTAGAGAGGATAAAATTATATTAAAAAAGAGAAAGTTAGATGTAAGTTAACGGAGGTAAAAGGAAGGGTGAACGATATTATTGGAATAGAGAAGAAATTGCAAGAGTAAAAGAGTTTAAATATTTACGGATAATATGTGTACAAATCTGGAAAAGGTAAGAGCATATGAAATGTGACGTCAAACTTGGTTTGGTCAAAGTTAGATATGGTTTCCAGAAAAACCCTTTTTTTTCACAGGGGCGCTAGAGGGGGGCGGAAGGGGTTACGCTTAATGTCGCATGCATGACTTTAAAGAAGACACTTCAAAGTTTTTCGCCCTCGAAGATTCATCAAAATCGATTGAAAATACGCCGAGTTATGGCGATTTGAA
Organism: Ocypus olens; assembly: GCA_910593695.2. NCBI lineage: Eukaryota > Metazoa > Arthropoda > Insecta > Coleoptera > Staphylinidae > Ocypus > Ocypus olens. Next base: position 6,975,431 of record OU343052.1, on the reverse strand, counting down.
AATAGTCGAAATTTTACGAATTTCAGGGGTTTCATTTTTTTTCCTCCAGTGTATTTGAAGAATCCTTGATTTTCGAAGTGAGAACTTCTTTTTTGCTTATGATCCGACTCGAATTATGAGTCGATTGTTAGTGGAATTTGGAGGTGTTTTTTTAGGGAAAATTTTGTCACTTTTCCAACCACTTTTACAAAATGATTCAGATATTGCTGTTTTGATACTTAAAAAAACACTCCAAGCAAGTCAATTACATAGCTTTTCCGATAAAAATCATCAAATCTAAGAATATCCATTTTTAGCAGCCAAAAATCGAAAAAGAATGGATTTCAAAAATTCGAAACAAGCGTTAAAAATGATTGGGTTTTATATGCCAAAAAAATCTTGGCAAGTTAATTACCAAGTTTTTCCATTAATTATCATCAAACACAAGAAAATCCATTTTCGAAACGTAAAAGTTTAAAAATATGGATTTTCCAAAATTCTAAACTTTTATAAAATGATTCATAAAAGATTGATATTCCAAAAAAATCCAAGTAAGCACTAATCATCATCAAATTTAAGAATATCTATTTTCGGCAGTCAAAATGAAAAAAAATGTTTTTCTTTAAATCCGAAACAACTGCAGACTTCTAATTTTTTTAAATTATTCAAAATCGATTGGGTTCTTATATGCCGGACAAATTTTAACAAGTTATTTACCTAGTTTTCCATTAATTACCATCAAACACAAGAAAATCCATTTTCGAAACGTAAAAGTTAAAAAATATGAACTTTCCAAAATTCTAAACAAGTGTGGTCTTCACACTTTTATAAAATGATTCATAAAAGATTGAGTTTTGATATTCCAAAAAAATCCAAGTAAGCACATTACCAACTTTTTGCAATAATCATCATCAAATTTAAGAATATCTATTTTCGGCAGTCAAAATGAAAAAAAATGTTTTTCTTTAAATCCGAAAAAACTGCAGACTTCTAATTTTTTTAAATTATTCAAAAACCATTGGGATCTTATATGCCGGAGAAATTTCAACAAGTTAATTACCTAGTTTTTCCATTAATTATCATCAAACACAAGAAAATTTATTTTCGAATCGTAAAAGTTGAAAAATATGGATTTTCCAAAATTCTAAACAAGTGTGGTCTTCATGCTTTTACGAAATGATTCATAAAAGAATGAGTTTTGATATTCCAAAAAAATCCAAGCAAGCACATTACCTAGTTTTCGCAATAATCATCATCAAATCTAAGAAAATCTATTTTCGGTAGTCAAAATGAAAAAAAAGTTTTTTTTTTTAATTCCAAACAACTGCAGACTTCTATTTTTTTAAATTCTTCAAAAACCATTGAGTTCTTATATGCCGAACGAATTTTAACAAGTTAATTACCTAGTTTTTCCATTAATTATCATCAAACACAAGAAAATCCATTTTCGAAACGTAAAAGTTGAAAAATATGAATTTTCCAAAATTCTAAACAAGTGTGGTCTTCACACTTTTACAAAATGATTCATAAAAGATTGAGTTTTGATATTCCAAAAAAATCCAAGTAAGCACATTACCAACTTTTTGCAATAATCATCATCAAATTTAAGAATAACTATTTTCGGCAGTCAAAATGAAAAAAAATGTTTTTCTTTAAATCCGAAACAACTGCAGACTTCTAATTTTTTTAAATTATTCAAAAACCATTGGGATCTTATATGCCGGAGAAATTTCAACAAGTTAATTACCTAGTTTTTCCATTAATTATCATCAAACACAAGAAAATTTATTTTCGAATCGTAAAAGTTGAAAAATATGGATTTTCCAAAATTCTAAACAAGTACGGTCTTCACACTTTTACGAAATGATTCATAAAAGATTGGTTTCGATATTCCAAAAAAATCCAAGTAAGCACATTACCTACTTTTCGCAATAATCATCATCAAATCTAAGAATATCTATTTTCGGCAGTCAAAATGAAAAAAAAAGTTCTTCTTTAATCCGAAACAACTGCAGACTTCCATTTTTTTTTTAATTCAAAAACCATTGGCTTCTTATATGCGAGACAAATTTTGACAAGTTAATTACCTAGTTTTTCCATTAATTATCATCAAACACAAGAAAATCCATTTTCGAAACGTAAAAGTTGAAAAATATGAATTTTCCAAAATTCTAAACAAGTGCGATCTTCACACTTTTACAAAATGATTCATAAAAGATTGAGTTTCAATATACCAAAAAAATCCAAGTAAGCACTTTACCTAGTTTTCGCAATAATCATCATCAAATCTACGAATATCTATTTTCAGCAGTCAAAATGAAAAAAAAATGTTTTTTTTTTAAATCCGAAACAACTGCAGACTTCTAATTTTTTTTAATTGTTCAAAAACCATTGGGTTCTTATATGCCGGACAAATTTTAACAAGTTAAATACCTAGTTTTTTCCATTAATTATCATCAAACACAAGAAAATCCAATTTCGAAACGTAAAAGTTGAAAAATATGGATTTTCCAAAATACTAAATAAGTGTGGTCTTCACACTCTTACGAAATGATTCAGAAAAGATTGAGTTTTGATTTTCCAAAAAAATTCAAGCAAGCATATTACCTAGTTTTCGCAATAATCATCATCAAATCTAAGAATATCTATTTTCAGCAGTCAAAATGAAAAAAAAAATGTTTTTTTTTTTAATCCGAAACAACTGCAGACTTCTAATTTTTTTTAATTGTTCAAAATCGATTGGCTTTTTATATTCCGGACAAATTTTAACAAGTTAATTACCTAGTTTTTCCATTAATTATCATCAAACACAAGAAAATCCATTTTCGAAACGTAAAAGTTGAAAAATATGAATTTTCCAAAATTCTAAACAAGTGTGGTCTTCACACTTTTACGAAATGATTCATAAAAGACTGCATTTAGATATTCTAAAAAAATCCAAGCAAGCACATTACCTAGTTTTCGCAATAATCATCATCAAATCTAAGAATATCTATTTTCGGCAGTCAAAATGAAAAAAACATGTTTTTTTTAATCCGAAACAACTGCAGACTTCTCACTTTTTTAAACTGTTAAAAAATGATCGAGTTTTTATACGCCAGAAATTTTTTAACAAGTTCATTTCCTAGTTTTTCCAATAATTGTCATCAAACACAAGAAAATCCATTTTAGATTTTCAGCCAAAACTATGCATTATCTGGAAAAATTATAAGAGACCAAAGTTGTAGAGCGGAAAATTTCCGACCGATATAGGTCTTTCGACTTTTCCAATAATGCGTGAATTGCCAATTGGGCAAAATCGTGACCGTATATGCAATTTAGCGTTTTTTTTTAAATTTTTTATCAATAAATTGCACTATGTTTTATTTTTCGCGCCCTCTAGCGGAAAAACAGGAAATTATAGGGAAATTCAAAGCAATATCGATTGAAAATGCCCCGCTCTACAACTCTTAATAGAAGCAATTTTTGCCCAAACTGCATAGTTTTTGCTGAAAATGCAAATTGAAAATGTATGTATCAATTTTCGCGTTTTTTTATGTTTTTTTTATTGAAGTAAAAAATCGAGGTAAAAATTTATAGACGGGTTATCCTGGTACTGAAACATCTAACAGTGATCAAATTTGAAATTTGGGGGATGTTACTTCTGTTATCAAAAGTAATTGTATTTGTTTAATTAGGTTTCAAAGCTCTGGGCTGCACTAGAAAGAGATATGTTGACTCAAACTTTGTATACAATAAGACTTTATTTGGGCTTCAAAGCTCTGGGCTAGTCTAGAAACAGATATAAGTTGACTCAAAGATTAATTTTGTTTGTATACAATAAAATTTAATCGGGAAATGAATTTTATAAATTCTGGACATTTATTTATTGTGACTGCATACAATAACAGAATCTGGGACTGTCCTAAAAACTCTACAAATGATGTCACCCGATCTTTGAAGAAAAATATATTCTAAACGATCGAAAAAGAAAATTCTCAGACGTGTGGATCATGATACAGCAATTAACACGTTTGAAATTTGGGCAAAGTTTTTGTATAAAACATCGAAGTCTACACTTCTCTACTCTTGAAGATGATTTTGTTTAAATCATTTGGAATTTGAAGCAAATACAATCGTTTTATCCCTCACTATAAGCACGAAGTCAAATATTAACCCTTCACATAATAAGTACGTGAGAATTTTGGAATTAAAACAAAACGTGCACGTTTCTCAATGGGGCATTCGTAACTTGTTAAATATTTGGTTTTAAGTGGACAACCTGTTCCGCTCGCCACCTGACACCCTTTGAGTTTGTCCACACATGAGTACACAAGGGCTGGACGGACTTCCTTCGGCCGAGCACACACCCTTCCGTCCTGTCCGCAAAATTAACACCGTGAAATTAGTTCCTTTCTTAACAGGTAAATCACTCCCAGAAAATTCGTTTTTAACGGAACGACATGGATCACTGGATTATGTTTAAATAAAAGTTGTTCCATTAAAATTTTAATTGTTAAGTGAACGTAACTTTACAAATCAAGCGTTAATTAAATTTTACAAAACAAAACGTTTAAATATATAAATCAATTAAGAGACATTCCGATCGTTATTTTTTACTTTCTGATCGTGAATGAATTTCTCCGAGGTATAAACGCGATGATGTACAAGTTCAGTGATCTCCGTCGGGCCTCCTCCTGTGTTTGTATTTTCCTCATCATGATGGCCACCATGAAAAGTTTCCTATGAAAAATCCCAAGTTATGTACGATTTCATCTTCATCCAAATTTTTTGAGGCTGTTCGAAGTAGTTCATGAACGTGAACCAGAACATTAATGTTAAAAAAAAAGTTCAGTGATCTATATTTTTTCTTAATTTTTGAAATCAACAGGCTTTTTTTCGAACAACTTATATAGTCAACTATATCGTTAATATAAATTATAAATATTAGCGGGCCCTAATTTGATCCCTGCGGGATACAAATAGTATCGAAGTATTGATATAACTTTTTAGTATTGTGGTGCGTTTCTTGATTTATCGAAAAAAATTTCAAATAAAATTTGTTAGGTTGGAAGTGCTTTAAACAAATATCACATTGAATGTCTCCTACATCACCACGTATAAGCGTAGTTATGTACATATTTTTTGCTTTATTTTTGAAAGCAGCTGGTATTTTCGAACTTATAAAGAATAAGCTTTTTTCGAAACACCACTAATTGTTCCATAAATATGCAAAATCCCCATCATCGCGGAGAAGGTTACATGATGGCCACATCAACTTTTTCAACCTTGTCTAATCTATTCGACGAGTAAGGTGCCTTGCTAGAATGATAAACGAACCGCCCATCGAAGAACATAGAAAAAAAATAATTGGGAGACGATATCTAAACTTTTGGTTAATTAATAATTACTGCTTTAATATACTTAATGAAAAATATTCTAACCAAAAAGGTGTAAATTATAATACGAAGTATTAAGGCTAGGAAGTAACGTTTTGTCTGTCATTTAATGAAGTGTTAATTTCTGGAATATATCAGCCGTTAAAAAAACTCACACACACAGCCTGTAAAAATAATGGTACGAAGTTTATCATTGAGTAGAGATGAGATGACCGATGACCAATGACCGGAGCCAGAAATGTTATTAATAACATCTCGCGCGTTTTAACGATAATTCTATTACAATTCTATCGCTCCTATTTACTATCTTTACTTTTATTACCCTTCCAGTATCAACTTTGTGTGTAACGCGATATCGTAAATTAATGAAGCCGTCAAATTGAAAAAAAAAACGACCGAGTCGTTGCCACCGAATCGGTTCATTCATTTAATTTTTTGTACGGTTTGTTTGCTTCTTTAAAAGGTGCCGACACTTTTTTTTATTATAATTAATAGTGGAATGTACCGACGGACGAAGGGAAAAAGTGTTGAGTGTAGCACACTCCCGGAGCTTAAAATGCAATGAAATACAATGCAGATGTCCACGCGAGCAATTACCAAGTGCACATATGTTCTCATTGTTGGAATGGTTAAATTCATTATGCGCCATTTACATCAATTTGGCTTGATTCCATGGTTTTACCATAAATATAATATGTTTCACGTTTCTAAATACATTTTAAAACTATTAAAACTATGGAAATAGTAGATTATACTAGTTTTTCAAGCTTAAGTTGAAATATAAAATTAAGAAAAGTAACTGGTCACGAACGACGGCGCAGCGCAGCGGAGTAGCCTATAAACTTTGAGCAAAGTTACCGGCGACGAACCACGGCTCCGCTGCGCTGCGCCGTCGTTTGTGCGTAGGCCATTAAAATAAACTAAAGTTACCGGTGACGAACGACGGCTCCACTGCGCTGCGACATCGTCTGTGCGGAGGCCATTAAAATAAAATAAAGAAATTGGCGACGCACGACGGGTCCGCTGCGCTGCGCCGTCGCCCGTGTGTAGCCCATCAATATGAATCAAGGTAGCTGGTGATTTTGACTTTAAGTCGATTTTTTATTGCAATTTTAGTCCCGATCTGAGGATGGTGCAGTACTTAAAATTACGTGTATTCTAACTGCAAGGCCTTCGGATATCCTCTAGGCTCAGAAAAAGGCAGAGCCTAAAATGCTGGGTTATGTTTATGAGGGTTATTATTGTAATAAAGTTTTGAACGCGCTTACCCTTTACTTAATTGCCCCAAAAGCACCACCTCTCTCATCCGTGCAGAAGGGGGTGAAAATAATTAAAATAGTCGAAGGGCCGAAAATAGGCTTTAGCAAGCCGCCGCTTTTAGCAACACGAGGTCGCTTCACTCGCTCGTGTTGCTAAAAGTGAAGGGTTGCTAAAGCATTTCGGCATAAGTTACACTCGATATTTTTTCGCCTGCCTTAAGTAAAAACAGTGTTTCAGGAAATTTTATATCGCGCACCGTTGAACTGTCACTGTCAGATTTTTGCTTAGCCTACTCATATTTCGCGGAAGGTTGTCTAGATTATGCATATTATTTTTTCGGCCCTAGATACGCTAAATCGTAGTTTCGGCCCGATTTTTATGGCCGAAATAAATGGTTTCGGTAGAGGCAGGCGAAAAACATTATTTTGAATCGTTTTGCTTAAACCACGCAACGAGGAACTTCGGGAATGTAATCTGGTGGTAACCCCAGCTTCTGAATCTGACATCTGTCAAATATGACAATGCACTATCAATGCATTTCTTAATTTGCTGTTTGGAAAGCACTCGGACGTTAACAGGATGAAGCTTATTTTCTTTCATGAATTTTGGTTCTCCAAAATTTAATTGTTGAGCGTCTGAGAAGCGTATACACATTACAAACCAACATACAAACCAAATTTAGGGCGGTACTGATAGGGGTTGTTTTGGTCTTTGGCACCCCGTTGCGGCTGATGCGGCCGACGGGGTGACCGAAATGTTACCAAACTGTGGTTTGATTTCCCAAAGTTTCATTGTTCTAACCCTCCCGGAAATATTTTTTTTTATTGATTTTCAGGGGAAACATTTTCAAAGTTCAAAAACAACAATAATTCAAATATTCAAATCTCGGTTAATAACCGGGCGATTTGAAAAATTCAAAGTTTTTTTTACGTACACGCTACACCGCAATGATAATACGTCGTTAGATTCGTGATTTAAAAAGAATAAAAAAAAATAGTCAAAGACGATCGAAAATATTTACCGGCAAAATAAATAAAAGTTTAATTTATTTTTAAAATTAGAAGGTGGGGCCGGATCAAGAAATTTTATTTGAATTTTCTGTTTGGCTCGAGAGGGTCTTTCCGGTGGTGTAATCAGATTTCCGATCGGAGAAAAAAAATTGTGCCCCGCTGCTAAATTTCGCTTCCCTCTTCTGTATACAACGTCATATCTCGAAAACTAAAAATCTGATCGCAAAACTTTATGGGGATGTTTCATACGCATTAAATAGACGACTGATATGCAGTCGTCGGATTTTTAATTTTCGAAAAAAAAAAATTGAAAAAATTGAAAAATATAGCCCTTATCTTTGCAATTCGGAATAGCATGCCGTTTAAATTTCTCAAGTGAGATTAAAAATGGCCGATCTAGAATTTTTTTATTGAAATCGGGGGTGGTTTTCTTTGAATAACTCCTCGAGGGTTAGAGATATCAAACATTTGTAAGAGACATAAAATGTAGAGGGGAGCTAGTTCTACAAAACCCTATAAAAATTAAAGTCGTAATCGTAAGGGCAAGCGCGCCCTTTTTTCCGGTAGCGTCCGAAATGTGATTTTTTAGAAAAATGGCTGAGGGATTGCAACCGCAGGTCGCACCCCAATTTCCTATAGTAACCTTTGTGTCCCAATGCATTGGGGATTTTTTGAGCCTAGTCCCAGTTTTCCAGCTCAAAAATCCAAGGATGTGAAATTTTGGCGAGAACCTCTGCATCGTCAAAAATCGATTTTCAAAAAAATCACCGTGTAGTAATTGGGTAACTTAGAAAATCGCGGATTTCACGGTCGTCAAGAGGAGCCCCGGGATTATCGCGAAAAAAATAAAAATTTGATTTTTTTTGAGGGGTTGGCAACCCTTTTTTTGAAAGGGTTTTTTTTCATGAAAATTTCAACTCTCTACCTTACAGTTTTTGAGATCTCGCACTTTGGGGGTCTTGCGTTTAGGAGTATGTTGTAATATCAGGGGAGAGAAATTCCTGATTTAAAATAACATTCTTTCCCGAGAAATATTTTCCATTATTTTTCACAAACGGGATATTTTAAGTAAAACGTTCGTTTTTCTCTCCCTAGGGTGAGAAGTAATAATTTCTCTCCCTTGAACGGGAAATGTTATTTCTGTCATGATTTAGATAGCTGAGAAGTCGAATATTTCTTTCCCGTTTGTGAAAAAAGTAAATTGTTCCTAATAAATATAAAATTAGGTATAGTTTTTTTTACGTAAAATCTTATAAATATATTTTAGTTAGTACATATGGTACATAATATCTAGAAAAAAATGGCGCTACTTTCAAATTTAATGTTCTTCCACTCGTACCCACAATTGCTCTGATGAGATTTCTGCTTGGGAATGATAATTAATGCTTACAATAATACTTAATAACATTTCAGTAAATTTGGAAAGGTTCAAGTCTATAAAATTTGTCTTTACTTTTTTTCTCGGGTCGCCAAACTTATTGCAATTTTTTATAACTTAACTTTCTGTTCCGGGCCGCGGTGGCCTAGTGAGTAGAGCTCCTGCTCACGGGCCTTGTGGTCGTGGGTTCGAATCCCATCCGGATCACTTTTTCGGAATGAAGAAGTGGCCATTCGAGTCCATGGATGTCCAGTGTATGCCCCCCCCCCATTCATTATATAATTAATAATGATTATACCGGGTGTGGCACTTAAGACGCCTCGGACCATAGCTCCTTTACGATAAAAGCTATCGACAAAAATCTAAGAACAAAGTGGTGCATAGTTACCGTCGCTATGTTTCAAAAATATTTCTAATCATCAGTGGCGTGCCGTACTCCAGTGGCGTACCAAACTTATGTTTTTTTAAATGGAATGCCCTATTTTTTATTGCAGATTTGGAAAGTGCTCGACGAGTACTTATTTTTTTATCTAACATGTTATACCCTTCACTTTAGCGGTTTCGCTGTTATAACCCCTTCTTTCAAAATTGCGCCCCATTTTTGAGATTTTTTTGTAGAGAAACTAATTGACGCCGGCGCCTAAATTTTGAATTGAAGTACAGGTTAAGACCTCGTATACCTTCACATAATTTTTTTTCGGGTAATTTATGGAAAAAAAATAATTTTTGATTGATCTTCGCATGTTGTCATTTTTTCCGAAAATTTCAAATGGCACCCCCCTAAAAAAATTACGGCGTTGTACAGCCAAAACTCTAAATTTTTCATTGGTGTAAAAAAAATTACACATTGCATAACAAAATTTCGGAGAAAAAAGGAATTTCATCGCAAATGTCGGGAAACGTTTTCCGTTCCCAAGTGTGCCATGAGAAAACAAATACACAAATACGGTCAACATAATAGTATGTACCTATTTATTCAACATGATATGAAAAATGCAGATAAAGAAAATTTAACAACTTAAACTAAATGTTCGAAATGACGACATTCCTGCTGGAGGCATAACCGCAACTTCGACTCACAGGCTCTAGACACTGCCCTAAGGACTTCTGGTGATATACCGCGGAAAGCCGCGCGGATTCTCTCTCTCATATCCTCGACAGTAGTTGGTACCGTTCTGTAAACCTCGTCTTTGATATGGCCCCAAAGGAAGAAGTCAAGGGGAGTGAGGTCTGGTGATCTTGGCGGCCACCTCACAGGACCCCCACGACCAATCCAGGAGTCCGGAAACGTTTTATCGAGAAATTCCCGAACGACACAGCTATTATGTGCAGGAGCTCCATCGTGCTGGAAAACTATCTGTCGAAGAGCGGCTAGAGGGACATTTTCCAAGAGATCATCCAAGTCGTCGCGAAGGAACCTCAAATAACTGTTGCCGTTCAGGTGCCCCTCGATGAAATAAGGACCCAAAAGGTGTTCTCCAAGTATGCCTCCCCAAACATTCAGCGACCATCTTTGCTGGTGGTTTATCATTCGCATGGCTTGTGGGTTTTCATCGGCGTAATAATGGTAGTTGTGGCGATTGACATGCCCATTTGTATGGAACGTTGCTTCATCAGAAAATAATACGCGCATAAGAAATGAATCCTCCTGCTCAATTTTGTTGATAGCCCACATGCAGAAATCTTGCCTCGCATAAAAATCTTGAGGTTGCAATTCTTGGTGCAGTTGAATCTTAAATGGACGGAATTTGTACGATGTACGGATCGCGTTGAAATATCGTGATTCCTACTAATATCACGGATACTGGTATGAGGATCTTCAATAACTGCCTCCAGAACCTGCAGTTCATTATTTTCGGTAATAACTGCCTTCTTTCTAACTCTCCTTGGCCGTTTCACACTTCCCGTAGTAGTAAATCTCTCCAACACTTTTTGAAACGCACGTTCATTTGGATGTGCCCTGTGCGGATATCTCGCAGCATACACTTGTGATGCCAAGAAACAATTCTTGTTACATTCTCCAAGAATAAATATAATGTCAATCATTTCCTCTTGAGTTCGGAACATTTTTAGAACATTTATCAAAAATGACTTATGGCTGCTACTGACGTCTAATAATTTACTTTGACAACTACCAATCTTTTGTTTTCTCATGGCACACTTGGGAACGGAAAACGTTTCCCGACATTTGCGATGAAATTCCTTTTTTCTCCGAAATTTTGTTATGCAATGTGTAATTTTTTTTACACCAATGAAAAATTTAGAGTTTTGGCTGTACAACACCGTAATTTTTTTAGGGGGGTGCCATTTGAAATTTTCGGAAAAAATGACAACATGCGAAGATCAATCAAAAATTATTTTTTTTCCATAAATTACCCGAAAAAAAATTATGTGAAGGTATACGAGGTCTTAACCTGTACTTCAATTCAAAATTTAGGCACCGGCGTCAATTAGTTTCTCTACAAAAAAATCTCAAAAATGGGGCGCAATTTTGAAAGAAGGGGTTATAACAGCGAAACCGTTAAAGTGAAGGGTATAACATGTTAGATAAAAAAATAAGTACTCGTCGAGCACTTTCCAAATCTGCAATAAAAAATAGGGCATTCCATTTAAAAAAACATAAGTTTGGTACGCCACTGGAGTACGGCACGCCACTGATGATTAGAAATATTTTTGAAACATAGCGACGGTAACTATGCACCACTTTGTTCTTAGATTTTTTTCGATAGCTTTTATCGTAAAGGAGCTATGGTCCGAGGCGTCTTAAGTGCCACACCCGGTATATAAATAAATATACAGAAATCAATACAAATAGTTAAATGATACATCTGGCGGAATGGACCAGCTTCCTATGCCAAAGAAAAAAAAACTTTCTGTTCGTGTGAAGTTATCCCAAAATCTAAAGCCAAAATGATCATTATAATCTGACATGTATTATAAGCAGGGTTCGGAAAATATCCGATATTTATATAAATATCAATATATCGGATATATATCGGATATATATCCGATATATATCAACTTCTTGATATTTATTCTTGGTCATTAATATTAATGTTTATATGACTTATTAATTATATAATGCACATACTTTATTTATATTATATTTATTTATTGCAAACAAACACAGTTGCTTACAAGATAGTAAAAACATAACATTTAAATTGTTCAAATATTTGACATCAAATTGAAAAAATTTTGAAATAAGGACTTTTTTGCTCTTCATTATGTTTTCAGGGATAAATTGAAGAATTTTCAAAGTGAGGACCTTTTTTTGTTTTCTTTTGCTCACACTTACTTTTTCATTTTTAACAGAGTCGTGAGTCACTTCAAAAATCGACTCTTTCCGACAAAAAGAGTCATTTCGCCCATCTCTAGTTTATATTAGAGCACATGCTTACTATTCATATTGCTACAACTGGAAAAATTTGAGAAACGGGGGATTTTTTTGGTATTGTGTGTTTCATAAATATCCATTATATATATCATCCGAACCCTAATTATAAGTAACTATTGTTGGCAATTGTTTTTATAATTTTTATAGAGTCGTTAAAATAATTACAATTTTATGCAAATTAAGTATCTATTAACATGAAATTATCATAAAATTTAGTGGAAGGTGTTGTAATTTCTATTGCATCTTAATACTAAATAAATGTTACGTAAATGTAGTTTCAAGTTTATAGCAAGTGTATTTTAGAGAATCGCCAGAATGGTTACTATATATACAAGATAAATGATATTTTCCCAAAATCTAGAGACTCAGTTCTTATAGTTTTCACTTAATTATAATCAGGCATGTATATTATTTAATTTTAGAAAGTTTCAAGTCGATGACAACTGTTTTTGTATTTTCAATCGAGTCCATTTTTTACACATTAAATCTCCTTTAAAATGAAATCAGGAAATCAGTAAAGAAAGTTTGTGGTTTTGTTCTACTACTAATGCTAAATGAATTTTAAGAAAATTAGGAACGTTTGAAGTCTACAGAAATTGTTTTTATATTTTTTATAGGATCACCAAAACTATTGCAGTTTTTATAACTTTGGATTGTTCACATAAGGTAAAAAGCAAAAGTTTATAAATTAACTTCTTGTTCGCGTGAAGTTAACCCAAAACCTAAAGCCAAAGTTTTTGTAATTTTCACATTATTATAATTCAGTGACGGTTCGCGGGGTTTTTCTGGTACGGCCGAGGAACAAGAGGTGGTAATACAGATAGGTGCGGTCACGCATCCAGCCGTCCTGCTGACACTACCTATCTGTATTACCACCTCTTGTTCCTCGGCCATACCAGAAAAAAAGCCCGCGAACCGTCACTGTTATAATCTGACATGTATTATAAGTATACTCCGGATTAATATTTTTTTACATGTTTTATTTCATCTTTTGTAACGAACTACTGGCGAATTGTATCGGTACGTTTGTCTCACAAATAAAACAAAGTACTTTAATTATTATTATAACTTAATATTTAGAGGTTTTGCCACATTAAACTTATTTAAGTATATATCCGCATATAATTACACACAGAGTCTATATTTCCATCAATTGTAACTAATTTTGTTGTAATTTATTGAAAAATTTGTTGATAGACATTTTTTCTTATAACATCATATAAAATCGTAAAGATACATTCCCGGGATTCCCCTAAATAGCAAGCGGAATCTTGTCTTTGTAGATATGTTTATATTATATTAATTATATAGAATAGGGGGATTCCCCTGTCATCAAGGTAAACTAGTGCATCTATGCAGATCAGTGTTACCAAGTTAGCGGAGAATCCGCTAGATTTGGCGGATTTTGAATCCGAATTGCGGAATAATTTTCGTTTTAGCGGCAGGCGGATTTTCTAACGGAATTATGATGAATTTAAATTTAAACTTTATTTTTAAAACATATATTTTACAAGAGAAAAAGTGGAATATTAAAACATTAATTTTCAAAAATTGAAAACTCTCGGAAAAATTGACACATTTTTAAAAATTTTAATTAAATGTAAAGATATCTTGTGAATATATTAAACATTTTAAGCAGTTTTATCATATAAATATTTTTTTTAGATCTTGACAAATTAAACGTTAATTTTCAAAAATTCATAACTCACGGAAAAATAGGCAGATTTTCAAAAATTTTAGTTAGTTTTAAAGGTAGATGTTTTGTAAAGATTTTAATTTTTTTGTGAAATTCTGTTATATCACTGTTTATGGTTTTAAATTTTTATTTTGTTCAAGTCTTCTAACTACTAAAAATGTTAATTTTCAAAATTCATTCAAATTTTTAAAGAATTCTATCATATCTGTATTTATTTCTACTTTCTGCGTTACGAAATACGAGAAAATATTGTGATCGTGATTTTTTTTTCAATTTTTTTTTTACGGAAATATCCGTTTTGGTGTCCCTAGATGCTATTTCAACAATTTCTGGAAAAAAAATGTTTGTGTTTGTGTCTGTGCGTGTGTGTGTGTGTGTGTGTGTGTGTGTGTGTGTGTGTGTGTGTGTGTGTGTGTGTGTGTCTGTGCGAGCTGTATCTCAAAAACTAATAGAGCAATTGATATGAAACTTTGAACATACGTCTTATTTGATAATCTGAAGAACTGAAAACCTTTTGGTAAAATTTCGTACACCGGAAATGGGAGTTTACCTTAACTATTTTTTGTTTTTTGCCAATATTTTCTTAAATATGAAAAATATTACAAAAACATTTAAACAAACTTTGAAGACAACAAAGAAATGAATATCTTTTGCTGGAATCATTTTTATTCGAGAAAAAAACTTATTTTTTTTTTTAAATTTTTGGTTTATAATTATAAAACGATAATAGTTACAGCAAATTTATGTTAATAATAATTGTAGAGAATGCTAAAATGAACAACTTATATAGAATAAGTTTTTTCGAAATCCCTTTAGTTTTTTGAGTAAACTAAGTTTTTGAATTTGAAGTATAATTTTTCCATCTTTCATAATTTTGACGTTTTAAACGTCAGTTTCATCCGAGTTTACACAACGCTCGATGTACATTTAAAATATGGTTTAAATGGAAAATAAACCATGAAAACGTAAATATAAATGATTCCATTAAGTCGGAGAAAGTAACATGATGGCCACATCACCATTTTTTATTGTTAGTGGAATTAGGATGGCTATCTGACTGAAATATTTTATGGCCAGTTGGCAACACTGATGCAGATCATACTCGGTGCAAGCGTGAATTGTGCTATTTTATTTTGATAAATACGTCTTATATAAAAAGTGCGAAAATCATGCCGAAAGTGGGACTATCCGAGTCTGAATTACATTGGAAGTGGATTAAGGTGTCGAAACATTTAACTATCGATGGGGATTTAAAACTTCATATGCAAAAATCATTATTTACTTAATGAAATGATTTTTCCTTATTAATTCCAATGTTTCGATGAAACCATGTTATCTTTTACCAGAAATAAAATAGTAGCAGTACTTTTTTAAACGCCATTTCTTCGAAAACATCTGAATATCAACATGGAGTATGCTACATAAAAAATACTCAGAATTTTACGTAGAATCCATAAATGCAACACAAAATGAGGGTTCACCTTTGAAAATTTCAACTTAGGGGTCGTATCTCGATTATGGGACACCCTGTACATTTGAATTTTATCTCAAAAAAATGCGTGTTAAAGAATAATAATACACGTGTCCGAGCATTTTTCTGAAAGAAAATGCCCTGAATTTTAATCGAATTTATTCCTTACTTTATGTACACAGTGTATACATTTTTAATAAAAAAAAGTCACGTACATTTATTAATAATAATACGAAATGATAAATGCTATACTTGTAGATAATTGGTCTTAATAAGACTACAGTTAAGAAATTACGTTTTGTAACAACTACTTTCCTGGCTAATGCCAATAACTATGAGAATCCTCTGGACGTCCTAAACTATTTCTTTCTTCTTCTTACCTTTTGATCCGCGTTAGGCATATTTTAAAGTAAACCGACAAAAACGCATGTTTATCGCAGGACGAATTGGCAATTACTTTGATAACATTTGGCCGGTAGTTTTTTGAATGGCTATATGTTGGTTCATGACCGAAACCGAAAAATGTGCCGTGCCACAAAATGTTACAAATTACCTATATATACTGAAGGAAAAACAAAATGAAACACTTGAAATTCGTGAAATTTCGACCATT
The DNA here is from genome assembly GCA_910593695.2 of Ocypus olens. NCBI lineage: Eukaryota > Metazoa > Arthropoda > Insecta > Coleoptera > Staphylinidae > Ocypus > Ocypus olens. Next base: position 6,959,249 of record OU343052.1, on the reverse strand, counting down.
TTCAAAACGCCATAACTCGGCGTATTTTTAATAGATTTTGATAAATCTTTGAGGGCGAAAAACTTTGAAGTGTCTTCTTTAAAGTCATGCATGCGAACTTAAGCGTAACCACTTCCGCCCCTCTCTAGCGCCCCTGTAAAAAAAAAGTTTTTTTTCTGGAAACCATGTCCAACTTTGACGATGTCTACGGAGTTGGAAAATATTTGTCGACTCGATCTACCATAAAGGTATTAAAATTTGGTTAAATTCCTATGCAGGACTTAAAGAACAAAGTTCCTACGACGATTTGGCACCAAGTTATGGGTGTTTGAAAAAAAGTGCATTTTGAGGTTTTTCGCACATAACTCACCGACTTTTCAACAAAATTTGATGATTATTTCGGAAATAAATCCCATTTTGGCTCTACTTTAAGAGAGTAAACTAATATTGGAATGTTCCCTCTTCGAACCCTTGCTTTAATAACTTCTTAATGCAAAACATATTATTAATCTATTAATTTATTATACCTACATAAATATACTCATCATAGTAATTATTAAAGTTTTGAATATTTCTTTTCGAATAATTGGTCATAATTATTAGCTACAGTTAATTTTACAATCTGAATGACGACTTCCTTCACCTCTACATGACTTTGTTGATTGGTATCGAGTTCATATTAAAAAAAAAAAGCAAAAACAACAACGCCGGTAAAACCCAGATTTGTGTTCCCCCCGAAGATATACAAACTAATAAACGCTTCCAATTACATTCATCGCGCAAATAAATAGCGACGCATAGTTGCAAACCCTCCGGGAACTAACACATTAAAAGTGTATTAGCATGCAAAATAGTTCAATTTAGAATAATAATACGTATGCCCTCCTTTATAATATTGTTATAATAACAAATATTTAATTATATCTTTGTTTTAAATCTTTACCCAAAGCATCATTTGTAGAATAAAATAATATTTTACATTTTTCTCATAGCCGTGTTGGTACTTTTCATTTTTTAGTGTTGTCACTGAAGATGTCAAGAAAGTCTAATCTATGAGTAGATGGAGTATATATGCTATGCATTCAAAAACTGAAATAAATGTTGGACGAATAAATCTTAATTGGTTTTATGATTATTAAAAACTCCTAACTTTCAAGATATGCAGGAGTTTAAACCTTGAAAATTCTTTAGTTTGAACATCTTTCAATATACGAGAAACCCGAAACCTCCATATATGTTTGCGAATGTTTTTGGGTGTTTTTCTGGGTTGTACCTCGACTGTTTCTGGAAGTGTATCAACTGAACAGTTGTCTTGATTTAATTCCGGAAGACATTCCAAAAGATGACGACTGAGATGTCTAGAAATGTGTTCAATCCAGGGGTGTGGAGTCGGAGTCGGAGTCGGAGTCGGGAGAGGTAGAGTCGGTGAATATTTGGGGTCGGAGTCGGAGCCGGAGCCGGAGTCTGGAGGCTGAAAATTTAAGGGGCAAGGAGTCGGAGTCGGAACAAAAAAAATCAGGAATCGGAGCCGAAGTCGGAGTCGGAGTCGAAACAAAAAAAAATAAGGAGTCGGAGCCGGAGTCGGAGTCGCTACATTTTTGTCACGACTCCACACCCCTGGTTCAATCTAATATACAAAACAGAACCGTTGCAGTGTCAAATATTGTAAACTCAATTGAGAAGAAGCATAATCTCTCGGAACAAAACTGTGGAAAATTCCCCCCTCCCCCTTCCCCCCGAATTGTCAGGCGACCAAGTAACGGTTCGCGGGTTTTTTTTTTTCTGGTACGGCCGAGGTAGCAGAGGTGGTGATTCAGATAGGTGCGGTCTCTGTAACAGATCGTACCTATCTGTATTACCACCTCCTGTTCCTCGGCCGTACCAGAAAAAAATCCGCAAACCGTCACTGCAGGCGACAATAAAAAATTGGGTCCAAAATATTTTTTTTGTGCACGATAGCGATAATTAAATGTCTTGTACTTCCTACAGAATTAAAAATGGTGATGTGGCCATCATGTTACTTTCTCCGATTTAGTGATTTATTTAGTAATTTAAATCTAATTTTAAATGTGCATGAGCGTTTTATAGAGTCGGATGAAGCTGACATTTAAAAAGTCAAAATTTTGACAATGATGACATTTAGAAAGATGAATTTTATATATTTAAATTCTAATAGTCGGATTACTCAAAAACCAAATTGATTTCAGAAAAAACTTATTCTTTATAAGTTATTCATTTTGGCATTCTCTACAATTATTATCAACATAAATTTACTGTAACTATTATCGTTTTATAATTATAAACCAAAAAGGCAAAAAAAAATATTTTTTTTTCGAATAACTGTGATTTTATCAAAAATATTTCGTGTGTTGCCGTTTTGTTTTTCCTATGATATAGCCATTATTCTTACGGAAAATCAAAACTGCATGTATCTTGAACTTTTGAAGCAAATTTGGTTACTTATTTACAATTTTTCAAATCTTTACATGCAATTTTCGATTTCTAAGTTTAAACAGTTGTTTGGTTTTCACTTAAAATACGGCAGTTATTTTTACTGAAAATCAAAAACGCAATGATTTTTTTATGTATTTTGTGCTTTTAAAGAAAATTCCTTGTTTGATATTTTTTTAACAATTTTTAAAACAATTAAATACAATTTTTTTAATTCCCAGTTCAAGCGTTCAGAGCGTTGTCGTTTTGTTTTTACCTAGAATATGGCAATTGTTTTTACTGCAAATCAAAAATGCATTATTTGTTCAAGTATCTTAAGAATTTGGACGAAATCCCTCGTTTAATTATTTTTTTACAATTTTTGAAATCGTTAATTGCAATTTTTGAGTTTTGATTCCAAGTTTACAGCGTTGTTGTTTTGTTCTTATCTTGCATATGGCAACTGTTTTTATTGCAAATCAAAAAAGCATTATTTGTTCATGTGTCTTGAGCATTTGAATGAAATCCCCCGTTTAATTATATTTTTTTACAATTTTTGAAATCGTTAAATGCAATTTTTGAGTTTTGATTTCAAGTTTACAGTGTTGCTGTTTTCTTCTTATCTAAGAAATGTCAATTGTTTTTACTGCAAATCAAAAATCTGCATATATCTTGAACTTTTAGACGAAATTTCTCGTTTGATAATTTTTTTACAATTTTTGAAATTGTTAAATGCAATTTTTGAGTTTTGATTTCAAGTTTACAGAGTGGTTGTTTTGTTTTTATCTAGGATATAGAAACTGTTTTTACGTAATATAAAAAAAATACAGTATCTGTTCATGTATCTTTAGTTTTAGAAACAAATTCATCGGTTGATGACTTTTTACAATTTTCCGAATTGTTCGATGAAATTTTCGATTTTTCAGTTCAAGTTTAGAGCGTTGTCGTTTTATTTCTACCTAGAATATGATAATTATTTTTACGGAAAATGCATTGTTTGTTTATGTATTTTCAGCTTTTGAAGCAAATTCTTTAGTTGGTTATTTTTTTTACTATTTAATAAAATCGATTTCTCATTTTAAGTTTACACGGCCGTCGTTTTATTTTTGTCTAGAATATGGCAATTACGTTCATTTTGTCATAAAATCATTGTTTTTTTTAATATTTTGAGGTTTTAAAGCTCATTTGGCGTTTTTTTTTACATTTTTTTAAATCCCCAAATGCATTTTTCGATTTTTTATTCAAAGTTTAGAATGTTGTGTTTTGTTTTCATGCAAGATATGGCAATCGTTTTTATAAAAAATCATAAATGCGTTGTTTATTTATAGACCTTGAGCTTTTAAGGCTTTTAGTGTGGAGAGCGAAAATAAAGCTTATTTTCGAAAACGTTTTTCGTAGCTTCTTTATTAGATATAACAATAAAACTTTTTCGAACATAATAATGTCCTTATAGAATAGAAAAAAAATGGTGAAGTGGCCGTCATGTTACTTTCTCCGATTTGATGGCATAGTTACTTTCACTTTCACTTTACACTTTCATGAATTATTTTCAATTTAAATAACATTTTAAATGTACATACAGCGTTTTGTGGAATCGGATGAAACTGACGTTTAAAACGTCAAAATTATAAAAGATGGAAGAATTATACTTCAAATTCAAAAACTCAGTTTACTCAAAAACTAAAGGGATTTCGAAAAAAAACTTATTCGTTATAAGTTGATCATTTTGGGATTCTCTACAATTATTATTAACATAAATTTGCTATAACTATTATCGTTTCAGAATTATAAACCAAAAAATAAAAAAAATAAAAAAAAATTTTTCTCGAATAACTGATGATTTTATGATCTTCATTTCTTTCTTGTCTTCAATATCTGTTTAAATGTTTTTGTGATATTTTTCATATTTAAGAAAATATTGCCAAAAAACAAAAAACAGTTAAGGTAAACAGATACTTCCGGTGTACGAAATTTTACCAAAAGCTTTTCAGTTCTTCGGATTATCAAATAAGACGTATGTTCAAAGTTTCATTTCAATTGCTTTATTAGTTTTTAAGATACAGCGCACACAGATGGACACACACACACACACAGACACAACATTTTTTTCCAGAAATTGTTGAAATGGCATCTAGGGACCCCAAAACGGATATTTCCGTAAAAAAAATTTTGAAAAAAAATCACGATCACAACACTTTCTCGTACTTCGTAACGGAGAAAGTAAAAAGTACAGTGAATTTAGCTCTTTTTAATTTAAAAATTATAACAGTATGACCAACCAAAACTTCAAAATTGACTTTTAGACACAAGCCTGGTTTCCGCAGTTCCGATCGTAAATAATGAGCACCTCTCAAGTATATAATAATGTAAAGTTATTGAAGAAGTAAATGCAGATTAATGGACGTTAAAAAATCTATACTTTAAATCTGTTTTAGGAAAATTGAACTCCCGCCCCCCAAAAAAATTGTTGTCTGGATCCGCCCCCGCCTGAGTGATGTTAAGTTAGTTTCAAAATGAAGCCAGAGAAAACCACGTGTCACAATATTCTGCCCAGAAACCACAGACGTTCCACAGATTGGATCATGGTGTTGTCAGAAAAATGACAGAAGATCATTGAACAAAATGGCGCTTATTTTGTATAATAATAAGTATTTAAAAATTTGACAAATTTTATGTGATTGCAAGTTACGAGTTTGATAAAGCACGAATTGGCAATTTGTAATTGTAACATAAATTGTACATGCTATTTTTTTCTATTTTGCGAATAATGCATGGATTTTGGTTTTAAGGAGCATCGACAACTGGTCATTCGCACCTCGTGAATAATAATCTAGCACTCGTATATAATGACATTGTATATGACAACAAATGTACAAAGTATCACTGAGAATGAGTGAGAATTGTAATGTCGAAATTGAAAAAGTTAATTTACAATATATATAAACAATGCCCCAATTTTGACTTTCAAATGTTCAATACTCCTTCAATAATCCGTTACATCGTATCGCACCTCTAGAAGAATAGTGTCGTAACTTTCAAAAATAGAGTTTTGGGTATTTTTTACATCATTTTTCATTGTATTTTTCTTCCATTTTCATTTTCAACTAGAATACTGCTATAACTGCATTTACAAACCGAACAGATATGCAACTATTAACCAACTCTGCGACACATAAAAATAATGTTGGAAAGTTCTAGTAGCTTTTTCTCGAAATTTTGACGCTATTCTTCTAATATTTTCAAAATATTACAATTACCAATATCTGCAAAAAAATATTCAAAAAACAAACCTGCACATGACACTGGATGATACACTGGTCTTGCACGTCAACATCAACGTCCAAAAATTTCGATTCCACCGATTGCACAAAAAACAAAAACGCGACAACGGCACCAACAAGCGAGCGCATTTTGCTGCCGATTAAAATCCGGGCTAATCACACATTCAAAACACACCCGTTTACCTCAACGGAATACATCCCGGAATAAAGTAGTTCGATTAATTAGCAAGAAACACCACTCTATGTTTATGCGCGCCTGTTTTCGAACCGTGCCACCACCAAACACTGAAGTGTTTTTGTGTTTCAGCGTTCAGCTCGCGCTATCTCCGCATAGCTGCAAACCCCCGCCACTTTTCCGTCCTTCCATTCCGGGCACAAGTGCATCAATGAAAAATAATTACACGCGCTCTCTCAATACTTTAACAACTTCCGTTCCGGATGAAATTGATGTTATAATGTTCTGTTTTGAATTTTTTTCATAATTAGTAAATTAATTTTTTTTGTGTTTGAAGACTTACTTTCGCTAATTATTGTTGAGGAAATTGATGTGTGAAGTTTAGGCGTAAATAATTTTTCACATGCTTCGGGTGTAATTAGCGATTAGTCTTAATTGTAATTAACTAAATAATTAGTCATCGAGGAAATTTTTGGTATGTGTAGAATATGTATGAATCACGTAAAATACGCACTCGTAAAGCACAGTACAATTTCTTTTCTTCATTTTATTAAAAATACCTTTTGTAATTTTAAATTTTATAATACCGTCAATCTCGGTAATTGCACGTAATACCCGCACGGATTGTGACCGTACCATCTCCGATAGGATAATCAGTAGAGGTGGCCAAAACTGCTACTTTAGAATCACGTTGCTACCTGTGATTGCTACTTTCAAATATCAGTGATTTTAAACAGTCATCAAAAAATATAAAAGAATGCAGGAAAAATTCCATAACAAAATCATCCTCAATGTCCGAAGTATCGTTTATTCAAAATCGATTTGATTTTTGTAGATTCAACAATTTTCAATAGAGATATGGATTTTTGAAGATTTTTCTTTTAATTTTTTGAGCACCTGAACAAACATCGCAGAAAAAAATATAAAAAATGTAGGAAAAATTCCATACAAAATCATCCTCAATGGCTGAAGTATCGCTTATTCAAAATCAATTTGGTTTTTGTAAATTCAACAATTTTCAATAGAAATATGGATTTTTGAAAATTTTTGTTTTAATTTTTTGAGCACCTGAACAAAAACATCGCAGAAAAAAATATAAAGAAAGCAGGAAAAAATCCACAAAAAATCATCCTCAATGGTAGAAGTATAACTTATTCAAAACCAATTTGGTTTTTGTAAATGCAACCATTTTCAATAGAGATATGGATTTTTGAAATTTTTTAATTTAATTTTTTGAGCAACTGAACAAAAACATCCCAAAAAAAATTAAAAAAACGCAGGAAAAAATCCACAAAAAATCATCCTCAATGGCTGAAGTATCGCTTATTCAAAATAAATTTGGTTTTTGTAAATTCAACAATTTTCAATAGAGATATGGATTTTTGAAAATTTTTGTTTTAATTTTTAAGCACCTGAACAAAAACATCGCAGAAAAAAATATAAAAAACGCAGGAAAAAATCCACAAAAAATTATCCTCAATGGTGGAAGTATCACTTATTCAAAACCAATTTGGTTTTTGTAAATGCAACCATTTCCAATAGAGATATGGATTTTTGAAAAATTTTAATTTAATTTTTTGAGCATCTGAACAAAAGTATCGCAGAAGAAAATATAAAACATGCCGGCAAAATTCTATCAAAAATTATGAATTTGAAGGGGTACGATAAAAGCGTACAAAATATTTCTAAAAGAACATGGCCTTAAATTTACAAAAAAAATTTTTTATCTAAGATGTGCTTAAAGTAATTCCAAACAAAACAATTTCATAGCAACTTCTTAAAAATAGTAGATATTGAAAAAATGTGTAATTCTGTTAAAAAAATGACAAAGAAAATATTTCTGAAGAAATAATTGGGAAGCAAAATTTTCATTATTTGAGAGAGTTAATTTTGATATTTAAAAAAAAAAAACAATTTGAAAGTGATTTTTACAGAATTTAGGGGCGGTTAACATAGAATATTCTTTAAAAAACTAACGCTAGAAGCATACAAAAATATTTCTAAAAAAACAAACAATTTGTTCTCAAATTTACAAAAAAAATATATTCTGAAAACTGTTTTATGTGCTAAAAATAACTTCAAAGCAACCTCTTTAAAACAGTAGATTATGAGAAAATGTATCATTCCGTTTAAAAAAATTACGAAGAAAATATTTCTGAAGAAAACAATTTTTGAATTCAAATTTTCTTAAAAAATGGGAAAAACTCAAATATCAGCTTACCCTTTTAGATGTGTGGAAAGAACATATCAAGACCCTTTGCAACAAAATCTCAAACAAATCTAAAACGAAAAAAAAAACACTCAAACGCGCCGGAGGAGAAGTTTGTGATCGGCCGAGCGGGAGGGTGGCGACCATACTTTTTAGACTTTAAAAACAATTCCAAAGAGACTGTAGGTTTTATTTTTTTAAATTTTTGCCTCAATCATGCCACACCTCCTTTTTTAGTTGCGGGCAAACTTTCAAGGACGTATTTTTTTCTGTGGAAATCGAAGAGTTGAAACTTTTAGGGAAGGTAGGGAGTGGGACGAGCCATGATCCATAAATTTTTCAAAATTTTTAAAACTCCCCCTACCTCTCCAGAATGCGTTTTTTGGCCTACCCACATAGTTCGTTCTTTTTCTTTCAAGGACGTATTTTTCTCTATGGAAATCGGAGTGTTGAAACTTTTAGGGTAGGTAGGGAGTGGGACGAGCCATGATCCATAATTTTTTTTAAATTTTTAAAACACCCCCTACCTCCCCAGAATGCGTTTTTTGGCCTACCCCTAGAGTTCGTTCTTTTTCTTTCAAGGACGTATTTTTTCTATTCAAATCAAAGAGTTGAAACTTTTGGGGTAGGTAGGGGGTACTACGAGCCTTTATCAGTAATATTTTCAAAATTTTCAATACACCCCTACCCTTCCAGAGCGCGTTATTTGGCTTGGCTCTAGGGTCCGTTATGTTTCTATCAAGGACTTTTTTTGTTCTATTTAAATCAAAGAGTTGAAACTTTTAAGGCAGATAGGGGGTAGGACGAGCCTTGATCTGTATTTTTTTTTTTAATTTTAAAACACCCCGTAGCCTTCCAGAGCGCGTTATGTATGTATTTTAAACGCGTAAGAAAAGGTATGCTATTAAATAAATAAAACACACTTTTACTGAGTTAATATCACACTGTTTATTTATAGTGACTGCAGTTTCGATCAAACAATGATCATTATCAAACTATAAGTAAAGTAAATACAAAGAAACATCTTATTTATTCCGCGTTAAACAGAGGCGAGAACATGAGGTTAGTTTGTGAGGTATGCTATATCTCGAAAACGGTTATAGGTAGCAAGTTGAAATTTTCATAAAAAGTCATAAAAAATTCAATAAAATTTCATCCCCCAACCATCAACCCCTCGAAAAAACGGTTGCCACCCCTAATTTAACAAAAAATATTCGGAAAGGCTCTCGGGTCCTCTAGGGGCCCGTGAAATCCGCGATTTCCTAAATCAGCCCTGGACCCCGGAGTAAATTTTTGAAAATCGATTTTTGAGAATGCTGAGGTTCGCGCCAAATGATACTCCTCCTTAGATTTTTTAATTGGAAGATTTTGATACGGCTCAAAAAATCCCCAATGCATGTGGGCAGAACGGTCACTTACGCAGGCATGGGTGCTCTTCCCCATTCGCGAGCTGCAACCCTTTCTTTGCAGAGGAGGTCGCTTTTTTCGTGCTTCAGCGAGCGGGGGCGCGCCACCTTTACAGCGACGACTCCAATTTTCACAGAGTTTTGTAGAATGAGTTCCTCTCTACATTTTATGTCTTCTACGATTTTTGAATAGCTCTAACCCTTGAGGAGTTATTCAAAGAAAGCCACCCTCAATTTCAATAAAAAAATTCTAGCGCGGCCATTTTTAATCCGACATGAGAAATTTAAACGGCATGCTATTTGAAATTGCATTTTGCGTCGAAAAGGTAAGGGCTATTTTTTTGTAGAGCGCACCATTTACGATCTGCGGCCGATTTGTTTTTTAGGGAAGTTTTTTTTTGTTCGATCCGAAATCTGATTACACTACCGAAAAAGCCCCTTTCAAGCCGAAAAGAAAATCCAAAAAAATTTGTTGATCCGACCTCTCCTACTAATTTTAAAAATTAATTAAACTTTTATTTATTTTGCCGGTAAATATTTTCGATCGTTTTTCAATACATTTTTTTTATTTCTTTTTAAATTACGAACCTAACGACGGATTATCATTGCACTTATTGTGTGTACGTAAAAAAAATTGAATTTTTAAAATCGCCCAGTTATTAACCGAAATATGAAATATTGTTTTTTTGAACATAAAAAATTTTTCCCCCAAAAATCAATTTCGAAAAAAAATATTTCCGATCAAAAATCATTAAGCGTCCTATTTGAAGTAGATCACCAAAGTTTTGTAGCATTTTGATCACCCCGTCAGTCGCAATGGGATGTCAAAAACCAAAATTAGTTGAATTAAATTAAATTAAATGCCGATCAAAGTCGAGACTTGAGTGTAAAAAAAACATGGCACAATCCTTATCTGCCAAATTTGATATTTATACAGTTTTGGAGGTTAATTTTATAAAAGCTATGCCAAAAACTCTTGCATTTTGAGCGTAATTTGTAAAGGTGTGGGAAACATTCATAAGCAATTGTTGTTGCATTCCGAAGTCAAGAGAAAAGTTATAAAAGGTATATTTGAATTGAGAGACGAGATAATGATTTTCCTAAAAAAACGTTTTTTTCTGTGATTTGCTCATTAAGACGGATTTGACAGAACAAAAGAGCTTTTGCAGGTAAATTTGGTTCTTTTATTTTCTCCCATATAGATGAGGCAAAATGATTTCTGAACCAATCTAAAAATACTGCCATGTTGATCCAACCTTTATATTGTTCCACTAATGCTACAGGAACTTATACATACCTTATCTGCTCTTCCTAATCACAAGAAATTTTAGTTTGTGATTCCCTAAAGAGTTTGCACACTGCATAAATGTAATACGATCCCGGTTAACTTTATTTCCCCAGTGCAGATTTTTTGCCTTCGTGAGCTAATGTTTTATGAGGTTTAGTCTTATTTCAATTGTCCGAACACAATTAATGAATAATTTATTTGTATTACAAATTCCGAAACAGACTCATAATGATACCCTTATGTATGATATCCTATTTGTAGAAACAAACAAGCCCGAGGGAAAAAATCTGATAAAATCATTTTCGGCGGCGCAAGTGGCCCTCGGGGCGCGACATGCAGGTCCCGACTCCCAACTAATTTCATTTATTATAATTATCGAATTACCGCCGAATTAAAATTACACCAAAAGAGATATTCATAATGAATGCTAATGCTCATCGGAGTTGTCAATTAAGGGAATAATTGACCACTGGGCATCCCCAGCCCCCATTGCGTGCGTTGAGAATAATGCAACCGCAGGAATCGTTTTAATGATCCTCTCGGAGAAAAATGAAAAAAAAATCTTCTTTTGCAATCGTGCAGCACATATTACGTAAAAATGGCAGAAAAGAGACGACGCAAAACTTTAGAGGAGACGTGTGATCTATTAGAAAAATTAGATTGTGCACGAACTGTTAGTGAATTGGCACTATTTTATAATGTCGGTAAATCAACTGTGATCTGTGATTGATATGAAAACGTAAGAGTATTGAATCTGTTAGTTTAGTTTAACAAAGGACCTGGAAATCGAAAAACCACGGAAGCAAGTGAGAATACTGAGGTGGACTTCTCTCAGTGGTGAAACAATTGTTGTAAAACAATAAGTTACGTTTTTTTGTTTAAGTTATAATCAATCAATTAAAATGTTCACTTTTGTTGACATAATTTTATAGCTGCAACACTCAGGAACAATCTTGTGGGCCAGTTTATATTGAAGAGGCTTTTCTTCCCCGTCTGATTGATCTCATAATTTCTCGTCACATGGTGTCAGGTGACAAAATATATTGCAAATCAGAAAAAGAGGTCATAACGTGTGAATTTTTAGCAAAATTTATTTTGAACAAAAATCCACTATTTGGCCCATCAATCCAAGTTTTTTCAAAATTTATTTCTAACAAAAAAACACTATTATTCAGTCCGGGAGATTAGAATACAGTTTTATCAAAATTAATTTTTTAATTCTTAAATTATGGAGTTAGCATTAAAAACCGTTGGTTCTACATATTATTCATACAAAATTTGTCCACTTGTTCGATAGCTACTTGGCGTTGTATTCCCAAATAAAATTCCGACTACTCGCATCGTTCATAATTAATGTGTTGGCCTATTAAACCGTTGCTTCTGCCTCCAATTAAATCTTCCAGCAATAGATTGATTGTTGAAACATTATCAACAAAACTCTTTTTCCTTCGCATGAATCCATTCAATCATCTAAACAATGATCTTCTGTGCCAAAAATAATGAATGAATGCTGAAATGGTAACTTAATTAATTATGATAAGATAATTGTTTTGTATATTTGCAACTGATAATGCCTTAAAAATATGTTATTTTGGAACTGATTCGAGATTATAGAAAAGAGACGGTTATTTTGTAATATTATACAGGGGCCCCTAAGCTACGGAATCCCAATTCGCAATATGCGTTTGGAGGCTCCCAAAAATCGGTGGTTCAAGTGCGCCTATGCCTAAAACCGCCATCTATCAGACAAGTGGTTATTGCAATCATCAATAAAATGCACGATTTATGGGGGGCCCCATAAATCGGTGGTCCTAGTGCGCCTATGCCTAAAACCGCCATTGAATATCTGACAAGCGGTGATTGCAATCATCAATAAAATCCCGTAATGAGCTATACATCAAATGTTTAAATATTTCATTTTGAATCGAATTAAGTATTGTAACCCGCCAATGGTGACCTACTGGTCTGTGAGACCGGATGCGTTAAAAAATTCGAATAACTTCATTCTCCGTTATTGTTTTTTGTTGCAATTTCGAGTAGCTGCCGCATTGCAGAGCTTAAATTGATTAAATATCTTTGTTTTATTGTTCAAGAGCATAAATTTAAAAAAACATTAACTATTAGTAACACGTTTCGAAAAATCTTCAGTTGAAAACCCCGGTGCGTGAGACCGGCGTCACCATTAAATTTGCGTCACCAATGGCGGGTTAAATAGCTAAGGAAAATTCGCGGTTTTACAGTAATTTACAAATGAAAATTTAGCACGAGCCACAGCCGGTAATAATAAGACAATAACTTTTTCATTCTGAATCGAATGATGTGTAAATTAGCTGAGAAAATTTAGCGATTTTCCAGTAATTTACAAATTAAAATTGTGTCGGTAATTCTGTTATCCTTCTGTGTCATCTATCGGACGATCGCTGAACTGCCAAGTGATGATTGCAGTCAGCGCCAAAACGCTCGAACTTTATACTTATAATCAAAATGTAAATATCCAGTAATGAGTTGTGTATCAAACGATAAATTATTTCATTCTGAATCGAATGATGTGTAAAATAGCTGAGGAAATTTAGCGATTTTCCAGTAATTTACAAATTAAAATTGTGTCGGTAATTCTATTATCCTTCTGCGCCATCTATCGGATAATCGCTGAATTGCCAAGTGATGATTGCGGTCAGCGCCAAAACGCTCGAACTTTATACTTATAGTCAAAATGTAAATATCCAGTAATAAGTTGTATATCAAACGTTAAATTATTTCATTCTGAATCGAATGATGTGTAATATAGCTGAGGAAATTTAGCGAGTTTCCAGTAATTTAAAAATTGAAATTGTGTCGGTAATTCTGTTAACTGTAACGCTTCAAATTTAAAAATGAAGCATATTGCAATATTTTTTAAATAAATATGGGTCTTAAAATTTATTATTGAATTATTCAACTTTTTATCTCGTAAATGCATTACAATAAGGAAAATCCTCATCTCTATATAGCCGTACCACCTGTTATCGTGTGGATAAACTAGTGACTTATATAAACGCCTAATTATAGGTGACCCGATATACGCGTAACTAATATATAATATAATATCTAAAAACAATGGTTTGAACATGAATTAAATAAGCACAACTTATTTGAGAGCTAACATAAATAGTATCTTTGAAAACCTAGCAAAACCTTCAACATTAGAAATTTAAATTGGTTTGAAAAGTCTAAAGAAATGAATAATATCAATAATACACATAAATTATAATTACAAATGATTTTATATTTATTTTCCCTTAAAGTACAATATAGTTTAATTTCTGTTTATTGGTATATAGGGTTGCCTGGCAATCAGGCGAGTATATTAAAGCATTTTATGGTCAAAATTTAAATAACAATAAGTCAATTTGTTTCACGATACCATTCTTACTATGTTTGTAAACAATCTCTGATTATAGAATTAATGTTGAAAAGTAAATATAAAATCCTAAAATAATTCACTAGTTTATCGTCGCGATAACAGAAGGTACGGGTGGACAGAAATTAAGATTGCTTATAATGTAACGCATTATACAAGATAAAAACTTAGGTAGTTGATAAGTAGTTATTATTTTGACCAGTATTTACTTGAAAATTATTGTAAAATGCTTCATAGTTAAATTTTAAGCCTTACAGTAAACTGAATTACCGACAAGTGCTCATGCTAAATTATAATTTGCAAATTACTCAAAAATTGCCCAATTTCCTTAGCTATTTTACAGATATTTCGATCCAGAATGAAATATCTTTTAATGTCTTTTAATGTACAGCACATTACTGGATTTTTACATTTTAATTATAAGTATAAAGTTCGAGCATTTTGGCGCTAATCGCAATCATCACTTGGCAGTTCAGCCATCGTCCGATGGATGGCGCGGAGCAAGCGGAAATTACGAATGTGATGTTTTAGAAGCTTATAACACTGGTGTATGATGTTGATAATTGAAACTTTAAATTGTTGCCAAATTTTTAATCCATAAACCTGTTAAATAAACGTTTGATAAAAAATGCGGAATAATAAATATTGCCATTGCAATTCTTTAACTTTTGAATTGATTTTAATTACATAAATGGTGATTTATAGAGGAATTAATGGTTCAATAATAAACAATCAAGTCCAGTGTGTTAACGTTTCTAACCTTTCCGTACAAAAGTGTTGTTTTCGTAATTTTTTTTAAGAATCCGAAGAAAAAAACATTTTAGAGGTTCCCGTGATGATTCCGTCGATTTTTGAAAAACGTCTGCGTGTGCCGTCAGTCTGTATATCAAAAAGTACTACAGAGTTTCGAAGGAAACTTTCAACATAAGTCTCATTTGTCAATGCAAAGAACTGAAAAAGTGCGTTTAGCTTAAATTTAATTCAAATCGGAGGGTGGTGGGTGGTCCGTATCCTACAATCCATCGGGGGCGGCTCGTTATACAGAGCCAAGGAGCTTCTACTTCTCTACACTACCTGTAGTTTCAAGGTCAGCAAGAATCAGTTAAACACAAGCCAAGGTTTGTACAAATAAAAACAGTTTACAACAGAAACTCGAAAGTTCACAATTCTCTCTTTGCTTATTTATATTTCTACTTTTCTGCAACTCTTGCTTTTTGTTAAACCGATTGGATTGTAGGATAGTGCCCACCCACCACCCTCCATTTCCATAAATACCTTAACACACCATGTTTCATATCTAATGTGCTTTCCTTGCTAGTGAGAAAAATTTGATGAATAGAAATAATTAAGAACAGCGTGTGTTGCTTAAATTTAATTGAAATCGGAGGGTGGTAGGTGGCCCCTATCCTACAATCCAATCAGTTAAACACAAGCCAAGATTTCTACAAATAAAAACAGTTAACAATTCTCTCGTTGCTTGTTTATATTTCTACTTTTGTGCAACTCTTGCTTTTTGTTTTAGATTGGATTATAGGATAGTTTAATAAATACAAGAAAACGAACGTTTTCTTGTATTTATCTAATGCTTTCTGCAACAAGTAAAGTTGTTTCTAATTTGGATAGTTTAATGTCTATTAGACTTCCTACCTTTACGGAGATGGGTGTGTATAAAGCAAAAATGTATTATTCAGCAGTATTTTATATTTCCACCCCACCCGACTCACGCTGGGTTAACTTTCATGAACCGCTACAGATGACTTTTAATATTTAAAACACTATAGAAATATAGTACACGTTAGTCACAATAATTTAATTCTAAACCTTACTACACCTGTACCAGAAAATTGGCCGTCGGTGAACAGCGAGGGAAGAGAAACAACAATTAGCAAATTAAATAGATTTTTTTATTATATTAACATAATAATAGTTTTAGATAAAAATATATATTATATATCAGTACATTTATGAATGAAATTCATACTCTCTCTTTTAAAGATTTATAAAATAGAAGTATATTCTTCCAAAATACCCTCGGTGTCGATGGAGCTGGCGTCGATGTTCGACCGGGTGTTGCCGACGACGCTGCGCACCATCGTCGTGAAGAAATTCATGTGGTTCGGCTTCTCCGAGTACCTTTCGTAGTGCTCCAGGGAGTCCTGCAATTTCAACAATAAGCTGCCGTAGTTGGCCTTCACCACATCCAAAATTTGCTCCTCCGACGGCGTCGAGAGATGCTGCGACTCCAGCCATTCCTCGATTTTGGGGGCGAAGTGCTTCCTGATCGCTCTTATGTTTATCAAGCTGTTGTTTAATTTCTGCGCGTTGTCTTTATATTCACTGTCACTGGTTTCATACCTCAAACCTGATATAAAATGAAGGATTGTAACAGTTCGATATTTTAATTAAATGCAACTGACAGCAACAAACTGTGGAACTTTTATTATGTTGGAAAATCTTATAATACAATTGAGATAATGTTGATTACCACTTTGTCCGTATGACATACGGGAAAGTGTTTTTAAATGAAACTTTAAAAAGTCGAAATTTTGATCAGAAATAATTTTAATAAAATTTGCTTGTTTCGTGTTTTTCAGTTATGAAAAAAAAATCATTACCACAAAGGATAAAGTGTATAAAATTAACACTCAATCTGGCTCAAGGACTTCGGTCGATGGTCAATGTGGTTAGTATGTCTGTATTTACTATGTATCTATTAACCCGCCATTGGTGACGCCGGTCTCATGCACCGGGATTTTCAACTTAAGATTTTTCTAAACGTGTTACTAATAGTTTATGTTTTTTTTCTTCAATTTATGCTCTTTGACAATAAAACAAAGATATTTAATCAATTTAAGCTCTGCAATGCGGCAGCTACTCGAAATTGCAACAAAAAACAATAACAGAGAATAAAGTTATTCGACATGCCCGGTCTCACAGACCAGTAGGGTCACCATTGGCGGGTTAAGTACAAGAAACATTTATTATTATTAAGACTCAATCCTCACAGTTAACATAGATGTAGTGAATTAAACTGGTATGGGCACATGATGAGAATGCAAACGATCGGGTTAATAAAAACAATTTCAAAGCAGAGTATAAAAAAAAGAAAAAGGAAAAATGGGTACAGCAAAAAGCAGAGGCAGGAAAAATATTAGAGGAGATGAAAATAATGACTGGAAAGAGAAAATAATGAAAAAGATGGGTGAATGAAAACCCATTGTCGCTCAAAAGGGCAAATGGAAGGGGAGAAACAAGAAGTAGTGAATTAAATACTTACACATTGCATCCAAGTTGATGAAAACCTCCTGCGTCCGAATCAACTCGTAATACAACTCATCATAACTGCCCGGCGTGGGTAGGAACGTGTCACCATACGTGATGAAGAAATTCAGCGTGTTCGTAACCTTCAAGCACAACTCGAAAATATTCATCTTCTTCGCCAAAGTGCTCTCGTTCTGTATCAAATACTTCAACAGAGACGTGAGCGCCTCCCACAAATCACCCCATTTATAATTAATCCTCACCCGGCACCGCTTCTGATAAACCAGCAATCGGTGCACGATACCAATAGCTAATAAATACAATTCCAACGGTAGTTTTTTCATCTTATGACTTACTATAAACTCCACCAACAAATCTACAAGAAATACAAACATTTTACGGCACGCCGATTGTAAAATAAATCCAATTACCTAACAGAATACAGACGAGTGGCTGTGGAGCGAACGCACGATTAACATTAGGTTTCTGATGCCTCATCGGCATCCTGTGTAACAGAACTTTAAAAGTAAGACTAACGTCGTGCATCAGCGAATTCGCGTATTGATCCTCCGCGACACAACTCAGTATAATAAAACAAAGCTTCACCGTATTCGTCCCTGAATCCGTTTTCGTGTCCTGCATCACAATCGAACTGAAAAAAATAACCACGTAAGCCCGTTGCCATCGCGCAAAAATTAACTCACCAATATTGAAAAAACGTAACTAATAAATTCGAAGGTTGTGCCGTCACGTCTATCACAGGCACGTTGGTTAAATCCGGCGTGGGATGCCCCGGACTTAAAGTATTACTAGGCGAAGGCGGCGAGCTGGTGTCCGTTTGCATCTGCGCTAACGTGGTGATAAAGTTCCTGTTCAAATGTATAGCCTCGTACAACGCCAACAGCAAAGCGTTGTTCGCCTTAATCTTCTGCGTTCGCATACCCTCCTCCTCGGAAATGAACATGCTGCCGACTTTGTTGGTCAGCGAGGAGAACCAGGACGCGTTCTGCGTTTCCGATTGCTGGGAAACGAACTGTTTACAGAAATCCGTCAGCGAGGCTGTGATCACCTGCCCGTAACCGTTTAACGCTAGCTCGTCGTCTAGTAATGATAGTTTTACTATGTAGGGATTGGCCGATTCGTGTTTCCTGTAGTTGACCAGTAAAGTTAGTAAGAGTACTACTTCATGACCGTGGATTTGTCGCGTTGGAGCTTCGCATAGCAGTTGGACGAGGCAGTCGAATAATGATGTTATCATTATGTATTCGATGAGGGTGTTTTGGCTGACATTTTCCGTGCCGGTGACGAAAACTAGTAATAGTTTCAAGCAGAGCGCTTTGAGGCTGTCAGGGTAATCACCTAAAATATTTGCCGTTTAAAAAAAAAACATTTCAATACTAATACAAGTACATCATTTTAACCGAGCTTCCAAATTTCAAACTCTAATCAGAATATATTCATTCTGATTTGGGACATCCCGAGAAAGCAATTGATGTACCACTTCTGGGAACAAAATAGCTTATACTCAAAACTTGAACTGTAGACAACAAAAATTAGAAAAGCATTACATTCAAAATTGTGAAAGCTTAATCTATGGTGGAATTAGCTTCAAAATTTGAAAATCCAATCAGAATGAAACCATTTTTGACAACTATAAAAATCATTAGCATAGCACAATTGGAAACAAAATGGCAATATTGAAAAAATAAAAATTGCATTTAGCGATTCAAAAAATTGTAGTAAATTAATCCTGGGTGAAATAAGCTTAAAAATATTCAGGAAGAACATATTTTTAACATTCCATAAAAACATCTAACTTAACTCAGCTGGAAATAAGATAGCAAGACTCAAAACTTGAACTGAAGAACAAAAATTGAATCTAGAGATTAACACGTTGACTGCCACAGTTTTGAGAACTGCATTAAAATCTACGAGTATTCTCGTAGTTGGCAGTCAACGTGTTAATGAAATTGTAAAAAAAATATTGAAAAAATTGCTAAATCCTTTCAGAAGAAACCCATCTTTAACATCCCATAAAAACTGACAAAGTACAACTGGAAAAAATGGCAATATTCAAAATTAGATCTGAGAAAATAAATATTGCATTTCGAGATTAGAAAAATTGTAAAAATTTAATCTCTAAAAATTTCTAAATCTATGGACCCATTTTTAAAACTCCATAAAAATAATTGACAAGATACAACTAGAAACAAAATGGCAGCACTCAAAAAAAATCAGAACTTGAGAAAACAAAAATTAAATTCAGAGATTAGAAATATTGTAAAAAAAATTATCTCTCCTGAAATTAGCTTCAAAATCCAATCAGAATGAAATTACTTCAGTACACCTGGAAACACAATGGCAACACACAAACCTTGAACTAAAAAAAAAAAATTACATTCAGCGCTTAGAAAAATTGCAGAAAATCAATTTCTGGTGGAATTATCTTCAAAAATTACAAAAATCATCCAGAAAGAACCAATTTTTGATATTCTGCAAAAACATTTCACATAACACAACTGCGGGCAAAATGGCAACACTCAAAACTTAATTTGAAGAAAACAAAAATTACTTTCAGTGATTAGAAAAATAGTAAAAAAAATAATCTCTCTATCAATTAGCTTAAAAAATTCAAAATCTTTTCATAATGAACATATTTTTAACATACTTTTGTACAGTAGATACTATATTTGGGACTTGTCCTGTCTGTATCTCTTCTTTTGTGAATAAATAAATAAATAAATACTATGAAAACAATTAACATGGCACAGCCGGAAACAAAATAAACTGAAGAAAACAAAAATTACATTTTACGATTGGAAAAATTATAAAAATAGTAGATTAAGTGTCTAGTGGCTAGCGCCTCGCCCAACAAACTTCACAGTCGTCCGGGAATGCATTTTTCCTACGTGACGCACATACTATTTTTTCGTCAATCGCTACATCTATGAAATGTCATTACACTATTGTCAATTGTGTTGGGACTTTAATAGAAAACAGTTATTCGTTATTCAACTAAATGGACAGCAGTGACGGCTCTGTATGCGGCACACCGCCACAAATTCGAGATGCTGCGAAAGAAGCTACGCTGAACCTGCTCCCGTACTGTCCAACAAAAATTTTCCCGGACTGTTATTTCATCGTAGCCTAGCAACTTCTCGGTGTACTGGAATTATCAATTTTCGATTAATGGTGTCAAGTCGGAAAGCCGTCACTTTCATGGCGGTTGATGAAAAAAACTTTTATCTACGACCACTACTGTAAATGCCCATTATCGTACAATGCGCGTACTGCGTAAATACACCAAAACACCCACGTATGTTAGAGCCCGCTTGTAAATTAAAGGTACTAGTGAGTTTCGTTTACGAACTTTTGATTGGTTGAGAGTTGCGCGTTTGTTCGTTTTTATTAAATATAGTAGTCCGCGATTGTTAAACGTCACATCACGCACCCCGAAGCTGTCACTTCGCTATTCCGCACATTCTCTTATATAAATTAAGGTGAGAGTGGTCGTAGATAAAGTATACTACATAACGCGAGTTGTAAAGCAATTACGCGCTCGTGAAATTGCGTTACTCGCCGCTACGCGGCTCGTACGCAATTTTTTCACTTGCGCGTAATTTGCTATTTACAACTCTTGTTACGTAATATACTATTAAATTTCAAAATCCTATCAGATAAAACTAGTGTCAGCGTGTGGCAGTTCCACGGGGAGGCTATGAAAGAAAATTTTACCAAAAAAGCAGTGGAATATTTGCTTCCTATCTCTATTTTATTAGCCTCCTCTACAAAGATTCATAAGCCAACATTAGAAAGAATCAATTTTTGATATAAAACAATTAAAATACCACAGCTAGAAAGAAAATGGTGACTCAATACTTTAACAGAAGAAAATAAAAATTGAGTTCATGTTTTCTCTGATAGAATTTGCTCTAACATTTTAAAATCTATTCAGAGGGAACCTATATTTACCTAACTCAATTAGGTGTCTTCTACATTTAACAAAAAAACATCAATTTTATTAAAACGGAAATGTAGAACATAACTACGCCAATATATGCACATAATTACCTGATAAAAATGTTTGGCAATGATTAAGCAACTGCTGCATCTTCTCCTCGGCATTCTGTATGCCGACCAACAGACTAATAACATCGAATCCGCTCTCGGCGGTGACCTTCTTGTAAATCGAATGCACGAGCACGCACAGCGTTTGCATCGCTATCGCCACCCTGATATTTCTCTCGTGGCCCAGCGATTCCACGCACTGCATGAACAGCATGTTGATGTTGTCTTTAGCGACGGATATCTGCTCCGGTGTCATCCTCTGTATCTCGCTCTCGAGGTGTCCGAGCTTCGGCTTGATGAGGAAGAGCTCGTCCCAGAATGTCGGATTGTTCTTGGCGACATCCTCTCCGCGGAACAGGGATTCGTATATCTGCACGACTTTACCCTTGAGCTGTTTTTTGGACCACGAGCCGCTCCTTTTCCTGGTACTCATGTTGACTGATGTCTCGTTTTTAGGTTAGGTGACCGGGTTTACGTACCTCGAAGAATAACTTGAGGTCGGTTACAGTGTGCGATTTTGGAGAGTGTTTTGGGCCATTGAGGTTATATTAATTAATGTTTTAATTGGGATATCAAGGCATTAAATAAGTTGAACCGGACATATCATGACAGGTTGTGAATAAGATACGTTTTTCCATAACAGATACTTGACATAAA
The DNA here is from genome assembly GCA_910593695.2 of Ocypus olens. Classification (NCBI taxonomy): domain Eukaryota; kingdom Metazoa; phylum Arthropoda; class Insecta; order Coleoptera; family Staphylinidae; genus Ocypus; species Ocypus olens. The sequence continues at coordinate 6,937,095 of OU343052.1, read as the reverse complement.
CGTCGGTGGTTATAATTTTCGGTGCGCATAATGGAGAAATTTACGCACGAAATTTTATTCCGGATAAAGGCCAATGACGAAGTAATACCTTTTTAATTTTATAATTTCAATCAATTCTTTCTCATACTAACTAAAGTTTCTGGCGCACAGTATTGATCACAATGATAAGGTGTTTAACTGTAAATTAATGCTTGTTTGTTTATTAAACATTGTGTTTTCCTTCTATTGTACTGAGTTATGGTTGAGTGTCAGGAAAATAATAGTAAATTTACATAGTATAAATCAGAATTTTACGGCGATTGTGGGCGTTTTTATAACTCTATCTGTAGAATGAATAGACTATAATAACTTTTGTTCACGAAAATGTAATAATGTGCGCATTATTTAATTGTATGGGCAACATTAATAGGGTACATTTAACACTCAATTTTATTAAACACGCATTTGCGTGTTTAATATGCTTATTAAACACGCACACGCATATGCGTGTTAATATGGTCATTAAACACGCTAATTCGCGCTTTGATTCACAGAACGCGATTTATGATAATATTTTGTTTACCCTATTTAATATTGAATTTAACTTTGATTTTAAATTTTTTTCAATTGTAATTGTATCATAATTACAACTTTAATTTTGATTTTGATTTTAATTTTCGTGAACAAAGTATAGTGTACAACTCGCATATAATGCCTATTAATCACGAGAACGAGGTTTGCGGAACGAGCCGTAGGCGAGTGGAGCAAATCATTCTATGCTCGTATGTACAATATACTATTATTGTTTATTATTAAACCATTAATACCTCTGTAAATTACAATTTGAATCATTAAAATCAATTTAACCATTAAAAAATTGCTGCGGCGATATTTATTATTGCAGGATTTTTACAGCACTTTTATTTCAAAAGATTAAAGGATTATATGTTTGTCGGTGATTCTATGCTTAAATTATCAAAATCATCGCTTAGAATTGTTATTTAGAAGCTTTTAAACATTTTACATTCGGATTTCCGCCCGTCATCGCCATCTATTAGTCGGTGGCTGAACTGCTAAGTGATGTTTTTGAACAGCGCCAAAATGCTCGAACTTTATACTTATTGTCAAAGTGTTAATATTTAGCAATGGGCTGTGCATGAAACGGTAGACGATTTAATTCTGAATCTATTGGTGTATAAAATAGCTGAGGAAATTTAGCGGTTTTTCTGTAATTTGCGAATGAAAATTAAGGACGACACACTTACTGACATTTACAGCTCACTGTAACGTAAAAATTCAATAAAGAAGAATTTGCTATATTCTTCAATCAAATACGGGTTACAATACTTATTCCTGATTAATCATTCAACTATTTATATTATTAATGCATTACAATAAGAGAAATATACGTGAAATCATAATCTAAGTAGAGGGCTCTACCTGTTATCGTGGGGATAAACTACTTAATAATTTGTGGTGTAATAATTGTTGTAATAATAAAAGAAGATTTAAAAACTTAAAAAGAATGTTATCTCATGATTAAATAAATTCGCTTGTGGATATTTACTTACTTAAATTGCAGAAACAATATTTTATAATATACACGCCTAATCCGTAGCAACCCGATATACGCATAACTCGAATTAATTTATTATTAAAAACTTCTAATTTTATACGTAACAGGGACAAAACCATAAGTGTAATCCTAAGTAAAGCTTCAAAAACAGTGGGAATATTTAAGTATTTAAATTGCGGAAACAATGGTATTGTATAAACGCCTACTTGTAGGTAGGTACTATAACTAATATTATTTTTTATTAAAAACTTCTAATTTTAATATAATATAATAGGGACACAAGCATGAGTGTAATCCTTAGTAACGCTTTAAAAATATTACACTTATGGTTTTGTCCCTGTTACGATTAAAATTTGAAGTTTTAAATAATAAATCATTATTAGTTATAAATATATTGGGTTGCCTGAAAGCAGGCGTTTATATAAGATAATTATTTCTGCAATTTAAATACTTTAACATTCACATTATTTTTTAAGCTTTACGGAGGATTACACTTATGGTTTTGTCCCTGTTACGTTTAAAATTGGAAGTTTTTAGTAATAAACTAATATTATGTATGCGTGTATTGCATTGTCTGTAAGTAGGCGTTTATGTAATATAATTATTTCTGTAATTTAAATACTTAAATATTCGCACTATTTTTGAAGCTTTACTGAGGAGTACACTTATGGTTTCGTCACTGTCACCTTTAAAATTGGAAGTTTTTTATAGTATTTATGCGTTTATCGGGTTGCCTGTGATTAGGTGGATATATTATAATGTATTGTTTCTGCAATTTAAATACGAAAATATCTACAAGTAAATTTATTTTATTATAAGATAACAGTCTTCTTCAATTTTTAAATATTCTTTCATTATTAAAACAATTATTAAATCCACAAATGAAAACGTAGTTTATCCTCACGATAACAGAGGGTACCCTCTATGAAGATTAGGATTCCTCATATATTTCTCTTATTGTAATGCATTAATAATATTAAAAGTTAATTGAATAATCAGTAATAAGTATTGGGACCCGTATTTCATTGAAGAATATAGCAAATTGTTGTGCATTTAGGTTTTAAGTTACAGTGAACTGTAAATGTCGGTAAGTGTGTCGTGCTTAATTTTCATTCGCAAATTACAAGAAAACGGCTAAATAGCCTCAGCTATTTTATACACCATTCGATTCGGAAATAAATCGTCTATCGTTTCGTGTACAGCGCATTCCTGAATATTAACACTTTGATTATAAGGATAAAGTTCGAGCATTTTGGCGCTGTTCAAAAACGTCACTTAGTAGTTCGGCCATCGTCGAATAGATGGCGACAAGACGTTGAAATGCGAACGTAAAATGTTTAAAAGCTTTTAAATAGTAATTCTGAGGGATGATTTTGATAATTTGAACGTTAAATCACCGCCAAACTTGCAATCCTTTAATGTTTTCAAATAAACGTACGCGTTTATATTGCTAGTCCAAAAACCGACAAAACAGGGAGCAGTGGGCATGACGAGGAGCGCGGTCACAGTATAGGGATAGTAATTTTAAATTAAATTTTGAACTTGATTTTAATTTTCGTGAACAATGTATTGTGTACAACTCGCATATAATGGCTATTAATCATCCAAACGATTTGCTCCACTCGCCTATCGTTCCGCAAACATCGTTCTCGTGATTAATAGCCATCATTATATGCTCGTTGTACAATATACTATTGAAGAGATAACATACTTACAACCACGTGTACGCTTCATGCATGCTTATCTTGTATACTGGGTTGCCTACTACCACTATTAACAATCATAACTATGATTTTTTTTTAAATTTATATATTTAATTGTGTTTTTTACATAATTATTTTATGCTACTTCTCGTATATATTATAAAATCCATTTAAACATGCAGTTGTTGTAAATAATTAATACTCTCCTTTGTATTTGTGTGTTTAAGCCCTTAACGCACACTTTTTTGCGTTACCGCTTAGCACGCTCGAATTAACTGAAGCCTGTATGTTAGGGGTTAAGGTACCTTGTTAAAAAAAACTAAAACGAAAGTCTTCTTTTAAAATTCTTTACCATGCTTTTTATAAAAAAAATATAAAACCTAACAGAATAAACTATAATTCTAATATTCTAATTCCAAAAATTTAATTACAATTTATTCATCATCATCATAAGAAGGGCCGTCTGAAATTGGCTGTCTTCCGGCGCAGTGCGTATCAGCAAGAGCCCAGTCGACGGAATTCATCCAAACTCTGAAGTTTATTTCGCTGTAATCGAATTTCGAATAAATAAACACCGGCATGGAGTTGGTCAGAACGATGACATCATTTTTGTACACTTTAACGTCACTTGGATAAATGAACCGTTCGTCGTCTTTGTAGACGATATCAAATTCCCTTTGACAGAAGGGTCGGTTCGTGTTCCAACAGGCTAAAGAGTTCTGGTTGAGCAAACCCAAAAATAAAACTCCGGATGATGTATGCAGTGCTGTTCCTGTAGATTGTTGGCCTATTTCACGATGCCCTATTATCTAGAAATTAAATAAATCAATTTTAATTGAAACAATCAATATAATTTAACACAAGAAGTTAAAAGCAGAGTGTTCAAGTGTCATTACTTACGATGAACGTATTAATTTGGAAATGAGACACAATACCTTCATTTATCCACTATACATATAATTATTTGCCAAAGAAAAAAAAATAGTATTAGACTTACTTTAAAATCATCATTGTGATAACTTCTTGTAGCCAGAGCTTTATTTCTTAAAATTCTAGTAGATACTTTGTACAAGTGAGTTCCAGCCATGGACTGGAAGTACATATCCTTATAGCCACAAGGTTTAGGGTCGGTGAGCGTCACGGAAAAGGTACCATCGGGCCATTGGAAATCGATACCCGCGACATTAAATTCTCCTGCTAGTGACTCCAAGTAGAAATAGTTGTGTTTCACCCTCCACGAATCGTCTTCTTTCAGACTGTAGACTATTAACCCGTACCCGGTTAAGTCAGGCATGTATGCGAATGCTTCATTGCATTTTCCTGGTGCTACATCAACGGCGATGAATGTTATGGCTGTTGCTTCGCGGATGACCGATTCTTGTAACCAGTGCCGTTTGATTACTTGGTTGGTTCTTAAATCGATGATGACTATTGAGTGAGGTTGGATTATGGTTCTATTTCCTGAAATGAATAAATATAAATAAGTAAAAAAGACCGTATAACAGTCTTGTTTATATGAAAATAAAGTAAAATGTCAAAAGGCTGTTAGTAGATAAAGATAACTAGTTTTCCTAGGCTTAAGTTGACAATAGGTAAAATCATGTTATTTAATATTTAATTTAAGAAAAAAATGATTTTTAAAGAAGGCCTTGAAGGCCTCAGGGAGGATTATTGGGACGATCAAATTTGCTCAATACATATCTCTTAATAGCTGCCATGTTGCCTAAATAGGTCATCTCCACCGGCAGTACTGAAGAGTATAAAAAAAATAAAACATGATTTTTAATCGTTTTGGGCAGTTATTGGAAAAAATCATTATTTTAAAAAATTAACATGGATATTTCATTTGAATACACAGGTGAATAAAAAACATGAAATTCGTGAAATTTCGACCATTTTCATACCGTCATAACTCAGCGTATTTTCAATCGATTGTGATGAATCGGAAAACTTTGAAGTGTCTTCTTTAAAGTCATGCATGCGAACTTAAGCGTAAACCCTTCCACCCCCCTCTAGCAACCCTGTGAAAAAAAGCTTTTTCAGTAAACTATGCCCAACTTTGACGATGTGTACGGAGTTGGAAAAAAATTGTCGACTCGATCCTCCATAAAGGCATTAAAATTTAATCAATTCCCTATGCAGGACTCAAAGAACGAAGTTCCTACGACGATTTGGCACCAAGTTATGGGTGTGCATTTTGAGGTTTTTCGCACATAACTCAGCGACTTTTCAACCAAATTGGATAATTCTTCTTATATTCAACAAACCTTACTTCATTGTTTATTATTAAACCTTTAATCCATCCATAAATTACCGTTTAAATCATTAAAATGAATGTAGAATTTCGACGACATGACTTATTATTCCAGGATTTTTACGGCACGTTTATTGGAAAATAGTAAAGGGTTACAAGTTTTGAGATGATTTAACGTTCAAATTATGAAAATCATGCCTCAGAATTACTATTTAAAAGCTTTTAAACATTTTACATTCGCATTTCCACGCCTCGTCGCCATCTATTCGACGATGGCCGAACTACTAAGTGATGTTTTTGAACAGCGCCAAAATGCTCGAACTTTATCCTTATAATCAAAGTGTTAATATTCAGCAATGCGCTGTACACGAAACGATAAACTATTTAATTCCGAATCAAATGGTGTATAAAATAGCTGAGGCAATTTGGCGGTTTTCTTGTAATTTGCGAATGAAAATTAAGCACGACACACTTACCGACATTTACAGTTCACTGTAACTTAAAACCAAAATGCACAATAATTTGCTATATTCTTCAATGAAATACGGGTCCCAATACTTATTACTGATTATTCAATTAACTTTTTATATTATTAATGCATTACAATAAGAGAAATATATGAGGAATCCTAATCTTCATAGAGGGTACCCCCTGTTATCGTGGGGATAAACTACGTTTTCATTTATGGATTTAATAATTGTTTTAATAATGAAAGAATATTTAAAAACTTAAGAAGACTGTTATCTTATAATAAATTAAATTTACTTGTAGATATTTTCGTGTTTAAATTGCATAAACGCATAACTACTATAAAAAACTACAAATTTTAAAGGTAACAGTGACAAACCATAAGCGTAATCCTCAGTAAAGCTTCAAAAATAGTGCGAAAATTTAAGTATTTAAATTGCAGAAATAATTATATTACAAAACGCCTACTTACAGACAATGCAATACACGGATACATAATATTAATTTATTACTAAAAACTTCCAATTTTAAACGTGACAGGGACAAAACCATAAGTATAATCCTCCGTAAAGTTTAAAAAATAATGTGAATATTAAAGTATTTAAATTGCAGAAATAGTTATATTATATAAACGCCTGCTTACAGGCAACCCAATACATGTATAACTAATAATGATTTATTATTTAAAACTTCAAATTTTAATCGTAACAGGGACAAAACCATAAGTGTAATATTTTTAAAGCTTTGCTAAGGGTGACACTCATGCTTGTGTCCCTATTATATTTAAAATTAAAAGTTTTTAATAAAAAATATTAGTTATAGTATATTGGGTTGCCTACAAATGGGCGTTTATATAAAACCATTGTTTCCGCAATTTAAATACTTAAATATTCCCACTATTTTTGAAGCTTTACTTGGGATTACACTTATGGTTTTGTCCCTGTTACGTATAAAATTAGAAGTTTTTAATAATAAATTAATTCGAGTTATGCGTATATCGGGTTGCTTGGGATTAGGCGTGTATATTATAAAATATTGTTTCTGCAATTTAAGTACGTAAATATCCACAAGTGAATTTATTTAATCATGAGACAACATTCTTTTTAAGTTTTTAAATATTCTTTTATTATTACAACAATTATTACATCCACAAATTATTAAGTAGTTTATCCCCACGATAACAGGTGGAACCCTCTACTTAGATTATGATTTCTCGTATATTTCTCTTATTGTAATGCATTAACAATACAAATAGTTGAATGATTAATCAGGAATAAGTATTGGAACCCGTATTTGATTGAAGAATATAGCAAATTCTTCTTTATTGAATTTTTATGTTACAGTGAACTGTAAATGTCGGTAAGTGTGTCGTGCTTAATTTTCATTCGCAAATTACAGGAAAACCGCTAAATTTCCTCAGCTATTTTATACACCATTCGACTCAGAATTAAATCGTCTACCGTTTCATGCACAGCCCATTGCTTAATATTAACACTTAGAAAATAAGTATAAAGTTCGAGCATTTTGGCGCTGTTCAAAAACATCACTTAGCAGTTCAGCCACCGTCTAATAGATGGCGACGACGGGCGGAAATCCGAATGTAAAATGTTTAAAAGCTTCTGAATAGCAATTCTAAGCGATGATTTTGATAATTTAAGCATTAAATCACCGACAAACATATAATCCTTTAATCTTTTGAAATAAAAGTGCTATAAAAATCCTGCAATAATAAATATTGCCGCAGCAATTTTTTAATGGTTAAATTGATTTTAATGATTCAAATTGTAATTTACAGAGGTATTAATGGTTTAATAATAAACAATAAAATAGGATTTGTTGTTGTTGGGAAATTAACATTTACTTACGGAGTTATTTTAAACCCAAATAACTCCTAATCACCCTCTCAACCACCTCCCCCTTCCACTCTAGCTCTTTCACTCTCCCCTATCTCCCTATGTTCCTGAACCTCATCCATTTCGTTTTCTCCACATTCACACACAGTCCTCTCTTGTGCATACATCTCTCCACCCTTTTCAACATGCCTTTCATTCCCTCCCAATCTCTCGCCATCAACACTATATCATCCGCATACGCACTTCCAATCACCAACCCCCCTCCTGTCCTCAAAATTATGAAAGATGGAAAAATTATACTTCAAATTCAAAAACTCAGTTTACTCAAAAACTAAAGGGATTTCGAAAAAAACTTATTCTTTATAAGTTGTTTATTTTACCATTCTCTACAATTATTTTAACATAAATTTGCTGTAACTATTATTGTTTTATAATTATAAACCAAAAATTGAAAAAATAATAATCAATTTTTTTCTCGAATAACAATGATTTTATGAAAAATGTTTTCTTGCAAAAGATGTTCATTTCTTTGTTGTCTTCAAAGTTTGTTTAAAGGTTTTTGTGATATTTTTCATATTTAAGAAAATATTGGCAAAAAACAAAAAACAGTTAAGGTAAACGCCCACTTCCGGTGTACGAAATTTTACCAAAAGCATTTCAGTTCTTCAGATTATCAAATAAGACGGATGTTCAAAGTTTCATATTAATTGCTTTATTAGTTTTTGAGATACAGCTCGCACAGACAGACCCACAGCACTCACACACACACAGACACAAAAATATTTTTTTCCAGAAATTGTTGAAATGGCATCTGGGGACCCCGAAATGGATATTTTCGAAAAAAAATTTTTTGAAAAAAAAATCACCATCACAATACCTTCTCGTACTTCGTAACGGAGAAAATAAAAACAAGTTTCTCTTTTACTTACCACGGTATTCAAGAATGCCGGTATCGACCAGCCACAGCCTATCACATACAGTATCTACGGCCATTCGATAAACTGAGACTAATCTTTGCTGGCGTGGTGTGTCCATTCGATTTGTTATCCAATCAGGATATGGTGTTAAAGGTACGTTATGCCTTTCCTTGGCGGACATCGAAACATAGTTAAGAGTTGATGGTACTCCCGGATTCCGCCTCGGAACTGTGATGAATAGTTTATCGTCCCATCTCGTAGCTCCAATTGGTATATTGTTTTCTAAAACACAGTTAATTTTGTTAATTTCGTTATCCACAATGTGATAATTAGTGCTTTCCAAAGCCTACTTCTTCAACAAGCCATAATTTACTAACCGTTGATATATTGACTTTTGCTTAAAATGATCGTTTCAAAATTAAATTATAGTAAATTTACTTAAGTTATTCCTTTGTATTCTAAACATTTGTGGAGTATACTAATTTTATTGAATTTTTTAGATAATATTTTTAATATTTTTTTCAAATTTATCATGGGAAATTTTACTTTTCCAAATTGAAAAAGTTATAATTAGTTTCATAATTAAAGTAGAGTAACATTTCTCAAATGTCATTAAAATTTAAGCATTTGTGGAGTGTACTGAATTTATTTGATTTTTTTAGAGTGAAACCATGCATGGATGTGCAAAAACGGTTATTATTAATAATATAGTTACCATAAATATAATCCAAATTTCCAGTTGCAGGCGGATACGGTCCAGTGGTCGTCGATTTCGGCCAAGTGTAATTAATCCTCGTCCATGTAAATTCTTCCTTTAGTCCAAACGAAAACACCGCAATAAAATTAAAGGCGGACAGCCAAAGAAATAACACGAGAATCATTGTTGTCTCCTTCAAACTGACCCAAGTACTAAAACAGCAATCCTTGTGTCCACGAATATAAACGAGTTACTATAAAAACATAACGCCGATAATGAGTGGGTTAACGATCTTGTTTTTTGATGATTATTTTGGGCAATGATATTTTAACGATGGTCAAACAAAGTAATTGTGAATTACTCAAGTACAAATAATTAATACACGATTACATGTTATTTGTATGGAAAATAAATAAAAACTGGTTTACCACATTTAGACTGCAGTAAAATTAAAATTTACGTTGATTGATATATTTGTTGGCTTAATAATAGATAAGTAAATACAAACATTAAATATTTACAGTTAGAATTGTTAATCATTTCAAATGTCTATCGATCAGAATATGTTCCGTCCAGATAACATTGATTAAGTAGTTGCGGAGTAACTGGAGTAAGTGGGCATTACAGCCACACTTTGAAATGAATAATAATACCTAATAATAGTAATTAGAAAAAAACTATAATGATTTTTTTGACGATTCTAAAAACCAATAGACACTCTCCATTTCAGTCATGTATGGACGTTTCAGACAATCACAACATTATTCTACTGAGAAGAATCACTTGTGATTCTTCCGGAAAGAATCAAGTTTGACAATTGATTGACAACTATTGTTCAGCCGTTCCTTAGTCTACTGCAATTCGAAAAATCAAGATGCCGAGAAAAAACAACGAGCCCGCGGAGTAACGAGAAAAATAAACAACGCCGTTTACACGACTCGACATATTCTCTCTCCGTGTGTGCGCCCAAAAAATAACGATTCTGTTCGCCCGTTGGTCCTAACCCCATCCCTTTCAGAAATTTTCTACTAAACGATACTAAATAAGCCACTACTAGTGGATTCAAGAGCCTAGATATTGACGTCGCCCCCAGTGCTTCAAGGACAATTTAAGCTAAGTACTTTTTTCGCATCGTGTTTAGTTCCATTTTGACGTTTGTAGCTTAAAGTTTTCTCGAAATCTCACTAGTGTTTGAAAAAAACCAATAAATATGACAATATTACTAAAATAAAATCTCGATTATCATTAAATCGGAGTAACATAATAGCCGCAACTTTTTTTTAAGAATTTATAGTAGCAAGCTATATAGTTATCAGCACTTCATATACATTTGACAGTTTCGGCTTTAAAAACTCTAATGAATGAATTTAATTCTTGTGCCAACTCATTACCATCTACACTAGGGTGGGCCGAAAAAACTTGTCTTTTTATATCAAAGTTACGTTACCCTGTAAAAGTAAAATAAAGCAAAAAAATCAACCGACTACGTAATAATTTAATCCGGCCCAGACGCCTATAAAAGGGCGTTGTTTTGGGATGACAATAAAAGATCGTTTATGTTGGCATTCAACAACAAATATCAAAACATTGTTGAACATATTAACATGTTCACTGCGGCTACGATTTTTCTGTGACTTCTTAAAAGACGGTATGGGTCATATTTTTTTTGAAAATTGTGTGACTGCAAACCGAATGGAGGTAATCGATACCACAAATTAATATTAATCTGTGATCGGTGCTAAAAAACTATTAATTCCATCAAAGTACGACGAAGTTACAACCTCCGCCCGTAGGGAACTTCGATAGAATTCTGTTTCGCCAAATATGGAAGTCCACGACGGGACACATATGCCCCGTAACGCAAAGAACCTTTCGAACGGGCTTCAAGAAACTATTTGATATATCATGTTGCAAATGTGTACGCCTTGAGCTTTGCTGTTGCAGAAGAAACAGACAGGTGCCGAGTATTAAATGATCATTGTTGAAAGATTAGCGGTCTGAACGAGAAATGAATATAATAGGGATAGACAAAGTTGTAACAGAGCGGTGACCAAAGAAAATGGCAAGACATGCTGCAGAATGCGAAATAACTAAAATCACAGAACAGACAGAATTAATAATACTGTCCATAAAAAAAAAAACTGGCCAGAAGTTCAGTGGATAGTACAACGCAGGGCCGGTTCATTGCGGTAAGCTGTCGATGCGCTGCATCTAACCGCTTTCTACGAGGGACGCCTAAGGTCGAACTGAAATAAAAATCCATCACGTAACATTTTTGGCTTTGATTTATATTTTTCTGATATTTTGCAAATATTTATTTGTTTTCAAAATATTCTGGCATTCTATTCTATTTCACATTTTGTTTTAACTATTATCGCCTCATAATTGTGGACTAAAAAACTTGAACTTCAACAATTTTTCTATAAGACATATACAGTTCTTCGCTATCTAAAACATTTATATAAAAATATCAGTAATATTTTTGAAATTTACAAAAATTTTGTAGAATAAAAAACGGCTACGTTAAGCACCCACTTCCGATTTTCAAAATTTTATCAAAAGCTTTTCAATTTTTAAGATTGTTAAAAACGTTTGTTAAACATTTGTCAAAAATTATGAGAATCATCTTGGAGGGCTTCAAAATCAGTGACGTTTCGCGGTTTTTTTTGTACGGCCGAGGTAGTAGAGGTGGGTTAGGTTGCAGCTATCTGTATTACCACATCTGCTACCTCGGCGTTATCAAAAAAAATGGTGATGTGGCCATCATGTTACATACTTTCTTCGACTTGATGATATCATTTATATTTACGCTTTCATGGTTTATTTTCAATTTAAATCATATTTTAAATGTGCAGCGAACGTTCCGTAGACTCGGATAAAACTGACGTTTAAAACGTCAAAATTATGAAAGATGGAAAAATTATACTTCAAATTCAAAAACTCAGTTTACTCAAAAACTAAAGGGATTTCGAAAAATAGTATATTGTTCAACGAGTGACGAAAGTAACCTTTAAAAAAAAATGCTTTCGACGAGTTAAACACTATACTTTTTCTACTACCTTGGCACTATAACAAACTTAAAAAAAATATGTAAACAAATACTTTATTTGAACTAAAAATTACAAAACTATTGATCATTTTTAAATTACTTATGTTTTAAATATTGATTAATAGTTACATGTGAACAATTATTCAAAATGATGGGCGTTTCACAGCAAAACTTTTTATGAATTAAAGTAGACGATGCCACATCGGTTCTGTTATTAACTAATGTTATTCCAGAGGAAGATGCGCCGTAATTAGATTCCATCGTAGCTGTTTTTGTATTTTGTACAGAATGTAAAATGTTGGTCTGTATTTGATTTTTATTGTTACTTGATTCATCAACATATCCCTCAGCAACGTTACAAGATTTCCAACCGTGCCGTTTTGTTTGAAGCAGATCACCTCTTGCATCCACTAGCAGCGTAGCAGAAGTTCTACGTAGGCTATGCCCGGTATATTGTTCAGGAAAAGGCAAATTTAAATACTGAGCTATTTCTTTAGGAAGGTTACTAAATTTGTTAATTCCGACAACTTGCTTACTACACTTTCCATTCTGATAGTTCATAAAGAATCTTAAATTAATTTGATCCATATTCGGTGGACGAAGGTTCATATATTTTTTAGAAATGTCATAAAAGTTTCCAGAAATATGAAATGAACGTGTTACCTTTGTCTTTGTATTAGATATTTGAACAAGAAGTGTAGTTTCAGAACCCTTTACATCATTGACTGTCAAATCTTTTAATTCGTGGGAACGGCAAGCGCCAGAAATTCCAAAAATTAAGGTAACCTAAAAATATTTGTATCACTAAGTACTTATTAAAACAATACGTGATTACCTTACCTTAGTCATTAAATATTTGGAGTCAGGTGCATTCGTTAAGAACGTGTTTATTTCTTGGGCCGAAAAAGTTTTAGACTTTTTACTTTTAAAACCATCCGATTTTCATTTTAGGAAAGAACGTAACTTGGCATATTTATTGATATTGATATCATTTTTTATTGATAATGTTGTTCTTAACATAGAATATATAGACCATAAGGTCGATGGCTTCAAATTTTCCGACAATTTTGCAAAATATGCAAGCAGCACAGTTTCCGAATATGAATTTACGCGATTATCTACCTTCCATTCCATGAATTTTACAGATTTCTTCATACCTCTTTTTCGATTTTTCTGGCAATAAATCAGCGTAGGTTTTCTCAGCTTGATTTACTATTTCTGGTGGAGTATTGGGAAGATCTATGTCACTTTCTGAATCAGAAATCATGTTGAAGTTTCGAACTGCACAAACTGACGTGCTTTAATAATGACGTGATATAGTGATAGCAGGTAACTAGACGGAGGTGAAAATTAGTAGATAATTTTCGTCTCTAGTGACGAAAGTTAACGTTATGGAATTTTCGCTCCCTAGTGACGAAAATTAAATTTTCGCGTGAATATTCGGTGACGAAAAATATCTTTTTATATAGGGTAGTAGAAAAAACTTATTCTTTATAAGTTGTTCATTTTAACATTCTCCACAATTACTATTAACATAAATTTGCTGTAACTATTATCGTTTTATAATTATAAACCAAAAATAAAAAAAAAATAATAATTTTTTTTCTCGAATAAAAATGATTTTATGAAAAATGTTTTCAAGCAAAAGATGTTCATTTCTTTGTTGTCTTCAAAGTTTGTTTAAATATTTTTGTTATATTTTTCATATTTAAGAAAATATTGGCAAAAAACAAAAAACAGTTAAGGTAAACGCCCACTTCCGGTGTATGAAATTTTACCAAAAGCTTTTCAGTTCTTCAGATTATCAAATAAGATGGATGTTTAAAGTTTCATATCAATTGCTCTAATAGTTTTTGAGATACAGCGCGCACAGACACACACACACACACACACAGACAAACACAGACACAGACACACACACACACACATACACAGACACAGACACAGACACACACACACACACACACAGACAAACACAGACACAGACACACACACACACACACATACACAGTACACACACACACAGACACAAAAAACGATACGATACGTGCTATCATAACTATTGATTTTATGAATGAATTAAATTACCAAAATTAGGTTATCCTCTCACTGGACGTTCCAAGATCTTAAAAATTTTCATAAGAACCGTAATCAGAGTTCAACTCTTTTTCAGTTTTTCTGCTATCAGTTCCGAAGAAATTAAAAATAATACGTTCATAAAACTACTCAAGTCTTCAATCTCTTCTAAATACCGCGTAAAAACCGAATTCGAGTTGCAATTGTTTCGAACAATTGAAGAAATTTCGAAAATTCGCTAACCATTTTACTTTTTTTACTTTTCAAGCTCCTTTAATTATAGCCAAAAAAACGAATTCGATTAGCAATTATTTTTCAGTTTTATAGTCATGGTTTCGAATAATTGAAGAAATTTCGAAAATTCGCTTACTGTTTTCCTCTACTCTTTAAACTCTTTTGTTTACAGCGAAAATACGAATTCGAGTCGAGTTCTTTTGCAGTTTCTTAGCTAAAGTTCCGAATAATTGAAGAAATTTTGAAAATTCGTTTACCGTGATACTCTACTCTTTAAGCTCTTTGTTTACACCAAAAAAGCGAATTCGACTCGTGATTTTTTTTTCAGTTTTTTATTATATTTTGAACAATTGAAAAAAATTCGAAAATTCACTCACCATTTTACAAGCTCTATTGATTATAACAAATTCTCTTCGCATTTCTTTTTAGTTTTTTTGCTACAAAAAATTTCTTGTATTTACAGCAAAAAAAAACGAATTCTAGACGTGATTGTTTTTAGTTTTCCAGCAATAAGTTTCGAACAATTAAAGATATTTCGAAAATTCGTCTACCATTTCACTCTTCTCTTTAAACTCCATTGATTATAGCGAAAATAACGAATTCGACTCGCAATTGTTATTTTGCTTTAAATTTCGAACCATTGAAGAAATTTCAAAAATGCATTCACGAATTTGAGTCGCAATAACAAGCTAAAAAGCTATAAAAGTTAAAATTATTATTGTGGAGGGGGCGCTGAAACCTTCCTTGCATCGGGGCATCAGAACCCCCCAGAGCCGACGTTGGTACAACGGTTGAAGAATTTGAACCTCCTCCTCTTAAAAAGGAATCAAAATCGAAGAATGGACAAATGCGAACTCAATTAAATAACACAGCTAGGGTAGGATATCTAACGGGAGCTTCAAACGGAACTGTACCAAATGAGTAAACGCGGTTCTCGAAGACTTTAATGTTATCCATAAAGTAAATCGATGGAAAGTAGTACATACAAGGTAAGCGTAGATTATGAAAATAGAAAACAACAACAAAAATGGTACAATTAATGGTTTGTACTTTTATGGACTCTAATCGACGTGTTATTATTCAAGACGAACACATATCAGCTATTCAAGAACAAGGAAATAATTACTTTGAGCATGTGTCTTCGAAACCTCCGGCGTCTGCTTTGAATATTAGAAACGGACTTGTGCGATTTTTAATTAATATGAAACAAACCAAGAAACTCTAACTGTACCAATATAAATACCGGTTGGAAAGGGGTGCTGCTAGACTTTTGGAAACTCACACTAAGAAGCCACTTCAGTCACTTCATGCCAAAGAATTATCATTAATGCATTTGTTACAGACTTTCGATGGTCATACAAAAGGACCATGCAGTTATTCGAGTCCTGCCTGTCAGTAAATATTGTACTTCGAAAAGTGTCCCAGAAAAGTACAGAAGCCACAAAGTTTCGGTCCCGCTAGATCACATGCACGCTGTCTTAATCCAATTGTAATATGTATTAAGTTAGTATAAATAATAATCGTTATTATAGTTTTTATTATTATTTGTATAAAAAAATAAAACCGGTATTAAACATAGTGCATCACGCCCATCCTTTTATAAATAATTTCAACCAAGTCTTCCTACATATCCCGGCCCTCCCGGTTTAGCAGAACTGGCAGCATCACACGTCGTTCCTTCAACTGCACTGCTCACCGAGTTCATCCAAACTCTGAAGTTGGTTTCGTCGTAGTTTAGATGCCCGTAGAGAAAGATGGGCATGTTGTTTGTAAGGAGGATGACGTCGTCTTGGTAGACCTTCAAATCGCAAGGATATATCATTTTCTTGTCATCTCTCTGGACGATGTCAAAGTTTTCGGGACTGAACGGTTTGTTCGTGTTCCAACATCCGAGAGCGTTTTGATTGACCAAGCTCAGGAAGAGCACTCCCGATTTCTGGTGGAGGTCGCTGGTTGATGTTTGCTGGAGGTCTCCTCTATTTCCTAAATTCTAAAACAAAAATTATCCACTATTACAAAAGAATTACTGGATACGGATAACGAGGTCATGGTATGTCAGCCCATTATACCTTGAAAGAGCTAGCTAGCTGGAGAGCTATCCTAGGATTTTTATGAAGTTTCGGATTTCGTTGGAGAACGGGACGGTCTTAGTCATAACAGTTACGGTTACTAAATTAAAGAGGTATTTCAAAATATGAAGATATCAAGTATCTCCCAAACTAATCAAGAAAGCTATATTGGGTTCGTAGATTGGTTTATTTCCTAGAGAAAAAAATCAGATTTTGTCGAAGATACAGTGAACCAGTGAAGTTAAAAGAAATTAACTTAAAAGACTTAAAAAAAAATTAAATTAATTAAAATTCAAATTAAAGACTTAAAAAAAACTCAACTTTTAACTTAAATCGCGACTAACATATCAAATTTTGTTGAAGGTATAGTGATTTTCTGTACAGTGAACCAAATTTAGGAAATTAAAAATTTAGATTTTATAAACTCCACTTCTAACTTAAATAGCGACTTGCATGTCAGATTTTGTTCAAACTGCACTGCTTTTATGTATTTATGGATTTGTTTATTTCCCAGAGAAAAAATAGATTTTGTCGAAGATACAGTGCTTTTTTGTATAGTGAACCAAAGTTAGGAATTTATAAACTCCACTTTTAACTTACCTTAAAATCTTGTTCATGATAACTTCTAGTGGCGCGTTCGTGATTCTTCAACACATCCGTAGACACGGTATATAAATTAGTTCCGGACATCGAATGGAAATACATATCTCTATACCCATCACTCTTCACTGCGGAGAGAGCAACGCTGAAAACGCCGTCGGTCCATTGGAATTTATGGCCGCCAATATCAAATTCACCAGCTAAAGGTTCCAAGAAGAAGTAGTTGTGCGATACTCTCCAGGAATCGTCTTGTTTTAAACTGTAAACAACTAAGCCGTATCCAGCTAAATCTGGAAGGTACGCGTAGGCATCGTCGCACGTGTCTGGACTGACGTCAACGGCGATCATGGCTAAAATTGTTGCTGGACGAAGATCGGAATCTTTCAGCGTGTATTTTTTGATGATTTTGTCGGTTTTGAGGTCGATGATTACGATTGTGTGTTTTTGTAGATCGGTACGGTTTCCTACAAAACAATTATTCACACATTATTTTTTGACCATTTTTGGCAATTTTAAATTGCCATTAGCGAACATAGAGTATGATTACAGGAGTGTATACAGAACATTTACAAAACCTCACCAGGTCAATCAGGTTGTTGTAGAATGGAATTTCCGGATTAAATACAGCCTTATAAATTTCTAAAGATTCCAGTAAAACCAATTTATGAACCAATTTCCCCAAAATGCATAACCGGATGTACATCGTCGCCAAAAAAAGTCTCTCATCTATGAATGCTTTGTTATAGTTTACCCTATGATTTTTTAAAGATTCCAGTAAAACCAATTTATGACTCTTTTCGGCAAAATATACTTCATCGCCAAAAAATGTCTCTCATCTATTAACGCTTTGTTATAGTTTTTCCTTATACATTTTTACAGATTCCAGTAAAATCAATTCATGACTCTTTTCGGAAAAATGTAAGACCGAATGTACATCGTCGGAAAAAAAATGTCTCTCGTCTATTAATGCTTTAATGCTTTGTTATAGTTTTTCTGATAATAACTCGAAACTTTAGTCGATTGTCATAAAAAAATCAATAATATAAATTGGTATAAAACATAGAAAATTATGTTTAATTTATCTCTAGTAGCAGCGGCTCGTGGATGTTCGGCGGTGAGGCAACGGAATATTTGCTTCCTCTATTAAAGTAAGTAGTGAAGCACGAGCGGCATTTTTTTCTTTGCCTCACCTACGTAAATCCACGAGCCGCCGCTGAAGTAGTGCAGCACGAGCGGCATTTTTTTCTTTGCCTCACCTACGAAAATCCACGAGCCGCCGGTGATCCCTAACTACATAGTTGATTGATTATAAGAAGACGGTGTTAATCAAGTTTATAACTGGATTTGTTGTTTAAAGTATTATTAAAGATTACAATACATTGTGAATATCTTCTCTGTCTTACCTAGAGTTTCAATAATGCCGGTGTCGACCATCCATAACCTATCACAAGCATCGATGGCTACTCTATAAACTGATACGAGTCTTTGATGAGGTGCTGTGCTGAGTTGGTTCGTTTCCCAGTCTGGATACGCTGTTAGAGGAACGTTGTGCCTTTCTTTGCTGCTCATGGATACGTAGTTTAGAGTTGATGGTACACCTCCACGCCTCCTTGGCACGGTGACGAAGAGCTTGTCGCCCCAACGAGCGGCCCCCATGGGGATGTTGTTTTCTAAAAATAAAAAAATATTGATGTGGATGATAACTTTGAATTAAACAACTTTCGAAGTTTTTTGCCACTATTTGTATGATGTGGATGAAATTATTTAAAATTATAAGCGGTTGAATAGTAACTTCAAAATCACCTTCTTGCAATTTACTTATTTACTTTACAGAAGTAATCAATCATTCATTAGCGTTCCAACGCGAAGCTTCTTAGTATTTTCTACTTGTCCAACACCAGAAATTAATTTTCTTATTATGAAAGGATCATTTTTCTTTCCTTTCAATTGTTTTTACTTGCCCAACACCAGAAATCAATTTGCTTATTATGAAAGGAGAAATTTTCTCAAAGCATTTACCTTTCGTTTCAATTCCTTCTACTTCTCCAACACCAGGAATCTATTTGCTTATTATGAAACGGAAGATTTTTTGAAAGCTTCTATCTTTCCTTTTAATTGTCAAATACTTTTTGGATTCAAAGATATGAATGAAACTGAATTGAAAAATGTAACCACAGTTGATGGAGAAAAGGAATTGATTTTGCTCTTACAAATGTCAGGTTTAATAACTTTGCGTAAAGTAAGAATCGGCATTCATGTTGGATTCCACAGTCACCCAGGACGTCAATAATTGTTGGATTTATAAAATTTCAAATTGGTCTCACAGTTCTTATGTAAAAGTTCATTACAGCATGCGATGTTATAATAACGAATTCTCAAAAAATACAAGCGCTGAAAAATTCATAGAAAGCCATTTGGTGTAGCGGATAAAAGTTTCACGCGAAAATTAAGATAAACGCAACTTCAATTCAACACTCGTGCAATTTTCAAAAATTCTCAAAAAATACAAGCGCTTAAAAATTTTCAAATTTCATAACGTAATCATAGAAAGCCATCCATTGATAAACTATTTTGTCAATTTTAGCCGTTTGGTGTAGCGGATAAAAATTTCAGGCGAAAATTAGGATAAACGCATCTTCAATTCAACACTCGTGCAATTTTCAAAAATTCTCAAAAAATACAAGCGCTGAAAAATTATCAAATTTATTCACGTAATCATAGAAAGCCATCTTTTAAAAAACTATTTTGTCAATTTTAGCCGTTTGGTGTAGCGGATAAAAGTTTCACGCGAAAATTAACACAAACGCATCTTCAATTCAACACACGTGCAATTTTCAAAAATTCTCAAAAAATACATGCACTGGAAAATTATCAAATTTCTTCACGTTATCATAGAAAGCCATCTTTTAGAAAACCATTTTGCCAAATTTAGTCGTTTGGTGTAGCGGATAAAAGTTTCACGCGAAAATTAACACAAAAGGAACTTCAGCTCAAAACTCGTGCAATTTTCAAAAATTCTCAAAAAATACAAGCGTTTAAAATTTTTCTAATTTCATCACGTAATCATAGAAAGCCATCCCTTGATAAGCTATTTTGTCAATTTTAGCCGTTTGGTGTAGCGGATAAAAGTTTCACGCGAAAATTAAGATAAAAGCATCTTCAATTCAACGGGCGTGCAATTTTCAAAAATTCTCACAAAATACAAGCGCTGAAAAATTATCTAATTTCTTCACGTAATCATAGAGAGACATCTTTTAGAAAGCTATTTTGCCAATTTTAGCCGTTTGGTGTAGCAGATAAAAGTTTCACGCGAAAATTAACACAAAAGGAACTTCAATTCAACACTCGTACAATTTTCAAAAATTCTCAAAAAATACAAGCACTGGAAAATTATCAAATTTCTTCACGTAATCATAGATCACCATCTTTTAAAAAGTTATTTTGCCAATTTTAGCCGTTTGGTGTAGCAGATAAAAGTTTCACGCGAAAAACACAAACGCATCTTCAATTCAACACTCGTGCAATTTTCAAAAATTCTCAAAAAATACAAGCGCTGAAAAATTTTCAAATTTCTTCATGTAATCATAGAAAGACATCTTTTAAAAAGCTATTTTGTCAATTTTGGCCGTTTGGCTTAGCGGATAAAAGTTTCACGCGAAAATTAAGATAAACGCATCTTCAATTCTACACTCGTGCAATTTTCAAAAATTCTCAAAAAATACAAGCGTTCAAAAATTTTTAAATTTCATCACGTAATCATAGAAAACCATCCCTTGATAAGCTATTTTGTTAATTTTAGCCATTTGGCGTAGCGGATAAAAATTTCACGTGAAAATTAAGATAAGCGCATCTTCAATTCAACAGGCGTGCAATTTTCAAAAATTCTCAAAAAATACAAGCGCTTGGAAATTATCAAATTTATTCACGTAATCATAGTAAGCTATCTTTTAAAAAGCTATTTAGTCAATTTTAGCTGTTTGGCGTAGCGGATAAAAGTTTCACGCGAAAATTAAGATAAACGCATCTTCAATTCAACACTCGTGCAATTTTCAAAAATTCTCAAAAAATACAAGCTCTGAAAAATTTTCAAATTTCTCACGTAATCATCTTTTATTATTATTATTATTATCATTATTAATTGTGTTTTTTTTATTAATGTTAAACTAAAGAAAAAGTTTTAAAATGTATTTATATTTTTTTAAATATTGAATTTTTAAAATAATAAATTAAAGAAAAAGTTTTAATTCTCAACTTGTTTTACCCAAATTTTCGGAATAATGTTAGTATACAATATCTACCCATAGATTAGACTTTTTTGACATCTTTAGTGACAAACAGTAGACAGTGGAAAGTTCCACCACGGCTATGAGAAAAAATGTAATTTTGCCTGACGTTAGGTTGGTACAATATATTAATACGTCAACAGACACATTATTGACAGTTTGTTATTGTTCTTAAGTTTCTAGTTTTCTGCCAGCCATCTTCAATTCAATACTTGTGCAATTTTCAAAAATGAAAAAAAATACAAGCGCTAGAAAAGTATCAAATTTCTTCACTTAATTATAGAAAGCCATCATTTTAAAAGCTATTTTGCCAATTTTAGCCGTTTGGTGTAGCGGATAAAAAAATCACGTGAAAATTAAGATAAACGCATCTTCAATTCAACACTCGGGCAATTTTCAAAAATTCCAAAAAAATACAAGCGCTAGAAAATATTCAAATTTCATTGATTAGCTATTTTGTCAATTTTAGCCGTTTGGTGTAGCGGATAAAAGTTTCACGCGGAAATTAAGATTTACGCATCTTCAATTCAACGGGCGTGCAATTTTCAAAAATTCTCAAAAAATACAAGCACTGTAAAATTATCAAATTTCTTCACGTAATCATAGAAAGCCATCTTTTAAAAAGCTATTTTGCCAATTTTAGCCGTTTGGTGTAGTGGATAAAAGTTTCACGCGAAAATTAACACAAACGCATCTTCAATTCAACACTTGCGCAATTTTCAAAAATTCTCAAAAAATACAAGCGCTTAAAAATTTTCTAATTTCATCACGTAATCATAGAACGCCATCCCTTGATAAACTATTTTGTCAATTTTAGCCGTTTGGTGTAGCGGATAACACTCGCTACTTCGTTTCATGTTTTATTCCTCATGAAAAGGACTTCAATAATTGTTGGATTTATAAAATTTTATATTAGTCTCATAGTTCATTATAGCGTGCAATGATGTAATTGTGCTTACCGAAACACTATATTTCGTTGAATTAAATTAAACATTACATAATAACAATAGATAAACAATACTTAAAAGCCAAAAAAAAAAACAAATGATGGACAATGCAGATTAGCTGAAATAAGGAGGAGATACGGATATTATTAAATTGGGGAAAATAATGACCGTGCAGAATGTTGCGGTTACACTACAGATAATCACTTATGTAATTGTTTACACACAATAGCCTTGTACAAATAAATGGTGATGATCGGTGCACAAGGATGTAAACTAGTCAAACCACTAGTTCCAACAATAAATCAATACACTTTTGCCCAATCAATTGTTTCCATTTAACGGTTTCGATAATTATGTATTGGTAATTTATACACGTGCACAAATACCTTTATTGAAAAATTGATAAATACATTTTCTAGTACATTTTCAAGTTGTGTTTTAAAAGAACACCACACCTTTCTACAAAAAAAAACATAAAAATCTAAAGAAGTGCGAAATAGGTAACAAATGGATATTTTTAGAAGCAATTGATATTAATTTACATACAAACGATTAACGAATGCAATTGCTGAATGAACAAATGGATTTGTTATATTTCCTATGTATTTAATTTACTTCAAACATTTTAATGATTATGTTTTAGTATTTTCATCATTTTTATCAACACATACTTTTCATATTTTCATGAGTTTTATATATTTTTCAGATTTTAATTGTTATTAATTTCTTTAATATTTTTAATTTACAGAAATTTTTTTTTTCTAATCATACTTAAAATTATATGAATTTTAAAGTTCCAGTTTTAACCGATCAACTCAGAGGCGTTCATCGTTCATCGCTCTTCGGGTAACACTACATTTATTACCCAATAATTTCCCTTTCGCCCAATGCCACAAGGCATCGACGAGTTTACAACAAATTTATCACGGTATAACGAACAGTCTGTAAGTAATATCTTTATTTAACTTATAGGCAATGTATATACAAAATTGACCAGCTAATTTGGTTATCGACCAATGGTATTTCAGTCTTAGTTCTTGTTTGTCAAAAATTAGTAAGGTTGTTGTCTATACTGATGATGATTTCGAATGGAATTTTGAATTAGGACGTGATTGCAGGATTTCGGTCGAGGATACCGAGGTTGGTGGAAGATTTTAGGAATGTTTCCATAAGCAAAAGATATCGTTCATCAATGTATATGACTGGTGTTAGTTCGTAAAGGAGTAGATGGATAAAAAAAATGGGTGAGGTTTCCGAGGGAGGAGCGTTCGGCAATCAGGATATTATTGAGGGTTGGGGAACTCAAGGTAGCTAACAGAATAAACCCATACTCCAAAAAGTGCCTGCATATAGGTTTACAAAGACTAAAGTTGTTTGGTTTTAATCGTTGTAAGCAGTGGCCTCATAAATTTAGGACACCTCAAAACTAAAAAAAAAAATCAGTGAGATTTCAAATTCTATAATAATTTCGAAAGAGTGATGTTTTGCTAGCTAAATATAATTTTTGTAGAGTTGTGTCACGGCGATTTCTATTTATTTTTAATTTTTTCGTGTGTTCGTGTCCAAACTAAAAAAAAAACATAACTCGCAAGAAAATCGGTGGAACTTTAAAATTTCAAAACTATTTTGATAGAGTGATGTTCTGTTAGCGAAATATCATTTTTGTAGAGTTTTATAACGGCGATTTGTATTTATCTTAATTTTTTCCGCGTGTTCGACGTGTCCAAACTAAAAAAAAAACATAACTCGCAAGAAAATTGGTAAAATTTTAAATTCCAAAATTATTTCGAAAGAGTGATGTTCAGTCAGCTAAATATAATTTTTGTAGAGTTTTAACATGGCGATTTGTATTTTTTTTTCGCGGGTTCAATGTGTCCAAACTAAAAAAAAAAACATAACTCGCAAGAAAATTGGTGAAATTTTAAATTTGAAAATTATTTTGAAAGAGTGATGTTCTGTTAGCTAAAAATAATTTTTGTAGAGTTTTAACACGGCGAATTGTATTTTTAAAATTTTTTTTTCGCGGTTCAACGTGTCCAAAGTAAAAAAAAACGTAACTCGCAAGAAAATTTATACAATTTTAAATTCTAAAATTATTTCGAAATAGTGATCTTTTGTTAGCTAAATATAATTTTTGTAGAGTTCGATAACTGCGATTTGTATGAATTTTTAATTTTTTTGCGTGTTCAACGTGTCTACACTAGAAGAAAAATAGAACTCGCAAGAAAATTGCTGAAATTGAAATTTCAAAATTATTTCGAAAGAGTGATGTTCTGTCAACTAAATATAATTTTTGTAGAATCCTATCAAGGCGATTTGTGTTTATTTTGATTTTTTTCGCGTGTTAAACGTGTTCAAATTAAAAAAAAAACATAACCCGCAAAAATTCGGCGGAATTTCAAAATTGGTGAAATTTAAAATTCCAAAATGATTTTGAAAGAGTTTAAATTATTTTCGCGTGTTTAACGTGTGCAAACAAAAAAAAACAACTCGCAAAAAATCGGTGGAATTTCAAAATTGGTGAAATTTAAAATTCCAGAATTATTTCGAAAGAGTGTTATTCTGTTAGCTAAATATAATTTTTCTAGAGTTCTATAACGGCAATTTGTATTTTTTTTTGCTTGTTAAACGTGTCCAAACTAAAAAAGAAAACATACACATAACTAGCAAGAAAATCGGTGGAATTTCAAATTTAAAAAAATATTTCAAAAGAGTGATGTTCAACACAACATGAAAAAAAAAATTATTATATTTTTTTATTCATAATAAAAATATGATGGAAACATTAATAGCTTTTTGGTTTTTAGCCTTGTAAATTGAAAAAAATGGAAAAAATAGGTATTTTATAATTTAAATTACGTTTACAATGAGCAACTCTAATCTAATTTGGAAATTCTTTCATCTATAGATTGCCATCATTTAATTTATGTGGATAGGGTAAAATTAAATTTGACCTTTAATTTAAGGTCCCCCGAAGCAATTCCGACGAATTTTGAAATATGTCTGTGTGTCTGTGGACGTTGTATCTCGAAAATTAATAGATATGTATAAACAAAGTTATTTAACCCATAAATTTAAGGTTTGCCAAAAAACCATAAGCGGGGAATATAGTAGGCTCTATCATTATCAAGTTTATTAGTGTTCATAATGAGTCGGATTTTTTTTTGCATAGGAAGCTAGCCCATTCCACCAGAGGTACCATTTAACTATGTAAACTGATTTCTATATATATATTTATATATAATCATTATTTATATTTATCCATGGACCTGAACGGACACTTCTTCGTTCCGAAAAAGTGACCCCACGGATGGGATTCGAACCCACGACCACGAGGCCCGTGAGCAAGAGAGTCTGAATTGAAGAACAAAAAATGGTTGGGATGCTTTATTGTGGAAGTGGCATAGTGATGAAAAATCGCTTACAACCCACGCAATAAGCAGAAAAAAGCCTGGTGTCACCATCTGCAAACTTTATAAAAAGGTAAGGTGGCTAGCTCTCCTATCAAATTGAGGTGTAGTATATAATAGGACCATATATGGGCCTTATCAACCTCCGTTTTATTTAAATCTGAATCTGAAACCTACGTTTGAGTCCCAGTACCAAAAACCGAAACAATATTGTTTTGTGTGCGACGAACAATCGCAGGTGTTTAAGTGAAGCTGTTCACTCTACCTAAAACCAGAGCAACTCCGGGGCTTCATCTAGTTCATATTAAAAAAATTAATACATATCCATACATATTTTCGATTAGTGCGAGGCCGTTAACAAGTACAGAGTTTATCTCATATGTATATTTGGAAATAGAAAGTTTCCGCCAGTAGGTAAAGATCTGCGGAATTTTATTACATTGACATAAAAATAATGATAAGCCTTTGGTATTCCTTTCTATCACCTTGCATATTTCCTGCATGCCGTTCCTACAATCTGTAAACAAACCTTGATTGAGATTTTGTGTGCAATATGTTTCAACTAGATTTTCACGTGTGCGTAATAAATTGTTAAGCAATATTTTCCAGAAAACGAGTCGATATGTTTCAATACCTTCGATTTTCCTTCGACGTGTAATAAATTGTTAAGTAAAACTTTCTGGTATTCAGAAATCGTGTTAATTGCAAATTTTAAAGGACCGCCTAAAAATATAATCTTAAGGACAAATCGTAAAAATTATGCAATTGTTTAATATTTATACTTAAAACAATTGCATTGAAAATAATTACAGAGAACATGCTACTGTTTAATTATAAAATGTACAGGCTGAACAACCTCAGGTCGATAACTAATTAATGCCAAGGAGACTGATGCACGCATTCTTCAATACAGTAATAAGGTGTGAGCCACAGAATTTTGTTTCTGAGTTGGCCATGCCTGAGAGAGAGAAACATAGCAGTCATGTCTGTGTTTATTTAATTTTTTAAATCTAATTCAGTTGAACTCATGACGTAAATGAAACAAAATTTTGTAGCTCACACGATATAATAATTACAAAAATATTGTGGCCATCTGGTTTTAGAATCTAAAAGTGAATTTAAAAATACATGTGAAAATTCATAAAATTACAAGTAATTATTAAAATTTTGGTAGAAAGAGTCCTGGTCGATAGCCTTTTTAAAATAAAATTAATTCTATATGTACATATAATTCTTGTATGTAAATGTAAGGAAGAATAAAGATCATGTAGTAGTATTAAAATTTGACTGATGTATTGGGTAAATAAATTTGATTGTTAGCAAACTTTCGAAGTTTTTCCTCCTCGAACAGCGAAGTTTTCAGTATAATTTTATTAATATTTTTAAACAATTCTTCTCTTCATTCCAAAACGGTTGACACGGTTAACACAGTTACTCATCTCAATATTTCATTTTGCGTTCGAGAGATTACTTTTATATCCTCTGAATAATTTTTAATGTAAATTAAATAAACGTGATGGCTTGATCTGGCGGTTAAATTTATTAGATAAATCATATTTGTTTGCGGTATTGTGGTTTGTTTAGATTATAGTTTATGCTAAATTAATTTAACCATAAATAGTATTATTACCATATTTATGAGTTATTTTAGTAGACCATTAAATTTATTTACATAAATTAATAATATAAAAGAATAATTTACAAATGATTTTTTTTTACTTGAGCATCAATTCATAATAATAGTTCACAAACCGATTATTGTTTATTAACATTTTTTTAACTAATATTTCTATTAGTTCTATTGGAAAGAAAAAAAAAACTTAAAAGCATGTCAATAAATAAGCTAAACAAGGATGCAATGACCTCAAGATTGTTCACTTCAAATAACAGCATACAGAGCTAGAGTGGAAGAACACGCTTTAAAAACTTTACCCATTAATTTACAATTTGGTTAGATTTTGCAGTGTTTTCACAATAAGTTTTTGAAAAAATCGACAAATATGAAAGGTATCACAAAAATCTTTTCCCTACTATCAAATTGGAGAAAGTTACATGATGGTGATATTAAAATTTTGCAATTAACAAATAATAAAGACCTAAATCTGGTAGCTAAGATACAATATTCTCTATTTATTAAGTCGGAATTGTATGATTACGTCCTTACTGTAAATAAAAATTATCCAAAAGCATTTACGTGTTGATTCGTGTCTTTTATCAACCATTCTGCGGATTATCCGCGGAATTCGCTAATCTTCAGTTCCCGGGGATTTACTTTATTTAAATTATCTGAGAAACTATTTTTAAAACGAATGAAGCAGATAATTAAAAAGAAACAGCTGGTTACAGAATAAACATGCCACAGTTGACCAATTGCATAAAATAACAGTTGCAGAACAATGCTTCTAGGAAAGGAAAATATGCCCAGCTGTCTTTTTCTATTTTTCGCAAGCATTTGATAACGGATTAACAGTGATACTAAACAAATATCTACCAGTGCAATACGTGCAACTCTTGGAATCGCATCTAAACCAGAGAGCCTACAGAGTAATACAACAACAACAAAATAACCGCAGCGTAGGGGTGCCCCAAGGTAGTGTCTTTGGACCAATTTTGTATTTATTATACACATAGAGTATAATAAATACAAGTCCAGTAGTAATTACGAAATCAAAATAGCTAGCTCTGTTGATTATACAGCAGTATTAGCAGTAAGAAATGGTATAGAAGAAATAGCAGCTAATCTCCAACAAAATGTACAAAATTAACGTATGAAACAGAAAATGGTGTATAAAAATGAAAGAAGAAACATTTGTGAATACCAATAATACCAAGCGTTATGACTTTGATTCTTTGAATTTCATAATTTAGTTTTATCAGATGATTCTTAAGGCAACTTCTAAAATGTTCGAGTTGAAATTCCAGAAAATCTATAAAAGAGTATATTTGGATTAATACCGTGTTTGAAAGTCATGAGTGTGAGGAAACGTTACAAGAAAAAAATATAAAACTCTCTCAAAATTTAAAAAATTCAACAAAATGTACATTTTGCAACTTCTAAAATGTTTGAGTTGAAATTCCAGAAAATATAGAGAAGACGTCCTTTTGGATTAATAACGTGTTTAAAAAATTATGAGCGTGAGTAACGTTTACAAGAAAAAAATAAAAAAGTCTGTCAATAATTTTTCTCAAAATAAAAAAAATTAAAAAGATAGAATGTACATTTTTCTACTTCTAAAATGTTTGAGTTGAAATTTCAGAAAATATAGCGAAGACGTACTTTTGGAATAATAACGTGTTTAAAAATTATGAGCGTGAGTAACGTTTACAAGAAAAAATTATAAAATTCTGTCAAGGATTATTCTCAAAATTTAAAAAATTCAACAAAATGTACATTTTGCAACTTCTAAAATGTTTGAGTTGAAATTCCAGAAAATATAGAGAAGATGTACTTTTGGATTAATAACGTGTTTAAAAATTATGAGCGTGAGTTACGTTAACAAGAAAAAAATATAAAATACTGTAAAGGATTGTTCTTAAAATTTAAAAAAATTCAACAAAATGTACACTTTGTAACTTCTAAAATGTTTGAGTTGAAATTCCAGAAAATATAGAGAAGACGTACTTTTGTATTAATAACGTGTTTGAAAATTATGACCGTGAGTAACGTTTACAAGAAAAAAATATAAAATTCTGTCAAGAATTATTCTCAAAATAAAAAAAATTAAAAAGATATAATATACATTTTTCTACTTCTAAAATGTTTGACTTGAAATTCCAGAAAATATAGAGAAGACGTCCTTTTGGATTATTAACGTGTTTAAAAATTATGAGCATGAGTAACGTTTACAAGAAAAAATTATAAAATTCTGTTAAGGTTTATTCTCAAAATAAAAAAAATTAAATAGATAGAATGTACATTTTTCTACTTCTAAAATGTTTGAGTTGAAATTCCAGAAAATATAGAGAAGACGTACTTTTGTATTAATAACGTGTTTAAAATTATGAGCGTGAGTAACGTTTACAAGAAAAAAATATAAAATTCTGTCAAGGATTATTCTCAAAATAAAAAAATATCAATAGAATGTACATTTTTAACTTCTAAAATGTTTGAGTTGAAATTCCAGAAAATATAGAGAAGACGTACTTTTGGATTAATAACGTGTTTGAAAATTATGAGTGTGAGTAACGTTTGCAAGAAAAAATTATAAAATTCTGTCAATGATTATTCTCAAAATTTAAAAAATTCAACAAAATGTACATTTTGTAACTTCTAAAATGTTTGAGTTAAACTCCAGAAAATATAAAGAAGACGTCCTTTTGGATTAATAACGTGTTTAAAAATTATGATTGTGAGTAACGTTTACAAGAAAAAATTATAAAATTCTGTTAAGGATTATTTTTAAAATTTAAAAAAACTTCTTGAATGTTTGTGATGAAATTTTAGAAAATCTACGAAAAACGTATTTTCGAATTATTAATGAGTTTTAATTTTTACAAAAAAAAATTAAAACTCTATCAAGGGTTTTTCCTGAAAACAAAAAAAAATTCAGTTAAAATTCCAGAAAATCTATGATATACGCGTTTTTGATTGATTCCCGAATTTTAAAGTCATAAGTGTGGGAAATGTTTACAAGAAAAAATATAAAATTCTGGCAAGAGTTTTACTTGAAATTAAATAAAAATCCAATTTGATGTATTTATACAACTTCTAAAATTCTAGAAACACGTGTTTTCGGATTATTAGCGAATTTGCAAGTTATGCGTGCGAGGAATGTTTATAAGAAAAATTATAAAATTCTATCAAGGGTTTTCCTGAAATTCAAAATAAAATCCAACTGAATGTCTTTTTGTGAAATAAAATTCGAGAGAAACTAGGGAAACGAATTTTTGGATTATTAACGAATTCTCAAGACATGAACGTGGAAAATGCTTACAAGAAAAATTATAAAATTTTATAAAGGGTTTTTCTCGAAATTAAAAAAAAAAAACGAGAGGCCGGCTTTTGCCATTTCTAAAATGTTTGAGTTAAAATTCCAGAGAATCTATGAAAGACGTATTTTTGGATTATCAATGAATTTTAAAGTCACGAGGAGGAATGCCCACAAGAAAAAAATATAAAACTCTCTCAAAATTTAAAAAATTCAACAAAATGTACATTTTGCAACTTCTAAAATGTTTGAGTTGAAATTCCAGAAAATATAGAGAAGACGTCCTTTTGGATTAATAACGTGTTTAAAAAATTATGAGCGTGAGTAACGTTTACAAGAAAAAAATATAAAAGTCTGTCAAAAATTTTTCTCAAAATAAAAAAAATTAAAAAGATAGAATGTACATTTTTCTACTTCTAAAATGTTTGAGTTGAAATTTCAGAAAATATAGCGAAGACATACTTTTGGAATAATAACGTGTTTAAAAATTATGAGCGTGAGTAACGTTTACAAGAAGAATTATAAAATTCTGTCAAGGACTATTCTCAAAATTTAAAAAATTCAACAAAATGTACATTTTGCAACTTCTAAAATGTTTGAGTTGAAATTCCAGAAAATATAGAGAAGATGTACTTTTGGATTATTAACGTGTTTAAAAATTATGAGCGTGAGTTACGTTAACAAGAAAAAAATATAAAATACTGTAAAGGATTGTTCTTAAAATTTAAAAAAATTCAACAAAATGTACACTTTGTAACTTCTAAAATGTTTGAGTTGAAATTCCAGAAAATATAGAGAAGACGTACTTTTGTATTAATAACGTGTTTGAAAATTATGACCGTGAGTAACGTTTACAAGAAAAAAATATAAAATTCTGTCAAGAATTATTTTCAAAATAAAAAAAATTAAAAAGATATAATATACATTTTTCTACTTCTAAAATGTTTGACTTGAAATTCCAGAAAATATAGAGAAGACGTCCTTTTGGATTATTAACGTGTTTAAAAATTATGAGCATGAGTAACGTTTACAAGAAAAAATTATAAAATTCTGTTAAGGTTTATTCTCAAAATAAAAAAAATTAAATAGATAGAATGTACATTTTTCTACTTCTAAAATGTTTGAGTTGAAATTCCAGAAAATATAGAGAAGACGTACTTTTGTATTAATAACGTGTTTAAAATTATGAGCGTGAGTAACGTTTACAAGAAAAAAATATAAAATTCTGTCAAGGATTATTCTCAAAATAAAAAAATATCAATAGAATGTACATTTTTAACTTCTAAAATGTTTGAGTTGAAATTCCAGAAAATATAGAGAAGACGTACTTTTGGATTAATAACGTGTTTGAAAATTATGAGTGTGAGTAACGTTTGCAAGAAAAAATTATAAAATTCTGTCAATGATTATTCTCAAAATTTAAAAAATTCAACAAAATGTACATTTTGTAACTTCTAAAATGTTTGAGTTAAACTCCAGAAAATATAAAGAAGACGTCCTTTTGGATTAATAACGTGTTTAAAAATTATGATTGTGAGTAACGTTTACAAGAAAAAATTATAAAATTCTGTTAAGGATTATTTTTAAAATTTAAAAAAACTTGAAGTTGAGATGAAATTCCAGAAAATCTACGAAAAACGTATTTTCAAATTATTAATGAGTTTTAATTTTTACAAAAAAAATTAAAACTCTATCAAGGGTTTTTCCTGAAAACAAAAAAAAATTCAGTTAAAATTCCAGAAAATCTATGATATACGCGTTTTTGAATGATTCCCGAATTTTAAAGTCATAAGTGTGGGGAATGTTTACAAGAAAAAATATAAAATTCTAGCAAGAGTTTTACTTGAAATTAAACAAAAATCCAATTTGATGTATTTATACAACTTCTAAAATTCTAGAAACACGTGTTTTCGGATTATTAGCGAATTTGCAAGTTATGCGTGCGAGGAATGCTTATAAGAAAAATTATAAAATTCTATCAAGGGTTTTCCTGAAATTAAAAATAAAATCCAACTGAATGTCTTTTTGTGAAATAAAATTCGAGAGAAACTAGGGAAACGAATTTTTGGATTATTAACGAATTCTCAAGACATGAACGTGGAAAATGCTTACAAGAAAAATTATAAAATTTTATAAAGGGTTTTTCTCGAAATTAAAAAAAAAAACGAGAGGCCGGCTTTTGCCATTTCTAAAATGTTTGAGTTAAAATTCCAGAGAATCTATGAAAGACGTATTTTTGGATTATCAATGAATTTTAAAGTCACGAGGAGGAATGCCCACAAGAAAGATTATAAAATTCTATAAAGCGTTTTTCCTGAAATTAAAAAAGAAATACAACAGGATGTGTTTTTGCAACTTCTAAAATGTTTGCAATAAAATTCCATAGAGTCTATGCAATATGTCTTTTAGGATTATTACCAAATTTGAAAGTCATGCGTATGAATCCTTGTAAGAGACATAATTAAAATACACGATAAATCGAAAGTACATATAAATAATATGTTCATTCTTTCTTTCTTCAAAAATGACCCGGGAGGGGGGGGGGGGTTGTATATTGTATGCTAAGTGGCTCTACCATCAAAATTTTCCACGAGCCGCCACTGATGGAGTCTACTCGATCCACCATAAAGGCATTAAAATTTGATCAATTCTCTATGCAGGACTCAAAGAACGAATGAAAGAAGTGCATTTCTAATGTACAAAATGGGATATTCATGATTTCGCGCAAACAATAATTTTCGTGCGTACCTCAAAGAACATGCAAAGAAAATTTCATTCGTGAATAATAACTTTGTGCCAAATCGTCGTCGGAACTTCGTTTTTTGGGTCCTGCACAGGTAATTGAACACATTTCAATGCCCTTTTGGTGGATCGAATCGACACATTTTTTCCAACTCGGTACACGTTACCAAAGTTGGACGTTTTTTGGACAAAAAATGTGTTTTTTTGTTCTGGGGTTGAAGGGTATGAAAAGGGATCGTCCCAATCTGAGTTCACAGCCTTAAAGTAGAGCCAAAATGGCATTTTCTCCGAAATAATCAGCCAATTTGGTTGAAAAATCGCTGAGTTATGTGCGAAAAACCTCAAAATGCACTTTTTTCAAATATCCATAACTTGGTGCCACTTCGTTCTTTGAGTCTTGCATAGGGAATTGATCAAATTTTAATGCCTTTATGGTGAATCAAGTCGACAATTTTTTTCCAACTCCGTACACATCGTCAAAGTTGGACATTTTTTTTTCACAGTGGTGCTAGAGGGGGGCGGCTTGTGCTTAATTTTGCATGCATGACTTCAAAGAAGACACTTCAAAGTTTTTCGCACTTAAAGATTCATCAAAATCGATTGAAAATACGCCGAATTATGGCGGTTTGAAAATAGTGGAAATTTCACGAATTGCAAGTGCTTCATTTTTTCCACCAGTATTCTAAAACACAAATATTATTGTTGTACACTGCATTTTTTATTTCTAAACTGATAAAAACTTCGTCTTAACATAAATAAGTAAAACACACAGCTATATTTCTATTGCCAATTTTAAGTGAATTCGTGATCAAATAATTGTGGAGACTTTCGCTTTGTGATTCATTTTGAATAATCCAAATAAAAAACGAATAACTTTGTTGGTATCGCTTTGTTAAATATTAAAATAAAGTGATACCAACAAAGTTATTCGTTTTTATTGAAATCAAATAATATTGTTCTAGCATTTCTTACATTTGCGTTAATGTTGCAATATATCAACGTCCAAAATTTTATCTCATTTATTGGAATTTTTACATGCAGTAAATAATAAAAGTTGTGGTATGTAGAATGACGAAAGGACATTAAAATATCGAGGCTTTAAATAAAAATGATACGGAGTTTATCATTGACCTGAATCACACGCCACTTTATATTAATGTGTAATTAATATTAAACTTTAACCTTTTTTTTACAAAAGCGATTAAAGACAAATAATTAATACATCTCTTTACTTTATTGGCAGACAGGCGACTTACGAAAGTGATGCAGACTGATCGAGACGGGCTAAATGACCTTGAATTGTTAATCCAGAAGTGATATCAATGTTTTCCTATTAATGAACTGGGTTTTTAAACCAATTATTAAGTTTAATTTTAAATGTCCAAGAAACAGTACACAAAAATCACTTACCGGACTAGTAAGGTAAATAACTATTACTTACAACCGTATCATTAGTTTTTACAATAAAAATTTTGTCGCACTAAAAATTTATTTTAATCTATTGACAGTCTTTTAATGCTGTAATAACATCAAATCAAATCAAATAAACGTCAATCGATAAAATCCGGGCGGTCATTAATATGATGAAATGCGGGCGGAAAATAAGGACGGGAAGTAGCAGTTAGTAATGTGACACTGAAATTTTTGAAACATTATATGTACGGTTTTGAATAAGATTTTATATTTCAGATTTCTTTTGCATTCATCTTTTCCCCTTCTGTCCTGAAAATACTATAGCTGTTAGTGGCTGAATGGCTTATAAGCCAAAACCAAAAAAAAAAGGTTTCTTTTAATTATTTCCGATTGTTTTTTAAATAATTTGCTAATTTGTTAAGTACTGAAAAATTTGATATATTTGATTCAACCGTTGTTGCCTTAAAAAAAACTAAACAAACATTAACCCTTTGGGTCGTAGGGGTTGTTGGAAGCACATGGTCGAAAAAAACGCCAAACATTGCAATAGCGCTTGTCTTTATCGATTGCGAAGATGCCCAACATAATATCTCAATAGCGCAATCGTGCATCAAAGGGTTAATTTTGTAAATTAAAAAATATTGCCTTAATTATTATATTTTCTTAATTCAATTGAACTATTTTGTATCTAAAATGCTAAAAACCTTTACCACCTCAAAATCAAAATAACAACAACATTTTCCTCCATCAAAAACTCACCATAAATATACTCAACATCTTGAGCGGGATCACTCGCAGCACCTTCCGTTTCCGGACTAGGGGGCGGCGGAGGAGGAACGGCAGTCGTCGTTTTCTTGCTACCATCCGTGTTAACATTCCCCGGAAAAGCTATACCGTCATTAGCATTCACCACAGGATTTTCGGGCCGATAAGGCCTATACCCCCCATACCCGAATCTGGACTCCTGCGGCCACACGTAGTTAATCCTGGTCCAGGTGAACTCTTCCTTCAGCCCGGAAGATGAGACGCAAGCGAATAGAAAACAACTCGCCAAAAATACGCAATTCATTTTCACCGAACCTCAGTTGCAGACTGGTATCAGGACAGATAGGTGGTTTCGTCTTATATGTGAAACCCGGCGTGTTGCAAAAGGATAGAGATAGAAAAACAATTGGCCATGAACTGAGATGTGTGATTTCACGAAAGCGCGATAATAATAATTTAACGTTTATTTGTTGGTGTGTGTGCAAATAGCGACGTTTTTATAAGTGACCATATTTAATTAGCATATCGTTTATTGTCTGTGTGTTTAATCTTGATTAAAAATTGGGTGCATCAATTTTAATTGCTAATTATATTTCTGGGTTAATTGCGGGATTTACGCACGCGTCATAGATTAGAGTTGAGAAATTTATTAATTACGATCGAACGGATTATAATTACGTAGGCATGCAGTCGGGTCTGTTTTGATAGTTATATCACGTTTAAGCGGCGGATGTACGTGCAAATGATTTTTTTTGCATTTCCTTGAGACGAGATTTTTGAATACTAATTTTGTTAATTTCAGTTACAGCCATTTTTTATTATTTTTAAGACCTTGAATATTTGATGCTGTAGGTTTATAAAACCAATTATTTGCACTAGTTCGAAATTATCAAGTGGTCTTGGGCTTACCGCACATCAATCATTGTTGGGGTAGGTGCGGATGTAATACAAAAAAGAACAACTTTTTTTTAATCCCATTAGTGTTTGAAAATAAAATATGCGAAATATTAAAAAAAATCTCGTTTTACCACCAAATTTGAGAAAGTTGCATATTGGCCACATTAGCACGTGCGAATTTTTAGTAATTCTTTTTAATATTGGTATTATAAAATAAAGAATAATCCCTTGGTTTGTTTCTTTACTTTTTAATACAAATATTCAATCATGTTTCATCTTCATATCCAGATTAAAGACGATGATAACTCATCATCGCGTGATGATAATGAGTGGCTACCACAGCTCGATCCAAGTGGTTTTGAAGAACTAGACCGAACACCTGTCATTGGCGATTTTGTACTAGTAGAATTCTTAAACAGGAGAAAGGTTTATTGCCAAAATATTTGTTTGTCGGGAGACTGAAGAAGAATATGTTAGTTTTTTAAGGAGTGTACAATTTATTTTTTCCAATAATTGAAGATTTGGAATTCGTTACTAACCAGGACTTTAATTTCCACTAATAGTTATTTTGGGTATCAGTAATCTTTTGTATCATTAGATATTAATTTTGATTAACTGTCTGATTGTATACCTCATGCTGTCTGATTGTACCCCAATCTTGGGGATTTAAAAAAATCATCTTGAGCTGAAAAAATATAGCTAACAATATGTTCTTATTTCATTTTCTTATATGATATTGTTATATGTTTTTTGTCTGATAGTCGCCACCTCTACCTCATGTAGAAATAGTTTTTTGCAATTCCCATTTTAACTGTTATTATTAATAATCCATTATCTGGGATGATGATCATCTTCATACTCACTTATTCCATACACAGACTCTCCTAGTGCCAATTATCTATCGGTATAGTTTTTCAAAGATACTTGTAGTGGCCAGCCATCATCATCATCACTTGATTATGACTTATCAGCATCTTTAACTATAATATCTTCCTCCTCACATGTTCCACGCCCAGACTCTTGTAGCGCCAATTTTCTCACTAGTTTGGTCTTTTGTGATTCAACCTTTTTCAGAGCCACTTGATTCGATTCTTCAAATTCTCTTTTGATCGGATTATCGGATGGTATAAAGCTACGGGCTCTATTACTGCGTTTCCCCTTTATTTTTCAAAACTGGCGCTTTTGAATAACCACGGAATTCTTTTGGCGAT
Organism: Ocypus olens; assembly: GCA_910593695.2. Classification (NCBI taxonomy): domain Eukaryota; kingdom Metazoa; phylum Arthropoda; class Insecta; order Coleoptera; family Staphylinidae; genus Ocypus; species Ocypus olens. The sequence continues at coordinate 6,899,024 of OU343052.1, read as the reverse complement.
ACAAAGCTGCTGCTCAAATCTTTTAGTATAATGGTTTATAATTGTTTTTCTGGTAACATCATGTCACCTACAGATGATTTTAGACCTATGCGATCAGTATTATTAGTTCCGGTCTACGTTTCTACGTTTCCCCTTTATTTTTCTAACTGGCGCTTCTGGGTAACCACGGAATTCTTTTGGCGATATAAAGCTGCTGATCAAATCTTTTAGTATAATGGTATATTGTTTTTCTAGTAACACCTACAGATGATTTTAGACCTATGCGATCAGTATTCTTAGTTCGGGTCTGCAGAGTGTTTAAGGTAGTATCAGGTATAGACAATCGAGCGTTGAAAATGCAAATTACTGTAATTGAATACATTTCCATCAAATGGGTGTACCCTTGTTATTTGGAACCCAGAAGTGATGTTAGCTGGTGTCGTGTCGTACTTATTTGATGGGCAACTGCAACACAACTCGCCACCTCGTAGATGGTAATTGTTTTTCCAGAATGCCTAGTTACGTAACTATCAACGGCTGTGCTATGGTTTGCTTTAGAGTGGATGTCACATTGCAGGGCGGAAGTCTTACAACATGAATTCCACTGTCTTTCACCAAGTTTACTGCCTTAAGTGGCAGATCATTAGCGTGATTAATAAATAAATTAATAATGGAACTGCTAATGTACTTAACAAAATGTTGAATACATTGAGGAAAACGTTCTGAATTCATCCAGCCACTTGGATAAACTTAACTCAACGTTCCATATGGTGCACCTTGACTTAAAATTCCTTATATTTTTTTCGAAGGAATACCATCACTGGAGGCAAGGCATTACCAATTGCATTCACTATACAACATGTAGTTATAAGCTCTCCTCTTTTGGACTGTAGTTTCATCTAAATTGAAGCAACGAGAAGGGTATGAAAGTTTTTTATTTCGCATTAGAACCGGGGCTAAATTCAGATAATTATTAATTTTCAGATTGCCTTTAATGGATTTATGTATTACTAATTTGGGTGCGCTAAACGTGAACCTGGTCCTAAAAATGCCAAATTCGCTCTATACTTTAAGCAAAACGGGGTCAAATGAGCAAAAAACGGTTTTCGGTGTTTTTTATCACCTGTAAAGAAACAACCGGAGGTCCTAGAACCCCCCACTTCGAATAAAATGAAAGCTTAAACCTTGCTCTTTTAGGATATGAATCGATAAATAAGTTGCCATTAACTTGGAGGATTCTGTAACATTTTTTTATAAACAAATTAGAAACAACCTTTCTTATTGCAGAAAGCATTAAATAAATTCAATAAAACGAAATGTAGCCTGAATATTCATATATTTCGTTTTATTGAATTTATTTTTTTTATATGCGTATAAATGAACATTTTAACAGATTTTGTAATAATTAAAGAAACTAATATCTTGCTGCCTTAAACTTCTAAAGCTAAGTGTAAACTTTCTTATAGCTGCTATTTTTCTATGTTCAGGACCTAAAAGAACATGGAAATTTGGGTTTAAGACACAAATGTTTCACAATTCCTTCATGCTTTCTAAGATGGAGGTCCATCTTATTTTGAAAAATACAGCTGATCAAATAAAACCTAACAAATTCAGAACCAACAACAGTAAATCACGTCACGGAGGGGGGTCCGCAGCGCGCGGTGAAAAAACCTCCCTCGCTGACCTTCAGCTAGCTCTTCAGTCAGTCAGGTCGCTATGAGAACAGCAAAAGAAATACGGAATGGGAGCAGTGGCAGAAAAATTCTGATAGGCGCGATAATGATCGCTATTATTTACGCACATATGTTTACCGTAAAATGTTCAAGAATAAAATATATACTCGTACAAGCGGGAAAGTCAAAAAATAGTCAAGAAATAATGTCACAAAAAAATAAATAGACACGAAAAAGTAAATTGTGACCAACACTTCACTCAATGTTCAATCGTTGGAAACGGCAGCGGCAGCAACGTCAGCGGCGGCGATGGCGACGACGGCAGCGGCGGCGATGGTAGCGATAGCGGCGGAGGCGGCGGCGGCGGAAGCGGCGGTGGCAACGGAACCGACGGCGGCGGAGGCGACGGAAGCGGTGGCGGCATGGCGGCGGCTATGGTGATGTCGGCGGCTGCGGCGGCATCGGTGGATTGACGGCGTTGAACTCGTCGACTGTTGTGACTCAATGATGGAGTCTAATTCTGAGTCTACTGATTGTCGAAAAATGAGTGTGGAATTCTGACTGTTTGTGTTTCGTCTGAATTCTGACTGAGTGTTTCATATGAAAAATGACTGATTGTTGAATTCTGACTGTTTGTGTTTCGTCTGTCTGTCTGGGGAGCCCTCCATGGCCTTTTACGGAGCCCACGCCCTACTCTTCTCCGGGTTGCGGGTGGTGGTGGTGGTAGGGTGCAATGGGAGCATCGAGGTCGGCGCACGTGTTCGAACCGGCAAATTGCCCTTCCGAGAGCAATTTGGGTTCGAACCGATTTCGTCACGTACGCAGGCAGGAGGAGGCGGACCAACAGTCCATTGTGTTGTCCTGGCAGCTGTACATTTCCACTAATTGTTCTGCGAAAACGGTCTTAACGATGCCCTCGGTAAATCGGCGCACAGCGGGTAGAGGCTCATCTCTTCATTGAATCGTTACTGGCAGCTGTACTTCTTCGAAAATTATCTCGTTTGGAAATTTTAAAAATTCGGAATTTATGTTAACCCTACACTGCGCGATTTTTTTCTTTTTAGATGAAAAAATGTTTTTTTGGTATAGTTTTGTATGTAGTTTAAGGTAAAAATAATTTAAAAAATCTAAACATAAAATTAATATTATTTATTTATAAAAAAAATTCACTAAAAAGTCGTATTTTTGTTTGAAAAATAAATTATATCCACTTATAGCTATGTACAAATAAATATACTAACCTTTAGGATAAATAGAAATATGTTTTTAATAATAAATTCACTCAAATGTTGATTTAGACAGATGAAACACGGATCTATGTTCAACACGTGGTTCAAGCCAGTAGCACATTGCCTAACTAAATTCTATTTATAGAGCAAAGAGGGGATGCATTGCAATATAGCCTTAACATATTTTGTTCCATATGGATGTGGCTAAATATCAACATAGAGCATTACTACAAAATTAAATTTCTTGTACAAAAATAATACATTTTAAATCGGTTGTAGCAGATCAGCTATATTGCGCAGTGTAGGGTTAATATTTAAAATGAGAAATGGTTAGCTCATAAAATGTAAATTAAGATAATTGCGCATTTGTTAAGATGCGTAGATAAACTAAGCGCCGATAAGAAACGGCCCCGGAAAACGAGGGAATTTTGAAGTGCGTAGAAAAGTATGTACATATGATAGCTGTCAGTTGGCGTCGTTGTCGTGGGTACGTCATCACGAAGGTGGATCCTTCCGAGGTTAAGGTGTGAGGGGATTCGGCCTTCCCACACCGGATCCAAGTTCCACTGGGAACTGCGGTTGGGCGTCTTCGGGAGGCACCACTGGCTGCTCTTGACACTGGTCAGGACACTGGTCCTTGGGAAGATCCTTTCGCGGTTGTGGTGCGAGGGGATTCGGTCATCTCAACACCGGATCTCGGCATCGCTGGATGCCTGGGTCCTAGGATGCTGGATGCCCTGGGGAGGTAGCACTGGCTGCTCTTGACGCTGGTCAGGACATTGATCCTTGGGGATCCTTTCGAGGCTGTGATGTGAGGACATTCGGACACATCACACCGGATCTCGCCATCACTGGATGCCTGGGGGGCAGCATCCTAGGAACAGTCACGCCTGGTCCAGTCAGGGAAGAGCTGTCGTGAGGTCTGTTTCTCCAGTCCTTAAGGCGGCTGGTGCATCGACGCCGGGGCGGAGCGCAGGGCGACTGAAGCTGTTTTGGTCATGGATGGTATTGTCAACGTTGCTTGATGGGCGCTACTGCATGTGTCCCCTCATGCAGACGGGTGGTTGTAGGTGGTGTGCTGGGCTGGTGTTGTGGGCGGTTTTGATTCCGACGCCTTCGTCATTTGGAACGGTTTTCCATGTGTACACACAGCCGGTCGGGGGCGGCGTCACGACACGTTCCTAGGTGGTGCCTGCGTATCGTCAGGTGGACGTGGATCGTTCGAGTATCGTTCATGGCGCACTGGAGCGTCCATGAAGGGGGCGCTTCTTGCGGCGTCTGAAGGAGCTGCGACATCTTAGGCAGGCACGGCGTCTGTGGTGGCGTCTGCAGATAACATCAGGAGGGCGGCGCCTGTAGATTTCGGGTTGCCATGGGCCATCATTCAGGCAGCGTCGGGTGACGGCAGCGTCGGGTGACGGCGTCTGTGGCTGTCGGGTTGGAGCGGTGGGCGGCGCTTCCTTGGGATCTGATGGCATCTGCAGAGGATGGGTTGCCATGGATCGTATTTTAGAGGGGCATGGCTATACGGCCCCGGTACGGCCCTCTTTGGTGGCGGCCTGATCAGCGGCGTCTTAGCTGGCGGCTGCTTGGTCGGATGGCGTCGTTTGGCGGGCTGGCCAAGTGGTTGCATGGCTCCGGCGATTCCTTTTTTGGTGGAGGCTGGGCTGCTAGAGGCGGTACAGTCACGATGGTGACGGCTGTGATGGTGGTGACGGCCTTCGTCACGATGGCTGGCGGCTGAACAAACGACGTCGTGTGTTCTGCGATTGGCAGCAGCGTCGGTTCCGGCACGAAGGTGTCAGTCACGGCGGTAACAACGGGATGATCCGCGACGAGCGGCATCACTTCCTCGTACTTCGGCTCGTCGAATACCTTAGTGGAAGCAATGCAGACCTGCGATGGTGGTGTCAACGTCTCCAGTGGTGAGGTCTTTTCCGGAAAGCCATAACTAAGTCGTTCCTGGCGAAGCTGCTCAGATGCGCGCTGAATTTCTGCCTGCATGATCAGAATTTCCCTCTTGACTAGGAGGTGGCGCATCTGCTCTTCGAACCTCCGGTTTTCGAAGACGATCGCTTCGTCGATCCCCGTCATCTTGTAGATGACATCCTCGGGTCGGGGGCTTTGACTCGGCTTCAAGTTGGGTGACACTGGGGGGGGGGGGGGTCCACAGCGCGGGGTGAAAACCGCCCTCGTTGACCTCCAGCTAGCTCTTGGAAGTCGGTGTCGCCATGAAACAGTGAGTAAATTAATTTGTTTCTAGTATTAGTGAACTCTACTCAAATGATAAATAACGCTCATTTTCGTATTAATTAATAACATTGAAAATAAAAAACATTTACTGCATATTTTCCGAACAAAAATTAAAAAAGTGCGCAATAGCTCCAAATTCAAATGGGGATTGATTCACACAAGACAAAAAAGGTGTTCTATTTTTTCTTGGTTGCAATTTCATCCCATGCCGCCCATTTCTTGAATTTGGTTGGTGCATGTGCGGCGGAGAGTATTAAACAAACTCAATACCCTTTTTTGACATATGACATTTGTATGCCTTTTTTTCAGTCGCAGGCAATTTTTGCTGCCAAAATTAAATGTCAATGCCAAAGTACCAACTCGGGCGGACACAAGAGTGACACGATGCTTTAATGAGTTTATGTGCTAGGTGGAGCCAGAGGCTAGTACTTCGTTGCCTTGGATTCAATAGAAGAAATATTTATAAGCGTTTTTTGGGAGGTGATTTTATGATACTAATTTAAAACTACAAAGTATCAGCATCGATACAGGTGATGTGACACTTCCGTGTCCCGCAGCATTCAACAGCGTTATTTCAGAAAGGCCCAATGTTTAACTCGATTAAAGCCTACAACGCCCGACCTGTCTATCTGAAGCAAATATTATCAAACAAAGGCAACAATTTATATAAGCGAAAACTTAAGGAGTTACTAAGAATATATTCATTAATATAACTGTGTGTTTGGAATTAACTCAATCATTGATCAATGTTTAGGTAACCTGTTATTTTAATGTTGTAAGCTTTTGTTTAACCTTTTTGTTTAATTTAATTACTTAAAATTTTGTGTTTATATTTTTGTAAAATGTTTTGACTATGTAATCGCCGTATTGGTGCCCTACAATAAAAGTATCTTATCTTATCTTCTACTGATCGGTGATAGATTTTGTACAGTATCTAAGAAATTAAGTATAATGCACATCCATAATGTAAATAAATCTAAAGAATATGAGAAGAATGAAGAGAATATGAAATAGTGCTAACTGGCTGAGAATGATTGAAGGTAGAAGTGTTTTGTACCATAATGATTAATTGAAGAAGACTAGGCGCTGCTTATGAGAATATTTTCAGTAAATTTGGTGTATTCTTTAAATGAAAACTTATTCATTGATATGAAAGGCTAATTATTTACAAGAGTATTATAAAAATGATTTAGAAATAACAGAATGTTTACATTTATCTGAGTTAGTTACACATTCTTGTGTAACAGAATATGTATGCGGGTAATTTGAAATCAAACAAGTATCACTATTTATGAATCCAAAGCTGTTTCATATCAAGTTATCTAAAAATGCACTACCAAAAGGTAACGGTCACAACCATAATCCTTATAAAATATGTATTACATACAATTAAGCAAATAAAGTTTATATTGTGTGCAAAAATTGGCTGAAAATACCTATTGTATTTTGCGAATAATAGCAATAAATTATTATTATTATTATCATATAGAATAATCATATTGGAATTCAGGCAAGAAAAAGTTCAGGATTTTCCAGATTACATCCGGAAAGGTATAGTATTAATTATATGTATATTATTCAAATTATACCCTACAGCGCGCTTATATCGTGATTATAATTGATTCTGTTCATTTCAACGCTAAGCGTGATATAATCGTTGACTTTGGGTACACGTTTTTTTTTTAATTATTAACATATACATATTTGTTCGCTGAAGTGATTTTTTACTATATTGATGATCTAATGAAACATGGCTTGGGTTGTTCTCACTTCTTTCGATTAAACCAGGGGCACCACAGCAGTCCTAAAAAAATGCCAATAAGCTCCTAACAAATACAGGCAGTTGCCGGACTAATTAAATTACATACAAACATACTAAACTTTTCGCAGTTCTGGGTATTTCGTGATGTTTTTTTCTGTAGATTTTTATAGCTGACTTTTAACCTGATACAACTTTTGTGGTTACCATTATCATGTAATTGAAATTTATATTGGACAATATATTTTAATTCCAAACTATGATGGTCTAATATTTTGTTGCAACGCTGAAACAATAATTTATGCTTAGATAACAAATATGGATAGGTCTAATTAATTACGAATATATCAAAATTATCGCGACTACTTACATATTAAAACGAAATTTTCTTATCAACTACTGAATCACACTCTACCATAGTTTATTTCAGTAAACATGGCCAGCTTGAAACAAAGCATATAGTCGGGCCGCTGAGAGCTGCCTGTGACTCATCGCTTAAAATCGCATGAATCAAGATTTAAGTAAACGTATGTCCGTAAGAAAATTTGGTGCCGCGCTGATTTTCATTGGCGGGATATTTAAAAATTCTCGCGCTAACTATTTACGGTTATGTTACTTGACGTGGCGCTCGCGTGTTTTGTGTGTTTATATGAAGCGTGTCAAGAGTCATGCGTGTGCTTAGACCTACGTTTAGCTGCCCTATTCTTTAACACGCAGACACACGTTTCGTCTTTTGTTTCATACTGTTTCGTACATGATAGAAAAAGATAGATATAAAATGCAATGCAATTCTTGGTACGAAAATGCATGAGTCACCGTCAGCTCTCAATGGATGAACTATACTACTATGCCAAGTTTTAATATACTTCTTCTTGTACAGTATAATCTATTTATTGGTATTTGTGCCGATTGCTTACATAACAGTATAACCATTCAGCAAACAACGATGTACAAACCTATTAAATTATACCGGCGCATTATTGTAATTATCAGGTGTATGCATATTTTTTTCGGCTTTTTGGTACAAAAATACGTAATTTTCAAGGGAAATGAATTTTTGTTTTATTCAAAATATTGGTCATTGGCTTCTACACATTTCACCCATCTATCAGGTAACTTATGAATACCATGCCTGAAAAACTGCTTGTCTTTTGCGGCAAACAATTCGTCGAGCCATTTTCCAACTTTGCAATTTTTGAAGTGCTGCTCTGCGATCGTGTGCCCCATTGATGCTAAGAGATGATAGTCAGATGACGCCAGGTCTGGCGAATACGGGCGGGTGCGGAAGGATGTCCCATCCAAGCGATTTCAAGGTTTCTTTCACTGGTTTTGGAGTGTGAGACGGTGCATTGTCGTGTAACAAAATAACTTTGCCATGTCTCCCGGTCGTCTTTCGATTAATTCGTGCTTTAAATTAATCATTTGTTGGCGATAACGTTGTGTATTTAACAGTTTCGCCGGGCAAGAGTTGATAATACACAATACCGCTCTGGTCCCACCAGACACAGAGCATGGTCTTCTTGCCGAAGCGATTTGGCCTTAGTGTTGAAGGACCGGCTTCGCCAAGGAAAGCAACGATTTCCTCCGCTCAGGTTTTCAAAATGAATCCATTTTTCCTCACCCCACAATTCGACTCAAAAATGATTTCCTTTAATGGCGTTGAAGCAGCACTTCACAAGTGACTTCGAGATTTTCTATTTGACGTTCATTCAAATCGTGTGGGACCCATTTACCGAGTTTATTAATCTTCCCCATTGCTCGTAAACGTCTTCTGATTGTTTCTGCTAATTGTCGTTGAGTTTGAGTTGGGTCATCATCCAATAACTCCTGCAATTGCTAGTTTTCGCATTTTTGTGGTCTACCAGAGCGCTCACTGTCTTTCACATTAAAATCACCACTTTTAAATTGTCGAAACCATGTCTCACATGTTCTCAGGGGCGGCTCGTTATATAGAGCCAAGGAGCCATGGCATTATCTGTAGTTTCAAGCTCAGCAAGAATTTTTAATTAATTCTTAAAACACTTACTTTGGTCCAGGAAGATAAATCGTTCTTTGTTTCTTTAAAAAAGGAGGGGGAGGGTGTATTGAAGAAGTGGCTCTACCATCAAAATATTTCACGAGCCGCCACTGCATGTTCTAATCGATGGAGCGTATTCACCATATGTTTCTACCAGCAAACTTTGACTTTCAGCAGACTTTTTCTTTTAATTAAATAGGAAAAGCAATGCGTGCCGCAAATGCTCTTTTTCAGGCACAAAACTCGACACGATCACTGAACGATAAAACAAAGACGCCAGTTTTTGGAGGACTAAACTTGTGTGTGTTTGTAGTTTAATGTCAGATGAACAAAATGACGTATGTGTTTTTCTATTAGTTGTTTAGTTAAAAAATGCGCCATCTCTTAGTTAGACCGGAAAACACTTATGCATATACCTGGTAAAGGTAAAGTATGATTTTTGAAGGAGAATAATTTTATTTTTCTTTAGATTACATGTGTCCAATTGCATTGCGATTCTGGAGGAACATACTCTAAATAATTTCGCAAAAGCGGCGCCGATGATCTCCTTGTCCTGAAAGAAGGTTGCCTAGGTCATCATTGTGACGAATGCGTTGATTTTCGTGTCGAGTCCCAGAAATACTAGTCAGAGATAATGGTACCCAATAAATGTGACAAACAGAATTTCATTCATCAAACTTAAAGTCCTTTCCCTTCCAACGAAATTGTTTAGCAGAAAGTGTAATACAAGTCGCCAAAAATATTGTAATACGGACAATACGGATATTTACTAATTGTTACTATTACTGATTTATAGAAACATCCGAAGAAGTCTTGTACTAGGATCAAATAATAGAATATATTCAAGATCTTCAAAAATTACACTACGAGGATTTAATTACGATTTAAAACCGAAGATAATAAAAGACGCGACAGAAGAATTAAGAAGACTTAGACAGACGCAGAAACAATATTTAGATAACAAAGTAAAAGAACCGGGTGTACTGCAAGAAAATAAAAAACAGAGTAAAAGAAATGCAATTGGAAAATTTTTTTTAAGGAAGGATGGTTGAGAGGAATTTGGGTTGAGAAAGCGCGGATGATTTGGGAATTGACGTAGCCATATAGGGCATTTTGCCACAACTGATAATTTGTATAATAATCATTTATAATGATGAAAGGGATATACACTAAACATCCATGGACCCGCCGGATATTTTTTGTTCCGAAAAAGTAACCGCGCGGATGGGATTCGAACCCAAGACCACGAGGCCCGTAAGCAGGAGCTCTACTCACTGGGCCACCCCGGAAAAAATAATAATTATTCAAAAGACGAAAAATCCCAAATCAGTAATAGTCAACAGTATGAATGCAATTAGAAGGTCTTAGATATTACTCTAGCCGAAGTCTTTACAGCAAGCACAATTTTGATGGAAATCTCTTTGTCAGACCATTGGCAGACCGAGTATGACATTGAGTCCACAAAGGAAGCTATAATAGGTGTAGAAACCCAAAGAAAACAGAGTGCCTAAGTATTGCAAATTTCTACGTCGACATCCAAACGATAGAAGAGCTAGAAGCAGCTGCGATTCTCCTCAAAAATTCCATCTTAAAGGCATATGAATTTAGCTAAAGAGGAGATATCCTACTGGCGTGCCCTGGTGGAACAAGGATTTAGACCGCATTAAGATACAATCCAGGAAAGCTTTCAATTGTGTAAAAAAAAAAAAAACTGGCAACTGGGATGCCTAGGGACAGGCTCTGTCGGAATATAATAAGGAGTTGAGAAAGTCCAAAAGGAAAACAAGAAGAGCCTTTTGTGAGGGAGTTATTGACACAGCCCCAACAGCAAGGTTCTGTAAAGTCCTATCGAAAGATCGCTTCAACGGCATCGGGCTTATAACAAAACCCGAAGGTGGTCATGCAGAGGGGTTCAAGAAAAGTCTTAAGGGGGGCGATACATGTAACCGCTTGAATTTTGACCGTTTTTCAGAGGGTTATTTAAAAGTGAAGGAATAAATGAATCGTTTTTAAATTAAGTATGTTTATTCATCATACATTAAAATACAAGTATCAGAATTTTTTTTCCCAAAATGGCTGCCGTAGTAACTTATCTCCCGAGACCCACACGGCGAGAGGCATCGATCAGCGGGATTTTTAGTTTCTGTAATAGCCATCTGAAATCAGAAATTTTAGTTTAAGCGTGTTAATATAAAATGTATCTTCTAGTTGAACTAATAAAAAAACAAAAAAGTAAAAAAATCGTAAATTGGCAAGCCTCAGAAAAAAAAGTTGTATTTTCCACCTATTTTTCGATAGTTTTTAGGTCAAAAATGGTAATTTTGGAATATTTTTTGGCTTTTTTGAAGTTCAACTAGAAGCTAATACTATAGAGAAGACGTGAGTCAAATTTCATAAGAATCGGTTACGAAGTTTTTGAGTTATAAGTCCCGGCAATTCAAAAAAAGTAGTTTTGGGAAAAACGCGTTTGAAGTTTTGACACACAGAAACTCTACGATTACAGCGACTTACCAACTAGTGAGCGATTCCAGGGCCATACATAAGTCTTTCGGTGCGTTCGTAGTATTCGGTTTTCTTCTGAAATTCTTCTTGACATGCTTGATGACCTTTTTTGGTTGTCAGAGAGCTGCGGCGATTTTCTCGATTCACCCTTTGGTCATCGACTTTGTCTTTGTAAGACATGCTTTGGCGGCCAATAGCAATTTATAAAATGTTCATTACACGAAAGATATATGTGTATCCGTCATTGAACAGTCCAACGGATATGAAAGCACTAATTTCTATGATCCTCAGATGTTTTGGACACAGTCGCCAGATAGTTGAGTTGAAACTCTCATTTTTATTCTCCGTGTGACCACCCAAACATCTTTCGAGCAAGCCATCGCGGGACAAATCTTCAAAAATTGGCTTGACATGGGTTTGAACATCAGGATGTTTAATTTTTTTAGGATTTTCCTCTAAAGCTTCAGCTTTGCGCCACTTGCACGAGCTATCGGATAGTACTCATGTCTTGGTTCGTCATCTGTGGAGCACAAAAGGTAGTATGTGGCCATAATCGCATCTTTTTTGTCTTTCACGCTGTTAACATTTCTCCGAATACCTAATCCAAAGTATAAAGACAATTTTTTAATTAGTGCTTCCATGAGTTTACCTCTTCCTCCCAGGTGATTGCCTGTTTTAGTTTTTCGGAGTCGAGTACCCATCCTGTTCTAAACGTGGTCGATTCGCTTTTCACAACATGAAAATCATCACCATACGGATTTAAATTAATAATTTCCCATCTCCTATGAAGTTTCCGTACTTGACACCAAATAATTTTTCAGATCGTGCAAAACATTTATTTTACAGCTTCGACTTCCAAAGCGCCAGAAGAGCCTTTATGGTTTTCTTGGCAGTCCTGTTCATGCTCTTCAAACCATTCACGGTATTCTTCAGTATCAGTTTTATTTTTCCAACGAGCACAGGCTGCACAGTAACTACTTTTAACAACTAAATCAATGACTTTACCGCAGTAATATCCAATAAGGGTTGTGACCCCATACAACGACTTGAAACCCCGCTTCTTCCATGTACCGTCTCCAGAAACTTTCAAATTCAAGATTGGCCGTTCATGCTTTTCGTTTGCTGCTTTTTCTTCATTGGCGGCTTGTACACAAGAAGCTTGAAATACTGATTATGTAGTGGTGAATACTAGCGAGATGATAGCGTTATAGGAACTTTCACTTATACCATTACAAATGTCCATCATGTTACAAAATAAGTTGATTCCTTTCCTCGCAACACCTAAAAGACGCATCACAAGCACAATTCTCCGATTTACTTCAAATCCATTATTAATTAATGGCCCAGAAAAAATATCTCTGCGACCACACTGCCATAACATGACGATTTTGAAACGTAACCCTCTGTTGCCACTTTCTTCAAATTTCCCTGGTGATTTACACACACGACATTAGCATCTCTGCTAATGCTGTAAACACTGTAAGAAACTCAATGAAACGATACCCATGGAGCGCATTGTAGTGGACATCCTCATCGGCAGCGTTAGAGAATTTTTTCGCGTTTTTACTTTCCGGTTCTGTTTCAATTTTTGTGTTAGTTGATCGATTTTCATGGAATTTTCTTTTTGGTGGTTTCGCAGCACGAGCTGATCCATGTTTTCCACTTTTAGGATAAGACTCCATTTTTTTTTTCACTGACGAAATCACTAGGCACTGAACTAAATGCAGAAATATATTGAACTGAACTGAAATAACAACACTGGTTTTAAAATAATTTATAGTAGCTATACAGACGTCCTTTCCAATGGAAAGTCAAGGTCAAGTGCGAGTCGAACGCTACAGTACAGTCTTCATAGCGCTCGAGCACTTAAATGAGTTTTTAATTGATAAATAATGCGAATTTCATTTTAAAAATTTACAAGCATATTTTTGAGATGTTATTTCAACCATTTATGCAAAAAAATATCTAATTTTTTTACATGTATCGCCCCCATTTTTAGGTTCAAAATCTATGGACTCACATGAGACTATTGCTTAATCTTCAGAAGGAAGCATATTTCTACCAACTGGAGAAAGCGAAAGAAAGTTTGGTAATCTCATTACCAAAGAAAAAATTGAATGGCCAGCTTCAAACCTTTCAAAAGACCAGGCCTAGTTGGCATTTTTTCCGCATTGCTGCAACACGTCCCAGACATAATAGCTCCTACAAGCTACATGTTATATACAAGCTACAAATACGTGAGAAGTATCCCGAAAGAATCCTGTACCAGATTGTACTCGCAAATACCTAAAATTTAGCTATATTTATATAGTAACATAAAGGGAGACATGTTTTGTAAAGTATTGTTATACAATATGTCGTTGTTATAAATTTTAACCTGGTTTTTAGTTGTGATCAACTTCTCTTAATAACATTTATCGATATTGTCAAAAATAAATGTACTTTACTCTAGAGCAAAATTAATATTTTTTGAGAAATCTAGTAAACCATTGAAAAAATTAGATATCTGAAGGTTGAATTTTAGATTTTAGACCATGCAGAACTTTTTATGAAGAATAACATTTTTTCCTAAATTTAATAATAAAGAAGTTTTCCATATGGTTCCAACTTACAGAGACATACTGTATACAACCAGATGTACATCAAACACCATATCGGCATAAATGATAAATATAACCACCATAACCATTAACGACTGTGTAATAAACCCATTTTTAAGTAACACGTGTATTTCTTAATCACCAGTTTTATACTTAGTGTCAGCAAATTTTCCGTGATCCACAATACATCTTATGGTGCTGATGTTAGCCCACCATCACTGCCACTAATATCTCATATTATTTATTAGAAATGATGATTTAATTACAAGAAATTATCACTGTCACTGCACTACTTCGGAACTACTTCGTCCTATCTGATCTACACACACGCTATTGCGTTTATTTTTTATAAACACCACATTTATCAAGGATTGACTTTATTTTAAGTAATTTTGAAGAGGGTTTAAATGCGATTTAGATTAATGGTGATTTAGTTTTAGAAAAATGTTTGCGATTTCCAAAATATGTTAACGGAACCTGCGACGGCTCGTGGATCTTCGTAAATGAGGCTAAGACGGAGATGCCGCTCGTGCTGCACTACTTGCTCTAACAGAGGAAGCAAATATTTTGGTCAAGTATTCTTCCGTAGCCTGCTCGCCGAACATCAACGAGCCGCCGCTGAATGGAACCAAATATTTTTCTAAATTTGTTGTAAAAAGCAAGATGATTATTATCCATTTCTAGGTACAAACATTTTTTTTTTATTCTGCTCCTTTAATTTTGATTGGTAAATAGCTTCTTGATTGTATGCGGTTAATGCTATATCCCATTCAATTTACAACATTATGATCAATTTGATGATTTTCATTATTAACACAGCACATTATCAGTTAAAAAAAAATACATAAAAATGGAAGCAGTCACAAAGGTTAAAAGTGTATCAATAAATTATTCGATTTAAATAGACTCAAATGTGATAATGTGATATATTACTACGATACATCATGAAGTTCGGAATTATAATTTCATTTTTCTTGGGTAAGTTCCTATTGTATAGTTAATACACTTACCAAATTACGGATATTTCTATAAACTGCTTTATGTTTGGTTCAAAAATCATACCTTCAAACTAAAATGTAAATTCACTTGATTGGATCTGTCATTACAAATACATTAATTGTTTTATTATCAGACTAACCCCTATAATTTTTAAACTGTATATAATGTAAATATTTTATGGAGTCTGAATAAAAATGTTTTCTCTCTGTTCATACTGGTAATTCAAGTAACTTATAGTGCTATAACTTTTAATTGCATTTGTACAGATTACTTACTAGAAGATTCATACTATCTAAATGCCCAACCATCGATTCCAAAGTCTTATCGGCCGTAAATCTGAGTTTGTGTAATAGAACTTGAACATCTATAGAATTTTTCTAGAAAATCGGACATTTAATTAATGGACACTTGAGCTCTGTAGTCAAATGGCCTGAAAAAGGCGAAAAATGCTTCAGGAAACTGAATACGTCACTATGAAACAAACGTAATTCTTTCTTCATTCAGTGATAATGCTAATAAGAAATGCATTCAAAACGTTCCTAACGTATTTATAATTTTTGTATTTGTGAGTAGAAGTATAATAATATTTATTCCTTATGCCACTTATTGTTACTGTCTCCTGTAAGTTTATATGCCACATTCTGTATTGACGTGTGTAAGCAACACAAATGTGATCAACACCAATAAATTATTATTATCATTATAGTTTGTTTGTTGGGAGTCTTTGCGCAAGCAAAAGAAGATTGCCTCTTTCCATGCCCTGCACACTTGGCCTTTGTCTGTGCTAAAGATGTTGATGGAAACCATGTTGAATTTGCAAACAGCTGTGCCATGAAATCCGGACAATGTCTTCATCCAGAAAAAGGTAAGATCTGTTCAATCAAACACACAGTAGGTGTCGTTGTCACAGTAGAGTCTTCGTCGTTCCACCATTAATCCCTCCCCTAATGTTTTGATTGTATCGTGAATGTCATTATTGATCATCACAAGAAATTACAACAGCGTTGTGTCGTTGCTTGCCTTTGTTAATTCAAAAGCTGCTCCAGATATAATTGTTGCTTGTTAGCTCCTGTTCACATATCGTCTTTGATGACTCGGTTGGTAACGGGGAATTCCTCTCGGGCTAGCTGTTAAACATATTTCGTAGCTATCAGCGGCGGCTCGTTGATGCACCACTTACTCACTTACTCAAGGAAACAAATATTCCGCTGCTGTTTTGGTCAAATTTTCTTCCGTAGCCTCCTCGCAAAACATCCACGAGCCGCCGCTGGTAGCTGCGATGCTCCATAAGTTAATGTCTGTAGTTCGTATTCTTGAACGAACAGATTCGTATCATACCCCAAAAACATACGCAAAGCATTATTCGTCTGTCTGTTGTAGTCACCGTGTGGTGCAACAATAACAGCAATGTCTCTACAAATATAAGTAAAATTCCAATATTCGGGTTTTAACATAAAGTTTAATTTATTTTATATAATATTCTGTTGATTTTATGTCTGATATTAATGTATGTTTCCAGGTTACACCTTGGCGAAACAAGGACGGTGTTAATCGCGAAATAATCACATAATTGTACGTATCACGCTGTTACTCCTATCTGGAGGACTGAAAGGTTCCAATTTAAATAAAGTTTAAAATGTAAAACACATTGGCGTATTATTTATGTTAAAAGCCTCGAACGCTATACACTAGAAGCATGAAGCTAATAATTTCATGCGCACTATTTACTGGTAAGTCTGTACTGTGCAATTGAAAAATAGATTATTAATTTATATCGATTTTGTTTTGTTTGTTAATATGTTGCCTTAAAGACTTAAGAATAAGAAAAACATGTTTCATAGCCCGGAGAAATCTCAAAGAGGTCGTTTTCAATGGTTTTGCCAAGGCACTCCGCTGCGCGCTTTAATTTCAAATTGGGTGATAACTTCTACACATTTTTATGGATTCTCTTGAACTTTTCAGGGAGACTTTTCAGATACTTTATCTCGTGGATAGCGTACGAATTTTGCAATTACTTATAAACATTATTTTTTATAAATAATTTTTCGGTGAAATTTTTGGGTGAAAATGAACTTCTTTTTTAAATGTGCACCATTTTTCAAGAAAACGGTATTTTCACTATCCAGTAGCGTTTGGCATATATTACTTAAAAAAATTGGTCTGGTGTTCTCGGTTGAAATTTGTGGGTGCAATCGTTTTGCCCGTTTAAGGCCTCGTATAATGTGTGCCTTGCATTCTTGGGTTCGGAAGCCGCCATTTTAAAATAAAAACAAATAAAAATATTTTTTATCCAAAATCGGGTGTAATAATCGAATTATGGTGGTCATTTGAGCCATGTAATGCGGCTCATTACCCCCTAGTGAGAGAATAAGTTTCTCTCGCGGAATGCAAAGATCCTTCATAGGATTTT
This sequence comes from Ocypus olens, assembly GCA_910593695.2. Taxonomy (NCBI): domain Eukaryota; kingdom Metazoa; phylum Arthropoda; class Insecta; order Coleoptera; family Staphylinidae; genus Ocypus; species Ocypus olens. Next base: position 6,881,603 of record OU343052.1, on the reverse strand, counting down.
TGAAATATTTCAAATTGACACCTCGTACGTCAAAATTTCTTGTCAAAATTTCATAAACATTATTTCAATATTCAATGCAATTACAGACGATTTTGGATAAAATTTTATATTATACTCATGTGGAATTCCTCATTAGTCCCTTAAGAAAATTACTTAAAACTTTTTCTTGGGTAACTATTTACGTGCATTCCACATTCGTATAATAAATAACTATTTCTCGCACTTAAATGTGTGTTTAATAAAGCACCTTAACAGAATTTTTCAATGCTTTTATTATACTCTTGAAAAAAATTCCCGAAATTAGATTATTTGTGGGACCTGGAGTGGTCTTACCCCTTAATACTTTTATACTTATGAAGTATTGTATTATTGTGAATGGAGAGTAAATTATGTACGATTAATTTCAAAAATTATAAATCATTATTTCCAGCAATATTTGCAGTGGTATTCTCTAATAACCAATGCAGACCATGTTCAAGAATTTATTGGCCTGTATGTGGATATTCCTTAGCATCTAACCGATATAATTATAAACAATTTAGCAATATGTGCATGCTTGAATTTTTCAATTGTGAGAATCCAAACACACGTAAGTAATTATTTGTTTCATTAGTTATGTACAAATGCATTCATTTTGATATTGTGTTTGTTCTAGGTTTCCGCTTCTACAAACAAGGCTATTGTTCATAAAAATATATCAATGACGTCTAATTAATTTAAGGATTGTATTTTAAGAATATTTATATGTAGAATTGTAATTTTTTAAGGTTTTATGATAATAATTCAAATCATGTTTAAACTATAAATTACGTTTACAAAATGCTTTAGTATTATAGAATATTGTTATACAACTGCTTGGTTTAATTTAAATGCAGATAATATTAAATGTTTGTAAAATTTATGATTGATCTAACAAGATATAATCATGGCTAACTATTATTGTTTGAGTCATTTAAGTCAAGTAATTTTATAAATTGGCGGATACATGTTAATCCAATTTATGACTTATATCTTCATGAGTAATTTAAGAATACCGGACAATTGTTAAGTTAATGAAATAATGCGATGAAGCGTATTTTATAAATTGTTTCATAATTGCGGAAAAATAAAAAGCATATCACACCCATTGAAACACGCCTGTCATTCCTCGCCGAGAAATTCGCCACAAACATCCACATCCATGATAAAGTCTGGCCGTGCTATGAAGGCATCTAAGGTGCTATCTGTAACCTTTCAAAAAACCACTGATATATGAAGAGAATTGGATAGTGGCACCAATAGCTAGCAAGTAAACTGTAAACATTTGTGAGTGTGAAGTAACACAACCCAATCACTTCTAATGAGGGCGACCCTTCTGACCCTTCGTTAATCACCTCAGACGCCTTCATAGCGCGGCCAGAGTATACCGTCAAACATCTATGCATAAATCGCAATCCCAACATAGTCCCCAAAGTCAACCGCCCCGAAAAACTATTTATGAATTCATCTCATCTTTTCATGATCAGTCATAATCATTTCAGTACGTATAAAAGTCTAGCACGAACTACCATAGACAGGGTCCATAGCCAGTTAATAACTGTAATGTTACAAAATTGTTGAATATGTCTTAAAATGTTTATAAACTACTATTAATAAAGATATTTGTATATATAAAAAGCATATGTTGCTAAAATTACTTTAACTCTTTGAAATACACTGGAACAAATTTCATTCATTACATTTCTCATTATCCAATAAAATTTGTTAATTTGATAGCCAATCACTGTTTGCTTAAACTGTTCACTTAACGACGGGAGTTTATCGCATCCTGACGACGGGAGCTTATCGTATTCTGACGACGGGAGCTTATTCCATCCCGACGACGGCAGTTTATTAGCGCAATCAATTTATATTGATTTAAATCAATCTATCTACATATGTGTCCGTTGGACAGTCAATAAAAAATATCGCGTTTCCGGGACAGAAAACATTAAATGCTTCTTTTAATTCTGAACTAGAAATTTGCACCTCATGAAATGACAAATACTTCCAATTTTGACATAAATACCTTCAAATGTATATTGCTTTACGGGAATTTTTGTCAAAATTATTTTTTTCTAATGCTTGTACCCAAGTGTACCACTCCGATTCGAATGAAATTTGGTGGATTTATAGAGGGGACCATAATATTCGATATGTATTATTTTTTGTTTCAGCTAAAAAACATGTTTAAGGGATGAACTCGCGCCTCGAAAATTAGCCATGTTTTTGTTTTTTCGCTATAACTTCTGAACAAATAATGATAGCGTAATTTTATAAATGTAGAAATTTTCAAACTTTATCCACAGTTGCAAAAAAAATAAAAAAAAATATAAAGAGTTATAAAACCCAATTTTCGTATTTTCCTTTAGTGAACATGAAATATTTTTCAGTGGAAAGGTTCTATTTCGAAGAAATGTATTGGATTCCGCGTTTCGAAAAAATTATTAAATTATTTTTAGTCATCATCATTTATGTCTATATGTATAATTTTTTGTAACGAATATCAATATTGCAGCAAATACGAGCCAAAATATTAATCAATTTTACACCAGTTGTAGATTTACGGAATTGCGTTATAAAGATTTGTTGTGGATATCTTTTCAAAATTTCATGTAATGTTAATGAATAATCAATTCTTAGTCTTAATACCAACTTAGTGATGATTAAAAGAGGAAATTTGGAAATAATGATCAATTCCTAATCCTAATTTCTAAAGAATTCTTAATCTTCACACATTAGAGATGTTTCATTGAGGGAATTTGAAGAAACTGTTTCTGGTGCAAATATTTTGCATTAAATCCTCACTTTTGTAAAATGAAGTGGAAATAACTTTAAAACTAAAAATTATTGTCTTTTCAAACTCTCACGGTCTTAAATAGTGATCAATTTCTAATCCTAATTCCCAAAGAATTCTTAATTTTGAAACAAACTCTAGAGATGTTTCATTGAGCGAATTTGGAGAAACTGTTTCTGGTGCAAATGTTTTGCATTAAATCCTCAGTTTTGTTAAATTAAGTGGAAATAACTTTAAAACTAAAAATGATTGTCTTTTCAAACTCTCACGGTCTTAAATAGTGATCAATTCCTAATCCTAATTCCCAAAGAATTCTTAATTTTGATACAAACTCTAGAGATGTTTCATTGAGGGAATTTTGAGAAACTGTTTCTGGTGCAAATATTTTGCATTAAATCCTCACTTTTGTAAAATGAAGTGGAAATAACTTTAAAACTAAAAATGATTGTCTTTTCAAACTCTCATGGTCTTAAATAATGATCAATTCGTATTCCTAATTCCTAAAGAATTCTTAATCTTGACACAAACTAGAGATGTTTAATGAGGGAATTTGGAGAAACTATTTCTGGGGCTAATATTTTGCATTAAATCCCCACTTCTGTTAAATGAAGTGGAAATAACTTAAAAACTAAAAAGGATGTCTTTTCAAACTATCACTGTCTTAAATTACGATCAATTCCAAGTCTTAATACACGTTAGTGACAACTGATGAAGTGAATTTGGATAAAATGCATCTTGTGCTAAATTTTTACATGAAATGCCCACAATAAATTTTCAGGTAATTTTAAAGAATGATTAATTGTTAATTCTAATATCATATTTAGTGATGATTCGATGAAGGAATTTAGAGAAATTGTTTCTGGCGCTAAATATTTTCGTAAAATCCAGATTTTCGTTCAACAAAACCGAAAAAACTAAAACCTATTTTTGACTTTTTTTATTTTTCAAGATTGATCAATAAATTCAGTGAGGAAATTTGGGGAAATTGTTTCTGGCACTAAATTTTGGTCACTAGGTTTTACAGATTTTCAGGGCTTCATTGAAGAATTATGAATTCTGGGGTTGTTTTCTAAATTTAATAAAAATTAAATATTAATAATAATAATAATAATAATTTATTCGTGCCAGCAACAATAGTTTTACACAAGTTTAAAAGGAGATAACTTGTAATAAAATTTAAAATAAATAAAAGCAAGATCTTTTTTAAGTAGGAAGCTTCTACTTCGTTATACATGCTTTTTATATAGAATAAAACACTTTTTTACTTTGTTTGTATAACACTTATTTGTTTATTTTGTTTGACTGCAGTTTCGGCAACAAATAAGTGTTATACAAACAAAGTAAAAAAGTATTTTATTCCATATAAAAAGCAAGATCATTTCTATTATTGCAGACGAAAAATGTTGTGTGTAATAGAATATAAAATATTAGTTAAAGACAGGGATGAAATTAAAAAAAAAAACGTGTACCAGAATAGTAATCATTTGTGTTTTTTTTATATGTGTTTTGTTGATGTTTAAATTTAAAAAAATGAGAAATACGATGTTTTAATAAATAATAAAGCTTTACCTTCTCCGTTTCGAAGTACGGGAAAGTATTGCGATGATCGTGAAAATTTGTTCAAAAATTGTTGAACGAAATATACGTTTTGAGGTCTCTAGAGAATATTTCAATGATTTTTGGATTTAAAAAAAACGTGTCTGAGTTATGAGTGTATCTGTATGCGCTGTATCTCAAAAGCTGATTCAGAGATTTAAATGAAACTTTGAACATAAACCTTATTAAAATAAAAATGAAATTTAAAAAAAACGTGTTTACCGTAGTAATCGTTTTCTTTTGTGTTTTGTTGCTGTTTAAATGTTGTAAATGAGAAATACGATGTTTTAATAAATATAAAAACTTTACTTTAAGGCCCGCTTTTACAATAGTCGGTTAAATTAAGGTTAACACTATCTCCGGATTAAATGCGAAAATACGCTTTTACAATGCCTAGTTAAAGCAAGGTTAGGGTTAAGAAGCAGATAACTCGCAGTTATCTTATCCGGAGCTTGGAGCAGCAGATAAATCTCGGGCAATGCGCACAGCAAGCACACGCACCATACCGGCATTATAGCGATCTGCAATCGGTATTACATACAGGGGCCGTTAGAGGGCGATAAACTAGTTTCTAAAAAACATGCATTCTGGCATATTTCTAGGTGGAATATTGAAAAGAAGATCGAGGGGGTCAAGGGTCGCATCAATGATTACAAACACAACTTTCTAAGCTTTCCGCAAGCAAAACGAAAAATGCCAATTCTATAAACTACGCAACCGCATGTATCCTCAATGCTGCCAACGTTGGCGTTTCGGGAGAAAATCTATCTAAGCGTTTGTAAAAGGCAGCGTGCGTTAACTGAGAGATAAACGATGGGATTAGTTAAAGAGGGTATAAGTTAACCATCATTTATCCGACGATTGTAAAAGCGGCCCTAAATCGTTTAATTTATCCGTTACGAAGTACGGAAGAGTATTGCGATCGTGAAAATTTGTTCAAACATCTTTGAACTAAATATACGTTTTGAGGTCTCTACAGGATATATCAATGATTTTTGGAAAAAAAAATGTGTCTGCGTGTGCGTGTATGTGTGTGTCTGTGCGCGCTGTATCTCAAAAACTAATTCAAAGATTGAAATGAAACTTTTAACATAAACCCTATCTGATAATCCAAAGAATTGAAGGGCTTTTAGTAAAATTTAGATAGCGATTTTGTTAAGGATTAGAAAGAAATTTCGGAACTTTTTTCTGATGCAATTTTATAAATCACAACAATTAAATTATTGTTAAAAATTACTTTCCAAAGGGCCTTGAGCCTCAACGGACACTTTGATGTATCTTAGTTAGAAAACTAAGCCGAATGAAGTTTCGCATTAAAAAAATTATGAGGCTAGAATTTGGAGATGGTGGATTTTTCACCATTAAACTTGTGCACTTTTAATTCTTTTTCTTTAATTTGTACATTTAAAGGAACATATTAAAAATTCGTCTGGAAATCGGGTTTTTAATTAACAATTTCATGGCGGAATCTTCTCGGTAGATAGGCAGAGAAATAAGTGCACTAATTAATAATTAAAAATATTGCACGCCAAATTATCATGCATTTGATGCATAATTAATTTCTGCAGACAGGAAAGAGAAGGGCCGAGCGTTTACTATAAATTCTGCTACTTCTGCAGCAGAATCATTCTCAGCTTCGTTGGTAACAAGAATAAGTTGGTCCAACATGGGAGTACTGGTAAGAAATAATAATTATAATGTATAGACGTTTGAAAATTAAAATATTTCTTAATAATATTTTATTAACCCGCCATCGGTGACGCCAGGGTTTTCAACTGAAGATTTCTCGAAACGTGTTACTAATAGTTCATGTTTTTTTTTTTGAATTCATAGTGTATCCCAATAATAAATATACAATATAATAGTAAGGCATTAATAATTATTATAGTCTTAGTAAGACTTAGGGGTATTCATTAGACTATCCCTTACTGTTCTTGTTACTCCTAAGCGTCAGTAATTGTTTTGAAAAATTTTGTAGTTTTATATAAAATTGGGTAATTTTTAAATTTATTTAAAAAAATTGACGAAGAAAATTTTCTTGTAGACAAAAGCGAGTTTATAGTCTTAGTAAGTCTTGGGGCATTCATTAGGCTTTCCTTTACTGTTCTTATTATTCTTAAGCGTCAGTAATTGTTTTGGAAAATTTTGTAATTTTATATAAAATTGCGTAATTTTTAAATTTATTTCAAAAAATGGACGAAGAAAATGTTCTTGAAGACAAAAGCGAGTTTATAGTCTTAGTAAGACTTAGAGGCATTCATTAGGCTTTTCTTTACTGTTCTTGTTGCTCTTAAGCGTCAGTAATTGTTTTGGAAAATTTTGTAATTTCATATAAAATTGCGTATTTTTTAAATTTATTTCAAAAAATTGACGAAGAAAATTTTCTTGTAGGCAAAAGCGAGTTTATAGCCTTAGTAAAACTTAGGGGTATTTATTAGGCTTTCCTTTACTCTTCTTGTTACTCTTAAGCGTCAGTAATTGTTTTGGAAAATTTTGTAATTTCATATAAAATTGCGTAATTTTTGAATTTATTTAAAAAAATTGACGAAGAAAATTTTCTTGTAGGCAAAAGCGAGTTTATAGCCTTAGTAAAACTTAGGGGTATTTATTAGGCTTTCCTTTACTCTTCTTGTTACTCTTAAGCGTCAGTAATTGTTTTGGAAAATTTTGTAATTTTATACAAAATTGCGTAATTTTAAAATTTATTTCAAAAAATTGACGAAGAAAATATTCTTGTAGACAAAAGCGAGTTTATAGTCTTAGTAAGACTTAGATGCATTCATTAGGCTTTCCTTTACTGTTATTGTTACTCTTAAGCGTCAGTAATTGTTTTGGAAAATTTTGTAATTTCATATAAAATTGCGTATTTTTTAAATTTATTTCAAAAAATTGACGAAGAAAATTTTCTTGTAGGCAAAAGCGAGTTTATAGCCTTAGTAAGACTTAGGGGTATTTATTAGGCTTTCCTCTACTCTTCTTGTTACTCTTAAGCGTCAGTAATTGTTTTGGAAAATTTTGTAATTTTATACAAAATTGCGTAATTTTTAAATTTATTTCAAAAAATTGACGAAGAAAATGTTCTTGTAGACAAAAGTGAGTTTATAGTCTTAGTAAGACTTGGGGGCATTCATTAGGCTTTCCTTTACTGTTCTTGTTACTCTTAAGCGTCAGTAGTTGTTTTAGAAAATTTTGTAATTTTATAAAAAAATGCGTAATTTTTAAATTTATTTCAAAAAATTGAAGAACATTTTCTTGTAGGCAAAAGCGAGTTTATAGCCTTAGTGAGACTTAGGGGTATTTATTAGGCTTTCCTTTACTCTTCTTGTTACTCTTAAGCGTCAGTAATTGTTTTGGAAAATTTTGTAATTTTATACAAAATTGCGTAATTTTTAAATTTATTTCAAAAAATTGACGAAGAAAATGTTCTTGTAGACAAAAGCGAGTTTATAGCCTTAGTAAGACTTAGGGGTATTTATTAGGCTTTCCTTTACTGTTCTTATTACTCTTAAGCGTTTTGGAAAATTTTGTAATTTCATACAAAATTGCGTAATTTATAAATTTATTTCAAAAAATTGACGAAGAAAATTTTCTTGTAGGCAAAAGCGAGTTTATAGCCTTAGTAAGACTTAGGGGTATTCATTAGGCTTTCCTTTACTCTTCTTGTTACTCTTAAGCGTCAGTAATTGTTTTGGAAAATTTTGTAATTTTATACAAAATTGCGTAATTTTTAAATTTATTTCAAAAAATTAACGAAGAAAATTTTCTTGTAGGCAAAAGTTTATAGCCTTAGTAAGACTTAGGGGTATTTATTAGGCTTTCCTTTACTTTTCTTGTTACTCTTAAGCGTCAGTAATTGTTTTGGAAAATTTTGTAATTTCATATAAAATTGCGTAATTTTTAAAGTTATTTGAAAAAATTAACGAAGAAAATTTTCTTGTAGGCAAAAGCGTGTTTATAGTCTTAGTAAGACTTAGGGGTATTCATTAGGCTTCTCTTTACTGTTTTTGTTACTCTTAAGCGTCAGTAATTGTTTTAGAAAATTTTGTAATTTTATATAAAATCGCGTAATTTTTAAATTTATTTCAAGAAATTGACGAAGAAAATTTTCTTGTAGGCAAAAGCGAGTTTATAGTCTTAGTAAGACTTAGAGGTATTTATTAGGCTTTCCTTTACGCTTCTTGTTACTCTTAAGCATAAGTAATTGTTTTGGAAAATTTTATAATTTTATATAAAATTGCGTAATTTTTAAATTTATTTAAAAAAATTGACAAATAAAATTTTATTGTAAGCAAAAGCGAGTTTAAAGTCTTAGTAAGACTTAGGGGTATTCATTAGGCTTTCCTTTACTGTTTTTATTACTCTTGAGCGTTAGTAATTTTTATATAAAATTGGGTTTCATAAATTTTTTCAATTTTCTTGCAGGCAAAGGCGAGTTTGCTTGCATTAATTGTCCTTGCAACCGACGGCTATAGAATTAGTAGAGATGTAACCCCGGAATTAACCCAACTTACACAGGACGATAAGGCACAAAGCGCCCTTGCCCACCAAATCCAGGATGCCCCTCAATCCGACTTCTTCAAGAGATTTTTCGAAAACAACGAGGAACCGAATAGTGAATCCAGCGACCACAAAGTAGCAAGAAGTTATGACTACGAAGACGACCACTACACCTCCGAGGAACACCAACAAGTCCACTACCACAAACACAAGCACATGCACAAACACAAACACACCCAAGACCACAAACATCAGCACCAACAAGAACACAAACACTCTCACAAGGCGAGCAACAGCCACGATCACGAGCACAAACAAGAACACAAACACGACCACCACGACCAACACAAACACGGCCATGAACATCAGCAAGTCCACAAACACGATCATAAAGGTGAACATAAGCACGGCCACGATCACAAACATGAACATCATCAGGATCACAAGCACGAGCATCTTCAAGAGCATAAACACGAGCACGGGCATCACCATGAGCATGGACATAAGCACGACCATCTTCAGGAACATAAGCACGACCATCATCACGGGCATAAACATGATCATAATGACGAACATAAGCATGATCATCATCATGGGCATAAACATGAACATAAAAATGAACATAAGCATGAACATAAAGAGGATCACAAGCATGAGCATATGCATGGTCATAAACACGGCCATAAACATGAACACAAGCATGGCCATAAACACTCCAAGCACTGATGTTTTAGTTGTTAGTTGTTGTTATGTTGTTTTTTGTTGAGTTTTTGTATTATACATTTGTTGAAAAAATGTTTCTTTTTAAATTTTACTTTCTCCCTTTGACTATATACTAATGGACTGCTATTCCCCCTCCATTTCCATTCAGAAGATGAATTAATACGAAGAATAGTTGGTAGTAAATACTATACTGTACACTGTACAACTAGATGAGTCTACCAACGTTCAAGGCGTGTCTCAACTACTTTTTTTGTGCATTATATATGGCAAGACGACGTGCATGAAGATATTTTGTTCTGCAAGCCAATTAGGCCCCGAACGGGCGAAGAATTTTTCAATTCAATTGATTCCCATATAAAAGGAAAGGGTTTAGAAAGGAAGAACTGTGTCGGTATATGCACTGACGGTGCGCGGGCTATGTGTGGGAAAAATAGCAGTGTGGTTAGAAGAGTTCTTGAAGAAAGTCCCTGTGCTTTCTGGACCCATTGTAGCCTTCACGGAGAAGCACTGGTTTCAAAAGCATTACCCGATGATTTAAAAACTGTGTAAATACAGTTGTAAAAATTGTAAATTATATTAAAACAAGGCCCTTACAAGCACGTTTGTTTCAAAAGGTGTGTGAAGAAATGGGTAGTCTTCATACATCTCTTCTTCTCCATACGGAGATACGTTGGCTATCAAGGGGAGAAACTGACACGATCAGTGGAACTACGGAATGAAGTAACAATTTACTTGGAAGGAAAAACAGAATATATTGAACATCTACTGGACGAAGAATTCGTTCTCAAGTTAACGTATTTGGCGGATATTTAAAGTTAAACGAACTCAACTTGTATCTGCAAGGTTCAAACGGATCCGACATTTTTGCAGTTCACGATAAAATTTGAGCGTTCATAAAAACGCTTATTTTGGGGGAGAGTTGTATTAAGAATGATAAATATGAAACACTTGAAACCTTTATTGTAGAAAACCAAGTGCAGCCAAAGATGAACGTAATCTCTGCAATGTCCACTCATTTATCATTGTTAAGAAATAGCTTTGACACCTATAGATGAAAAAGCTCGAAACGTCGAATTGGATTTGTAACCCATTTCAGGACAAACTACTAACTAATATGTCGACAAAAGCAAGTGAAGAACTCAATGATTTATCAGAAGATACACGCACTGAAAAATACTTTACATCGCAAGCAATTAACGAAATTCTGGCTCTCGGTTGCTGGGAACTATCCTTGCCTGTTTGATGAAGCTATGAAAGTCTTCTTTCCCTTCACTACCTCATACCTATGTAAGGCCGGATTTTCGGCTAAGGTGAACATTAAAACTAAATACCGAAATAAATTGGTCGTATCGAGCTCACTGCGATTAAAAGTAACAAATTGAAATTGATGCTAAAATTGTAATGACAAAAAATAGAAAACAAATACTTCCATCCCATTGGAATAAACTGTTTGTAGGTTATTTAAGTATTAAATAAAAAAATATAAATATATTTAAATTTTTGATATTGGTAACACTTTTTCCATAGTGACTCTTTTTGGAACTACAGTACAATTTAAGTAGTTCCGCAACTCACGACTGAGCATTACCAGTATTTATGCCCCATTTTCTCTAAAGCAGCCAATAGGTGAGTCGCAAATTTTTTAGTTTTTGTTAGATGGGTTGGAGTCCAGTCAACTTTGGGAACCACTGGTCTAAAGGTATAATGGTTATTTATGTTAGAGTGTTAAAGGTTGTACTATTGTACTATCGCGCACCCCCTCCAACTGGCGGGAATTCGAGACCGTGCGCATGCGCCACGCGGAAGCTGATACGAGATTTGGACTTAAAAAAAATATAGAAAATTTGATCGAAATCGTTTTTTGAAATTCTGCTCCCTTCATGCCCCGCCCTCTTAGCAAAAAAAGTGCATTTTCAGGTTAACCATAAGAAGAACCTCCATTGAGGTTTTCAAATTTTCGCAAAATCCTCCCCTCTCAAGCCCGAGTACCCACAGTGAAAAAAAATGGTGATGTGGCCATCATGTTACTTTCTCCGACTTGGTATCGTAGCCATTTATATTCACGTTTTTATGATTTATTTTCAATTGAAATCATATTTTAAATGTACGTCGAGCGTTGTGTAAACTCGGATAAAACTGACGTTTTAAATGTCAAAATTATGAAAGATGGTAAAATTATACTTCAAATTCACAAACTCAGTTTACTCAAAAATTAAAGGGATTTCGAAAAAAACTTATTCTTTATAAGTTGTCCATTTTGGCATTCTCTACAATTATTATTCACATAAATTTGCTGTAACTATTATCGTTTTATAATTATAAACGAAAAATTGAGAAATAATAATAATTTTTTTTCTCGAAGAAAAATGATTTTATGAAAAATGTTTTCAAGCAAAAGATGTTTATTTCTTTGTTGTCTTCAAAGTTTGTTTAAATGTTTTTGTGATATTTTTCATATTTAAGAAAATATTGGCAAAAAACAAAAAACAGTTAAGGTAAACACCCACTTCCGGTGTACGAAATTTTACCAAAAGCTTTTCAGTTCTTTGTATTATCAAATCAAATAAGACGTATGTTCAAATGTACCTTAACTGTTTTTTGTTTTTTGCCAATATTTTCTTAAATATGAAAAATATCAGAAAAACATTTAAACAAACATCAAAGACAACAAAGAAATGAACATCTTTTGCTTGAAAATATTTTTCATAAAATCATTGCTATTCGAGAAAAAAGTTTATTATTTTTTTTTAATTTTTGGTCTATAATTATGAAACGATAATAGTTACAGCAAATTTATTTGAATAATAATTGTAGAGAATGCTAAAATGAACAACTTCTAAAGAATAAGTTTTTGAGTAAACCGAGTTTTTGAATTTGAATTTTTCCATATTTCATGATTTTGACGTTTTAAACGTCAGTTTCATCCGAGTTTACGCAACGCTCGATGTACATTTATAATATGATTTCAATTGAAAATAAACCCATGAAAACGTAAATATAAAGTCGGAGAAAGTAACATGATGGCCACATCACCATTTTTTTCTTTTCAAGTCGAAAAGCCTAAACTTTCAGGGATCATAGAGGATACAACAGGCTTTCATTTGTAATTTTTCCAAAATTTTTGGAACCACCCTTACTAAAATTAATATGCGTTGAGTATTTTATGAGGAATAAACATTAATTTATTTCCCGAGAATTTTCCAATAAAAAATTAAACAATAACGTGAAAAATCAATGTTTACGATCATTTCAAATCGTTACAGAAAATCAGACTTCCAGCTTAAACGCAAGAGTGAGAATGAGTCGAGTACAAACTTCTTCTGAATGTTGACAGTTTTGCGCTTAAGCCTCATTTCTTCCGATTAAGTAATGTGAAACATTGACGTTCGGAGTTATAATTCCACGGAAAGTAGAACGAAGCGGAAGATACATTTTGTTGAAGGTTGGTATTTATTTTATTTGATTATTTATGTAATAATAATATTACAGTAATCATTAACATTGCTTAATAATTAATATTTCTTCCCCAAACATAATAGTATATTACATAACTAGAGTTGTAAGTAACAAATTACGCGCAAGTGAGAGAAATTGCGTACAAGCCGCGTAGCGACGAGTTACGTAATTTCACGAGCGCGTAATTGCGTTACAACTCGCGTTATGTACTATACTTTACCTTCGACCTTACATTTATTCGCTTAAACTAAAGACATATTGAAACGGAATCTTGTCAGGGTGACGTCTAAATTTGTATTAAATTACCCGGTAATGGCAATGTAGGACGACTACCAACTAAACAATCGAATTACCGTTCGAACAATTTTCCGTCGAATAATATATTGTCCAATAGATTGATTGAACAAATTTAAGGATACGGAATGTTGCACTCAGTCTGAAGTGTTAGTCTACTAAGATACCATTGCGATGGAAGGACCAATAAGGCATAGCTTGGAGTTTATTGTGTCGGTTATTGTTTTAACCAATAAGTTGTAATCTGACGTTTAAATGTCACTGTCAGTTTTGATGTTTAAAGACGAATAGATGAATGTAAGCGGACGTTATTTGTAATTGACTAATAAGTATATATGATAATATACCGATGTACATAAGTGGTAATAGTACATGTTACAAATTTATGTACAACATTTAACATTCATATATTCTCTATATATTCGTAATGGATCGCTTACGATTGGCGAAAACAGTTCGGTAATTCATCAATTACAAAGTGGGAGTAGGTAAATACACTAACTAAATGTATTGACATAAAACATTTTAACGATACTTAATTAAGTGAAATCAATAACTCATTGAAACAAGGTCATCAGTTAAATTGCTTGTACCAGTCTGCGTATAACAATTCACGATGAATAAAGTCAAAAGTGACAGTGTGCATGATAGCTATTCGTCACTTGCACCCTACTCCATCCCCGCTTTTCTGCACGGCATGAAGAACGTCGAAAAGAAGAATGGCGTTTACAATATGTACATCGAAAATACGCTTCGTGCTTTGCTTATTTAATTTGGTCATTTTTTCACTCTGTTATCATTATCAACGGTTTAAATTAAAAGAAAATAGAGATGTATCAAACATGTTCTCCTTCTGCTTCAAATTTTATTATATGGGCATAAGCATAAGGTTATTTGTGATCTACATTCTGGGCATTAAAGATAGCGCCAAAGAACTCGAACTATACAAAACTATGGATGCCTGCGATGCAACCTTAAGAAAAATGAACACATCCGTGAATATACCATACAAAACCATCTTCAACAAAAGCATGTTCATCGTACTGTTTGCCATATTAACGGAAGCCATCGTTGAAATTTTTATTTTCTCATCATATGTTGAAGTGAATATATACCTTTTAATCGCCCATCTGCTGCCCACATTTATCGGCAATTTATCGAAATGCTACTTTTACTTGTGGACTTGTATAATACGAGATAGATTCAAAATAATTAACGACCACATGCTGGCGATTAAGAGGGAATCGAAAAGGAGCCGAATTAGTGTTTTCAGCGTGGATAAATTCGAAGAGCACTTTTCGTTCCTGATGGAAATGCACAAAAAGATCACCGCCATTGCGAGGTTGATGAACGACCTTTTTCAAGTGCAGCTCGTTTTTCATTTTTTGATCATGTTCCTCGTCGGGTTTGTGAATGGGTATTATTGCATTTTCATGCTCGAACAGGAACTGGAAGATTCCGTTTTCTATTGGTTTACTATCGTAAAATACCTGGTCTTTCTTTGGTTTGAATACTATGTTTTGATAAAATCGAGCAATGACTTATGCCAGGAGGTAATTGCGTATTCACATGGTGTCTGAGAGGTGTTTACAAACAATGTATATTATTTGTTGTAGGCTGGAAGGATGAAATACATTCTCTGCAATACGAATATTGATGTGAATGATGATATTTCTCATCGACTGGTAAGTTTCGGAACTATAATGTACCGTGTGTCTGAAAAAAAATTGTATACTCATTGACATAATTTCTTCCTTGTTCTTCTCCATGGGCGATGTTTAAGACTTTTTTTTTTGGCGATAATATTTTTTTTTTAGGTTTTTATTTATGATACAAATAATCTCAATCAATGCAGTTCATGTTGTTTAATCCTTGAATCAGTTGTACACGATATGGACAACATTTTTATTTTCCTTGTTTGATAAAATTTTTGTAAAACCCATTTAAAGCTCTAACTGTAGATAATAAAGTATTTTATTCAAAATTACAATCAAGATGTACCACTATGAAAACGCCTCCAACATAATAAATAAGGTTTAGGAATGAGTGAAAATTTAATGATTATTTTTTAGGTCATTATTTCAATTTACGAATTAAACGAAAATAAACTAGTTGTGACGGCATGCCGACTGTTTGATATTGATTATTCTACAATATTTGTGGTACGTAATTGTTTTTTGATTACTAGATGATGGTTGAGGTTGAAACAGCTCTTCTAATTATTGTACTGTTTCAGATGTTCGCAACTATATCAAATTACATTTTCATAATGCTTCAGTTCGACGATGATCAAAACAACCAACCAATCTAGAATAACACCATGGAACAAAATAAAAAAAAAAATTAGTTTTCTTACTATTTATAGATTTTAAATTCACCTTATTTTTGACGTTTGAATCATCAAAATTGAACAACTCGTTCGGCAGTTATGTAACTTCAAAAACGAAAATCACGATTTTGAAATCATTGAACTTTAAAAAGTGTGATTTTTGCAATTTGTGCTAATAAAGATAAAGAGTTTGACAGCTGAGCAATTAAAAAAAATCTAAATCGCAATTTAAATATTTGGAATTTGAGAACGAGCAATTTTGAAGTTTTGCGTTGATTGTGGCAGCACTACCGTACACTTGCGACATCTCACGACACTAGACCGAAGTACGAAATCTGTGTCAGGCTTAAATTGCAAATGTACGTAACTTAGTGTGTATTATTGGTGAACGGGCAATATATGGATCGGAATGAAAATCGCGAAATAATTTTCACGAGGAAGCGTGTCCGAAACGAATTTCAATTATATTTCACCGCAGAGGTATTCAGAACTGACACGAACTGCCAGAGTACAACTGAAGTCAGCTGTTTACTAAAATTATTAATATAAAGATCGTTGTCATGGTGAAGGTAAATAAATTTTTAATCACTTGCAAATTTTTTTGTCCGCCGTTTTAAATGCACCTTTTTATACATGAGTTGAATTATCGGGGGTAATACCACAAGAGGTTAGAATTTGTCGGATAAATTTTATTTTAAGGCCTTAAGGTGCCTTCCTAACATATTTAACTTCTGTTTATATACTTTTGTATATATTTTTATTTTTTTATTTTTTGAATAGATATTGAAGCCTTGATATTGATAACTGGTTTTGAGTGACCGTTAATTGTGATTTGCTTTGATTTTAAACAAAATTCTTATTTTTTTTTTCAAGATTTATTACAAAAAATAACATTTTCTGGCTTCAGTTGAATAACTCAAAATCAATCTGCAGAATATTTTGATCATATATATAAATTTTAAAGCCTTAATATATTTTTTTTGGCATGAGCCATTCAGTCACGACAAGGTTATGTATTCAATTTGGGATGAGTAAATGAACAAATTATTAATGTCAGATGTATACAACAACCATGGACCCGAACGAAAAAGCCTTAATATTGATAAGTGATTTTAGGTAACAGTTTATTGTGATTTGCTTTGATTTTAACCGAAATTTTTCACAATATTTGTTACAAAAATTGATATTTTCGCGTTTTTAGTGAAATAACTCAAAAACTATCTTCAGAATGTTTTGATATTTTGCATAGATATAGTTCTGATATTAGTAGGTAATGTTGAGTAACATTCCGTTGTGATATGTTTTGATTTTATACGAATTTTCACTTTTTCTCAAGATTTAATATAAAAAATGAATATTTTTGAGTTTGTAGTTGAAAAAAAATCAATCAGTGGAATGTTTTGATCTTCTGCATGGATATTAAAGCCCTGATATTGATAAGTTATTTTGAGTAACAGTTAATGGCGATTTGCTTCGATTTTAAGCGAATTTTCTTAAAATGTATTACAAAAAGTTGACATTTTCGACTTTTGCGTTGATTAACTCAAAAACCATCTGCTAAATGATTTGATATTTTGAGTGAATATTATAGCCCTGATGTCGATGAGTGATTTTGAGTAACAGTTAATTGCGATTTGCTTCGATTTTAAACGAATTTTCTCAAAATTAATTACAAAAAAATTGACATTTCCGACTTTTCTGTTGAATAACTCAAAAATCATCTGCAGAATGTTTTGATATTTTGAATGGATATTGTAGCTCTGATGCTGATAAGTGATTTTAGTAACAGTTAATTATAATTTGCTTTAATTTTAAGTGAATTTAAAAAAAATTGACATTTCCGACTTTTCTGTTGAATAACTCAAAAACCATCTGCACAATGTTTTGATATTTTGAGTGAATATTATAGTTAATTGCGATTTGTTTCGATTTTAAGCGAATTTTCTTAATTTATTACAAAAAATTGACATTTCTGACTTTTCTGTTGAATAACTCAAAAACCTTCTGCAAAATGTTTTGATATTTTAAATGGATATTATAGCTTTGATATTGATAAGTGATTTTGAGTAATAGTAATTTGCGATTTGTTTCGATTTTAAGCGAATTTTCTTAATTTATTACAAAAAATTGACATTTCCGACTTTTCTGTTGAATAACTCAGAAATCATCTGCAGAATGTTTTGATATTTTGAATGGATATTATAGCTCTGATGTTGATAAGTGATTTTGAGTACCAGTTAATTATAATTTGCTTTAATTTTAAGCGAATTTTCTTTAAATTAATTAGAAAAAATTGACATTTCCGACTTTTCTGTTGAATAACTCAAAAATCATCTGCAGAATGTTTTGATATTTTGAATGGATATTGTAGCTCTAATGTTGATAAGTGATTTTGAGTAACAGTTAATTATAATTTGCTTTAATTTTAAGCGAATTTTCTTAAATCTAATTAAAAAAATTGACATTTCCGACTTTTCTGTTGAATAACTCAAAAACCATCTACACAATGTTTTGATATCTTGAGTGAATATTATAGCCCTGATGTCGATGAGTGATTTTGAGTAACCGTTAATTGCGATTTGCTTCGATTTTAAGCGAATTTTCTTAATTTGTTACAAAAAATTGACATTTCTGACTTTTCTGTTGAATAACTCAAAAACCTTCTGCAGAATGTTTTGATATTTTGAATGGGTATTATAGCTCTGATGTTGATAAGTGATTTTGAGTAACAGTAATTTGCGATTTATTTCGATTTAAAGCGAATTTTCTTAATTTATTACAAAAAATTGACATTTCCGACTTTTCTGTTGAATAACTCAAAAACCATCTGCACAATGGTTTGATATTTTGAGTGAATATTATAGCCCTGATGTCGATGAGTGATTTTGAGTCACCGTTAATTGCGATTTGCTTCGATTTTAAGCGAATTTTCTTAATTTATTACAAAAAATTGACATTTCTGATATTTCTGACTTTTCTGTTTAATAACTCAAAAACCATCTGCAGAATGTTTTGATATTTTAAATAGATATTATAGCTCTGATGTTGATAAGTGATTTTGAATAACAGTTAATTATAATTTGCTTTAATTTTAAGCGAATTTTCTTAAAATTAATTTATAAAAAATGACATTTCCGGCTTTTCTGTTGAATAACTCAAAAACCATCTGTACAATGGTTTGATATTTTGAGTAAATATTATAGCCCTGCTGTCGATGAGTGATTTTGAGTAACCGTTAATTCCGATTTGCTTCGATTTTAAGCGAATTTTCTTAATTTTTTACAAAAAATTGATATTTCTGACTTTTATGTTTATTAACTCAAAAACCATCTGCAGAATGTTTTGATATTTTAAATGGATATTATAGCTCTGATGTTGTTAAGTGATTTTGAGCAACAGTAATTAGCGATTTGTTTCGATTTTCAGCGAATTTTCTTAATTTATTACAAAAATTGACATTTCTGACTTTTCTGTTGAATAACTCAAAAATCATCTGCAGAATGTTTTGATATTTTGAATGGATATTATAGCTCTGATGTTGATAAGTGATTTTGAATAACAGTTAATTATAATTTGCTTTAATTTTAAACGAATTTTCTTAACATTAATCAAAAAAATTGACATTTCCGACTTTTCTGTTGAATAAGTCAAAAACCATCTGCAGAATGTTTTGATATTTTGAGTGAATATTATAGCCCTGATAGCGACGAGTGATTTTGAGGAACAGTTAATTGCGATTTGATTCGATTTTAAGCAAATTTTCTTAATTTATTACAAAAAATTGACATTTCTGATATTTCTGACTTTTCTGTTTAATAACTCAAAAACCATCTGCAGAATGTTTTGATATTTTGAATGGATATTATAGCTCTGGTGTTGATAAGTGATTTTGAGTAACAGTTAATTATAATTTGCTTTAATTTTAAGCGAATTTTCTAAAATTAATAAAAAAAATTGACATTTCCGATTTTTCTGTTGAATAACTCAAAAACCATCTGCACAATGGTTTGATATTTTGAGTGAATATTATAGACCTGATGTCGATGAGTGATTTTGAGTAACCGTTAATTGCGATTTGCTTCGATTTTAAGCGAATGTTCTTAATTTATTACAAAAAAATTACATTTCTGACTTCTCTGTTTAATAACTCAAAAACCATCTGCAGAATGTTTTGATATTTTAAATGGATATTATAGCTCTGATGTTGATAAGTGATTTTGAATAACAGTTAATTATAATTTGCTTTAATTTTAAGCGAATTTTCTTAAAATTAATTTAAAAAAAATTGACATTTCCGACTTTTCTGTTGAATAACTCAAAAACCATCTGCACAATGGTTTGATATTTTGAGTGAATATTATAGCCCTGATGTCGATTAGTGATTTTGAGTAACAGTTAATTGCGATTTGCTTCGATTTTAAACGAATTTTCTCAAAATTAATTACAAACAAATTGACATTTCTGATTTTCTGTTGAATAACTAAAAAAATCATTTGCAGAATGTTTTGATATTTTGAATGGAAATTGTAACTCTAATGTTGATAAGTGATTTTGAGTAACAGTTAATTATAATTTGCTTTAATTTTAAGCGAATTTTCTTAAAATTAATTTAAAAAATTGACATTTCCGACTTTTCTGTTGAATAACTCAAAAACCATCTGCACAATGTTTTGATATTTTAAGTGAATATTATAGCCCTGATGTCGATGAGTGATTTTGAGTAACCGTTAATTGCGATTTGCTTCGATTTTAAGCGAATTTTCTCAAAATTAATTACAAAAAAATTGACATTTCTGATGCAGAATGTTTTGATATTTTAAATGGATATTATAGCTCTGATGTTGATAAGTGATTTTAAGTAACAGTTGATTATAATTTGCTTTAATTTTAAGCGAATTTTCTTAAAATTAATTAGAAAAAATTGACATTTCCGAATTCTCTGTTGAATAACTCAAAAACCATCTGCAGAATGTTTTGATATTTTAAGTGAATATTATAGCCCTAATACCGACGAGTGATTTTGAGGAACAGTTAATTACGATTTGCTTCGATTTTAAGCGAATTTTCTCAAAATTTATTATAAAAAATTGACATTTCCAACTTTTCTCTGTTAAATAACTCTAAAACCGTCTCCAGAATGTTTTGATATTTTGCATAAATATTAAAGTTCTGATATTAGTAGTTAATTTTGAGTGACAGTTCGTAGTATTTTGTTTTGATTTTAGCCAAAATTTCACCGTTTCCCAATATTTGTTCCAAAAAATAATATTTTTGAGGTTTTAGGTGAATAACTCAAAAGCCATCTTCAGAATATTTTGATGTTTTGCTTGAATATTAGAGTCCTGATATTGATAAGTAATTTTAAATTCGTTGTGATTTACTACGATTTAAGCAGAATTTCATGTAGTCTCGTTTTTTGTATTTTAAAGGTGAAATCTTTGGAGTGAGATATCATAAATGTTTTTAACTTTTATGTTAGGTAAGGGCGGCTTGTTATATAGAGCCAAGCAACCATGGCACTAGCAAGAATTTTAAATTAATTCTTAAAACACTTTTTTGCCAATTACTTTGGTCTAGGCAGATAAATCGCTCTTTCTTTAAAAAATATATTGTATATGTGGATCTACCATCAATATGTTCCACGAGCCGCCACTGCTTGTTATCCCGGCCGTACCAGAAAAAACCCCGCGAACCGTCACTGGTTGTTGCCGTAAAATATACAAGAGAGCAGGATATTGTATAAAATGAACATCATTTATCAAATCTCTATATTCTCGCCTGAAACGCAACACCCGGTATGCTACAGAGTTATTTTTATGTTCAATTTTGCACTTTATACTGACTAATTCATTTTATGAATGAATTTATTGAATTTATTTAATTCATTTTCAGTGAATGAAATGGAAAAATTAATTTGCGTATAAAAGCTAGATTTTTAATTCGTAGCACAACTTTCATTTTTTACTTTAATTTTTTTTATCAATGGAGGTTCAACCACCCCGGTTAGGTAATTGACTGCGGGTAAAACTACTGACCGGTCCAGGGGGACCTTATCTTGACCCTAACCTAAGCACCTAAGCATAAACACCAATCATTGCAACCACCATGAAAAATTTACAGTACATTTCTCGTGCTTCACACCCTTGATAAATTAGGTCTTTAATTTCTTTCAATTTTAATGTTCTGATTTACATGTTTATAATTTTCAATATTACAATTCTAAAATTACGTTAGTTATAGTGTGACATGAAATTCGGCAACGTCGCAAATACTGGTCTGAAGTTGTTGCGTTTACTTCAGTCCATTCATTCGTATTATAAACTGGAAAATTACCAAAAAATTAATTTGCGTTGAGTATTTTATGAGGAATAAAGACTTTTATATTAATTTCCCGAGAATTTTCCAATAAAAAATTACAAAAATAACGTGAAAAATTAATGTTCACGATCATTTCAAATCGTAACAGAAAATCAGACTTCCAGTTTAAACGCAAGAGTGAGAATGAGTTGAGTACAAATTTCTCCTGAATGTTGACAGTTTTGCGCTTCTTTTCTTCCGATTAAGTAATGTGAAACATTGACGTTCGGAGTTATATTTCCACGAAAAGTAGAACGAAGCGGAAGAGACATTTTGTTAAAGGTTAGTATTTATTTCATTTGATTATTTATGTAATAATAATATTACAGTAATCATTAACATTGTTTAATAATTAATATTTCTTCCCCAAACATAAATACACTTACTAAATGTATTGACATAAAACATTTTAACGATACTTAATTAAGTAAAATCAATAACTCATCGAAACCAGGTCATCAGTTAAATTGCTTGCACCAGTCTCTGTATAACAATTCACCATGAATAAAGTCAAAAGTTTCAGTGTGCACGATAACTATTCGTCACTTGCACCCTACTCCATCCCCGCTTTTCTGCACGGCATGAAGAACGTCGAAAGGAAGAATGGCGTTTACAATACATCGAAAATACGCTTCGTGCTTTGCTTATTTAATTTGGTCATATTTTCACTCTCCTATCATTATCAACGGTTTAAATTTAAAGAAAATAAAGATATATCAAACGTATTCTCCTTCTGCTTCAAATTTTATTATATGGGCATAAGCATAAGGTTGATTTTGATCTACATTCTGGGCATTAAAGATAGCGCCAAAGAACTAGAACTATACAAAACTATGGATGCCTGCGATGCAAACTTAAAAAAAATGAACACATCCGTGAATATACCATACAAAACCATCTTCAACAAAAGCATGTTCATCGTAGTGTTTGCAATATTAACGGAAATCATCGTTGAAATTTTTATTTTCTTATCGTATGATGAAGTGAACATATACCTTTTAATCGCCCATCTGCTGCCCGTATTTATCGGCGATTTATCGAAATGCTACTTTTACTTGTGGACTTGTATAATACGAGATAGATTCAAAATAATTAACGACCACATGCTGGTGATTAAGAGGGAATCGAAAAGGAGCCGAATTAGTGTTTTGAGCGTGCATAAATTCGAAAAGCACTTTTCGTTCCTGATGGAAATGCACAAAAAGATCACCGCCATTGCGAGGTTGATGAACGACATTTTTCAAGTGCAGATCGTTTCTCATTTTTTGATCATGTTCCTCGTCGGGTTTGCGAATGGGTATTATTGCATTTTCATGCTCGAAAAGGAACTGGAAGATTCCGCTTTCTATTGGTTTACTATCGCAAAATACCTGGTATTTCTTTGGTTTGAATACTATGTTTTGATAAAATCGAGCAATGAGTTATGCCAGGAGGTAATTGCGTATTCATATGGTGTCTGAGAGGTGTTTACAAACAATAGATATTATTTGTTGTAGGCTGGAAGGACGAAATACATTCTCTGCAATACGAATATTGATGTAAATGATGATATTTCTCATGGACTGGTAAGTTTGGGAATTACAATGTACCGTGTGTTTGAAAAAAAAAATCTATACTCATTGACATAATTTCTTCCTTGTTCTTCTCCATGGGCGATGACTGTTTAAGATTTTTTTTTTGGCGATAATATTTTTTTTTAGGTTTTTATTTATGATCCAAATAATCTCAATCAATGTAGTTCGTGTTGTTTAATCCTTGAATTAGTTGTACACGATATGGATAACATTTTTATTTTCCTTGTTTGATAAAAATTTTGTAAAACCCACTTAAACTGTAGATAATAAAGTGTTTTATTCCAAATTACAATCAAGATGTACAACTATGAAAACGCCTCCAACATAATAAATGAGGTTTAGGAATGAGTGAAAATTTAATGATTCTTTTTTAGGTAATTACTTCAATTTACGAATTAAACGAAAATAAACTAGTTGTGACGGCATGCCGACTGTTTGATATTGATTATTCTACAATATTTGTGGTACGTAATTGTTTTTTGATTACTAGTTGGGGGTTGAGGCTGAAACAGCTCTACTAATTATTGTACTGTTTCAGATGTTCGCAACTATATCAAATTACATTTTCATCATGCTTCAGTTTGAAGATGATCAAAACAACAAAGCAATCCAGAATAACACCATGGAACAAAATTAAAATAATATTTTGTTTTCTTTAATAATAATAATAATAAAGTTTATTTACGGTAACCACCTTTGTATACATAAAATACAAAATATATAATAACAAAATAAAGTATGTGAAACATTTCAACTTAATGAGTACATCCATTACAAAGAAACAACATATAAATGGTAGAGATCAAAATTGACATAAAAGTTATACAATGCTTAAGTTATATAATATTAAAATCGTGAAAGTAAAGAATACCAAAAATAAATACAAATTTCATTATCTAAATTTCAAGTTTCTTTTAAAACGATTAAATGAATTGTCAAATAAATCAAACCAGTCATGGCAATTAAATTCATTTCCAAGTGTAGTTAGCCGAGAAATCGAATTGTTGTGACCAGATACAGTATTGTGGGTGTTTTGGTAGAAAAGAGTAGTTGATCGAGTCCTTCTATTAGGAGTATGAAACAAAAACATATTTAAAATATTTGGGGAGTCGATCTTTCCGTGAACCAAACGGTGTAGTAAGCATAAGTCCGCGTCAATGCGACGATCCGCCAGTGTCTTCATGCTTAGGACGTCCAATATTGCCTGGTAATCACCTCGAATATGATGACGACCTAGTTTGAACTCCATGCTTCTTAGGTATTTCTTTTGGACAAGTTCAAGTCGCATAATATTGGTGGTAGTAAATGGAGTCCAAATGGGTGAGTTATATTCTAAAATTGATCTAACAAGAGAGCAATATAAAACTTTCAAACTTGCAGCATTCATGTCTTTACTTATGGACCACACATACCCCCACATTTTTAATGCATTATTAGTAATATTAGCAATATGGTTGTTGAAAGTGAATCTGGTATCGAAAGTAATGCCCAAGTCTTTCATAGTGGTAACCTGTTTTATGCTAACTGAGTTGATAGTGTAAGTATGCATGATTGGATTATTACAACGATATGTAGACATTGAAAAACATTTTGTGACATTCAGAGACAAACGATTTCTGACACACCACATATTTATACGATCCAGGTCAGCCTGAACCTCAGCACAGTCTTCAGGTGTATGGATGACTTTAAAGATCTTTAAGTCATCGGCATACAATGAAGAGTTACAGTTTACAATTGATTCAAGTAAATCGTTGATAAATAATAGGAAGAGGATTGGGCCGCAATGAGACCCCTGGGGTTACTTACTATTTATAGATTTTAAATTCACCTTATTTGGACGTTTGAATCATCAAAATTGAACAACTCGTTCGGCAGTTATGTAATTTCAAAAACGAAAATCACGATTTTGAAATCATCGAACTTTAAAAAGTGTGATTTTTACATTTTATGTTAATTTCACGAAAAAAAATTAATCGGAGGTAATACCACAAGAGGTTAGAATTTGCCAGATAAATATTATTTTCTTGCATGAGCCATTGAATCGACACAAATTTCGAGAATGGATTGAGATGGAAAAATGTTGGCATATTAAGGCATAACACTATATCTGTACCGTCTGTAAATGGGCTATTAAACTGATGGTCATTCCACTCATTCGTTATTTGTGTTGAGAGATATTAAACTGAATCGAAAAATGCATTCAATAAAATTAAACCAATTTCAGTGAATCACTTACCAACAGTCATATACAGTGCGAGTCTCCAACTTGGAATAAATTCAGTAAATCAAAGAATGTTTATTCTTCGGAAATATGCTCAGACACATCGATTAGTATTTTAAATTGCGCTCTTTATGATGTAATAAAATTTAATACAGCGTGTCCCAAATTTGAGATATGACGTCATTGACTATTTTTTTTAATAGCAACCCTAACTTTTTTATCACTATTCTTAAAGAGTATATCAAGTTACACATGTGTGCCAAATTTCAAATTTTTTTTCCCTGTCATTTAGAAGATATTTAACAAACATTATCAAATTTGTAGAATGAAGAAATCAAGTCACCTTAATCGAATTTTTATGCATTTTAAAAGTGGAATGCCAAAACGTGCTGGTTTGTCATTTTTTTTTCAAACTGACGTTTATCATTTTGACGTTTAGTTATAAAAACAAGTAAGAAGTGTAGCATCGCATTCCACGCATATTCGAGTGAGGAGAGTAATAGTCGTTCCATTGTTGTGTTGACCGTTGTTCACCGTTGGTCGAAAAATTATACTAACATGCCATACTTAACTGAAACCCACAAAATCGAAATTTTAATGATGATTGGCTATGGAGATAGGACAAGAACACAAACTGAAGTTATTTATTTATTTAGAGAGAAGTATCCTGACTTACCAGCCATATCTCAAAGTACCGTAAGCAAGATTGAAAGTCAGTTTCGGGAAAATGGGCATTTAAGAAAAACGAATAATCATCGTCAGAATGCGCTGAGTGAAGAGGTCAAAATTGATGTACTTCTCTCTGTTCAGGAAAATCATCATGTCTCCTCTAGGCAGATGGCTAGGGAACTCAAAATTAGCCAGTCTTCAGTGTCAAGAATCCTTAGAGAGCAAACATTTCATCCTTATAAAATGACAATCCTCCAGGAACTCACCGAAGATGATCCGGATAGAAGACTTCAGTTTTGCGAAAAAATGATGGATCTACTAGATAGAAATGTTCTAAAAATAGAAAATATATTGTTTTCCGATGAATCAACGTTTATGTTAAATGGTGAGGTAAATCGTCAAAATTGCCGTTATTGGGCAGACAAGAACCCACACTGGATGAGGGAAGGCCACACTCAATATCCAGAAAAAGTTAATGTTTGGGCAGGGATTGTTGGTGATCGAATTTTAGGACCAATTTTCTTTCCAAATAATCTCAATGGAGCGGGATATTTACAATTCTTGGAGGAAGAGCTAATTCCGAGTTTGGCTATTTTGTTTCCTTGCCCTGTAGAAGCTGACGTCCCGAATAGAAACATCTGGTTTCAACAGGACGGTGCGCCTCCTCATTTTGCAAGGCGTGTCCGTGAGTACCTGGATAATGTATTTCCACGAAGATGGATTGGCAGAAGAGGACCAGTTGAATGGACACCCAGGTCTCCGGATTTAACACCTATGGACTTTTTCTTATGGGGGTACTTGAAAAGCAAAGTTTTTAAGACCAAACCGCCGAGTTGAAAGAACGAATAAGACAGGAGTGTAGACTAATTTCCCCCGAAGTAATTAGAAATGTTCAAAACGAGTTTCAGTTCCGTTTAGGGTATTGTCAGTTAGAAAATGGACAACATTTTGAGCATTTATTGAAGAAAGACTATTAAGTTGAATTCATTTTTCAAATTTGATACTCTTTGTTAAATATCTTCTAAATGACAGGAAATAAAAATTTGAAATTTGGCACACATGTGTAACTTGATATACTCTTTAAAAATAGTGATAAAAAAATTAGGGTTGCTATTAAAAAAAATAGTCGATGACGTCATATCTCAAATTTGGGACACGCTGTATAAAATGTTATTACAACAAAAAGAGCGCAATTTAAAATACTAATCGACGTGTCCGAGCATATTTCCGAAAAATAAACTTTGTTTGATTTACTGAATTTATTCCAAGTTAGAGACTCGCACTGTATAATTTTGGCATATATTGACTATAACATTATATACCATCTGTAAAAGGGCTATCGAACTGATGGTCATTCCACTCATTCGTATTTGTGTTGAGAGATATTAAACCAATTTAATTTAATCACTTACCAACAGTCCATCTTCATAACTGATAATTAAAATCGATTTTCGTTAATCCAATTTTCCACAATCTGCACACTAAAACACCCTAAAGCTAAGCGCACACTTGGCGGAAGCGGACGGACGGCACGCACCGGAATTTTTCAGTGGTATCGCACATTGTCGGCAGAAAATAAAGGCCATGCGGAATATTTATGTTTTATTTCAGTTTGAGTTATAGAATCATCTGATGAAGAGCGGCTTGTGATGTTAAAATTAGAAAATGAATTCAAGAAAAAGAAACGTCGAAAAATGTAGATACATGATATACAGGGTGTATTTGAAATAACGAACAGGCATTTAAGGGCACATACACAAAATATTTGCGTAATTTTTCGAGGTTTTTTAAACATTTTGAGAACCGATGCTTTTCTCATGTAATTAGGTCTGCATGGAATGTGTTTGTTTATTTAAAACGCGAGATACGATTTCTTGCCGAAATTTGAAGTATTATCGCAACGTTTTTTTTTGTAAAAGATAAACAGTCCTCAAGTTCATTGACGCTTAAAGAGCACTGAGATATTTCCTACGCGCTTGTTGTAATTCGATATCTAAAGCCGATGCCGTTTAAAAATTAGGTCACATTACCACTGCCCCCAAACATGTTGCACATTTCCACTCATTAACTTTAATAATTAATTGCGGGCTTTTTGTTACAGTTATAAACAAAATAATTGCGAATATAGTTTAAAAATAATATAATCTCTTTGTGGTTACGAGCCTGTTCGTTATTTCAAATACACCCATGTATTTGGGGAATATACTCATTTGTTCAAAGATTTATTGAATAACAACGCGAATTTTTTTAACTATTTCCGTATGTCTAAGCAAAAGTATTTTGTCGTTTTGGAACTAGTAAAACCAACTACACATTTCAACTGTTTCTGCTGTCGGCAAGTTCCGGTAGGGTCTCGCGATATCTGCGCCGGACACGAATTGCCCCCGGGCCAAAAGTCAGATGATAAGGCTGTTAGCACCTGACGAAATTTTCCAGTTCCGTGCGCGAGTTCGGTGTTAAAAGAGTGTAATAATGTGGTCGAGTGTTGTTTTTGGATTATCATTTTCGAGTGAAGTTTTTGAAGGATGGACGAGGGACTGTTGTCGCCTTATAGACATTATTTGATGAAGGTAAGTGCACAGAGCTGAGTAATTGTAAATGTTCTCAAACAATTAATAATCGAACAATGCGTTTGAACTTTAAAAAAGTGCAATTTTTGCATTGTGTTAATTTCATGAGAAATTCGTTAAAAAAAATTGAAAAATTGTCAGGATCACAATACTTTCCAGTACAATTATTTGAATTACTGCAGGGATATTTTAAAATGTGCTGCCAACTATTTTCTATCTCATGGTATAATATTTAAGTCGGTACAGCCATCCCAAAAGGTCGTGATACCTGGGGGTAACGTTTGCACAGAGTGAGAGAACGCGATAACAAATATATGCGTGACCCCATCACCGAATTGAAGATGAATCAATCGCGACCGATTCTGTATCTATATTTACATTATGTTGACTGAATAATCATGAGTTTCCGACGTTTCCTCTTTTGTTCACTGCGCAATGTGACACCAGATTTTGGGAAGGTTCTACCTGTGTTTATCCAGCCTTTAGAGTCCTTTAAAGTCCAGCCTTCAATTCCCAAGTTTTTATTGCAAAAAGAAATAGTTTTTTCAATGATTTTATAAAAAAAATATTTTTAAATAAAAGATGTTCATTTCTGTGTTGTCTTCAATATTCGTTTAATGTTTTTGTGATAATTTTTCATATTTAAAAAAATATTGCAAAAAAAATGTAGAAAAATCACCTTAGCTGGAATTAGCTTAAAATTTACAAAATCCATCCAAGATAAATCTATTTTTGACATCCTTGAAAAACGATCGACATTCCACAAGTGGAAACAAAATGGCAACATTCAAAACTTAAAATTTAGGGAAAAAACATTGCATTTGGGGATTTGAAAAATTGTAGAAAAATTACCTTAACTGGAATTAGCCTAGAAATTACAAAATCCATCCAAGATAAATCTATTTTTGACATCCTTGAAAAACGATCAACATTCCACAAGTGGAAACAAAATGGCAACATTCAAAACTTAAAATTTAGGGAAAAAACATTGCACTCGAGGATAAGAAAAATTGTAGAAAAATTACCTTAACTGGAATTAGCCTAGAAATTACAAAATCCATCCAAGATAAACCTATTTTTGACATCCTTGAAAAACGATCGACATTCCACAAGTGGAAACAAAATGGCAACTTTCAAAACTTAAAATTTAGGGAAAAAACATTGCACTCGAGGATTAGAAAAATTGTAGAAAAATTACCTTAACTGGAATTAGCCTAGAAATTACAAAATTCATCCAAGATAAATCTATTTTTGGCATCCTTAAAAAACAATTGATATTCCACAAGTGGAAACAAAAAGGCAACATTCAAAACTTAAAAATTAGGAAAAAACATTGCATTCGGGGATTTGAAAAATTGTAGAAAAATTACCTTAACTGGAATTAGCCTAGAAATTACAAAATCCATCCAAGATAAACCTATTTTTGACATCCTTGAAAAACAATCGACATTCCACAAGTGGAAACAAAATGGCAACATTCAAAACTTAAAATTTAGGGAAAAAAAGTTGCATTCGGGGATTAGAAAAATTGTAGAAAAATTACCTTAAATGGAATTAGCCTAGAAATTAAAAAATCCATCCAATATAAACCAATTTTTGACATCTTTGAAAAACGATCAACATTCCACAAGTGAAAACAAAATGGCAACATTCAAAACTTAAAATTTAGAGAAAAAACATTGCACTCGAGGATTAGAAAAATTGTAGAAAAATTACCATAACTGGAATTAGCCTAGAAATTACAAAATCCATCCTAGGTAAACCTATTTTTGGCATCCTTAAAAAACAATTGATATTCCACAAGTGGAAACAAAATGGCAACATTCAAAACTTAAAATTTAGGGAAAAAACATTGCATTCGGGGATTTGAAAAATTGTAGAAAAATTACCATAACTGGAATTAGCCTAGAAATTACAAAATCCATCCAAGATAAACCTATTTTTGGCATCTTTTAAAAAACAATTGATATTCCACAAGTGGAAACAAAATGGCAACATTCAAAACATAAAATTTAGGGAAAAAACATTGCATTCGGGGATTTGAAAAATTGTAGAAAAATTACCTTAACTGGAATTAGCCTAAAAATTACAAAATCCATCCAAGATAAACCTATTTTTGGCATCCTTAAAAAACAATTGATATTCCACAACTGGAAACAAAATGGCAACATTCAAAACTTAAAATTTAGGGAAAAAACATTGCATTCGGGGATTTGAAAAATTGTAGAAAAATTACCTTAACTGGAATTAGCCTAAAAATTACAAAATCCATCCAAGATAAACCTATTTTTGACATCCTTGAAAAACAATCGACATTCCACAAGTGGAAACAAAATGGCAATATTCAAAACTTAAAATTTAGGGAAAAAATATTGCACTCGCGGATAAGAAAAATTGATATTTTCATTGCATTATGTGGTGAGATTTATTATGAACAAATATAGTAAGTTTGGTTTATTATTGGTTTTATATGTTTTTTTACTACTTGCGAAAATTCGTAACTCAAGATTTAACATAAGCTCTCCTCCCTTGCAATTAAATCAAAAACTCATCGTAGGATGTTTTAAGATCCATATTAAATCATAATGTCGGATTAATTTTTAGTAATTTTAGAAAGTTTCAGTCTTTGGTTTGCTCATTTCTAGAATTCCCATACGCGCTGATTTCATGCGATTTTCTCGAAATTAGTGACGGGACGTTTTGATATTGATACTGAATCATGGAATACAATTGATTGTTAGTAGTTTTCAGAAGTTTTCGTAAATTTTTATCACTCGAAAAAATGACCAAAAATTAATAATCACTATAAGGTCTGTACTCTCAATTATCTCGCTATAATGTTTGTTTATATTCATACTTTCATGGTTTATTTTCAATTTAAATGATATTTTAAATGTACAAGATCGGATGATAAATCTGACATTTGAAACGTCAAAATGACAAATTATACTTCAAAAATTTGAGTGGTCAATAAATATAATAATAATAATATTTATTATTATTAGTATTAAATTCTAATAATCTTTACCGACAGTTTACTCAAAAACTAATGAGTAGAAAAACTGATTTTTTGTAAACTGTTCATTTTTTTTTTCATTCTCTACAATGAAACTTTATTAATTTCATAATTATAAACAAAAAATTGCAAAGATCCTCATTTTTACATATTTTTTTTTAGAAAATCAGAAAGATTTACTAACAAAAAATATCCACTTTCTTGCTGCCTTCAATGCTATGCTAATATATTTCTCTAATATTTTTTAAAGTTTGGAAAATATCGGAAAGAAACAAGAAACGGTCTCTTCCGGTTTTTGAAATTTAACCAATTTTTTTTTCATTTCTTCCGGTTATCAAATAACTCCTGTGTTCAAAGTTTAATTTTAATTTATTTATTAGTTTCGGAGATATAGCCACCCAGCCATAATCTTTTGGAAGAAAGTGCATTTTGAGGTTTTTCGCACATAACTCATCGACTTTTCAACCAAAGGCAAATTGGATGATTCTTTCGGAAAAAATCCTTTAAACGGGTAAACTCAGATTGGGATAATCTCTTTTTGAACCCTCCTTTCAAACCCCGAACAAAAAAACACGTTTTTAGGCAAAAAACGTCCAACTTCGGCAACGTGTACCGAGTTGGAAAAAATGTGTCGTCTCGGTCCACCAAAAGGGCATAAAAATGTGTTCAATTACCTGCGCAGGACTCAAAGTTCCTACGAAGATTTAGCACCAAGTTATGGGTGTTTGAAAAAAAGTGAATTTTGAGGTTTTTCGCACATAACTCAGTGACTTTTCAACCAAATTTGATGATTCTTTCAGGAAAAAATCTCATTTTGGTTCTACTTTAAGGGAGTAAACTCAGATTGAAATGATACCTTTTCTAACCCTTCAACCCCCGAACAAAAAATACACGTTTTTTGTGCAAAAAACGCTCAACTTTGGCAACATGCACCGAGTTGCAAAAAATGTGTCGACTCGATCCATCAAAAGGGCATTGAAATGTGTTCAATTACCTGTGCAGGACTCAAAACAAAGTTCCTACGACGATTTAGCACAAAGTTATGGGTGTCTGAAAAAATGCATTTTGTGGTTTTTTTACTCATAAGTCCGAAGTTTTTCGACAAATTTGTTTTCGTTTTCACGAATGAAATTTTCTTTGCATGTTCTTTGAGGTATGCACGAACATTATTGTTTGCACGAAATCATAAATATCCCATTTTACAAGCACCCATAACTTGGTGCCATGGTGGATCGAGTCAACAAAAAATTTCCAATTCCGTACACATCGACAAAGTTGGACATGCTTTCCTGAAAAAACCATTTCTTTTTCACAGGGGTGCTAGAGGGGAGCGGAAGGGGTTACGTTTAAGTTCGCATGCATGACTTTAAAGAAGACTCTTTAAAGTTTTTCGCCCTCAAAAATTCATCACAATCGATTGAAAATACGCCGAGTTACGGCGGTTTGAAAATGGTCGAAATTTTACAAATTTCAAGTGTTTCATTTTTTTCCAACAGTGAAGTTGCCTTAAATGTATTTATTATTCAAAAGGCTTTTGTGTTATTATTATCATCTAAAATGAATCCTCAATGTAACATTCAGTTGAATATGTTGACATACATTTGCAGGCATTTGTAATTATTTGTGTTTCTGATAATAAATATTTAAATATTTTATTTTTACCAGATAGCATTTTATTGTATACAAGCGTGCCCATGATTTGTTTTTGTCAAAAGTGTGAAAACCATTGAAGAAACGTTACATTAAAACTATTTCAGCGTATGTGAGTACGATTTTACAATAATATTAAATTAATTAATAATATTATAGTACTACTATAACTAGAGTGGCTACCAAGAAGCTTATATTCAGTTTCATGTCAATTTCTGTACTATACTCGGCGCTTCGACTTCGTGGTATGATCACGTTGCGTTCACCCTGTGTCCTCGTGATAGTATTTCAGTTTCATCTCTACTAGAACATTTTGAATACTGCTTGTTCAATTAAATATTCGCGATGTTTCAAATTTCTCAGGAATAGCTCGAGAATATGAAGGCATTCATAGGACTTGTCACTATTTTTTGTACGTATTAACAATTTGTGTTCGCATAACGAATTTGTTGATTTAAATATGTCTTCATACTTAAACAGGTCTTCTACATCCAAGCATCATTTCAATAAATGCTGAATGTGCGAGGTGTGTGCAAATTTACGATCCAATATGTGCTGTTGATCTGCAAGGCAATGAAATGACGTTTAGTAGTATATGTTGCTTCAATCGTGTAACATGTCTTCAGCCCGAATTTGGTGAGTATTATAAAAAAAAAACATAAATTTGCAAGCATTGTGATTACTGCTGTGTCTGTCACTTGTTTGCATTAGAATTGGTCGAAAGTAGCCTACGCTTATTACTGCTTCTATCAAGTACAGTGACATCAGAAAGTCAAAAACAGTTGGCAGCACATTTTCTGAAATGTGGCAGTGGCGGTTTCAAAGGGGGGGAATCGGGTAATTACCCCCCAGTAATTCAGTTACCAGTATTCCATATTCCAAACAAATAATATAACCGGTAATTTTGGAAAACGTTGGAAAAGGATAGGGAGATTTCACGGAACAGGTGTATTAGAGCGGAAGCACCTTTGACTATATACTAATGGACTGCTAGCGCCGCTTCATGTGTGTCTCCAAGCAACAGTGGCGCGGCGGGACCCTAAATGGTTGCGGTATGTCACTAAATTGGTAGCTATTTTGTGTCTATGATATATAACTCTATGAGCTCGCATTGCATATTGTGATACCCTGCAATTACACACCTTTGAATATATAAACATTTATATTGTCAAATATTTACACCATGTCAAAATATTGCTATGCGAAAGGCTGCAATACGTCCACGTATATATGCCAACGCGGTTATAATTCTCGTCAGCTGATTTACACGTCAGTTGACTTTTGATTTATAACCTAAAATTCTTTATTAGATTTCCATCAAATCCGGAACTACGCAAATTATGGGTTGATGCTTTGCTTGTAAAGAACAGGCAGGAAAGTGGACCCGAGTTGCCGAAATATGCACGCATTTGCATTCTCCATGTTGCTAATGAATACATCGAGAAAATTTTTTTTTGCTTTCCGGTTTTTAAATTACGCTCCATTTTCCGCTCCGGGGCGGGACTTATATCGGGCTACGGCTCGTGGGCAACTTTTGGAGCATAGATCATATGGGAAATGGAGGGGAGTAGCAGTCCATTAGTATATAATCAAAGATCTCATTGTATTTGTAATAAAATTGTTCGAAAGTAGCCCATTCTTAGTGTCATTTTCTAATGTAGCAATACATTCGAGTTTGCAGTTATGTTAAACAAGAAATACTAAATATTTCGTGATATTTATAACAATAAGTTTACAAATTATTTATTGATGCATCTACTTTCGAATCTGTTTATTTTGTTATTTTTATTAATTAACTATTTTCTCTATTTTTGCAGGTTACAGAATGAAACATTTATACAGAAAATGTTTAAACGTGTTTGCAGGAAGATATTTTTGCTAACGATCTTAGCAAAAATATATTACGATGTATTAAATTATAACCATTATTATAAATTTATGAATAATATCGATTTGTACCTATAATTTTGTATTGTAAGGTGTGAGCCATATAATTTTTTTTCAGAGTTGGCCATGCCTGAGAGGGAGAAACATAGCAGTCATGTCTGAGATTAATTCATTTTTTTAAATCTCATGACGTAATAATATGCGACATACCTCATTTATCTCACAGCCAACTCTAAAACAAAATTTTGTGCCTCACGCAGCATTATTATCCTGCGTTCCTTTAACAATGATTTTTTTCGCGAGTTTAGATTTCGCATATAATTATTTATCGGAAGAACGAAAAAATTGATTGCCGCTTTAAAATTTCAACCAGCTAATATAACTCTTCTTAAAAAAATGCAACATTCTTAATAATCATCGTAGACTATTGAAATATACCTTTTGATCAGAAAAACGAAAGTGCAACTTTCTTAATAATCATCGAAAACTATTGAATTTTACCTTTTTTTCATCAGAAAAACGAGAGAAATTGATTGCCGTTAAAAAATTTCAGCTATCTTCAATAGCAAAAAAATTAGTCAGTCACCATGAACATTTTAGAAAATTAAATAAAATAATTGATTTTTCAGACTTTGATCGGCCATAGCGGCTAAACGAAAACTCCAAATTGAACGCGGTTTGCAAATCTGAGCTCCTCGTACGTCAATTAGTCGGATTAGAGATTTTAAATTTTTTGACAAAAACGTGAAAAAAGACATGAGTAAACCCCTTGGAAATTTGTCAAAAAATGCAACTTTCTTAATAATCATAGAAAACTATTGAATTTTACCTTTTTTTCATCAGAAAAACGAGAGAAATTGATTGCCGTTAAAAAATTTCAGCTATCTTCAATAGCAAAAAAATTAGTCAGTCACCATGAACATTTTAGAAAATTAAATAAAATAATTGATTTTTCAGACTTTGATCGGCCATAGCGGCTAAACGAAAACTACAAATTGAACGCGGTTTGCAAATCTTAGCTCCTCGTACGTCAATTAGTCGGATTAGAGATTTTAAATTTTTTGACAAAAACGTGAAAAAAGACGTGAGTAAACCCCTTGGAAATTTGTCAAAAAATGCAACTTTCTTAATAATCATCGAAGACTATTGAATTTTACCTTTTTTTCATCAGAAAAACGTGAGAAATTGATTGCCGTTAAAAAATTTCAGCTATCTTTAATAGCAAAAAAATTAGTCAGTCACCATGAACATTTTAGAAAATTAAATAAAATAATTGATTTTTCAGACTTTGATCGGCCATAGCGGCTAAACGAAAACTCCAAATTGAACGCGGTTTGCAAATCTGAGCTCCTAGTACGTCAATTAGTCGGATTAGACATTTTAAATTTTTTGACAAAAACGTGAAAAAAGACGTGAGTAAACAAACCCCTTGGAAATTTGTCAAAAAATGCAACTTTCTTAATAATCATCGAAAACTATTGAATTTTACCTTTTTTTCATCAGAAAAACGTGAGAAATTGATTGCCGTTAAAAAATTTCAGCTATCTTCAATAGCAAAAAAATTAGTCAGTCACCATGAACATTTTAGAAAATTAAATAAAATAATTGATTTTTCAGACTTTGATCGGCCATAGCGGCTAAACGAAAACTCCAAATTGAACGCGGTTTGCAAATCTGAGCTCCTAGTACGTCAATTAGTCGGATTAGACATTTTAAATTTTTTGACAAAAACGTGAAAAAAGACATGAGTAAACCCCTTGGAAATTTGTCAAAAAATGCAACTTTCTTAATAATCATCGAAAACTATTGAATTTTACCTTTTTTTCATCAGAAAAACGTGAGAAATTGATTGCCGTTAAAAAATTTCAGCTATCTTCAATAGCAAAAAAATTAGTCAGTCACCATGAACATTTTAGAAAATTAAATAAAATAATTGATTTTTCAGACTTTGATCGGCCATAGCGGCTAAACGAAAACTACAAATTGAACGCGGTTTGCAAATCTTAGCTCCTCGTACGTCAATTAGTCGGATTAGAGATTTTAAATTTTTTGACAAAAACGTGAAAAAAGACGTGAGTAAACCCCTTGGAAATTTGTCAAAAAATGCAACTTTCTTAATAATCATCGAAAACTATTGAATTTTACCTTTTTTTCATCAGAAAAACGTGAGAAATTGATTGCCGTTAAAAAATTTCAGCTATCTTCAATAGCAAAAAAATTAGTCAGTCACCATGAACATTTTAGAAAATTAAATAAAATAATTGATTTTTCAGACTTTGATCGGCCATAGCGGCTAAACGAAAACTCCAAATTGAACGCGGTTTGCAAATCTGAGCTCCTAGTACGTCAATTAGTCGGATTAGACATTTTAAATTTTTTGACAAAAACGTGAAAAAAGACATGAGTAAACCCCTTGGAAATTTGTCAAAAAATGCAACTTTCTTAATAATCATCGAAAACTATTGAATTTTACCTTTTTTTCATCAGAAAAACGTGAGAAATTGATTGCCGTTAAAAAATTTCAGCTATCTTCAATAGCAAAAAAATTAGTCAGTCACCATGAACATTTTAGAAAATTAAATAAAATAATTGATTTTTCAGACTTTGATCGGCCATAGCGGCTAAACGAAAACTACAAATTGAACGCGGTTTGCAAATCTTAGCTCCTCGTACGTCAATTAGTCGGATTAGAGATTTTAAATTTTTTGACAAAAACGTGAAAAAAGACATGAGTAAACCCCTTGGAAATTTGTCAAAAAATGCAACTTTCTTAATAATCATCGAAAACTATTGAATTTTACCTTTTTTTCATCAGAAAAACGTGAGAAATTGATTGCCGTTAAAAAATTTCAGCTATCTTTAATAGCAAAAAAATTAGTCAGTCACCATGAACATTTTAGAAAATTAAATAAAATAATTGATTTTTCAGACTTTGATCGGCCATAGCGGCTAAACGAAAACTCCAAATTGAACGCGGTTTGCAAATCTGAGCTCCTCGTACGTCAATTAGTCGGATTAGAGATTTTAAATTTTTTGACAAAAACGTGAAAAAAGACATGAGTAAACCCCTTGGAAATTTGTCAAAAAATGCAACTTTCTTAATAATCATCGAAAACTATTGAATTTTACCTTTTTTTCATCAGAAAAACGAGAGAAATTGATTGCCGTTAAAAAATTTCAGCTATCTTCAATAGCAAAAAAATTAGTCAGTCACCATGAACATTTTAGAAAATTAAATAAAATAATTGATTTTTCAGACTTTGATCGGCCATAGCGGCTAAACGAAAACTCGAAATTGAACGCGGTTTGCAAATCTGAGCTCCTCGTACGTCAATTAGTCGGATTAGAGATTTTAAATTATTTGACAAAAACGTAAAAAAAGACATGAGTAAACCCCTTGGAAATTTGTCAAAAAATGCAACTTTCTTAATAATCATCGAAAACTATTGAATTTTACCTTTTTTTCATCAGAAAAACGAGAGAAATTGATTGCCGTTAAAAAATTTCAGCTATCTTCAATAGCAAAAAAATTAGTCAGTCACCATGAACATTTTAGAAAATTAAATAAAATAATTGATTTTTCAGACTTTGATCGGCCATAGCGGCTAAACGAAAACTCCAAATTGAACGCGGTTTGCAAATCTGAGCTCCTCGTACGTCAATTAGTCCGATTAGACATTTTAAATTTTTTGACAAAAACGTAAAAAAAGACATGAGTAAACCCCTTGGAAATTTGTCAAAAAATGCAACTTTCTTAATAATCATCGAAAACTATTGAATTTTACCTTTTTTTCATCAGAAAAACGTGAGAAATTGATTGCCGTTAAAAAATTTCAGCTATCTTCAATAGCAAAAAAATTAGTCAGTCACCATGAACATTTTAGAAAATTAAATAAAATAATTGATTTTTCAGACTTTGATCGGCCATAGCGGCTAAACGAAAACTCCAAATTGAACGCGGTTTGCAAATCTGAGCTCCTCGTACGTCAATTAGTCGGATTAGACATTTTAAATTTTTTGACAAAAACGTGAAAAAAGACATGAGTAAACCCCTTGGAAATTTGTCAAAAAATGCAACTTTCTTAATAATCATCGAAAACTATTGAATTTTACCTTTTTTTCATCAGAAAAACGAGAGAAATTGATTGCCGTTAAAAAATTTCAGCTATCTTCAATAGCAAAAAAATTAGTCAGTCACCATGAACATTTTAGAAAATTAAATAAAATAATTGATTTTTCAGACTTTGATCGGCCATAGCGGCTAAACGAAAACTCCAAATTGAACGCGGTTTGCAAATCTTAGCTCCTCGTACGTCAATTAGTCGGATTAGAGATTTTAAATTTTTTGACAAAAACGTGAAAAAAGACGTGAGTAAACCCCTTGGAAATTTGTCAAAAAATGCAACTTTCTTAATAATCATCGAAAACTATTGAATTTTACCTTTTTTTCATCAGAAAAACGAGAGAATTTGATTGCCGTTAAACAATTTCAGCTATCTTCAATAGCAAAAAAATTAGTCAGTCACCATGAACATTTTAGAAAATTAAATAAAATAATTGATTTTTCAGACTTTGATCGGCCATAGCGGCTAAACGAAAACTCCAAATTGAACGCGGTTTGCAAATCTGAGCTCCTCGTACGTCAATTAGTCAGATTAGATATTTTAAATTTTTTGACAAAAACGTGAAAAAAGACATGAGTAAACCCCTTGGAAATTTGTCAAAAAATGCAACATTCTTAATAATCATCGAAAACTATTGAATTTGACCTATTTTTCATCAGAAAAACGTGAGAAATTGATTGCCGTTAAAAAATTTTAGCTATCTTCAATAGCAAAAAAATTAGTCAGTCACCATGAACATTTTAGAAAATTAAATAAAATAATTGATTTTTCAGACTTTGATCGGCCATAGCGGCTAAACGAAAACTCCAAATTGAACGCGGTTTGCAAATCTGAGCTCCTCGTACGTCAGTTAGTCGGATTAGAGATTTTAAATTTTTTGACAAAAACGTGAAAAAAGACATGAGTAAACCCCTTGGAAATTTGTCAAAAAATGCAACTTTCTTAATAATCATCGAAAACTATTGAATTTTACCTTTTTTTTCATCAGAAAAACGAGAGAAATTGATTGCCGTTAAAAAATTTCAGCTATCTTCAATAGCAAAAAAATTAGTCAGTCACCATGAACATTTTAGAAAATTAAAAAAAAATAATTGATTTTTCAGACTTTGATCGGCCATAGCGGCTAAACGAAAACTCCAAATTGAACGCGGTTTGCAAATCTGAGCTCCTCGTACGTCAATTAGTCGGATTAGAGATTTAAATTTTTTGACAAAACCGTGAAAAAAGACATGAGTAAACCCCTTGGAAATTTGTCAAAAAATGCAACTTTCTTAATAATCATCGAAAACTATTGAATTTTACCTTTTTTTCATCAGAAAAACGAGAGAAATTGATTGCGGTTAAAAAATTTCAGCTATCTTCAATAGCAAAAAAATTAGTCAGTCACCATGAACATTTTAGAAAATTAAATAAAATAATTGATTTTTCAGACTTTGATCGGCCATAGCGGCTAAACGAAAACTACAAATTGAACGCGGTTTGCAAATCTTAGCTCCTCGTACGTCAATTAGTCGGATTAGAGATTTTAAATTTTTTGACAAAAACGTGAAAAAAGACGTGAGTAAACCCCTTGGAAATTTGTCAAAAAATGCAACTTTCTTAATAATCATCGAAAACTATTGAATTTTACCTTTTTTTCATCAGAAAAACGTGAGAAATTGATTGCCGTTAAAAAATTTCAGCTATCTTCAATAGCAAAAAAATTAGTCAGTCACCATGAACATTTTAGAAAATTAAATAAAATAATTGATTTTTCAGACTTTGATCGGCCATAGCGGCTAAACGAAAACTCCAAATTGAACGCGGTTTGCAAATCTGAGCTCCTCGTACGTCAATTAGTCGGATTAGAGATTTTAAATTTTTTGACAAAAACGTGAAAAAAGACATGAGTAAACCCCTTGGAAATTTGTCAAAAAATGCAACTTTCTTAATAATCATCGAAAACTATTGAATTTTACCT
Organism: Ocypus olens; assembly: GCA_910593695.2. Classification (NCBI taxonomy): domain Eukaryota; kingdom Metazoa; phylum Arthropoda; class Insecta; order Coleoptera; family Staphylinidae; genus Ocypus; species Ocypus olens. Next base: position 6,839,862 of record OU343052.1, on the reverse strand, counting down.
TTTTTTCATCAGAAAAACGAGAGAAATTGATTGCCGTTAAAAAATTTCAGCTATCTTCAATAGCAAAAAAATTAGTCAGTCACCATGAACATTTTAGAAAATTAAAAAAAAATAATTGATTTTTCAGACTTTGATCGGCCATAGCGGCTAAACGAAAACTCCAAATTGAACGCGGTTTGCAAATCTGAGCTCCTCGTACGTCAATTAGTCGGATTAGAGATTTAAATTTTTTGACAAAACCGTGAAAAAAGACATGAGTAAACCCCTTGGAAATTTGTCAAAAAATGCAACTTTCTTAATAATCATCGAAAACTATTGAATTTTACCTTTTTTTCATCAGAAAAACGTGAGAAATTGATTGCGGTTAAAAATTTCAGCTATCTTCAATAGCAAAAAAATTAGTCAGTCACCATGAACATTTTAGAAAATTAAATAAAATAATTGATTTTTCAGAATTTGATCGGCCATAGCGGCTAAACGAAAACTCCAAATTGAACGCGGTTTGCAAATCTGAGCTCCTCGTACGTCAATTAGTCGGATTAGAGATTTTAAATTTTTTGACAAAAACGTAAAAAAAGACATGAGTAAACCCCTTGGAAATTTGTCAAAAAATGCAACTTTCTTAATAATCATCGAAAACTATTGAATTTTACCTTTTTTTCATCAGAAAAACGAGAGAAATTGATTGCCGTTAAAAAATTTCAGCTATCTTCAATAGCAAAAAAATTAGTCAGTCACCATGAACATTTTAGAAAATTAAATAAAATAATTGATTTTTCAGACTTTGATCGGCCATAGCGGCTAAACGAAAACTCCAAATTGAACGCGGTTTGCAAATCTGAGCTCCTCGTACGTCAATTAGTCGGATTAGACATTTTAAATTTTTTGACAAAAACGTGAAAAAAGACATGAGTAAACCTCTTGGAAATTTGTCAAAAAATGCAACTTTCTTAATAATCATCGAAAACTATTGAATTTTACCTTTTTTTCATCAGAAAAACGAGAGAAATTGATTGCCGTTAAAAAATTTCAGCTATCTTCAATAGCAAAAAAATTAGTCAGTCACCATGAACATTTTAGAAAATTAAATAAAATAATTGATTTTTCAGACTTTGATCGGCCATAGCGGCTAAACGAAAACTCCAAATTGAACGCGGTTTGCAAATCTGAGCTCCTAGTACGTCAATTAGTCGGATTAGACATTTTAAATTTTTTGACAAAAACGTGAAAAAAGACATGAGTAAACCCCTTGGAAATTTGTCAAAAAATGCAACTTTCTTAATAATCATCGAAAACTATTGAATTTTACCTTTTTTTCATCAGAAAAACGAGAGAAATTGATTGCCGTTAAAAAATTTCAGCTATCTTCAATAGCAAAAAAATTAGTCAGTCACCATGAACATTTTAGAAAATTAAATAAAATAATTGATTTTTCAGACTTTGATCGGCCATAGCGGCTAAACGAAAACTCCAAATTGAACGCGGTTTGCAAATCTGAGCTCCTCGTACGTCAATTAGTCGGATTAGAGATTTTAAATTTTTTGACAAAAACGTAAAAAAAGACATGAGTAAACCCCTTGGAAATTTGTCAAAAAATGCAACTTTCTTAATAATCATCGAAAACTATTGAATTTTACCTTTTTTTCATCAGAAAAACGAGAGAAATTGATTGCCGTTAAAAAATTTCAGCTATCTTCAATAGCAAAAAAAATAGTCAGTCACCATGAACATTTTAGAAAATTAAATAAAATAATTGATTTTTCAGACTTTGATCGGCCATAGCGGCTAAACGAAAACTCCAAATTGAACGCGGTTTGCAAATCTGAGCTCCTAGTACGTCAATTAGTCGGATTAGACATTTTAAATTTTTTGACAAAAACGTGAAAAAAGACATGAGTAAACCCCTTGGAAATTTGTCAAAAAATGCAACTTTCTTAATAATCATCGAAAACTATTGAATTTTACCTTTTTTTCATCAGAAAAACGAGAGAAATTGATTGCCGTTAAAAAATTTCAGCTATCTTCAATAGCAAAAAAATTAGTCAGTCACCATGAACATTTTAGAAAATTAAATAAAATAATTGATTTTTCAGAATTTGATCGGCCATAGCGGCTAAACGAAAACTCCAAATTGAACGCGGTTTGCAAATCTGAGCTCCTCGTACGTCAATTAGTCGGATTAGAGATTTTAAATTTTTTGACAAAAACGTGAAAAAAGACATGAGTAAACCCCTTGGAAATTTGTCAAAAAATGCAACTTTCTTAATAATCATCGAAAACTATTGAATTTTACCTTTTTTTCATCAGAAAAACGTGAGAAATTGATTGCCGTTAAAAAATTTCAGCTATCTTCAATAGCAAAAAAATTAGTCAGTCACCATGAACATTTTAGAAAATTAAATAAAATAATTGATTTTTCAGACTTTGATCGGCCATAGCGGCTAAACGAAAACTCCAAATTGAACGCGGTTTGCAAATCTGAGCTCCTCGTACGTCAATTAGTCGGATTAGAGATTTTAAATTATTTGACAAAAACGTAAAAAAAGACATGAGTAAACCCCTTGGAAATTTGTCAAAAAATGCAACTTTCTTAATAATCATCGAAAACTATTGAATTTTACCTTTTTTTCATCAGAAAAACGTGAGAAATTGATTGCCGTTAAAAAATTTCAGCTATCTTCAATAGCAAAAAAATTAGTCAGTCACCATGAACATTTTAGAAAATTAAATAAAATAATTGATTTTTCAGACTTTGATCGGCCATAGCGGCTAAACGAAAACTCCAAATTGAACGCGGTTTGCAAATCTGAGCTCCTAGTACGTCAATTAGTCGGATTAGACATTTTAAATTTTTTGACAAAACCGTGAAAAAAGACATGAGTAAACCCCTTGGAAATTTGTCAAAAAATGCAACTTTCTTAATAATCATCGAAAACTATTGAATTTTACCTTTTTTTCATCAGAAAAACGAGAGAAATTGATTGCCGTTAAAAAATTTCAGCTATCTTCAATAGCAAAAAAATTAGTCAGTCACCATGAACATTTTAGAAAATTAAATAAAATAATTGATTTTTCAGACTTTGATCGGCCATAGCGGCTAAACGAAAACTCCAAATTGAACGCGGTTTGCAAATATTAGCTCCTCGTACGTCAATTAGTCGGATTAGAGATTTTAAATTTTTTGACAAAAACGTGAAAAAAGACGTGAGACCCCTTGGAAATTTGTCAAAAAATGCAACTTTCTTAATAATCATCGAAAACTATTGAATTTTACCTTTTTTTCATCAGAAAAACGAGAGAAATTGATTGCCGTTAAAAAATTTCAGCTATCTTCAATAGCAAAAAAATTAGTCAGTCACCATGAACATTTTAGAAAATTAAATAAAATAATTGATTTTTCAGACTTTGATCGGCCATAGCGGCTAAACGAAAACTCCAAATTGAACGCGGTTTGCAAATCTGAGCTCCTCGTACGTCAATTAGTCGGATTAGAGATTTTAAATTATTTGACAAAAACGTAAAAAAAGACATGAGTAAACCCCTTGGAAATTTGTCAAAAAATGCAACTTTCTTAATAATCATCGAAAACTATTGAATTTTACCTTTTTTTCATCAGAAAAACGAGAGAAATTGATTGCCGTTAAAAAATTTCAGCTATCTTCAATAGCAAAAAAATTAGTCAGTCACCATGAACATTTTAGAAAATTAAATAAAATAATTGATTTTTCAGACTTTGATCGGCCATAGCGGCTAAACGAAAACTCCAAATTGAACGCGGTTTGCAAATCTGAGCTCCTCGTACGTCAATTAGTCGGATTAGAGATTTTAAATTTTTTGACAAAAACGTGAAAAAAGACATGAGTAAACCCCTTGGAAATTTGTCAAAAAATGCAACTTTCTTAATAATCATCGAAAACTATTGAATTTTACCTTTTTTTCATCAGAAAAACGTGAGAAATTGATTGCCGTTAAAAAATTTCAGCTATCTTCAATAGCAAAAAAATTAGTCAGTCACCATGAACATTTTAGAAAATTAAATAAAATAATTGATTTTTCAGACTTTGATCGGCCATAGCGGCTAAACGAAAACTCCAAATTGAACGCGGTTTGCAAATCTGAGCTCCTCGTACGTCAATTAGTCGGATTAGAGATTTTAAATTATTTGACAAAAACGTAAAAAAAGACATGAGTAAACCCCTTGGAAATTTGTCAAAAAATGCAACTTTCTTAATAATCATCGAAAACTATTGAATTTTACCTTTTTTTCATCAGAAAAACGAGAGAAATTGATTGCCGTTAAAAAATTTCAGCTATCTTCAATAGCAAAAAAATTAGTCAGTCACCATGAACATTTTAGAAAATTAAATAAAATAATTGATTTTTCAGACTTTGATCGGCCATAGCGGCTAAACGAAAACTCCAAATTGAACGCGGTTTGCAAATCTGAGCTCCTAGTACGTCAATTAGTCGGATTAGACATTTTAAATTTTTTGACAAAAACGTGAAAAAAGACATGAGTAAACCCCTTGGAAATTTGTCAAAAAATGCAACTTTCTTAATAATCATCGAAAACTATTGAATTTTACCTTTTTTTCATCAGAAAAACGAGAGAAATTGATTGCCGTTAAAAAATTTCAGCTATCTTCAATAGCAAAAAAATTAGTCAGTCACCATGAACATTTTAGAAAATTAAATAAAATAATTGATTTTTCAGACTTTGATCGGCCATAGCGGCTAAACGAAAACTCCAAATTGAACGCGGTTTGCAAATCTTAGCTCCTCGTACGTCAATTAGTCGGATTAGAGATTTTAAATTTTTTGACAAAAACGTGAAAAAAGACGTGAGACCCCTTGGAAATTTGTCAAAAAATGCAACTTTCTTAATAATCATCGAAAACTATTGAATTTTACCTTTTTTTCATCAGAAAAACGAGAGAAATTGATTGCCGTTAAAAAATTTCAGCTATCTTCAATAGCAAAAAAATTAGTCAGTCACCATGAACATTTTAGAAAATTAAATAAAATAATTGATTTTTCAGACTTTGATCGGCCATAGCGGCTAAACGAAAACTCCAAATTGAACGCGGTTTGCAAATCTGAGCTCCTAGTACGTCAATTAGTCGGACTAGACATTTTAAATTTTTTGACAAAAACGTGAAAAAAGACATGAGTAAACCCCTTGGAAATTTGTCAAAAAATGCAACTTTCTTAATAATCATCGAAAACTATTGAATTTTACCTTTTTTTCATCAGAAAAACGAGAGAAATTGATTGCCGTTAAAAAATTTCAGCTATCTTCAATAGCAAAAAAATTAGTCAGTCACCATGAACATTTTAGAAAATTAAATAAAATAATTGATTTTTCAGACTTTGATCGGCCATAGCGGCTAAACGAAAACTCCAAATTGAACGCGGTTTGCAAATCTTAGCTCCTCGTACGTCAATTAGTCGGATTAGAGATTTTAAATTTTTTGACAAAAACGTGAAAAAAGACGTGAGACCCCTTGGAAATTTGTCAAAAAATGCAACTTTCTTAATAATCATCGAAAACTATTAAATTTTACCTTTTTTTCATCAGAAAAACGAGAGAAATTGATTGCCATTAAAAAATTTCAGCTATCTTCAATAGCAAAAAAATTAGTCAGTCACCATGAACATTTTAGAAAATTAAATAAAATAATTGATTTTTCAGACTTTGATCGGCCATAGCGGCTTAAACGAAAACTCCAAATTGAACGCGGTTTGCAAATCTGAGCTCCTCGTACGTCAATTAGTCGGATTAGAGATTTTAAATTATTTGACAAAAACGTAAAAAAAGACATGAGTAAACCCCTTGGAAATTTGTCAAAAAATGCAACTTTCTTAATAATCATCGAAAACTATTGAATTTTACCTTTTTTTCATCAGAAAAACGAGAGAAATTGATTGCCGTTAAAAAATTTCAGCTATCTTCAATAGCAAAAAAATTAGTCAGTCACCATGAACATTTTAGAAAATTAAATAAAATAATTGATTTTTCAGACTTTGATCGGCCATAGCGGCTAAACGAAAACTCCAAATTGAACGCGGTTTGCAAATCTGAGCTCCTCGTACGTCAATTAGTCGGATTAGACATTTTAAATTTTTTGACAAAAACGTGAAAAAAGACATGAGTAAACCCCTTGGAAATTTGTCAAAAAATGCAACTTTCTTAATAATCATCGAAAACTATTGAATTTTACCTTTTTTTCATCAGAAAAACGAGAGAAATTGATTGCCGTTAAAAAATTTCAGCTATCTTCAATAGCAAAAAAATTAGTCAGTCACCATGAACATTTTAGAAAATTAAATAAAATAATTGATTTTTCAGACTTTGATCGGCCATAGCGGCTAAACGAAAACTCCAAATTGAACGCGGTTTGCAAATCTTAGCTCCTCGTACGTCAATTAGTCGGATTAGAGATTTTAAATTTTTTGACAAAAACGTGAAAAAAGACGTGAGACCCCTTGGAAATTTGTCAAAAAATGCAACTTTCTTAATAATCATCGAAAACTATTGAATTTTACCTTTTTTTCATCAGAAAAACGAGAGAAATTGATTGCCGTTAAAAAATTTCAGCTATCTTCAATAGCAAAAAAATTAGTCAGTCACCATGAACATTTTAGAAAATTAAATAAAATAATTGATTTTTCAGACTTTGATCGGCCATAGCGGCTAAACGAAAACTCCAAATTGAACGCGGTTTGCAAATCTAAGCTCCTCGTACGTCAATTAGTCGGATTAGAGATTTTAAATTTTTTGACAAAAACGTGAAAAAAGACATGAGTAAACCCCTTGGAAATTTGTCAAAAAATGCAACTTTCTTAATAATCATCGAAAACTATTGAATTTTACCTTTTTTTCATCAGAAAAACGTGAGAAATTGATTGCCGTTAAAAAATTTCAGCTATCTTCAATAGCAAAAAAATTAGTCAGTCACCATGAACATTTTAGAAAATTAAATAAAATAATTGATTTTTCAGACTTTGATCGGCCATAGCGGCTAAACGAAAACTCCAAATTGAACGCGGTTTGCAAATCTGAGCTCCTAGTACGTCAATTAGTCGGATTAGAGATTTTAAATTTTTTGACAAAAACGTGAAAAAAGACGTGAGTAAACCCCTTGGAAATTTGTCAAAAAATGCAACTTTCTTAATAATCATCGAAAACTATTGAATTTTACCTTTTTTTCATCAGAAAAACGAGAGAAATTGATTGCCGTTAAAAAATTTCAGCTATCTTCAATAGCAAAAAAATTAGTCAGTCACCATGAACATTTTAGAAAATTAAATAAAATAATTGATTTTTCAGACTTTGATCGGCCATAGCGGCTAAACGAAAACTCCAAATTGAACGCGGTTTGCAAATCTAAGCTCCTCGTACGTCAATTAGTCGGATTAGAGATTTTAAATTTTTTGACAAAAACGTGAAAAAAGACATGAGTAAACCCCTTGGAAATTTGTCAAAAAATGCAACTTTCTTAATAATCATCGAAAACTATTGAATTTTACCTTTTTTTCATCAGAAAAACGTGAGAAATTGATTGCCGTTAAAAAATTTCAGCTATCTTTAATAGCAAAAAAATTAGTCAGTCACCATGAACATTTTAGAAAATTAAATAAAATAATTGATTTTTCAGACTTTGATCGGCCATAGCGGCTAAACGAAAACTCCAAATTGAACGCGGTTTGCAAATCTGAGCTCCTAGTACGTCAATTAGTCGGATTAGAGATTTTAAATTTTTTGACAAAAACGTGAAAAAAGACGTGAGTAAACCCCTTGGAAATTTGTCAAAAAATGCAACTTTCTTAATAATCATCGAAAACTATTGAATTTTACCTTTTTTTCATCAGAAAAACGAGAGAAATTGATTGCCGTTAAAAAATTTCAGCTATCTTCAATAGCAAAAAAATTAGTCAGTCACCATGAACATTTTAGAAAATTAAATAAAATAATTGATTTTTCAGACTTTGATCGGCCATAGCGGCTAAACGAAAACTCCAAATTGAACGCGGTTTGCAAATCTGAGCTCCTCGTACGTCAATTAGTCGGATTAGAGATTTTAAATTATTTGACAAAAACGTAAAAAAAGACATGAGTAAACCCCTTGGAAATTTGTCAAAAAATGCAACTTTCTTAATAATCATCGAAAACTATTGAATTTTACCTTTTTTTCATCAGAAAAACGAGAGAAATTGATTGCCGTTAAAAAATTTCAGCTATCTTCAATAGCAAAAAAATTAGTCAGTCACCATGAACATTTTAGAAAATTAAATAAAATAATTGATTTTTCAGACTTTGATCGGCCATAGCGGCTAAACGAAAACTCCAAATTGAACGCGGTTTGCAAATCTGAGCTCCTCGTACGTCAATTAGTCGGATTAGACATTTTAAATTTTTTGACAAAAACGTGAAAAAAGACATGAGTAAACCGCTTGGAAATTTGTCAAAAAATGCAACTTTCTTAATAATCATCGAAAACTATTGAATTTTACCTTTTTTTCATCAGAAAAACGAGAGAAATTGATTGCCGTTAAAAAATTTCAGCTATCTTTAATAGCAAAAAAATTAGTCAGTCACCATGAACATTTTAGAAAATTAAATAAAATAATTGATTTTTCAGACTTTGATCGGCCATAGCGGCTAAACGAAAACTCCAAATTGAACGCGGTTTGCAAATCTTAGCTCCTCGTACGTCAATTAGTCGGATTAGAGATTTTAAATTTTTTGACAAAAACGTGAAAAAAGACGTGAGTAAACCCCTTGGAAATTTGTCAAAAAATGCAACTTTCTTAATAATCATCGAAAACTATTGAATTTTACCTTTTTTTCATCAGAAAAACGTGAGAAATTGATTGCCGTTAAAAAATTTCAGCTATCTTTAATAGCAAAAAAATTAGTCAGTCACCATGAACATTTTAGAAAATTAAATAAAATAATTGATTTTTCAGACTTTGATCGGCCATAGCGGCTAAACGAAAACTCCAAATTGAACGCGGTTTGCAAATCTGAGCTCCTCGTACGTCAATTAGTCGGATTAGAGATTTTAAATTATTTGACAAAAACGTAAAAAAAGACATGAGTAAACCCCTTGGAAATTTGTCAAAAAATGCAACTTTCTTAATAATCATCGAAAACTATTGAATTTTACCTTTTTTTCATCAGAAAAACGAGAGAAATTGATTGCCGTTAAAAAATTTCAGCTATCTTCAATAGCAAAAAAATTAGTCAGTCACCATGAACATTTTAGAAAATTAAATAAAATAATTGATTTTTCAGACTTTGATCGGCCATAGCGGCTAAACGAAAACTCCAAATTGAACGCGGTTTGCAAATCTGAGCTCCTCGTACGTCAATTAGTCAGATTAGATATTTTAAATTTTTTGACAAAAACGTGAAAAAAGACGTGAGTAAACCCCTTGGAAATTTGTCAAAAAATGCAACATTCTTAATAATCATCGAAAACTATTGAATTTTACCTATTTTTCATCAGAAAAACGTGAGAAATTGATTGCCGTTAAAAAATTTCAGCTATCTTCAATAGCAAAAAAATTAGTCAGTCACCATGAACATTTTAGAAAATTAAATAAAATAATTGATTTTTCAGACTTTGATCGGCCATAGCGGCCTAAACGAAAACTCCAAATTGAACGCGGTTTGCAAATCTGAGCTCTCGTACGTCAA